>CM077655.1:30395765-30978265 GCA_039707465.1 Rhabdophis nuchalis | reverse complement strand
GGAAAGAGGTGGCTGAGCAACATGGGATATGGTCTTCCCTTCCTCAGAAGATGGAACCTGGAGGTGGATGTTGCAGATCTGCTTCCCTTCCCCAACATGAGGCTCCCCAGCTTCCTCCTCCCAAGAGGGGCTCCCCACTCAGCCAGGCAGAGTCCTGTCTGGCATCCCTGCAAGAGTCCCCTTGCCTGCCCTCTGCATGGGAAAGGGGGGCAGGGGAACATGGGATATGGGCTTCTGCATTCCCAGGTCTCTGAAGGTGGAAGTTGGATTTTGCAGATCAGCTTTTTCATCTGCAACAGGAGGGCCCTGAGCTCCCTTTCCTCCCTCCCTCCCTCCCTCCCTTTTTTCCTCACATGGGGTGAGAAGCAGCCTTGATTTCTCCATCTATTTTCACTCATTTTTTCTACCCTTTCATGTGTTTTTTAACTCTGCAAAGTTCAGGTAACTACTTTTTCACTAAAGTTGTTCTTAGAAACTGGCTGCACTATTTCATCAACCCTTTTGTGATGATGCCCTTGAGCATTAGCTTTCAAAATAAAGTAAATTTTGACTCGAAATCAACAGGCAGCTATTTCAGATTTGTGACATGCTCCAGCGTTAACTGGCCTCTGGGATTTTTCTCTTTAACCACAATGCCAATAAATGTCACATTTCGTTTTGTCTTCAGCCACAGGTGCCGTGTATTCCCTCTGGGGCCAGTCTCAAGCATGGAGACCCCCAAACCTCTCAATTTTAAATGATGGATTTAATTCCATCTCTGCCCTTGTTATTATGAATCACATGGGGATTATTTCCCTTTCATTTCCCTCCAGAGAATTTCCCAACAGCCTTTGAGTCCAAGAACTGGTTGAATTCTCCAGGGATCCCTCCTGAGAGGGAGAATTATGATCAAAGGTTCAGCTCTGCTCTTTGGCCGAATCCTCCAGGGGAGACTTTGGGCAGAGAAATAGGGAGTCTCTCTGTGCATCAAAGTGTAAGCGCATGCGTACTCGTCCAAATAGGCGGGGCGATGTCGGACCTGCCACGAACGCCTCAGTTGCTGCGGAGAGCTCAGCGAGGTAAGTAGTTCCTGGGGAAGCTCCTCCCTGCGGGGAGTGGAGCTTCCACTTACGTCACCGCGGCCTGTCCTCGGAGGTGGAGTCGGCGTGGCTGGTACCGGAGATAATGGTAAGTCCGGGCGAGGGTGCGTGGCGACCGGGCTTGAGGTTCTTGAAGGTTGCTGGCAGGCAGCGGCTTGATAGGGTGGGCCTCCTAGAGGTGAGGCCCACAATTCCGTGTTGGCTTGAGTGGAGTAGTCCGGAGGGGTTCCGCAGGGGGTGTCAGACGAGGAGAGGCCTGGACTGGCAAAGGCCTCTGAAGTTACAATCTGCCGCTCGGCTTGAACAGGCAACAACAGCCAACGGGGGCCAACGGGCAGGAACAGCCTGGTGTGGCGAAGGCCGTCTCTGGCAGGCGGCGTCTTAGTTGATCCAGGTGGCACCGCCACTCGGATCCATCGCGTAGGCCGACCCTGTAAGAACAGGGGCCGGTTAAGTCCAAGACAGTTGCGGGAACCCATCTCGGCTCCCCTGAGAAGTTCCTTGCCCAGACTAGGTCCCCAGTTTTAAATAAGCGAGGGGAGGGGCCCTGCAGGTTGCTCCTCTGCACCCCGTCGTAATCGGGGTGCAGTCTGTCCAGAGTGGTCCGCAAGCGACGACCCATCAAGAGCTCCGCGGGGCTTTTCCCTGTGGCCGGGCAAGGTGTGACATGCTGTCCCAAGAGGTACGCAGCCACCCTTGCCTGCCAGTCCCCTTTATCCAAACGGGCCAAGGCTTCCTTGGCCGAGCGGACAGCTCGTTCCGCGCGTCCATTAGACGCCGGGTGATAAGGGGCAACCAGCGCGTGGCGGATCCCTTGGGTGGCCAGAAAGTCCAAGAAGGTGGAGGACTGAAATTGGGGTCCGTTGTCGGACACAATGATGTCCGGCAACCCGTGTGTGGCGAACAGGCGGCGCAATGCTCGCACAGTACTCTCTGCTGTGGTGGAAGCCATGATAATCACCTCCACCCAGCGGGAGAACGCATCCACCGCAACAAGGAAATTCTGGCCATGGAAGGGACCCGCGAAGTCCAAGTGAAGCCGGGACCACGGGCTCCTGGGAATGTCCCACTCCCTCAATGGGGAGACCGGCGGGGCAGGGCGGGAAGATTGGCAGGTGGGGCAGGCGGCCACCCAATCCGCCACTTCAGCGTCCATGCCAGGCGACCAGACATAGGTCTGGGCCAATGCCTTCATGCGGACTATGCCTGGGATATTGGCATGGAGCGACTGAAGGACCATGTGTCTCAGGGGGAAGGGAATGATGACCCGATCTCCCCAACACAAGCACCCACAATGGAACGAGAGCTCCATTTGGCGTGACTTGTAAGGCCGAAACTCTTCGGCCACGCTGCCCGAAGGCCACCCCCTCAGCACCCAACGGCAAACCTGGGTGAGGACGGGGTCTGCGCGGGTGTGAGCGGCGATGGTGGATGAGGACAAGGGCAAGTCCGACTCAGCCACCGTCAGGACGGAGAGGGCAGGCACAGGGGCCGGATCCGTCCCCGGAAGAGGGCAGCGGCTTAGGGCATCGGCATGCCCTATCTGCTTGCCAGGACGATATAGCAGCGTATAATCATACGCTGCTAGGAACTCCGTCCAACGGGTCATCCTGGGAGAAAGGATGGGGGGGGGGGGTCGGACGGTCACCGGCCAACAGCCCAAGGAGTGGTTTGTGGTCTGTGACGACTGAAAAGGTCTGCCCATAGAGGTAATTGTGAAACTTCTTAACCCCGGACACTACAGCCAAAGCCTCCTTGTCGATTTGGCTGTAGTTTCTCTCAGTTTGAGACATTGTCTGGGAGTAAAAAGCAATGGGGGCTTCTGAACTGTCCAGAAGGACCTGGCTCAGGACAGCCCCCAGGCCGTAAGGGGAGGCATCGCATGCAAGCGTCAGAGGAAGCCTGTCATGGTACTGGACTAGTACCGCGTCTGACGTGAGCATGGCTTTGACAGCCGCGAACGCATGCGCTTCGCGGATGCCCCAGCGCCAGGCTGCACATCGGTCGAGCAACCGATGCAACGGCTCGGCTAACGATGCTTTGTGGGGAATAAAAGGTGCGTAAAAATTCAAAAGGCCGAGGAATGCCTGCAGCTCCGTTTTGGAGGCAGGAGTGGGGGCCTTTTGGATGGCCTCGACCTTTGAGGGAGTCGGGTGAATTCCTTGGGCATCAATCATGAAGCCCAGGAATTCCACCCTCGGCGCAGCAAATGTGCATTTGCTGCGCTTCAATTTTAAACCCGCGCCCCTGAAAATTCTGAGGACCTTCCGCCACGTCTTGGCGAGTTCTGATATGCTGGAAGCAGCAATGAGGACATCGTCAAAGTAAGGCACAACTCCAGGAAGCCCATGGAGCAGTCGCTCCATGAGGCTCTGGAAGATCCCCGGGGCCAGGGACACGCTGAATTGGAGGCAGCGACCCGTCGGGCTTAATGGGGACCACAATCGGGGTCTCCCATTTCACCTGATCGACGGGTTCGAGCACGCCCTGCGCCACTAATCGATCTAATTCCGCTTCAACCTTGGGCTTTAGTGCGAACGGCAGCCTGCGGGCCTTCAAGAGGACAGGAGCAACCTGAGGGTCTAGGTTCAGGGAAACTGGGGTGCCCCTATACATTCCTAGGCTGCCATCAAAGACGTCGCCGAACTCTTTGAGTACGGCGTCTACCGGAGAACTGGCGGGCACGCTGTTCACTCCTTGGACTGACAGTCCCAAGGCTGGAAACCAGTCCAATCCGATCAAGGCAGCTAGGGAATTGGCCACTACCAGGACGGGAAGGGACCCATGGAAAGGGCCGTAGTCCACCCTAACCCTGTGCTGCCCTAGAATGGGAATGGCCGAGCCCTGATAATCTTTTAAGACTGTAGTCACAGGGGTGAGGTTTTGTTTACGGAGTTTGGGGCACAACTTAGCTAATTGTGCCCACGAAATGAGAGATCTAGAGGACCCGGAATCTACTTCCATCTTGACTCCCACCCCCTCTAAACAAACCACCGTGGTCAGTCTCGTACTCTCTGCCAGGTCGTAGTTCAGAGCTGGGGGCATCTCCGACAGCGCGAAGCAGTCAGTCGGCTGTGGCTGGCAGCGTCTCATCCGTTTCTGAGCCGCTTGTTGTCCGGTTGGAGAGGCTCTGGAGGCAGCGGCTGTTGCTGGGGCGGCGGCACGGCACACGGCCGCCAGATGTCCTTTTCTGCCGCATCGACGGCATACGGATGCCTTGAAGGGGCAGTCAGGTCTCTGGTGGGCACCTCCGCAACTCAGGCAGGCCCCGGTCTTTTGCTGGGGCGTAAATGAGTGGTTGGGCAGGCGTCCAGTCACCCTCATGCATTCCCCTTGTTCTTCTTCGTACATCTCGTCTAGCGGGCTATCTCGTCCACCAAACAAGCACGCGGTGTGGGGAAGAGAGGAGGGTGTGCGCAGCCCATGTCAGACGTTGATATTTCTGACAATTCCGCTGCGCGGGCTTCTTCCACCGCTTGCTCTAGAGTCAGCACAGTTTTGGAGAGCAAGCGGCTTTTGAGGCGGATGTCTTTTACGCCACATACAAATTGTTCCAGCAGTGATTCCTCCAGGAAGGCTGCGGGGAATTCACACGGAATCGCGGTGGCTCTTAATTTTTGTAGGAACTCGGCCACCGATTGTTTTGGTTGTTGCACACATTGTCTGAATGCATAGCTGTGCGCTATGCGAGAGGGCACGGGTGCGTAGTGTGCCCACAGGCGGCCAAGGAGGTCGTCCCACGGAACTTAGTGCACAGCTGCTGGGGCTGCGATGGTCCGCGCGGTGGCGAACAATTCCGGGCCGCCGCACTGGAGGAAAAGGCTCAGCTTCCTGGCTGGTGCTAGCTCACTGTAATCGTTTGCTATCAGGAAGCACTCGAAGCGAGCTAAGAAGGAAGCCCATTGCTCCTTCATCAGGTCGAACGGTGGCATTGTCGCCATGGTGAGGCTGTGGTGGGCGCTCTGCACTCGGACAGTCGACGCTTCGTTCCCTGTTGTGTCTAATGACAAGGCCTGTATCCCACCTTCGTCGCCAGTGTTAGATTAGACAAAGGATTCCGACTCAGGCATGGTCAAACAACAGGAACGTTTATTCACAACTATTTACAATACACTAGAATCATTACTGGCAAGGTTCCCCTGTCTGACAGCTGCTTATATACAGCTTCAGGCGGGAAACCTTTCAGCAAGCAAGCTGCAACATTGTATCTATTTTCTAGACAGAATCCGGCCAGCCGCGTCTTAGCCAATCAGACGCGACTGCCGGCTCCGTTCCGGAATGCGGTGACTCAGAGTTTACCAGACTTGCTGGCACGGTCGTAGACCTGAGGAGTTAACAGAAGCCTCCAACTGAGCCAGTAAGCCCTGGGGAGGAGGGGGGTGGAGGCCATTCACACTCACTTCCAGCCCTCCAGAGTTTCCTGCACAATGCAAGCCCCCTCTCCCCCCCACTGCATACTCAGGCGCCCCCCTCCCTGGCCCTCAAAACAGGCCCGAAAACCAGCTGGCCGGCAGGAGGGGCACCTGCATGTGGATGCGCGTGGAGCTGGGCTGGGGTGGCTTACAGAGAGGGCTCTGTGTGCCTCAGTTTCCCCATCACAGCTCTAATCCTTTTAATACCTTTTTCAGATCAATCATGCAATAGCTTCAGAGGCTCTGAGCGATAAAAGTCGATTCCCCTTTTTCCACCACGTGAATGTCAAAGAAGGATTCCAGTATCCAGCAATTGTCCAGCTGCTCCTCCACTTCAGATGGACCCTGATTGGCCTCTTTGCTTCAGACACAGAGAAGGGAGAGGATTTCATGAGGATTTTCCCTCCTGTGCTTGTCAGGAGTGGAATTTGTGTGGTTATATCACAACTGTTCTCAAAGACTGGATATACTGCATACCTCAGGGATTCCCTCTCTAAGTGGAGACAAGTCAACGTCTTTGTTCACTTCATGGAAATTGAGCTCATTTGGGAGAGAATTCTTCCTTTCCATTTAACATTTATGCATCTCCCAGGACCCATTGAAGGGAAAGTCTGGATCCTCACAAATTCTGCAGGGTTTCCAATGAACAAGCGCAGACTTCTCACATACATCCATAGTATTTGGAGCTTTGGTTATCTGCCAAAAGGAAGGCCAAGAGATTCTGCCTTTGAACCTTATTTATTTGCGGAAGAAAAGTTTCAAGATCCTTATTTCCACTGTTCTCTTTCAAAGAACGTCTTTTCTGTCAAAGGCCGCAGAAGATGCACCCAGAAAGCCCCACTGGAGACCCAATGGAAATGGGGGAGATTAACGGCCCAAAATGAGTACCAATATTACAGTCTCATAAAGACTCTGGGCCATGCGATGAATGCCGCCTATTCCTCCAGATCGAGGAGGGGAAGGAAGGAGGGAGAAAAGATTTTGGGGTCTCCAAGGCTGCAGCCATGGCAGGTATGGGGGTCCTGATATGGATCCATTAATCTTAGATCCTTTGGAGAAGGAATCCAGAGAAGAAGGAGGTGAACCTTCTCAACAGATCTGGCCAATTTAATTACTCAGGGAATTAATGGTTCCAAAGAGTAGATTCCATGGCATTTTTATATTAAACATTGCTGATTTGAAAATGCTGTATTGTTTCTTAAATAAATCCCATTTGTGGGTTTGTGATGAGCCTGGTGGGATTCCACCTTCCTTCCGTCCCCATTGCAGGTGGGTCTGTGTGCAGCTGGACAGGCAGCTAAACCAGGAGATGTCATGGATTGAGTAAAATGTGGCAAAACTCACTTAACAACGCTCTTGCTTAGCAACCAAAATGTTGGGCTCAATTGTCATAAGTAAATGACTATCTCTGCCTTCCTCTGCATGGCTCCCTTGTCCCAGTAAACTCCTTCCCTTTTCTGGCAATTTTCCTCTCTCTTAGAGGCACCAAAATAATGCAGAGGATATCAGGCCTCCTGCTGGAGCAGGGGGTTGGACTAGATGGCCTCCGAAGTCCCTTCCAGTCCTCGATTGCTCGGCTGTTTCAAAGAGTCTTCTGAAGCCTTCCTTCCTCTCGTTTTTTTCTCTCCCTCCCTCCCTTTATGTATCCATCCATCCATCCATCCATCCATCCAACTATATCTCATTCACTTTCTCCTCCCTCCCTCTCGTTGTTTCTTTTCCTTCCTTCTATCCTCCTCTCTCTCTTTCTTTCTCTCTCCTTTTTTTCTTCCCCTTTTTCTTTTTTCTTTTTTGTCTCTCCCTTCTCTCTTCTTCTCTCTTTGCCTTTCTCTCTCTCCCCCTTCCACCCTCACTCTATGTACCCATCCTTCCTTCCTTCCTTCCTTCCTTCCTTCCTTCCATCCATCCATCCATCTATATCTCTTTCACTTATTCTTCCTTACCTCTCTTTGTTTTTCCCTTCCTTCCATCCCTTTCTCTTTCTCTCTCTCTCCCCCTTTCTTTCTTTTTCTTTTCTTTCTTGTCTCTCCCTTTCTCTCTCTTTGTATCCCTTCCTTTCCTCCTTCCAAAGCCAGGAGACCCACCTGAAACAAAAACACCATTGGGATGAAACTGCCCATTGTACACACACACACACACACACACACACACACACACACACACTTCTCCAACCAGCTCTGCGCCTCACTTCATTGTTTGCCTTTAGCGGAGGGCTGGTGACCGAAGTCCTTTCCAAGCGCCCAGCAGCATCGCTCACATCCCAGGAAAGTCGGGCTGATTAATTTACTGGGGCGCCCTTGGATCTGCGCCTCTTCTGCACAAGGAAGCTTCTCTCTCTCAGCCACAGGAGAGGGACTTGCAAGGATAGGAGTGAGTGAGTGAGTGAGTGAGTGAGTGAGAGAGAGAGAGAGAGAGAAATAAATAAATAAATAAATAAATAAAGAATATGTGTGTGTGTGTGTGAGAGAGAGAAAAAATAAGAGAGAAAGAGAATGAGAAAGAATGAGAGACAGAGAATGGCAGGAGAGAGAAAGAAAGAATGAGAGAGAGAGAGAATGGGAGGAGAGAAAGAAAGAATAAGAGAGAGAGAATGGGAAGAGAGAGAAAGAAAGAATAAGAGAGAGAGAGAGAATGGGAGGAGAGAGAGAGAAAGAATAAGAGAGAAAGAGAATGAGAGAAAGAGAGAGAGAGAACGAGAGAGAATGAGAGATAGAGCGAGGAATCCGAAGCCTTGTGGGGCGCCTGGGAGGAGGAGGGGATAGAGACCTTTTCCCCATTTCCTCTGGGTCTCCCTTCCTCTTCCCTCCAGGTTGTCTTTCCTCCCATCCATTCTTTCTCCCCCCCCCCCTCCTGAGAGAGAGATGGAGCTGCTTTGCCTGGGAATTTTCTGGGCTCTGGAAGGAGCAGCAGGGGGGGAGGGTTGGGGGGGTTTGGGCTCCCCAGAACTTCTTTGGGAGAAGCGTCACTCTGAGCCCTGCACTGCTTTCCAGATGCCCCCACACCCCATGGGCAGAGCGCATGGAGGGTCTGCTGAGGGGCGTTTAGCTGGAGGTGCCTCTGGCCAGGGGGGGAATTGGGGCAGCTCAGGAAAGCCAGGAGGGACGGTTGAAATCCCTTGGCTGGACTTCCCTCCCTCCCTCCGCAGCAAAGGGAAGGGACAGGTAGCCTGATGGGAAGGGAGCTGCAGCTGCCTGCCTCTCACTTCCAGGCCCTTCCACCCCCCAAGAAGAGGGGGCCAGGGGGGGGAATAAAGGGAGCAGGAGCTCTGCTGTGAATGGAGGGGGGAAATTTTGGCTTCTCTCTGCCATTCAAGCATTCAAGGGCTGCAACAGAGAGAATCCCAACTTTTCTCTCTCCCTCCGTTCACAGCAGAGCTCCTGCAGCCTCTTCCCCCACACGCTGCCCAGTTATGGGCCCAGCCTCCTCTGCCCTGCAGTATTCAGGTGTGTGTGTGGGGGGGGGGTTCCTCTGTCTGGGGGGGAGAATTTGGTTGCAGAAACCTTAAAGCTTTTAGTGGTGGGCCAATCATCAAAGTCCTTTCCAAGCGCTCGGCAGCATCGCTTGCCTCCCAGGAAAGTCCGGCTGACTAACTAGATTAACTGTGCAGGCAGCAGTCTTCCTCTTGCCTCTTCCACGCAAGCTTCTCTCTCTGGAGCAGCCACAGGAGGGGGATTTATGGGGAGTTGGAAGGGTGGGCACCTTCCTTACACTGCACATTGGAATGGGAGGAGAGAGAGAGAGAGAGAGAGAGAGAGAGAGAGAGAGAGAGAGAGAGAGAGAGAGAGAGAATGAGAGTGAGAGAGAGAGGAATCAGAAGCTGTTAAACCTTGTGGGGCGCCTGGGAGGAGGAAGGGATAGAGACCCCCCTCCCCATTTCCTCTGGATCTCCCTTCCTCTTCCCCCCAGGTTGCCTTTCCTCCCATCCATTCTTTCTCCCCCCTCCTGAGAGAGAGATGGAGCTGCTTTGCCTGGGAGTTTTCTGGGCTCTGGAAGGGGCAGTGGGGGGGGAGGGTGGTGTTGGGGGGTTTGGGCTCCCCAAAACCTCTTTGGGAGAAGCATCACTCTGAGCCCTACGCTGCATTCCAGATGCCCCCACACTCCATGGACAGAGCGCATGAAGGATCTGCTGAGGGGCATTTAGCTGGAGGCTCCTCTGGCCAGGGGGGGAATTGAGGCAATTCAGAAAAGCCAGGAGGGATGGTTGAAATCCCTTGGCTGGACTTTCCTCCCTCCCTCCGCAGCAAAGGGAAGGGACGGGGAGCCTGATGGGAAGGGAGCTGCAGCCGCCTGCCTCTCCTTTATATTGAAAAAGTTTTATTGAGTTTTACAATTTTTTCGAGTAGGGTAGGGTAAGATGAAATAAGGAAATATTTTGAGAACTTTCACGTCGAAATCGTTGGCCCCCTCCGGGGCTTCTTGACAAAACATAGGTAATATATATTTCAATAATACTATAAGGTGAATAGAAGTGCATACATCGTTATTAATTCTATGCTAGCAATCATATACAAACATCCAAACAAAAGTTATACTGTATTAAAAAAGTCATTTTTTAGATCTTAGTCTCTTAGCAATTGTATCTTCTTGTTCTCCTCCCTGGCCCCCAGTGGGCGAGGCCGTGGCCCCCTCTGCTCCTCCAGTTTCATCCTCCAGGATTGAGGAATGTTTTTTAAGAAAGGCTTCCGCCTCAGCAATTGTTTTAATCCTTACTCTTCCTCCTTCCCAGAACACCAACATCCCTTCTGGCATCACCCACTTGAACCAAATCCCCTGTTTAAACAATTTTTTAGATAAGAAGGAATATTTCCTCCTCACCTCTCTAATCTTTTTCGGGATCTGCTTCAAGATAGCAACTTCCTTTTGTTGGTAAATTAACGGACCCTCTCTCTGTGCCCTCAGTATTCCCTCCCTAGTAGACCTTCTAACAAATTTAATATGTATCTCTCTGGGTAGTTCATTTATCCTGGCATATGCTGAATTTATTCTATAAACCAGGTCAATGTCCCCCCTGATCTCTTCCTTAGGTTTGTGTAAATAGTCTGCTAAAATTGTGCTCATAAGATCAGGAAGACATTCACCAGATTCTTCAGGAATATTCTGAAATCTTAAAAAATATGACATCCTTTAAAAATCCATCCTAGACATATGACCAGTTAAATCTCCAATTTCAGTATTAACATTTTTGATCTCTCCGTTTGCCCCAGCCAGCCCCAGTTCTAATTCTTCAGTCTTCTGTGTGTTCTGCATCAATTTCTTCTTTGTCTCTAAAAGCTCTAATTTGGAACTGCAGTGGTCTTTTCTAAGCTCTTTAATTTCCAGTACCAAAGAGTGTAACACTTCTTCCATAGCTGTTAATCTTGCATCTGTGTCTGGTTTTTCTGGCTGCTTTTTGGAAGCCATGGTGAGCTGTGTAATCAGTGCCACTAAGATAGCGTTTTTTGGGTGCGGTCGGTGGAGCAAGTCCAGAGGCAAAGTTCAGTTCAAAGTTGTAAAAGTTGTAAAATCCAGAGAGAAGGGCAAATTTTCCAGTCAATTATAAAGACAAAGAAGGCACTCCAGGGAAGGAATCAATTAATCATTTGTCAGAAATCTTCCATTAGTAGAGAGAGACAGTCCAGGCCACAAAGGAATGTCGGAAATTTTCCATGAAGAATAGTCATTTAAGAACAAAGGGAGGCCATCTTCCCCCGCCCAATCTGGGAGCCAGCCAGAGAAAACAGCAAAGGAAATTGTTTCATTGTAGCAAGACTTCGATACTATATAGCTAGAAACAAACCGCAAAAGATTTTCACTTCTTCAGCAAAGTCCGGATGAGAAATATCCGCTTCCTCGCGCTCGAGGAGCCATTTCAAAACGCCGCTGCTGTAAATCCAAGGGTTTTTTTAGCAAACACCCCCCTCCATCGTTTCTTATAATGAAAGCTGCCAGCAAAAAAGAGTCAGTCACTTACAGGCCACCTCGCCGCCAGAGTCCCGGCAAAGCCATCCAATTCAAGCGATCTAGCTCTCTCCTGATCAGCTATTTGCTCCGGTCCTCCGTTGGCGAAGGGAACCAAGCCCCCCGCAGCATGTCTTCTCCCTCCTAGGTCGAAGACAAGGACCGCCCCCCAGCCGCCACCAGGCTAGGAAAGGTCCAGGCAAGCCGACCTTACGGGGGGGTCCCTAAAAAGGCACACCCCGCCCCATTTGGGGCCGGGAAAAGAACAAAACGGCGGTCGAATCCCAGGACTCGACTGTCGCTGCCAGAAGCTGGAAGTCCTCTCCCGCCTGCCTCTCCCTTCCAGGCCCTTCCACCCCCAAGAAGAGGAGGCCAGGGGGGCCATAAAGGGAGCAGGAGCTCTGCTGTGAATGGAGGGGGGAAAGTTTGGCTTCTCTCTGCCATTCAAGCCTTCAAGGGCTGCAGCAGAGAGAATCCCCACCTTTCTTTCTCCCTCCGTCCACAGCAGAGCTCCTGCAGCCTCTCCCCCCACACGCTGCCCAGCCTCCTCTGCCCGGCAGTATTCAGGTGGGGGTTTCCTCTGTTTGGGGGGGGGATTTGGTTGCATAAATGCCAAGTGGGGGGCAGCCTTGGAGGGCCTCTTCATCCTTCCCCTTTTCCTCTCATCCTGCAAAACCAGAAATCTCCCCCCCTCCAAGCAGCCACTGAGACTGTGCAGGGGGGAGAAGGGGGGGCAGGGGAAGATAAGGGGACAAGAGAAGATCGGAGGGATCCCAATTCTGCAGCCAGGGGAGTTTCTGCAGAGGGGAGGGGGAGGGAGGGGGCAGCTCCCAAAGGCCTTGAAGCCAGAATCCGGCAGCTGCATAAGGGGAGAGAGAGAAACCCAGGAAGGATCCTCACTGACTTCTCAGGCTGAGGAAAGAGCTGGGGGGAGATTTCTTCTTTCAGGCTTTCCAAAATGTCTTCATCTCCCATTACAATTGAGTAGAATGAGAACATCTGGAGCAGGGGGGGGTCAAAAAAATGTACTACCGGTTCTGTGGGTGTGGCTAGATTGGGGGGGGGGCTTGTACCTTTGTGCGCAATGTCCACCTCCACATCCATTCCTGCAGTCAGACAGGTGCCCACCCCATTCCCACCCCAATCCCAGACGGCCAGGCGCGGCTGCCTCTTCAGGGTGCTGGGCTGCCCTCACGGCTTCTCCTTGGACCTTTCCTGGCTCTGGCAGAGTTTCCTGGCCCTGCAGCGCTCTCTGCACCCAGACCGCTTCAGCTGCTGACCACCGGTGAGAGCTGGCCGAGTGGGGCTTCTTGAAGCAGCATTGCCCCCCTGATCAGCCTGGCTTATGGCCCCCTCTGCAGCCCTCTCTGGGGGGAGTGAAGTTGGCCATGCAGAGACTGAGGGAAGGGGAGCCAAGTAACAGCCTCGTTCTCTGCTTGGGGGGCAGAAAGAGAAGCTGCCTGTGAAGGAGCCCCCGAAACAAAATAAAGGTCCTCTGGTGACCCTCCCCTAAAAAAGACCAAGACTGCTTCTGGAGGGGGCAGGCAGATGGGCAGCAATCCCCCCTCCCTGGGTGCCTGAAGCCTCGGAGCCTGCAGCAACTCCCAGCCCTTGCACAGTGGAGGCCATTAACAACTTCTCACACTCGCAAGAAGGTTTTCTTTACTGTGCAAAGGCCCAGAGTTGCTCCAAGGCTGCAGGCATCCAGGGAGGGGGGTGGATGCTGCCCCTCTTCCCTCCCTCAAAGAAACCTCGGATGTTTTCTGCTCCTCTGCGGAGGGATTTTTAAAAAGAAACCCCCCAAAAGCCACAAGCTCTGGAGCTGCCAGTCTCCAGTAAGATGTGCATCTCATGGCCAGGCCCACCCACCCCTTGCCTCCCCCCTTTGGGCCTGGTCTGGGGAGGTCAGGAGTGGCTCAACCAGGCAGCCGCTACAACAGCAGGACTCAGAAGGTCCCATCCTGTGTGTTGCGTCCCCCTCCCAGCTTTTACCCAGCCCTCCAGGCCGTTTTAAGGCATGCAACACGCAGGAGATCCTAGCTGCAGTTTCCTCGTGAGCAACATTGGCCGGGAGAGGCAGGGAGAAAGGCCAATGGGGCTCAGGAGTAAACTGAGGCTCCTAAGTGGGATCGAGCCAGGGGTGGGTTCTGGCTGCCTCTACTGCCGGTTGCTCTACACATGTGCAGAAGGCAAAAACAATATGGCCGAGAGAACCGATTCATGGGTGTGGCCAGCCTGGGTCGTTGTTGGACGGCCAAGTTACTAGCAGTTCACGCAGGAACCCAGTTCTGATCTGGAGGAGTTTTCCATCAGGATTACAAGGGAGAAGATTTCTTCTTGATCAACCAAGGCTTTCTGGGAATCGCCCTGTTGTTTTCATAGAGTTTATGGATCATCTTTTTTCTCTCTCTTCATTTTATTTGTCATCTGATCTAGAATGTTCCCTATAATTGACCAACTGTGTTGATTATATTTTCTCGATTTTTGGATAAATTTTTCTCAAACTTCTTCATTCGCTTATGAAGATAATGGCAGTATTTGTATCCTATTTAACCATATTTGGAGATTAGAATAATTGTAGAAGAAAGATTCAATGTGGGATAAGAAACAAAGTTTTCTGTTTTTCAAATTCCTGGATGTTCCCATTCTAGTTTCATCCCTTTCTGGAGAAGAATGAATTTTGGAATATTTCCCGCTTTAAACTGTACTTGGACCAAAATGGAGAGATAAAAGCAGATCTAGTCATTTGGAGCTTCTTGCTTCTCCCCAAGGAAGATCCCAGGAGAGAGACTCTGGCGTATTTTGTAAGAGAGAGACTTTCTATCAGACAAGATGCTCTTTCACAGCTAAAGTTGCTCAATAAGGTGGGATAAATTTTGGTGCCTTTTCTCTGTTTGCCAAAGCCTGAGGTTCCATTTCAAGTGGGCAAAGCCTATAGCCGTGATGGGGAACCTATGTCAGAAGTGGCACACAGAACCATCTCTCCTGGCACGTGGAGCCATCACCAGTTGCTCTTCAGGGTTTGAATTCGAGGTGCCTCAGGAGGGCTGGAGGAGAGTGCAGATCCTCCCTCCCCCTCCCACCTATGGGCTCCATGTCCATCCCAGGCCTCCCCCATTCCTCCAAGGGAGGGGATTTTGAGTGACACCCTTCTCTGAATGTTCACCTTTCTTCACCCAACTTGGTTCTCTCTTGCCTCTACCCCATAGCTCCCTCCCCCTCTCTCTCCCTCTTTCCGTCCCTCCCTCCCCCTTCCTCCCTCCCCCCACTCTCTCTCTCTCTCTCACACACACAGGGGACTCTTCTAGTCTTATTGGGGAGAAGCTTCCTAGAAATGCTCCACTTGGGGGGATTTGGGAAGGGGGGAGACTGAGAGGGAGGGGAGGGGTGGGGTCAGCTCGGTTGGGGGCTCTGCAGTGACCCCCTCTGCCAGACCCTGCAGCGGAACCTCTGAGGGGCTTTCCTGGAGAGCCGGCAGCTTCTGCCTTCCTCCTGAGCAACAATTGAAAAGGTCAACTTGCAATCTGGAGAGAGAGAGAGAGGGAGGGAGGGAGGGAGGGAGGGAGGGAGGGAGGGAGGGAGGGAGGGAGGGAGGGAGAGAAAACACAAACAAGGTGCTTTGATTGCCAGTAATAAATGGACTTGAGGGTCTGCGAAGCCAAGCGAGGCTCCCCCGCAGCCTTTCAGGAAACAGCCTGGTTTCATTGGTCCTTGGATGGGAGACGTTGGGAGGGGAAGCTCGGGGGCTGCTGGGCTGGGGATAAGCTCTTGCCCATCACTGCCCCCCTGCCAGCGTCTCTCAGGTGGGACTTGTGGGGGGGACACACCACCCCCTGGTCCTCTTGCCCTCCAAGTCATCTCTCCCTTCCTCCAGATTCCCTCAAAGGCTGGGGACACCTCGGATGCTCTGGCTTAATGCCCCCTGCCCGACTTTGCCCCCTCCCCAATGCCCTTCCTCTGCCTTAAACCCCCCTGGCTTCCCCCCCCCTCCTCACCACCGGGCAACCCCTCCACAAACACGCGTGTATCTCACTCCAATCCGAGCCATTGCAGGGCTTTGAGGGGAAGGCAGCCAAATGGCTTGGAGTGTACTCAAGGGTAAAAGCGTGTTTGATGGAGGGGGGGAGGGAATATCAATGTTGTTAAAGAAAGTATGTCCCCCTCACTCAGCCACGCCCCTCCCCTTCTTCATCCCACCCCCTCCCTTCCCACAGCCCCCAGCTACCCTTTGATTCCCCTGCCCTTCATTTTGCATTGCAGTTCTGCTCTTCTTGCGCCTTTGTCTTCTCCAAGGTTTAAATTACACAGTAAGGCAATCCCCCCCCAACAATTTTAGATTATGTGGAAAGCTCCTGTCCTCCCCTCCCCCCATAGGCTGGTCCTGCTGGGTCCTTCATCCATGGGGATCATCAGACCCACATCCACCAGCCCCCATCTCCACAGCTCCTCACACATGGAGACTCTCCCTTGGATGAAGTGGGGGGAAAGGGGGGGGCTGTGCTGGCTTCTTCCAAGGCTGGGAAGGGATCCCGGCTTTCCAGTGGAGGGAGGGGCATTTCCCCCCCAACTTTCTCTCCCTGTCCAGGGCTGCAGAACCGGATCCTCAGTGGGGACGTCCAGCCACCCCGACGGGGATCAGGTGGGTGGGCAGGAAAGCACGAGGACCCCTGAAATCTGGAACCTGCACATGCACAACAGGCAACTGTTACACCACATGGCTGGTGTGCATGGGCATGCCAGATGATCACCTAGTTTTCAGTGCGTGCGCACGCTCACACCCATATTGGTGCAGTGGTGCCAAGAAGGTGCCAAGAAGGTTCCCCAACACTGCTGTAGACTATTAAGTCGAAAAGTCCTTTATTGCAACATTAAATGCCAAAAGCCAAAGGGAGAAAGTAAATGGAGAATCTGCCAGTTGTTCTACCTCCTGCATCTGTTTAGAAGGAGTCAGAGGTTTCCTATCTATCTCAGTGAAGACCAGAGGCTCCTTGTCTCCATCCATTTCTCCCTCCGTTTTCCATGGACGGAGAGTCCTAACATCTTTTCTTTGGCCTTCCTTGTTCTTCTGCTCAGTCCCTGCCTCAGTCCAGATGTGTGGAAAGTTGTCATCCTGGATTTGTCAAGAGGGATCGAGAAGGAGAGCCAGTTTGCTGCTATGACTGCGTTCCTTGTCCGGAGGGGACCTTCTCCACTCAGGAAGGTGGGTCACCCTGAGGAAAATGGGAGGCTTTGTGGAACTGGATCCACCCAGAAGATTTTCATGAAAGTGCAAGTTAAATGATAGATCGAAGCTCACCTGGTTTTTTACATTTATTTTTAGCTTGCAGAATTTCTTATCTAAAAGGAAGTAAATCAAAAAGACTTTGAAGGAGGGGCTGGGAAGAGATGGGAGGAGGGGGTGGCAGACTGAGCAAGCTTTACTAACAGCAGAGGAAATCTCTCTCCTGCTTCTTAGTTTGGACTTCTGCTGCTAGGTTCACCTTTCTAGGAAGATCTGAGTTCTTTGGAACTGGATGGATTGTGTGAGGTCCACCTTCTGAAAGACCTTGCAATTCACTGTATATTGGATCCTTCCCTTGAGGATCACTGAGAAGGAGTCACTGGTCCATAATGTGGTGCTGTGTATAGTTATGGTGGGGAAACTCATTGCACAAATATTCTGCCAGTCATGTAGATCAATCAATTAGTCAGAAGGGAGCTGGAAGGGACCTCGGAGGTCTTCTAGTCCTACCCTCTGCCCAAGCAGGAGACCCAATATCATTTCACACAAGTGACTGTCTAGTCCATTGGTCGGCAAACCGCAGCTCGGGAGCCGCATGCGGCTCTTTGGCCCCTCGAGTGCGGCTCTTCCTCCACCCTCGCCGACGGTGGGACTCCTGGGACCCGCCAGAGCAACCCTCCCTATCTGCCGCCGATTCCCTCCCTCCCTCTCTCCGCGGAGCCTCCCCAGCCGGCATGCCGGCCACTTGTCTACTTCCAGGGGGTGCGGAGGCTCCGCGGGTGGGGGGAGGGAACAGGCGTCCAGTTGGTCACCCACTGAACGCTGTTCCTTCCCCCCCCAACGGAGCCTGGAAGTAGCCTTAGCGAGCGGCCGGGCGAGCGGCCGGGCCAGGCTATTTCCAGGGCGATTGGAGGGAACCGGCATCCAGTGGGTCGCCCACTGAATGCTTTTCCTCCCCCCCCCCCCACACACACACACGGAGCCTGGAAGCAGCCTGAACGAGCGGCTGGGGGAGCGGGCGGGCCAGGCTACTTCCAGAGCGATTGGAGGGAACCAGCGTCCAGTGGGTCACACACTGAACGCTGTTCCTCCCCCCCCCCCCCCAGCCTGGAAGTAGCAAGCAAGCGCAGTGGGCAGGCGGGGCTAAGGCGAACGAGTGAGTAACCGCGGCGGGCTGGGCTGAGGAGGCTCCACCTCCTCAGGGGGGTGGGGGACAGACAGACAGACAGAGAGGCACAGACACAGAGAGAGGGGGGAATCAGAGAGTGACAGATACACACAGAGAGACAGGGAGAGACAGAGAGAGGGAGGGAGAGAAAGATAGGTAGAGACACAGAATGAGTGATTAAGTGCTTGAATGTGAGAGAGACAGACACACACACACAGAGTGACAGAGATGAGCGGATGAAGGAGAGTGAGGCAGAGATATAGAGAGAAAGAAAGAAAGAAAGAAAGAAAGAAAGAAAGAAAGAAAGAAAGAAAAAAGAAAGAGAGAAAGAGAGAAAGAAAGAGAGAAAGAAAGAAAGAAAAAGAGAGAGAGAAACAGAAAGAAAGAGAAAGAGGGAAAGAAAGAGAGAGAGAGAAAGAAAAAGAGAAAGAGAGAGAGAAAGAAAGAGAGAAAGAGAAAGAAAGAAAGAAAGAAAGAAAGAAAGAAAGAAAGAAAGAAAGAAAGAAAGAAAGAAAGAAAACATGACCACAATTGAGCCTAAAAGTTTGGTTGCTAACCAAGACCATTGTTAAATGAGTTTCACATTTTCCAAGTTGGCCATGCCCACCCAGTCACATGACTGCTGAGCCACTCCCACAAAACAGGCCACACCTTCCAGCTCTCAAAAGAAATTTCAATCGTGGTATTGTTGATATTTGGCTCTGTTGACTAATGAGTTTGCCCACCACTGCCCTAATATATGAAGCCGCTGGGTGAGATCATCCGTGGTTTTGGGGTAGAATACCATGTACGCTGACGACACCCAGCTGTACGTATCTACCCACCACTGGTCTAGTCTATTCTTAAAGCCTCCAATGTTGAAGAACCCCAAATCTTGAGAATCAAGCTGCTCCACTGGTTAATTGTTCTTACTATTAGGAAGTTTCTCCTTAATTCCAGGTTGCTTCCAGATGTTACAAGATACTTTAGGTATCCTCCAAGCACAGTATATTAACTGCCATGTGGCAAGACTCAGATTGTTTGCCTAAAAAGATTGTATGATTCATTATTAATCTCTAATAATGTAGCTTCGAATTGCATTACACCAGAGATAATTAACACCCTAGGACTGGGATGGAGAACCTATGGTGCGTGTGTCACAGGTGGCACATGGAGCCATTTGTCAGGGCATGCAAAGTGTTGCCCTGTTAGCTGCCCAGCACACATGCCCATGCTGTCCAGCTGAGTTCAGTCTTTCTTAAAGCCATTTTTCGCCCTCCCCAGGCTCCAGAGGGTTTATAGGAGCCAGGGAGGGCAAAAAGAACCCCCCCCCCAGGAGACCCTCCAGAGGCTTCAGGAGATACAGAGTGCAAATAAACAGCCCTATGGGCAAAAAGGAAATTCAGGAACAGATTTCCGGTTTGCTTGGAGGGTCGATTTAAGCCCTCCGGAGGCTTCAAGGACCATCAGGAGGCCTCCCTAAAGCCTCCAGAGGACTAAAAACCACCGTATGAGCAATGCAGAAGTGACTTCCAGTTTGCTCATAGGGTCCTTAGTTCCTCCGGGGGGCCTCTGGAGCCTGGGGAGGGCGAAAAAAGCATGGAAAAATGGGGGAGGGGGGGAAGTGCCTCTCATGTGTGCATGCACCCTGGGGGGGATCGCATGTTGCATTATGGGTGCGGCATGCCCATGCACGACCCCCCTTCCCTTCCCCCCCCCCCAATGGCACACAAGCCAAAAAGGTTCCCCATCGCTGCCTTAGGATTTCCCTCAACTTCATAGGACGATACAAAGAAGGAATTTCTTGTAAGACAAAAAGACAGAATATTTTTTAAAAATTGCTTTTTGGTTTTTCAGATGCAGGAAAATGCACCAAGTGTCCAGATGATAAATATCCAAATGAGGACAGAGTCCAATGTATCCCCAAAATTATAACCTTCCTGTCTTATGAAGAACTTCTGGGCATCATCCTGGTCTCTTCTGCCCTACTCTTGTTCTTAATCACAGGCCTTGTTTTAATCATCTTCATTAAATACGGAGAAACTCCCCTTGTCAAAGCCAACAACCGGGACCTCTCCTACATCCTCCTGATCTCCCTCCTGCTTTGCTTCTTGTCTTCTTCTGTCTTCATTGGTCAACCAAGGAAAGCCACCTGCCTTCTCCGACAGACGGTCTTCAGCATCATCTTCTCAGTTGCCGTTTCTTCTCTCTTGGCCAAAACCATCACGGTGGTGCTGGCTTTCCTGGCCACAAAACCAGGAAACCGAGCAAAGAGATGGTTGGGGAAGAGCTTGGCCAACTCCATCATCCTCTCTTCTTCTGCTGTCCAAGTGATCATCTGCTCCATCTGGCTGGGAGTTTCTCCCCCCTTCCCTGACTCTGACCTCCACTCCCAGCCTGGAGAGATCATCCTGCAATGCAACGAAGGGGCCGTTGTCATGTTCTACGTCACCCTCAGCTACATGGGCTTCCTGGCTGCCATCTGCTTCACGGTGGCTTTCCTGGCCAGGAATCTGCCTGGGGCCTTCAACGAAGCCAAGCTGATCACCTTCAGCATGCTAGTCTTCTGCAGCGTCTGGGTGACTTTTGTGCCCACCTACCTGAGCACCAAAGGGAAATACATGGTGGCTGTCCAGGTCTTCTCCATCCTGGCCTCCAGTGCTGGTCTGCTGGGCTGCATCTTCATCCCCAAGGGCTACATTCTCCTTCTGAGGCCAGACCTGAACACAAAGGAGCATCTCACAGCCAGAACAGATGTAAAAACATGAGAAAAAAACATCATGAGTTTAAAGAATTGTAAAGCTTCCTTTTGTTTGAAAGAACACATTATTTTCACTTACAGATATCATGCAGGAGTGAAGGAATAATATATGTATATGTTTTGAAATGGGAAATGGTTGAATTGTATTGGATTTCCCTATTCATCCCAATAAATCCAGCTAAAGAGAACTCTGTGAAAGTCATTCAGAGGAATTTAACATTCAGAAATTCCCAAGATCCAGAAGCATATGGAAAATAATCTGAGCAATTATTCTTACTGATAGTGGCTGAAAGTATAGAGGTGTGTGTGAGAGAGGGAGGGAGGGAGGGAGAGAGAGAGAGAGAGAGAGAAGGAAAAGAGGTAAGATTGAAGCTGCAGGATCCATGCTCCAAGAGTTGGAGGATAACCTTCATCAGAATCCTCCACACCAAGGGTGTGTGTGTGTGTCTCCTCAAGGTTCCCTCCCTTAGAGACCCCCATCAGCATCCCTCTCCCGCAGCTGCCCCTCCCTTGGGAAAGAGGGTTTTTGTACCAGATCCTTCTCCCCCCCCTCCCCTTATTGGGTGTTAAGGACCCCTCAGGCAGCCGATTCTTCCCACTAATTCCTTTCTCCCCAGCCTTCAGGGCTGCAACCTCAGCGAAGAGCAAACTGCGAAGTGAAATCCCCGAGGTTTCCGGGGTCCGATGCTGGTGAATCCTCCGCCCTGGAGAACCCCTTCTCAGCCGCCCTCCTTGCCTGCCCGGCTGGCCGCCTCTTGCGGGGAGACATCAGGTGAAGCTGCCGCTTAGAAGCCCCACTTCGGCTCCAGCCCCTCGGAGAGCTCCAGCCCGCCCGGGGCGTTTCTCCCGCTTTCGGCCCTGTCCCTCGGGCAGCCTCTTCGCCGGGCCTCCCTCAGCCTCTGAGCTGCGACGGCGCCAGGAGGGAAGAGGCGCAGAGGCGCCCGGTTAGCCCTCCGTCTCTGCAGCCAAGCTGGGAGGAAGGTGATGCAGGCGCCCGTCGGCTCCGCTGCTTCCTCGCCCGCTGCGCTCCCGGCTTCCCAGAGAGGCTTTCGGCCAGCCCTGAGTGTGTGTGTGTGTGTGTGTGTGTGTGTGTGTGTGCGTGTTCTGCGGGGCCAAGGCAGTGGGAGGGGGGCGGGCAGGGGGGGTTCAGGTCGAGAGCCTGAAAGTGAAAGCGATAAAATAGAGGAAGTAGAGAAAAGAGAAGGGGGGGAGGAAGCCCCTCCCTTTCTTCACCGGCTTCCAAAGAGAAGCAAGGGGGGAGGGGCTTCTGCCAGGCATGGGGGTCCCTCTTGAGCCTAAATGGCCCAGAAAGCGGTGACGTCACCTTTCCACCTGCCTGTCAGCTGAGCAGCAGCGCCTGGTCTTCCCCCGAGGGGATGGGGCCCTTCTGGTGGGGGCTGCAGAAAGGCCCCTCCCTGGGCTGAGCTCCCTTGCCTCCTCTTGGCGGCTCCCTCCGGAGGGAGATCTGGTCTCTTCCTTTCTCTTCGGGTCTTCGGGGCCTCCATTTCCACAGGCGGGGGATCCAGGCCGTCTCTGCCGGGGGCTCCCCAGAGCAACTGAGGCCCAGGATTCCTTTCACTCCGGGCTTCTGCGCTGGGTGTGGAGGCCACTCAGGTCACCATCAGAGGAGACTCCTGGGGGGTTTTCCTCACTGGGCAGAGCCAGACCTTCCGGGAAGCCTCGACCCCCCCCCCCACCTGCCTGGAGCTTCTGTGGGGGAGGAGGGGCTGCTCACCCTCCCTGGCTGAGTTTGCCTGAGGAGGCCTAGTGGTCAAAGAACAGGAATAGCCCTTAGACTTATATAGGGCTTCAGAGCCTCTCTAAGCGGTTGACAGAGTCAGCCTCTTGCCCACAGCAATCCGGGTCCTCCTTTGACCCACTTGGGAAGGAGGGAAGGCTGAGTCAACCTTCAGCCTGGTGGGATTTGAACTGCCAAATTGCAGGCAGTCAGCAGAAGGTGCCTGCAGTCCTTCACTCTAACCACTGCACCACCATGGCTCAGTAGCCTAGAAACAGAGAGATTCAGGGTTCAAATCTCACCTTCTGCGTGGAAGTCGCCTGGGGGCCTCTGGGCCAATCGCTGGTCCCAGAAGTTCCCTGTCAGCCTTTGTGCAGCTGTGATGAAGACACAACCCTCCACACTGAGGTGGATTCAGAAGAGCCATGAGTGGATCCCGCTGTCTTTGCTTCTCTGCATCTGGATCTCCCCAAACCCAGACTGGAGGTTTCCCTCTGGGAGAGGAAGGAGAAGGAGGGAAGGAGCCACCCAGGCGGGGCTTCCTTTGCCCAAATGCAGGTGATGAGCCCCACCAGCCACGGACCAGCAACACACACACACACACACACACAATGGACCTTCTCCTCCTTGGCCTGTGCTGCCCAACCCAGACTGCTCTTGGGAGATGAATCACAGGCTCCATTTCCTCACCCCTTAGACCTCCCACCCACAGAGGAGCCGGCACGCTCTGCTGTCAATCATCTCCCCTCCTCATTTCCTCAACCTCCATATTTGGCGTCCAGGAAAACATGGGAGGTTGCTCCCTCCGGGGCTTACAGGGTGCCTGGAGGCTGTGA
Source organism: Rhabdophis nuchalis (assembly GCA_039707465.1). Classification (NCBI taxonomy): domain Eukaryota; kingdom Metazoa; phylum Chordata; class Lepidosauria; order Squamata; family Natricidae; genus Rhabdophis; species Rhabdophis nuchalis. Next base: position 30,955,134 of record CM077655.1, on the reverse strand, counting down.
AGGTCCGGATGGGGAGGGACCCACCCAACCCCAACAAAAGACGCCTGTCGGCCCACCTGGATCTGGAGAGGCCTCGCCTTCTACCTCTTCCCCCGAGGGAGACAAATCCTCACCTTCCCCAGACGTTGCTGCCCAAAGTCTGAAGATCTGAAGCCCAGGTGACTCTGTCGGCCACTTTCTTCATGGCAAAGGGCAGCCCTGCCTCCATGGCCCCTTCCTTGCTATCTGCTCAAAGGGTCCAGAAGGAAAACTTCAAGCACAGTTTGGGAAGATGAATAACAGAGTTGGGAGGGACCTTGGAGGTCATCTAGTCCACCACCACCCACTCTACTCTAGTCCAAGCAGGAGACACCTTTTCTGACAAATTGCAGTCCAATCTCTTATTGAAAAACTCCAGTGATGAAGCTCCCACAACTTCTGTTCCATGGATTGATGGTTCTCATTGTCAGAAATTTTCTTCTTATTTCCAGGTTGAATCTCTCCTCCTTCAGTTTCCATCCATTATTCCTTGTCTGGCCTTCGGGTGCTTTGGGAAATAGATTGACCACTTGCTCCTCTCTGTGGCAGCTAGCTCCTCCAATATCGGAAGGCTGCTCTCCTGTCTCCCCTGGTCCTTCTCTTCCCTAGACTAGCCAGGCTCAGTTCCTGCAACCATCTTCAGTCAGGTTGAATCTCTCCTTGATCTGTTTTCATCCACTATTCATTATCTGGAAGACCAGGAGGATCCAGAGAAGAGAAGAGAAGAGAAGAGAAGAGAGGAGAGGAGAGGAGAGGAGAGGAGAGGAGAGGAGAGGAGAGGAGAGATGAGATGGGGATTTGAATACTTCTCTTACTCGTCCCTTATTTATAGATCTGCACCCTGTTTATGGAAATGTTGTTTAATCATATTATTAAAGCTTTTTTTTTTAAGGCGGAGATAATTGGAAGATGGGAAAATGCCGGGGGAGGGGGGCAACTGATAGGCAGCAGAAGGTGGCTTATCCTCTGCGGGTGAGAGGTTGAAGGGGCATCCTCTGGGTCCTCTCCACAGAGGGATGACGGCTTTGGGCGTGGGGGAGAGAGAGAGCGTGTGTGTGGGAGGGAGGGGGGCTGGTGTGTGGCTGGTGTGCCTTGTTCCAGCCAGCCCCGGGGGCAAGGGAAAAAGACCAGCGAGGGGAGGATATCTATATTTGGGCAAGGCAGGGGGGGCGAGGGCAGGGAGATGCAGCTGCCGAAGGAGCCTTTTGTGTCCGGGGAGAGGAAGACGGGGGGGGGGGGCACAATAGGAAGCAGCGGCTGCAGAGTTCCAGGGGCCAAAGAACCGCAGAGACTCTCCAGGAGCGGCTTCAAGGGCTCGGCTGGGATGCGGAGGGTCTCACCTGGAAGGCAGCCAGCAGGTGTTTCCCTCCCTGAAGTTGTCCCCTTTCTCTCTCTCTCTAACCTTGCCCACAATCGCATGCAAGTTCTCTTATCAACCCTATCAACAATATCAACCGTTTCAACGGTATCAATAACTATCTATCTCGCTATTTAACAACAATTAACCTTCTATTGTTCTATTTTGTTTTTAATCCTTCATTATTATTAATTCTTATATGCCATAGAGTTATACATCATACTGTTATCTTTTACAAATAAATGTCTCTGGGTTATGTTGTTATCCTCCAAGTTATGTCACCGTTGGTTTTCTTACATCAGCCTTCGGGGTCCAAAATTATAATCCACTAGGGGTCACCCTCTCCTCAGAATCCCTGTCCCTTCTATCAGTCCCTGTTAACTAATAAGGCAAACCCAGAGGCAAAGTCAAAACAGGTGTGTGTGTGTGTGTGTGTGTGTGTGTGTGTGTGTGTGTGTGTGTGTTGAGGAAGCCCTCCAACCTTTCCAAAACGTCTCTCTCCTGACTGTCTCCGGGACAGTTTTAACTCCCAAAGAGAGCAGATGTTGCATATTTGCAAAGTGTCCCCTCCAAAAGGATGTTGACGATTGAAGCTTCTCGCAGTTCCAAATTCAACGATTCTTTGGCAAGACAGAGGAGAGGGAGGAAGAGTCGGGGGAGAAGAAAGGAACGATCATCAACAACCCCCCCCCCCAACTGTTATGTCATCCTTTGGCGTTTTCCAAGCCTTCCCAGTCTTCTCAACAGCTACTATAACCCCCTCCTCGTCCTTTCTCCTGCCTCTCGTGTCGGCTTTCCTTTCCAGTTCTTCGCGCTGTCAGTTCCAATGCAGCGTCTCCGCTCTCCCTCCTTTCGGCAAAGTCCCCGAGTGTCCAAAGAGTCTCCGTCACTGAGTCTCTTTCTGTTCAGCTCCCCTTCTCTGCCGATTTCACGTTGTTTTTCCTTCCTTCCAATAATAACAGACGCCTCGACTTGCTCTCTCTCTCTCTTGCTCCCTCCCTCCCTCCCCCCCCCCTCTCTCTCTCTCTCGGTCCCTTCTTATGCGTCCACCACCATTAAGGTCCTGACCAAACGGCAGGATGGATCCTCATCTGTTTAGTGGGTTTCTCCTTCCAGTTGGGAGATTTGCCTTCTCATCCCAGCGTCTTCAGAGTTTCCCCCTTAATCCAGGATCTGCAGCGCTCAGGAAGGAGCTCAAACGAAGAGGTTAGAGAGAGAGGATGGAAGGTTGACTACCAGAAGAGCCTTCACAAAGGAGGGACTCAGCAGCAGAGGTCCTTGAGTGGCATCTAGAGGTCGAAGTGTGGCATAAGCCTGCTGTAGTCCAGACAGATTTTAGCAGTTATGACTAAACAACATTTATTCTGCGGTTTCTAACCCAACTGTATCTGGATTCAGAAGCAAAACAGGACCAAATCTTGGTTGGTTGGGAGACTATGCCACCATGAAATCTCAAGGCTGTAGACTAGATTGGAATATCTACATTCATCCTACAAAAATATTCCAGCAAATGGGCTATGATAAACCACTTGATTGTTGTCAGGAAAACTACTCTGCTCTTACCCATTCCATTTTCCCTGTTTATGAGCCTAGAGAAGGCTCTTCTAGAATAGACTAGAAGTTTACTGACCTAGGCAAGTATAGGCATCTCAACAGTGGAGTTTCCACAACTCTTCTGCAATGGTTCATCCACAAAAGACTCATTCCTTCTGAGCAGTATAAAAAAGCTTGTTCTTACAGGAAGCTACTGAAAAACTCTCAAGGTTTGAGAGGCATTATTTTTGGAGATATATATCTACTGGTATTTGTAAAAATTAGTGCTGTATCTTGATCATTGTACAAAAAAACCCCTTTGTACACTCTATGATTAAAATACTTTTTTTTCTGCTTTATCCGTTTCCTACATAGCTTTTGGCACTTAATTCAATTTCTTGGTTTTATTCCAACTCTTATTAATATATCTCCTTTTAACTATGCAAATGCACATTTTGTTCTTCTAGCATAGCTTCTGGAATTGCACGCCCAACTGGGAATTATACATGACGAGCTTATTATGGAGTGCAATTTGCATAAGCTTCCTATGGAAATATAGGCCCAAATCATCAAGAGTCTAGAGAGAAGCACATGCATCAGTTGCTCCTGAGCAAGGTGAATGTCCCTGTGAAACTCTTCCAATTCCATTTCCAATCCTTTCTCTTTACTTCTTCATATATGCATGGATGGGATGGAACCACAACACAGAGTTCAATGGTCAAGGGTGAGAGGCTTTAGCCATTGAAAAGGTAACAAAATGGCCGCTGGGAAAATACTAAAATATTTTTATCTTTCAGTTCTGTGGAGTTTTTAGAAACTTATAGGGATCCCAAGTTTTTAAACATTGATTTTCTCTTTCCATGGGCAAGGCAAGATTTTTGCTCTTCAGCAATTTTGGCCGCACTTCCCACCAACTGATTTGCAAAGCAGCTGCTGCTAATTTCTTAGGTGTCATCCAGTAAGGCCCATAGTGATGGGTGTGTGTGTGTGTTTGTGTGTGTCTTTGAATGCATAACCAGAGCACCTGACACTCAGTTTTGTATACTGAGCAAACTCTCCACATCTTTTCTACATCATGGCGACGAAAACTGGATGCCATATTCCAAGAGTGGCCTTACCAAGGCATTATAAAGTGGTATTAACACTTCCTGTGATGTTGATTCTATCCCTCTATTTATGCAGCCTAGAACTGTGTTGGCTTTTTTGGAAGCTGCTGCACACTGCTGGTTCATATTTAAATGGTTGTCCACTAGGACTCCAAGATTCGTTTCACAGTTGCTACTATTGAGCAAGGTACCACCTATACTGTACCTGTGCATTTTATTTTTCTTGCCTAAATGTAGAACCTTACTGTTTTCACCATTGAATTTCATTTTATTAGATAGTGCCCAATGTTCAAGTTTGTCAAGATCCTTCTGTATCTTAAGCCTATCTTCTGGAGTCTTGGCTATTCCTGCCAGCTTGGTGTCATCTGCAAATTTGATGAGTTCCTCATTTATTCCCTCATCCAAATCATTGATGAAGATGTTGAAGAGTACTGGCCCTAAAAAGAGCCTTGGGGTACTCCACTACATACTTCCCTCCATGTAGATGCAGTTCCATTGAGGACTACACGTTGAGTGCGGTTGGTCAGCCAATTATGAATTCATCTGGTGGTGATGCTGTCTAAACCATATTTTATCTACTTTATCTAGTAGTAGGTTATGGTCTACCTTGTCAAATGCCTTATTGAAATCCAAGTAAACTATATCGAAGGCATTCCTCTGGTCCACTAATTTTGTCACATTATCAAAGAATGCAATAGGATTAGTTTGGCATGATCTGTTTTTGACAAACCATGTTGGCTTTTGGTTACTATTTTGTTGGCTTCTAGGTATTCATTAATTCGTTGCTTGATTAGTTTTTCCAGAATCCCCAAGTCCCTACTAGCAGTCCAAAAGGTAATTACCCTGATCTACAGAATGTAGCAACATATAAAGGAATTGCGCAAAGAATTTCCTTCTCGGGAAAATTCATGGAAGTAAGCTCTGCTAAAGAAAGAGTAGGGGGACATTTTTTCTTCTGCCTGGAAGTACAAAGGACCTCCAGCCTGCCCTTATAAAAGACCAGATATCATACCAGATATCTACTCTCCCTCACATACTCAAAGCGGAATCAGGAATTTCTCTCTCTATGGAATTTTACCAGGGAATCCCAAAACAATGTTCAGGATGGCATTTGCAGAGAACATAATTTTTTTGCAGTGAGGGCTCAGGGCTCAAAGTCCCTGGGTCTGCTACGTTTACACTCTTCACTTGACTGTCCATTTTTAATGTACGCTGCTGTGTCGCCATTCAAGCTTTGCCAAGCTAACAGACCAGACCATTTATTCATTTAACAAACACACTCCCAGCTGACAACAGAACACTGGAGAGGGCAGAGTTTGTTCTCTAAAGAAAGAAACAAAACTGCTTTCAACTGAAACAGACTTTTAATAAGCTTTAATACAATAGACAGTTATATGAATCCAGAAGAAGGCAGGGGTGCTGAATGGAGAAATTAACACAATAAAGAATCAGTATTCCTCTCCCTCATCTTCCCCATCAGCACTATCAGCCCCTACCTCTTCATAATCCTTCTCCAAAGCAGCCATATCCTCCCGAGCCTCTGAGAACTCCCCTTCTTCCATCCCTTCCCCAACGTACCAGTGGACAAAGGCACGCTTGGCATACATCAGGTCAAACTTATGGTCCAGGCGGGCCCAGGCCTCAGCAATGGCTGTGGTGTTGCTCAGCAGGCAGACGGCACGCTGCACTTTGGCCAGGTCGCCTCCGGGGACCACGGTTGGGGGCTGGTAGTTGATACCAACCTTGAAACCGGTGGGACACCAGTCTACAAACTGGATGCTGCGTTTCATCTTGATGGTGGCAATAGCAGCATTGACATCTTTGGGAACAACATCACCACGGTATAACAGGCAGCAAGCCATGTATTTACCATGACGAGGGTCACATTTCACCATCTGATTAGATGGTTCAAAGCATGCATTAGTGATGTCTGCTATAGTCAACTGCTCATGGTAGGCTTTTAAAGCAGAGGTGACTGGAGCATAGGTCACCAGAGGGAAATGGATTCTAGGGTAGGGCACCAAGTTGGTCTGGAATTCTGTCAGATCTACATTCAGGGCACCATCAAATCGCAGGGAAGCTGTGATGGAGGACACGATCTGGCCTATCAACCTGTTTAAATTGGTGTAGGTGGGGCGCTCAATGTCAAGGTTTCGTCGGCAAATGTCAAAGATGGCTTCGTTGTCTACCATGAAGGCACAGTCGGAGTGCTCCAGGGTTGAGTGGGTGGTCAGGATGGAGTTGTAGGGCTCAACGACAGCTGTGGATACTTGGGGAGCTGGGTAGATGGAGAACTCCAGCTTGGACTTCTTGCCATAGTCAACGGACAGGCGCTCCATCAGCAAGGATGTAAAGCCAGAGCCGGTCCCACCACCAAAGCTGCGGAAGACCAGAAAACCCTGGAGACCTGTGCACTGGTCGGCCTGTTGGGAAAAAACCAAGTGGATTCAGTGTCAATTATAAGAACCGGATTTTTCTCTCATTGATTTTCAAGCATTTAAAAAAAACATCCTTAACTCTTAAGAAAATACCAGAAGAAATTCAATCCCTTCCAGTTGTTTGAGAATATTCGGTAGCCTATTGGAACTTCCAAAGAGCTACAGACCATAAGATCCAGCCTTCCAGATGATGGTGAATGACAAATTATACAGCCCCTGACAATTATCATGAATGCTTAAATCCAACCACTTCAATAGGACTGAATCCCATTTAGAAGGTTACTCGGGAATTACCCTGCCTTCTCATTTGCTTCCTGGTAATACAAGTCTTTGTATTTCTCCTCCACATCATCATTCCTGATCTAAGATGCAATTCTTTTCATTGTTTTGGGGACTCAGATGATCCACCTCTTTTTAAAAAACATGATTTAAGACAATTTTTACTACATTTTATTTTGTACAGTAAACGTGTGACAACTCCCATGATGCAAAACCACAAGCAGTGGTTTAGAAGTCAAAAACTAAGTTCAAACATAACTATACCAAAAATAACACCACATTTTATGACTTACCTGATAGTTCAAATCCAGCTAATTTCAAACTAATTTCCCGCAAACGTGTTGCAAATACCCTACGGTTTCTATGTGACTTCACTCTTAACTCATTCACTCATCATATTTGCTCTCCAAAACTCAATCATGGCTAAAAAGAGAATAAATTGTTTGCCAGCAAACAGAAGGTAAAGTTCGAAACATTCAGTTGAGTCACATTAGAAGCAGCAGATGATGCTGTACTGTAAAACTAGGAGATGCATCAGGGCATCCTATCCCACTTAATATTTGGGTTTTTATTTTTAGAACTAGTCATCTCCACTTTATTTCACATTTCCAAGCCCAGGGTCCTTCAGCAGCAGAAATTACCCACCAATTTCCTAATCCTGTCAAGGGCCGAGTCAATGATCTCTTTGCCAATGGTGTAGTGTCCCCTGGCATAGTTGTTAGCGGCATCTTCTTTGCCAGTGATCAGTTGCTCAGGGTGGAATAGCTGGCGGTAAGTACCAGTGCGCACTTCATCTGTGAAAAGAATTAATGAAAAAGGTATTTAGTTTGTTGTGACGTTGTGTGATCAAGAACCCAAGATGTTTGTTCAAAAATGGATCTACCGAGAAAGCTTCCAGAGTGATTTGTCTTCTGAAGAATTGAACTTCTGGGGTAAACTAAGAGATGATTGCAAAGGACAAGAATTCAGAATGAAGAAGAGTTGTGGAAATGACCAAGTCTTTCTGCATGAGTGAAGAATAAAAGGCACCTTAAATATTAATTTCAGTGTATTCCAATTGCTCTCAAATTGCATTGTTCAATTGCACAACTCTTCTTCATTCAGGATTCTTCTCCTTTCTTTAACCTATCATTAATTCACTTAATGACCATCACAAAAAAAATTGTAAAATCAAGTCAGTTACATGATGACTTGCTTTACAACCACTACAACTTATGACCAGAATGGGCAGACTTCATTACAGTCATGTTGAGGACAACCTGTAAGTAGACTTATCATCATCATCATCTTTATTGTCATTGTAAAAATTACAATGAAATTGGTTTATGGGAAAATGCAGCATTTAAATCTTTATCACTGTTCACAACACAAGTGTCCCCTTTGGGAGAGGATGGCAGCTATATAAATTTGATAAATAAAATGTTGAACTACTGTATATGCCAAAGTTTTAGAATATAAGAGCTTATCAGGAATTATGGTTTTATTGAACACTAGCTGTGCCCGGCCACGCATTGCTCTGGCCCAGTCTGGTTAAATAGCCAACCAATCTGTGTGTAGATCTACACCTGCAGACATACACACAACCACCGTATAACCCCCAACCTACCTACCTACTGTATTTCTCCCTCTCTATCTATCCTTCTACCTACCCACCTACTGTATTTCTCCCTCTCTATCTATCCCTCTACCTACCTACCTACCTACCTACTGTATTTCTCCTCTATCCCTCTATTCCTCTACCTACATACCTACTGTATTTCTCCCTATCTATCTAACCCTCTACCTAACTACTGTATTTCTTTCTTTCTCTCCCTATTCCTTTACCTACCTACTGTATTTCTCTCTCTCTCTCTCTATCCTATCTACCTACTTACCTACTGTATTTCTTGCTTTCTCCATCTATCTATCTATCTATCTATCTATCTATCTATCTATCTATCTATCTATCTATCTATCTCTATCTATCTATCTATCTATCTATCTATCTATCTATCTATCTATCTATCTTTCTACCTACTTACCTACCTACCTACTGTATTTCTCCCTCTCTATCTATCCCTCTACCTACCTACCCACCTACCTACCGTATTTCTCCTTCTCTCTATCCCTCTACCTACCTACCCACCTACCTACTGTATTTCTTCCTTTCACCCTCTGCCTACCTACCTACTTTATTTCTCCCTATCTATCCCTCTACCTACCTACTGTATTTATTTATTTCTCTCCCTATTCCTTTACCTACCTACTGTATTTCTCTCTCTCTCTCTCTATCCTATCTACCTACTTACCTACTGTATTTTTTCCTTTCTCCCTCTATCTACCTACCTACTTACCTACCTACTGTATTTCTCCCTCTATCTATCCCCCTATCTACCTACCTACTGTATTTCTCCCCCTCTCTCTCTCTATGGACCACCTCGGAGTTTGCTATCCTCTGTGCCTTGTTTTGGCCCATACAGTGTTGCTGAGGAAACAACTGTTGGAAATGCCGGGTGGGTGGAGCTACAGGGAGGTGAAAACCTGATCAATGGGTACATTTTACATTTGTGTACCTTGCACATGACACACGTGTACTAGCCACAAAATAAGTACATATTATATTATCAGAAGTCCTTGGGAACATTGTGTGAAAATTTGGTGTAAAACGGTCCAGTAGTTTTTGAGATTAGTGGCTTTGCACAAACTATTTTACATTTTTAATTATATAGATGGGAGTAGGTAAAAGAATGTTGAGAAATTGGAAATCTGGTATTATTCCAGATATTAAGAAATGGCTGCAAGAACTAAGTGATATGTTGTGGAAACAAAACTAATATTTTATACTAATCAGATGCAGCAGTAAATGTTATTACGGTACTTTTTGGCCTATAAGATTCACCTTTTTTTCTCAAAAAAGAGGCTCAAAATCTGGTTGCATCTTATACAGTAAAGACAGCATTTCTTTGCCTCCTGAAACCCCGCCCCCCCCTTCACAAAATGGCTGTGCATAGCCTTTAGGAGGTTTCCAGAGAACTCCTGGGGGCTGGGGAGGGCAGAAATGAGCAAAAAATTGGTCTTTTTTGCTCAATTCCCCCCACCCAGCCCTCAGGAACGCTCTACAAGCTTCCTAATCCCCCCCATTTTTACCAAAAAATGGGCATTTTTGTGAAAAACTGGTTGATCCCCCCCCCCCGAGGAACACTCTACAAGCCTCCTAGGGGCTATTCATGCCCTTTAAAAAAAATGAGCGCGATTTCGTGAAAAACCGGCCATTTTGGGGAAGTTTACTGAGCGTAAAAACTTTTTTTTTTATTTGTCTCTTCAAAACCTTTTCTTATACTCTGGAAAATACGGTATGTCACAGATTGTGTGATATTTAACAATATTTTGTATTTATAAGCAGAACATCCAGATTCAGCCACAATTTTGTTCCATACAGTATCAACCTTGTGAACTCTCAAGCTTCTTCTTTCCACTGTTATGTTGTAGGTATATACATATGTATGTATATGGCATATGTGTGTTGTGTATGTGTACAATTTTGAGGGCAGGCAAGAGAATTTCATTTTTAATGTGTGCCAGAGTGCCCACAGAAATAAAAATGACAATAAAAGTTATCTTACTTATAATATAGCGGCATATTTATTAGTAAATCAGCAAGTACTAAAAGTGTAAAATACAATGTGCCTTTGTTTTTCTTTATTAGCCTGTCTGGGTTTGTCCCTTTTCTAATTTGTTTCTATTAATTTTTTTTCTTTTTGATATTTATATTAAGAGCATTAAGTTAAATTAAATTAAAAAGTCATGATTGAATAGGTTAAAGGCTCATGTTAGCACAAATTAATTCCTTATACCAAAACAAGAATCTATCATATATGCAGTCAAAAAGTTCAATTGAGTCTATTCAGATATGTCACGTTGTTCTTCGGGATCTAAGCCTCATTTATTTTTTTTAACCTACTTTCCCTTACTTGAAATGCAAGGAACTGGACCTCCGACTTGAACAAGAAATTGTTGTTTTTCTATGGACCTCTAACCTTTCCTGCCACTGAGAATTTCTAAAATGTTAATATTACTGCAAGTAGCTTACCGATCACCGTTGGCTCCAAGTCTATGAACACAGTCCTGGGGACGTATTTGCCAGCTCCAGTCTCACTGAAGAACGTATTGAAGGAGTCATCTCCTCCCCCAATGGTCTTATCGCTGAGCATCTGCCCATCTGGTTGGATGCCATGTTCTAGGCAGTAGAGCTCCCAACAGGCATTGCCAATCTGGACACCTGCTTGGCCAACATGGATGGAGATACATTCACGCTGTGGAGAGAAACCAATTCCATTATATTTATTCTAGAACAAGCAAACCATAAGTAGAAATTGGCTGCAATGATTAAGCCACTCACCAGTTGAGGAAAGTCCCAACCAGCAATAAATAATCATCTGCTTTCATGCAACATGAAGCAGGAGCTATTAACAAAGCTTAAGGGCATGGCTGTGCTAGAAATTCTTAGCTCTGTCTGGATGCAGTGAAAGTGCAGCTATGGCTGAAATTTTGGTGCAAGCCAATGCTAACAACTTCTTCGTCTTGTCACATGAAAAAGTGTTGTTGAGTTTTGTCCAAACTTAGATTTTGAAGCCATTTTTTTTTCCTGTCTGGACCTTGTTTGCATTCAATTGCAATTGAATTGGAGGATTAAGTGAGGTGTGCCGTATTTTTCTGGGTGTTGAAAGAAGAAATGAGGAGATGAGAAGTTGCTTGGAAAAGCCAAGGGAAATCATCAAGGCTGGCTGGAGAATTCTGGGAGTTGAAGTCCACAAGTCTTACAGTTGCCAAGTTTGGGGACCCCTGATATAGAAGCTCCTGAGGAGTAGAGTCGACCCACCTCAAATGTCAGTCTTTAAAATTGGCACACCAGAGTACTGATATTTAAAACTGTTTCCAAAATATTTAGGAAAGCACCTTAATTTTAGTCCAATTATGGCTTTAAATACTTTTTGAGGATAAGCAAACCAGGGTTAAAACTGGCAGCAGCGAATGCTGGAATTACATCTTTGTCCTCCTGGTCTTCTGAAGAAATAAAACATGACTGATTCAAGCTTTCTGTAATTCCAGACCGTTCCTGATTGTACAAATAAAGTTACTTTGTCCACATAGCCATGTAGTATCATTGGAACAATAGTTAAAGCCAACTTTGACCCTAAATTTAGAAGGTCTCTTCACTCCCTCCCTCCAAACCAGCTTAAACCTGCTGGCTCTGTCATCATCTGGCTCACAACACAATCCTACACAAAGACCACCTTAGGAGTCCATAATTAGGGTCCAAAATTAGACCATAATTTATTACAATTGTAAAAAAAAAAGGACATTTCCTCAAAATGTTCAGTGCATTTTATTGAATAAGGCCAATAGAAATCCCCTATTTGGTTTGTAGCTTTTTTTAAAGACCCCTGGCACTTTTTTGTAATCGCTTCCTTAAATGGCCTTTTCAAGCTTGCAATGGATTCCTCCATAATTTCTACTTTGGGTGTGGAAAGATGTATTTTTTATTTTAATAATAACCATAGGAGATTCTTTATTCCAAGTAACTTTACTTTCTCTTACTCTCAGCAATCCCTTAACCATTAACACAAATCCATGTCCATTAATACAATCCATGAGACTGGAAACTATAGGAAATACATTGTAACAATAGATTGCTAAGTTGCACCTTTGCTAAGTGATTAACTGATAATAAGTACCAAAATCAAGTAACTGGAGAAGAATTAACCAAAGAACCTGCTCAGTTACACACTTCCCCACAATCACAAATAGGCTGCCCAGACACCATCTACACAACAAGAAGGTGAGCCAACAGACACAAGGAAGGAGAACTAAGACTGACCTTTTGACAGTCATGCACGCACCACACCCCCCAAGACCACACCAAGGACCAGTCCCCTTATAAAACAAAGTCTCTGTGCCCCGTTTTCCCTGTGGCCTACTCCCAAAAGCAAACTTCTTGATTTCAGGAGTCAATGGAGCACCTCCTTCCCACCATTTGCTTGCAATGTCCCAGCTAGGAAAAGGGACTCAAAGTTTTTTGGGTTAATTCAGAATGAATGCTATAGATCTTATTTAACTAAACATGGAGAGAAATGGGAAGAAACTACTCTAATTGAGATAAGACAAAAAAAACCAACAACCAAGCTCCAATACACGTGAATGTGTTTATGTGCAAATCGAGTCAACCTTTCTTAATCTGAGGTCTTCCAGATACAATGGATGACACTCAATCTCCTTCAAGATGTTTTGCAAAAAACCAAGGGACACACATTGCAATTTAACATATTAACAAACATTGTGGTTTGTAAACCTAAGTGCATGGTTTAAGCTATTGTGTGATCTGCCTAACTGTGATTTATTCAACCCCAGGTTAATCCAATCAGACCTGTAATGAGTAATTATAGTTTATAAACTCCAGGCATGACCAATGACTATGCTGCTGGCAGAGAAGAGTAGGAACTGACCTGGAGTTGTCCAAAAGTCTTTGTCCAGATTGAAGGAAGACAACCTCATACATAAATCCTCAGCAACTTTCAGACATCACAGTAAGCAATAATGCATTGTGAAATAATCCATAAAAAACAAGATTTACCCAGTCCGCTAATCCACACACAAACCATATTCAAAACGGTCGGTCTGTTTTTATCAGCTCCAAACCTCCAGCTGCTTATCTCTAAATATCATGGATGATTGACTGTTCTCTTGGAGCAGTCTTGCAGCAACAGGCAAACCAACGATAGAGCTCCACTCTTCCGGCCACGAAAAAGATGTAAAGCCGAGAAGGCAGGAGAGGGGAGATACTTTTGGAGGGTGTCATGCCCCAACGAAGTGGGATTGAGCTATTTAGAAGGCCAACCGGCGTCCGGATTACCTCCCGCCAGAGTTGAAGTGAGTCACCCACGGGGAGAAAGTGAAAGGCGTAGTAGCGCTACTCCGGAGGAACAAACCAGGACAACGTTTACTTTTATCGCTCCCCGCACTTTATCTGTAACTGTGAAGTAGCCCTTTAGGCCCATCCTCATCTCTCCTTCCCTCCCTCCCTCCCTCCCTCGTGTCGTGAAAGCTGGATAGGACCCCCCCTTTTCTCCCTCGAATTCACTTTCACTGCCCCTCCCCAAATCACCCAAAGTCGGAAAAGTTTTCCCTTCTAATTAGATTTAAAAGATATATTTTTAAAAACCCATTTGGGGAATCCTTTGTTCACTCACCATGGTTCCTGGAAACTTGAGAAAGCACCTCCAATGAAAAGGAGTCGAGAGCCTTCCTCACTAATCGGCCCCGTTTAAAAAGCTGCAGGTGAGCCAAAACTTCATTTGGGCTGACGCAACCCCAGGCGGGGCCTTTTATATCGTTTGGGCGTGGCCTAAGGCAAGGGGGCGTGGTTAATGGGGAAGGTAAGGAGGAAGCCAGCTTGGTGAAGGGGGCTGCACCTCCTGGCGGCCCCCAAAGCGGGTGCGTCACGCGCTCTCCACCCGACCCCACGGGATCTAGGAGAGGCTTCCCGTGGATTTCGGATCATGCTATAAAATACTGTAAGGTTTGGCTAACGCTTAAGCCAAACATGAATCAAAAGAAGACTTAAACGGAGGCTGGAATAACAGAGAAAAAAGACTTTATTCTTTGATCAAAGTTAAAGTTCTGGGTGAGAATCTCCACACACATGTGCAAGGGACATGGTAGGAAAGTTCTACCAAACTCAAGGGTGCAGTGTCCTTTCTTATACACAAAAAGATCTTAGATCTTCACAAGGCTAATTACTCCCTAGCCATATATCTAGCAACATTGTAAACCTCCAAGTCATATATCCCAACTTCAGATATACATCCTTCCTGGCAAATGTGTTTTGTTATCTTTTCCCTTTTCTGTTTGCTTAATTGCCCATCTAGCATCACAAAAGGTGTGAAGATTGCTCTGGTATTTGAGGAGAGCATAGTTACTTTCTCTTTTCCTGAAGGAAGCAGAGGTGGCATATGAAGATTTCAGATCTTATCACAGGATTTGACATTTGTCAGATATCTTACAGCCCCCAATCAATCGCAGGGGACAAAAGGAATTTACAGCATTTCTTGTGTTACCGAAAGCAAATGTTTCTATTAATCGACAACTTTGTATTATTATTACCATAACTCTACATTCCTCCCTTTAAAAAAAATAGAATGCTTTCTTTTGTAGTGAAGATATTTGCCAAATCAGGTGAAGACAACACCCCAGTTCAGGCAGTTTTTTCTCTGTATGGCTTTTCCTGGTCATCAGTTTTGTGACCAAATTTGTGAGATATATTTTCCACAGATATATCCTTTTGCTAACAAATCATGTGAAGCAAACATATTCTGGGATATGGTTGTTGTAAAAGTTAGAGCACTTAGCAGGTGCATTCAGCATATACACATGCTTTATACCATCGGCTAGGCACATAGGCAAACCTTCTAAGCCATCTGGAGGATGCTAATTAAGAGTTACCACATCCGTCCATAACCCACTCTGTCCAGTTATTTTCCAAGTGAGTTACTAGGTTGTGCCAGGTTAATTCCAGGCTGCAAGGTGACAATAAGTGAAGAAAACACCTTTGCTTGGAATATATGTTTTCACAGTTATCTCTTCGGGTATTACATTCTCCTTCAATTTGTCCTATGCATAAGAAAATTATTGCAGAATATCGAACCACTGCATTACATCAATACATCTTATATCTTCAGGGATTATGAAATCACCATCTCTTGGGACCACTGTGTTCAAGTCAGGTTGATCTGATTCAATGCCCCAACATATGTAGTTTATATGGGAGCAATCACAATTATAGTGTCCCATTACCCCCACAGGTGTGTATCAGGTTACAAGTACAATATAACCACAGTAGCATTCAGGGAGACAGTTACAATCACAAAATCCACACAATCTGTAGAGTGCAAAGTTGTACAGCTGCTCTTAGGATCTTCAGGTAGAATAAAAGAGGCCAGAAAGTTGCTACTCCTGCAATGAGAAAAAATCACAAACAAAATCTTTGCAAAGCACAATGACTACATCAGTTATTTGGAAATGTTCATTCTCAGTAGATCTTCTCCAGGAAACACTTTCACAGGTGTAGTGATTAGCCCTTTTTCTCCAGGATTTGGCTGTTGCTTCAATGGTTTACAGGGCTTCAGTGGTTAGCAGGGCTAACTCTCAAGGATCTTTCCCAGTCAGGTTTGAGTCACCAGCAGCAAATTTGAGAGAGATGGTTTGAGCTAGCAGTCCTTTGTTTCTGAGGGAAAGAAGAGAGGCCAAGAATACAGTTCTTTACAGGCATCCCTTTAGTCTCATGTGGTGGAATTTCTCCCATTCTGTCCAAGTGTGGCAAATACGTCCCCAGGACTGTGTTCATAGACTTGGAGCCAACGGTGATCGGTGAGCTACTTGCAGTACTATTAACATTTTAGAAATTCTCAGTGGCAGGAAAGGTTAGAGGTCCATAGAAAAACAACCATTTCTTGTTCAAGTCGGAGGTCCAGTTTCTTTCATTTCAAGTAAGGGAAAGTAGGTTAAAAAAAACAAATGAGGCTTAGATCCCAAAGAACAACGTGACATATCTGAATAGACTCAATTGACCTTTTTGACTGGATATATGATAGATTCTTGTTTTGGTGTAAGGAATTAATTTGTGCTAACATGAACCTTTAACCTATTCAATCATGACTTTTTAATTTAATTTAACCTAATGCTCTTAATATAAATGTCAAAAAGAAAAAACTTTAATAGAAACAAATAAGAAAAGGGACAAACCCAGACAGGCTAATAAAGAAAAACAAAGGCACGTTGTATTTTATACTTTTAGTACTTTCTGATTTACTAATAAATATGCTGCTATATTATAAGTAAGATAACTTTTATTGTCATTTTTTTTCTGTGGGCACTCTGGCACACATTAAAAATGAAATTCTCTTGCCTTCTCTCAAAATTGTACACATAAACAACACACATATGCTATATACACACATATGTATATACCTACAACATAACAGTGGAAAGAAGAAGCTTGAGAGTTCACAAGGTTGATACTGTATGGAACAAAATTGTGGCTGAATCTGGATGTTCTGCTTATAAATATAAAATATTGTTAAATATCACACAATCTGTGACATACCGTATTTTTCAGAGTATAAGACGCACCAAGGTTTTGAAGAGGCAAATTAAAAAAAACGTTTTTGCACTCAGTAAAATTCTCCAAAATGGCCTATTTTTCACGAATTTTTTTTAAAGGGCCTGAATAGCCCCTAAGAGGCTTGTAGAGTGTTCCTCAGGGGGGTGGGGGAGAGCAAAAAGCAACCACTTTTTCACAAAAATGCCCCTTTTTTGTAAAAAAAAATTGGGGCGGGGGATTAGGAAGCTTGTAGAGCGTTCCTGAGGGGGGGGGGAAACTCAGCAAAAAAAGACCCATTTTTTGCTCATTTCTGCCCTCCCCAGCCCTCAGGAATTCTCTAGAAGGCTCCTAAAGGATCTGCACAGCCATTTTATGAAAGGGGGGAGGGGTTTCAGGAGGCAAAAAAAATGCTGTCTTTAGTGCATAAGATGCAACCAGATTTTAGCCTTTTTTTTTGAGGAAAAAAGGTGAGTCTTATAGGACAAAAAGTACCGTAATAACATTTACTGCTGCATTTGATTAGTATAAAATATTGGTTTTGTTTCCACAACATATTACTCAGTTCTTGCAGCCATTTCTTAATATCTGCAATAATACCAGATTTCCAATTTCTCAACATTCTTTTACCTACTCCCATCTATATAAATAAAAATGTAAAATAGTTTCTGCAAAGCCGCTAATCTCAAAAACTACTGGACCGATTTACACCAAATTTTCACACAATGTTCTCAAGGACTTCCGATAATATAATACGTACTTATTTTGTGGCTAGCACACATGTGCCATGCAAGGTACTCAAATGTAAAATGTACCCACTGATCAGGTTTTCACCTCCCTGTAGCTCCACCCACCCGGCATTTCCAACAGTCATTCCCTCAGAAACACTTTTTGGAGGCCTAAAAGGATAGCAAACTCCCATGTGGCCCATAGAGAGAGGGGGGGAGAAATACAGTAGGTAGGTAGGTAAAGGAATAGAGAGAGAAAGGAAGAAATACAGTAGGTAGGTAGAGGGATAGATTGATAGGGAGAAATACGGTAGGTAGTTAGGTAGGTAGGTAGATAGAGGTAGAAAGGAAGAAATACAGTAGGTAGATAGGTAGGAAGATAAGGGGATAGATAGAAAGGGAGAAATATAGTAGGTAGGTAGGTAGGTAGGTAGATAGGGGGGTAGATAGAGAGGAAGAAATACAGTAGGTTGGGGGTTATACAGTGGTTGTGTGTATGTGTGCAGGTGTAGATCTACACACAGATTGGTTGGCTATTTAACCAGACTGGGCCACAGCAATGCGTGGCTGGGTACAGCTAGTATTCAATAAAACCATAATTCCTGATAAGCACTTAGATTCTAAAACTTGGCATGTACAGTAGTTCAACATTTTACTTATCAAATTTATATAGCTGCTCATCCTCTCCCAAAGGGGACACTTGTCTTGTGAACAGTGATAAAGATTTAAATGCTGTATTTTCCCATAAGTCTACTTATACTACATTACAGGTTGTCCTCAACATGACTGTAATGAAGTCTGCCCTTTCTGGTCATATGTTGTAGTGGTTGTAAAGCAAGTCATCATGTAACTGACTTGATTTTACAACTTTTTTTGTGATGGTCATTAAGTGAATTAATGATAGGTTAAAGAAAGGGCAAGAATCCAGAATGAAGAATATTTGTGCAATTGAACAATGCAATTTGAGAGCAATTGGAATACACTGAAATTCATATTTAAGGTGCCTTGTATTCTTCCCTCATGCAGAAAGACTTGGTCATTTCCACAACTCTTCTTCATTCTGAATTCTTGTCCTTTGCAATCATCTCTTAGTTTACCCCAGAAGTTCAATTCTTCAGAAGACAAATCACTCTGGAATCTTTCTCGGTAGATCCATTTTTTTTTTTTTTATTGAAAAAGTTTTATTCACACAGATTTTCCCCCTTTTTACCCCCACCCCCGACATGTAATATAAATCACATACAAATACTATACCCCCCCTCACCCCGTCTTAAAATAAGTTTCTCATTCAGATATTATACCCCCTCGCCTCCCAGCAGACACAATATAAGTTTCTCTTAGTATATTAATATCCCATTAACACCATCTTCTAAGTTAATTAAAGATATAAAAAACATAATATAAATTTCTAAAAAAAAAAAAAAAAAGGGCATATCCCATTATTCCCCTCTCTAGATTAATCATACATATATATTACCCCGCCCTCCACCCTAACCCTCCCCCACCTCCCATTCAAACCCACCCCCCTGACTTCCGCTATACACCACTCTAATAATTCCAAGCATCCCAAATATTATTTACTCTATTCACCTATCAATCAAAGCATTCTTACCTAAAAACTACATAATACTTCCTAATCTGATATTTATTCTGTATATAACCAATCCATTAGAAACCTTATAACAATCTCAACATAAACACCCCCTTTTAGTTAAACATTAAAATACATAGAAAATAATTCTTAAGATCTCAATACCATGTCATATAACCTAACACTTATAAAACTTAAACCATATATCCTAGCTCAAGTTTACATCCTTCCTGATTCAAAAGGTTTACTATTTTTCCCCTCTCCATTTGCTTAATTGCCCACTTAACAACACAAAAAAAAAAATATGTAAAGATTACTCTAATATTTGAAAAAAGCAAAGTTACTTCTCTCTTCACAAAGGAAACAGAAACGGTATAGGAAAATTTCAGATCCTATCACAAGAAGGATACAGCAAATTGCAAGAAAATTTCAAAGTTCGGCCCAAGTTTTTTCCCAGAACACTAACATAATATTAATCCTTTCCGTGTCAATGTTCATAAGTCCAACTCTTCAGGTCTCCTTCCATTCCATCCATAGCTGTTTGTAATACCAGTTTAAGCAGCTGCCCCCATAAATAACAAGAAAAAAAACCCTTTACATAGGTAACCCCCGAGTGACTTTTCATCAAGATTATAAAGTTCCAAGATCGTGATAGGGTAACAACCAGATCCACTGCAAATGCTCCGGTTCCAGTTTTCAACCCTGAAAAAATTAATTAATCAGATGAGCAACGTGAAGCCAGGTCTAGTACCAGACAAATCCAGAAACCGCAGAAGCAGAGGAGGTCTCAATCTCGGCGAGTTAAGAAAGACAAAAGGATTAAAGGACGAAGCAATTAATCAATCTAGATAAAAATATACAGATCTCTGCAATGCTGGTCCTCTTGGTCGGTAGATCCATTTTTGAACAAACATCTTGGGTTCTTATCACACAATGTCACAACAAACTAAATACCTTTTTCATTAATTCTTTTCACAGATGAAGTGCGCACTGGTACTTACCGCCAGCTATTCCACCCTGAGCAACTGATCACTGGCAAAGAAGATGCCGCTAACAACTATGCCAGGGGACACTACACCATTGGCAAAGAGATCATTGACTCGGCCCTTGACAGGATTAGGAAATTGGTGGGTAATTTCTGCTGCTGAAGGAGCCCTGGGCTTGGAAATGTGAAATAAAGTGGAGATGACTAGTTCTAAAGATAAAAACCCAAATATTAAGTGGGATAGGATCCCCTGATGCATCTCCTAGTTTTACAGTACAGCATCATCTGCTGCTTCTAATGTGACTCAACTGAATATTGTCACATGTTTACTGTACAAAATAAAATGTAGTAAAAAGTGTCTTAAATTATGTTTTTTAAAATTAGGTGGACCATCTGAGTCCCCCAAAGAATGAAAAGAATTGCATCTTAGATCAGGAATGATGATGTGAAGGAGAAATACAAAGACTTGTATTACCAGGAAGCAAATGAGAAGGCAGGGTAATTCCCTAGTAACCTTCTAAATGGGATTCTAAATGTTTTTTTAAAATGCTTGAAAATCAATGAGAGAAAAATCCGGTTCTTACAATTGACACTGAATCCACTTGGCTTTTTCCCAACAGGCCGACCAGTGCACAGGTCTCCAGGGTTTTCTGGTCTTCCGCAGCTTTGGTGGTGGCACCGGCTCTGGCTTTACCTCCTTGCTGATGGAGCGCCTGTCCGTTGACTATGGCAAGAAGTCCAAGCTGGAGTTCTCCATCTACCCAGCTCCCCAAGTATCCACAGCTGTCGTTGAGCCCTACAACTCCATCCTGACCACTCAACCCTGGAGCACTCCGACTGTGCCTTCATGGTAGACAACGAAGCCATCTTTGACATTTGCCGACGAAACCTTGACATTGAGCGCCCCACCTACACCAATTTGAACAGGTTGATAGGCCAGATCGTGTCCTCCATCACAGCTTCTCTGCGATTTGATGGTGCCCTGAATGTAGATCTGACAGAATTCCAGACCAACTTGGTGCCCTAGCCTAGAATCCATTTCCCTCTGGTGACCTATGCTCCAGTCACCTCTGCTTTAAAAGCCTACCATGAGCAGTTGACTGTAGCAGACATCACTAATGCATGCTTTGAACCATCTAATCAGATGGTGAAATGTGACCCTCGTCATGGTAAATACATGGCTTGCTGCCTGTTATACCGTGGTGACGTTGTTCCCAAAGATGTCAATGCTGCTATTGCCACCATCAAGATGAAACGCAGCATCCAGTTTGTAGACTGGTGTCCCACCGGTTTCAAGGTTGGTATCAACTACCAGCCCCCAACCGTGGTCCCCGGAGGCGACCTGGCCAGAGTGCAGCGTGCCGTCTGCCTGCTGAGCAACACCACAGCCATTGCTGAGGCCTGGGCCCGCCTGGACCACAAGTTTGACCTGATGTATGCCAAGCGTGCCTTTGTCCACTGGTACGTTGGGGAAGGGATGGAAGAAGGGGAGTTCTCAGAGGCTCGGGAGGATATGGCTGCTTTGGAGAAGGATTATGAAGAGGTAGGGGCCGATAGTGCTGATGGGGAAGATGAGGGAGAAGAATACTGATTCTTTATTGTGTTAATTTCTCCATTCAGCACCCCTGCCTTCTTCTGGATTCATATAACTGTCTATTGTATTAAAGATTATTAAAAGTCTGTTTTAGCTGAAAGCAGTTTTGTTTCTTTCTTTAGAGCACAAACTCTGCCCTCGCCAGTGTTCTGTTGTCAGCTGGGAGTGTGTTTGTTAAATGAATAAATGGTCTGGTCTGTTAGCTTGGCAAAGCTTGAATGGCGACACAGCAGCGTACATTAAAAATGGACAGTCAAGTGAAGAGTGTAAACGTAGCAGACCCAGGGACTTTGAGCCATGAGCCCTCACTGCAAAAAAATTCTGTTCTCTGCAAATGCCATCCTGAACATTATTTTGGGAGTCCCCTTAAAATTCCATAGAGAGAGAAATTCGCGCCGTTGGGAGCTGGAAATGTTTACAGATGTTTTGGAAGGTCGGTGTGACTTGTAAATTGCTTTTTCAAAGTGATTGAACAACCCGAACTGCTCGAATTTCAAAGTTTTGTTTCTCCGTGGAGGCAGAGGGTTGGGCGAGCGGCCGAGGTAAGGGGGGTTACCCTTTGTCTTTGGCAAAGATCATTTGCATGCTTTTTGTCTCGCTACAAGGCTATAAACACAAGCTGAAGTTTAAGAAAGAAGGAAGTTGGTGATGGCATGTGGATTATAACTCCTTTGAACTTTTCAATTCTTTTAAAGTGGATTGTGTGAGCTGAATGTAGCGAGCAAGCTTTTTGGATTACACTTAAAATGGAGGCTTAAAAAGTTAAATAAACTGGGGAAGCTCTCCTAGGCTTTTTTTTTCTGGCTCCTTTGGTGCATTATAAGCCGGCTTAGCCTTATCTGATTTGGGACACTGTTTGCCCTTATTCTTTATAAAAGACCCTCTTGGCAAAGAAATATAAATATAAAGTTTGTTTTTGAATTGAAATGACGACTCAACAGCCTTCAGAGCTTGAACGGATTTTTGGAGCTTTAAATACAATTGGAGAAAAGTTAACCGGACTGACGGATCATGTGGCGAATTTGACATTGGAAGTTCAAAAAGCTAAAGAACAGATAAGTGAATTGAATGTTAGTTTTGTAAAGCAAAACGTGGAGGTGAAATTTATTAAAGATGAAATTGAACAAATCCATGCACACGATGCACAAATTGATCGTAAGATGGAAGGAATTTTTTATAAAAACCAGCAACAAGATAAGAGAATTAGTCTTTTGGAGGAAGACGCTAGAAAATACAATATTGTTATACGTAATATTCCAGAAAATAGACCGGATGATTTGAAGCAGAGGGTGTTAAAATGGTTGAATGATTTTGGATTTGAATATACAGCAGCAAACTTAGTAAGTGCTTTTAGAATTGGTTATAAGAGGCAAGGTGGAGCGATTAGAAATGTTTTAGTAAGATTTGCAAACCTTGGAGATAAACTAGAGGTCATGGCAAAAATAAGGGAACTGGAAGGTGTTCCTAAGTTTGAGGAGAAAGAAATCCAAGTTTTTCCGGATATTTCCAGGGAAGACAGAGCTTGGAGATATCATTTGAAACCAGTTACAAAGCTCTTGAGAGACAATGATATTAAGTACAATTGGAGGCCACTACAGCAGCTAAAAATTTTTTATAAAGGAAGGATGCATACTATTACTCCAGAAACAGACGTATTAAGATTAATTCGGGAGCTTGGGCTGATTGAGAAAGAGGAAGATTTGGTAGAAATTAAAGATTATATGCTTAAGACGGGTGGAGTACAAGAGGAATCCCCAATTTCGGAAGAAAAAGGTGCAACTGGCGGCCAAGATCCCAAGAGTTTAAAGAGAAAAGAAATTTCCCCGGCAGTTTCTGAGTATAAGAAAATTCGTGAAGATACCGAACGAACGCCAGACAAGATGGAGGATCTTAGTAGAAAGCAGGAAGCTGAGTCCGGGGCGAAGCCAGAGTTGTCTTCTTTTTTTGAAAGTGGAATTTAAAGAACAGCCCGAAGAGGTGACCCGACCATCGGCATGTCCCACTCCCCCACACTCTTTATATAGAGGCGATATCTGATTGAGGATGTGGGGGATGAAGATTGCTCGTTATTTGTTGTGGTTGTTGTGTCTGATATTTGAGTATTATGTGTATGTTGTTTGTTATATATTGTCTGTGGAGTTTTATGTTTCTGTACGTTTTTTTCGTCTGGTGTTGGGTGTGCACATAAAGGAAGAGGAGGGGTCAGAAATAAAACAGTTACCGCTTAAATGCGGTTTATAAAAATAATGACATGGAATGTGAAGGGTACAGGAAATCATATAAAAAGGAAAAGGTTGGAACTTAAATTTAAAAGGGACTCTCCAGATATATTATTCTTGCAGGAAACTCATCAAAAATCTGAGGATGTTAATAGAATGAACATTAAAGGTATGCAAATTTATGAAAAATCTTTTGGGACTTCCAAAGCTAGAGGAGTTGCGATATTGATATCAAATAGGGTATACTTTGAAAAAAAACAAGTAATTAGAGATGAGGAAGGCAGATATTTAATAATTATAGGGAATATTAACGAGCAAAAAGTGACATTGGTTAATTTATATCTACCGAATGAAAAACAAAAGGGATTTTTGGACAAAATTACTAAGATTTTGGAAATAGAAAGTGAAGGGAAAGTAATTGTGGCGGGAGATTTTAACTTAATTAGGGATAGAATTGATAGTAATAATCCTACCCGCTTTAGTCAAACAAATAAAGGGGAAATTTTAAATAAATGGATGTTTCAAAATAGTGTGGTAGATGTCTGGAGAGAGTTGAAAGGCTCTGAAAGGGTGTATACCTTTTGTTCTAAAGTACATAATACATATTCAAGGATTGATTATATTTTTGTTTCTAAAGATTTGTTGAATAAAGTAGATAGAATAGATGTGGGAATTTTTAAGGATTCTGATCATGCGGAAGTTATGATGGAAATAGATTTTAATTTTGAAAAAAAGGAAAGAGGTTGGAGATATGATGAAAAATTGTACAAAAGGGAGGAGGATAAAATATGGATATTCAAAAAATGGAAGGAAAGTTGGGAATTGAATGATAATGGAGAGATTAAATTTGAAATTGTTTGGGATACCATGAAAGCAATATTTAGAGGAGAAAGTATTAAATTGTCAAGTAGGAAATATAGAGAATACAAAGCTAAAATTGATCAGGATACAAGACAAATTAAGATATTGGAGAACCAATTCTCACTTACGAAGGATAAAAATTGTTTGGAGGAATTGACCTTACTAAAAACTAAATTGATAGAAGAAGATATTGAATTGGTTAAAAAAAATTTAAGATATTTGAATAGGGATTTTTTTGAATTTAGTAATAAAAATTCTAGGATATTGGCAAAGATGGCGAAAAATAAAACTCAAAAGAGAGAAATTGGTTCTCTGATAGATGAAAAAGGTACAAGGTGTTATAAGAGATTGGATAAATGTGAAGTAGCCAGGAATTTTTTTCAAAAATTATATTTAAAGAAATCAATTGATTTAGAAAAATTGAAGAATCATCTTGGAAAATATGGTATGAAAATAGATCAAACATACAAAGAGTTGATGGAAAGAGATATAACACAGGAGGAAATCAACGAAATAATACAAGAGTTAAAATTAGGGAAGACCCCAGGAGAAGATGGATTACCTGCTGAATTCTATAAAGATTTTAAAGAACTAATAATACCAAAACTGCAAAAATTATATAATGGTATTCTACATGGAGGAGAAGTCCCGATGTCATGGAATAAGACAGTAATATCTTTAATTCCTAAACCGGATAAAGATCTTGAGAGGATCGAGTCCTACCGACCTATTTCTTTAATCAACCAAGATGCTAAAATATTTACAGCAATTATAAGTAATAGATTAAACAGTTTTATAGACAAATATATAAGTTATAATCAAGTAGGGTTTGTTAAAGGTAGATATATGAGTGATATAATTAGAAGAGTATTGAATATTATAGATGTAGCAGAGAATAATGGAGATGAATTAGGTATAATATCGTTAGATATTTTTAAAGCTTTTGATTCTGTACAATGGGATACTATAAAAGTAATTATCGAGGCATTAGGCTTTGGTAATAAATTTATACATGTTATTTCAAAATTATATCAAAAAAGCAGTGCAAAGGTAAAGGTGAACGGAACAATGACGGAAGAGATTAAATTGGAAGCAGGTACGAGACAAGGGTGTCCCTTGTCTCCAACATTATTTTTGTTGGTTATGGAGGTCTTGATTAAATTGATAGAAGTAGATGAAGAGTTGGAAGGTTACAAGGGATATAAGATAAATTTATATGCGGATGACACTTTGATTATTTTGAAGGATATAGAGAAAGATTTAAAGAGGATAAATAAACATTTGATAGAATTTGAAGAAATGACAGGTTTAAAGGTAAATTGGTCAAAATCTGAATTATTAATAAATAAAGATGGTAAGGAGTGGGAGAGTATGCAAGAACAATTTGGGATAAGAGTTAAGAACACACTGAAATATTTGGGGATAACACTCTCATTTAAAGTTAGAGAATTAAAAAAAATTAATTATGAGGTGATGTTGAAGGAAGTAGAGAAAAAGATAGATAAATATAAAGAGATAAAGTTGTCTTGGTTTGGTAGAATTGCAATGTGTAAAATGATGTTGTTACCAAAGTTTAATTTTCTATTTGAGATGCTACCATTAAATTTGACAGAGAAAGATATAGAAGAATATCAGAAGAAATTGGATAAATTTTGTAATGGTGGGAAAAGACCAAGATTAATGAAGAAACTGTGGTATCAAAATCAAAAAGAGGGTGGATTGGGAATTCCCAATCTACTTAATTATTATCGGGCGTATAATATTAGAACTGTGATAAAAATACTTAAAGGTGGGGATGGTCATTGGAGAGATTTGGAGTTAAAAGATATTAAGAGATTTGGGTCTACATGGTTCCTAGATAGAGTAAAAACAAAAAAGGTAATTAATAGTTATTGGTTAAAGGGGTTGAGCAAAACTTGGAATAAATTTGTTAAAAAATTGATTCCGGATATAACGTTTTTGGGAAAGACAATTGAAAGTTGGCCGATTAAAACTAATTCAAGTCGGAACAAAGTAATTGAGGATGAAAATATAGGAAATATAGTAGATTGGTTAAAAGCTTCAGGAACTGAAAGTAGGAAGAAAAAAATAATTCAAAAACTGGAGTTAAATTGGTTTGAAAAAATACAGGTAGAAAAATGGAATATGAAGGTAAGGGGAATATGTAACATAGATAGAAGTAAAACTAAATTTGAAATTTTAGTATCTCAAATTATTAAGGATGAAGTTGGGTTAAAAGGACTTGTCAGTAAGATATATAAGATTATAAATTTTGATGGAAATCCACAAATGGTAATGAAAAGGAATTGGGAAGAAGATTTAAAGATTAAAATATTGGATTTGGATTGGAATGAGAATTGGAAGAGTCGGATTATGAAGACTTTATCTATAAGGATTAAAGAACATAATTTTAAGGTTGTTTGGAAATGGTATTGGACCCCTTTAAGATTATCACAGGTAGATAAAAAAATGAGTGATAAATGTTGGAGATGTAATATGGAATTGGGAACTTACGAACATATGTGGTATAAATGTGTGAAAATTAAAAAGTTTTGGCAGCAATTGGAAACAACGATGTGTAAAATGATGAAAAGAATAATAATATTGAGACCGGAAACTATACTGTTATTGATAATTAATGAACTAGAGTTAACAAAATATGAGAAAGAACTGATTAGAATTATGATTATAATAGGTAGAATTGTAATAGCAAGATATTGGAAAATAGAGGTAAATATTAAAATAGAAGAATGGTATTGTGAAATGTGGAAATTAGCCTTAAACGATAAAATGACGTGTGATATTAAATTTAGAGAGGGGGTTTATAAAAATGATATTTTTTGGAAGACTTGGAAGCCATTTGTGGACTATGCACTTGGAACTTTGGATGTCTCGACGCCTGTACCGAGAGAACGTGGATTTTGGAGATTTTAAAGACAATAGACGACACTTGAAACCAACTCTTCCTTTTGTTTTGTACAGCACCGGGTGATATATTGTAAAAATTAAAAAACAAATAAAAAAAAAAATTCCATAGAGAGAGAAATTAGGAATTCCTGATTCTGCTTTGAGTATGTGAGGGAGAGTAGATATCTGGTATGAGAGGAGCTGTCTTTTATAAGGGCATGCTGGAGGTCCTTTGTACTTCCAGACAGAAGAAAAAATGTCCCCCCACTTTTTCTTTAGCAAAGTTTACTTCCATGAATTTTCCCGAGAAGGAAATTCTTTGCGTAATTCCTTTATATGTTGCTACATTCTGTAGATCAGGGTAATTACCTTTTGAACTGATAGTAGGGACTTGGGGATTCTGGAAAAAATAATCAAGCAACAAATTAACGAATACCTAGAAGCAAAATAATAACCAAAAGCCAACATGGGTTTGTCAAAAACAGATCATGCCAGACTAATCTTATTGCATTCTTTGATAATGTGACAAAATTAGTGGACCAGATTAATGCCTTCGATATAGTTTACTTGGATTTCAATAAGGCATTTGACAAGGTAGACCATAACCTACTACTAGATAAAGTAGATAAAATATGGGTTAGAGAGCATCACCACCAGATGGATTCATAATTGGCTGACCAATCACACTCAACGTATAGTCCTCAATGGAACTGCATCTACATGGAGGGAAGTATGTAGTGGAGTACCCCAAGGCTCTTTTTTAGGGCCAGTACTTTTCAACATCTTCATCAATGATTTGGATGAGGGAATAAATGAGGAATTCATCAAATTTGCAGATGACACCAAGCTGGCAGGAATAGCCAACACTCCAGAAGATCGGCTTAAGATACAGAAGGATCTTGACAAACTTGAACATTGGGCACTATTTAATAAAATGAAATTCAATGGTGAAAAGAGTAAGGTTTTACATTTAGGCAAGAAAAACAAAATGCACAGGTACAGTATAGGTGGCACCTTGCTCAATAGTAGCAACTGTGAAACGAATCTTGGAGTCCTAGTGGACAACCATTTAAATATGAGCCAGCAGTGTGCAGCAGCTGCCAAAAAAGCCAACACAGTTCTAGGCTGCATAAATAGAGGGATAGAATCAACATCACAGGAAGTGTTAATACCACTTTATAATGCCTTGGGAAGGCCACACTTGGAATATGGCATCCAGTTTTCTTCGCCATGATGTAGAAAAGATGTGGAGAGTTTGCTCAGTATACAAAACTGAGTGTCAGGTGCTCTGGTTATGCATTCAAACACACACACACACACACACACATATCACTATGGGCCTTACTGGATGACACCTAAGAAATTAGCAGCAGCTGCTTTGCAAATCAGTTGGTGGGAAATGTGGCCAAAGTTGCGGAAGAGCAAAAATCTTGCCTTGCCCATGGAAAGAGAAAATCAATGTTTAAAAACTTGGGATCCCTATAAGTTTCTAAAAACTCCACACAACTGAAAGATAAAAAATATTTTAGTATTTTCCCAGCGGCCATTTTGTTACCTTTTCAATCGCTAAAGCATCTCACCCTTGACCATCGGACTCTGTGTTGTGGTTCCATCCCATCCATGCATATATGAAGAAATAAAGAGAAAGGATTGGAAATGGAATTGGAAGAGTTTCACAGGGACATTCACCTTGCTCAGGAGCAACTGATGCCTGTGTTTCTCTCTAGACTCTTGATGATTTGGGCCTATATTTCCATAGGAAGCTTATGCAAATTGCACTCCATAATAAGCTCGTCATGTATAATTCCCAGTTGGGCGTGCAATTCCAGAAGCTATGCTAGAAGAACAAAATGTGAATTTGCATAGTTAAAAGGAGATATATTAATAAGAGTTGGAATAAAAACGAGGAATTGAATTCAGTGCCAAAAGCTATGTAGGAAACGGATAAAGCAGAAAAAAGAAGTATTTTAATTATAGAATGTACAAAGGGTTTTTTTGTACAATGATCAAGATACAGCACTAATTTTTACAAATACCAGTGGATATGTATCTCCAAAAATAATGCCTCTCAAACCTTGAGAGCTTTTCAGGAGCTTGTTGTAAGAACAAGCTTTTTTATACTGCTCAGAAGGAGTGAGTTTTTTGTGGATGAACCATTGCAGAAGACTTGTGGAAGCTCCACTGTTGAGATGCCTATACTTGCCTAGGTCAGTAAACTTCTAGTCTATTCTAGAAGAGCCTTCTCTAGGCTCATAAACAGGGAAAATTGAATGGGTAAGAGCAGAGTAGTTTTCCTGACAACAATCAAATGGTTTGTTCATTTGCTAGAATATTTTTGTAGGATGAATGCAGATATTCCAATCTAGTCTACAGCCTTGAGATTTCATGGTGGCATAGTCTCCCCACCAACCAAGATTTGGTCCTATTTTGCTTCTGAATGCAGATACAGTTGGGTTAGAAACAGCAGAATAAATGTTGTTTAGTCATAACTGCTAAAATCTGTTTGGACTACAGCAGGCTTATGCCACTCTTCGACCTCTAGATGCCACTCAAGGACATCTGCTGCTGAGTCCCTCCTTTATGACGGCTCTTCTGGTAGTAAACCTTCCATCCTCTAAAGCAAGGGTCCCCAACCCCCGGGCCTTGGACCAGTGCCGGTCCGTGGCTTGATAGGAACTAGGCTGCAGGGCTGGAGAGGAGGAGGAGGGAGCAGCCTCCTGGGCATAGCAAGCGGCGGATGCAGGAGAGTGCAGGCGCGGCTGTTTGCGCCATTGGAGACCCTAGAGGGTCGAGTGAGCCGACTCCCCGCCCCCCCTCGCATGCACATGCGCTGCCTGTTCTCCCTCCCCCCGCTCCTCTTCTACGGCAGCCAGTCTGCATAATTTTCTTTAAAATGAAACTGGTCCCTGGTGCAAAAAAGGTTGGGGACCCCTGCTCTAAAGGGGTCTCTGACCTTGGCAACTTTAAGGCTTGTGGACTTCAACTCCCAGAAATTTTCTGACAATTAGAACAATTAATCAGAGGAACAGAAGTTGCCTCCAGAAGTTGTGAATGCCCCAAAACTGCAAGTCTTCAAGAAGATGTTGGATAGCCATATGTCTGAAATGGTATTGGACTAGATGACCTCCAAGGTTGCTTCCAACTCTGCTATTGTATTAAAAATGTAAAATAGTTTGTGCAAAGCCGCTAATCTCAGAAAGTACTGCATTGATCCTCACCAAATTTTCACACAACGTTCCCAAGGACTACCGATGCAATCATACGTACATTTTGTGTGGCTGGCACATGTGTGACATGTGCAAGCAGCACAAACGTAAAAGGTACGCACTTCTGAGGTTTTTACCTCCCTGTAGCTTCTCCCACCTGGCTGCTGCATCACACACTCATCACATTTCCAACGGTTGCAAGTCCCTGTGGCCGTGCAGCATCGTCTGCTGAGGCCCTTTCCCCAGAAGAACCACCCACCCCACTCCATGGCCAGGGGGGCCTGGAGGAGGTTGACTGGGGGGAGGGATGTCTTCTGACATCTCATCGCTGCTGCTGCCGCCAACCCCCTCCTCCTGCTGGCCCTCCAACCATGAGGAGAGGGCTCAGAAGAAGCCACCGCCACCACCTCCACTCAGCCTAGAGTGCCCTCCACCACACCGGCCAGCGTCCGCACCTGGACAGGGAGCCGAGACTGCCACCCCCGCCCTCCTCCTCCTCAAGGCTGGTGGCAGCACCACAGGACACTTGGCTCTGCTGCCCCCCTGGCCATGGAGTGGGGTGGGTGGTTCTTCTGGGGATATTGTTTGGGGCGGTGGGGAAGCAGCAAGGCAGGAGCTCCTGTCGCCAATTCCCCCATTTTCTTGGGTCGGGAGCTGCTTCATGGTTGGGGGGGGGGAAGGAAAAGGGGGGGAAAGTCCCCCCCACTTTCGCTGCTGCCTTGGGGGAGGGGCGGCGAGTGAGAGAAACATGGGCAAATCTTTGTCTCCGGTGACTTTTCTGGGAGCCCACTAGAAAGTGATGGAGGAGCTGGAACTTTGGCAGGAGGGTTGAAAGCAAAAGAAGGGAGGAAAGGGAAAGGGGCAGGTGGGGCATCTCTCGCGAGAGCCGTGGAGGCCTTGAGCTGGATGACTTGGACTCTCTGGGGCAGGCAAGAGTTTGGCAAAGAGAACGGGGCTTTGGGCTCCTACTTGGCCTGTGAGGAAATGGCCCAATGCCTCTTTCTGGAATGCAACAGCCGCCACTGCTGCTGAGGGTTGGCTGGGCTGCCCATAGACATTCCTTTAGGGAGGGGCTTTTTAAAGGGCAAACTTTTACACGTTTATCCATCGTCCTAACCTTGTGACTCGTGTATATATTTATGGGGGGGGAGACACCCTTGGTGGGGCTTCAAAATCAGTTCTATATAGAATTCCGGTTCCGGCTCCTGCGGCGACGGGCGAGCCTAGCGCTCGCTCGCCGCTTTGTTTCTTCTTCTGCCCCCCAACGGGGGCGAGACTCCTCTTTTTTGAGGGTCTCCCGTAGGGCCGGCTCGTCGGGGGGCGCCCCCCCCCCCACGGCGGTGGAGGAAGTGGCTCCCGGCGCGGCTCAGGTGAGGGAGAACATGCTAGCGGGGGTTCTCCCTTCGCCTAAGGAAGACGGCGCCATTCATAACAATGAGGAGGGCTGATCGGCTCAGTCGGAAGGGCTCCCGAGGCTTCAGCTGCGAGGAGAGAGTGAGTTTTTTAAAAAAAACTTTTTTTCTGCTGCCAGCCAGGCTGAACGGACTGGGAGGGGGGTGTTTATTTTTTTAAAAAAAACCCTCGGATTTAAGCGGCACGTCAAAATGGCTTCTCTGCAAAGAGAAAGCGGAAACTTTCACTCCGGACGGTCTTTAACAAGGGAAAGTGGATTGTGACTTTCTGCAACATTGTTTCTAGGTCTGGCTGAGTTTAAAAAATTCTTTTTTTTGCTACTCTCTCCCTCTGGCTCTGAGATGAGCGGTGGAAGTGGCTTCTCTTTGTCCCTGCCTGACTATTTCAACTAAGGAAAATTTCCAGCGTCTCTTTGAAAGCAGGACTCTCTCTGGATTTTTGAAAAAAAAAATTTCTTTTGATGGATTTGTGACTTCTTCTCTGGAATACCTTCGTTATTACTATTTGTTGATTTGGGAAATTGTGTCTCTTTTGGTTTCTGAATTGTTTGCAACTTCACAGCCCTGAACTGAACTGAGCTCCTGATCTGCCCCACCAGCCCTACCCGGAAAACGCCATCTTGGTGGCAGTGACTCTAACTTTTAACCATGGCACAAGAAGCAGCACTTGTAAATTTGGAACAAAGGATGGCTTCTCTTGAAACCTCTATGCAAACTTTGATATCAGAAATAAAGGCCCAGAGGGCTGAAAATAGTACTTTTAAAAAGGAACTATTGGATACCCGGAAGCAAGTGTTGGAGAATACACAGAAGAATGAAGAATTGGAAGGAGGGTTGGAGGGGGCTAAGGGAGAGATTAAAAATGTTTCTAATGAGGTGGGGGAAATAAATGGGCATGTGTCTAGGATAGATATGGAAAGAATGACATATTTTTTGAGATTTCAGAATGTTCTTGAGGAATCTGGTGAATGCCTACCTGATCTTATGAGTACAATTTTAGCAGACTATTTACAAAAACCTAAGGATGAGATCAGGCGGGACATTGACCTAGCCTATAGAATTAATTCTGCATATGCCAGGATGAATGAAGTGCCTAGAGAGATACATGTGAAATTTGTTAGAAGGTCAACCAGAGAGGAAATCCTGAAAGCGCAGAGAGAGAAACCTTTAACTTATCAACGAGAAACGGTCACTATCTTGAAGCAGATCCCTAGAAAAATTAGAGATTCAAGAAGGAAATTCTCCTTCTTGTCTAAAACCTTGTTTGATCACGGGATTTGGTTCAAGTGGATGACACCTGAAGGGATGCTGGTGTTCTGGGAAGGAGGAAGAGTGAGGATTAAAACAGTTGCTGAGGCGGAAGCTTTTCTTAAAAAACATTCCTCTGCCCTGGGGGAAGATCCAGGGGGGACGGAGGGGGTCACGGCCCCGCCCGCGGGGGGCCAGGGAGGAGAGAAAGAAGATACAATAGCCAAAAGACTTAGATCAAAAAAATAACTTTGCCTTGATTTTTCTTGAACAATTTTGTATAATATTTCTATCCGGACTTTTTGTAAATGTCTGACAGCATGGAAGGGAGAATTTAGGTAAATGTACTTGCTTTCATCTTGTAGTGGTATGGAAAATGTTTTCTATGTTAACTATTTTAATGTGTATTTTGAGGTCTCGGAAGGTCCGACGACTCTGACGTGAATGCTCCCAAAATTTCTTTGTAACCATTACCCTATCCTGTTAAAAAATGTAAAACCAATAAAACTTTTTCAATATAAAAAATCAGTTCTATATAGAATCGGACGGAAGGCCCTAAAAGTTGATGCTCCAATTAAAAGATTCTTTCTGGCTTTTGAAAACTTTCCAGTTGCAACATAGTTTGCTTCCTCTGCTAAGAATCAATTTCAGATACAGATCTGAGAATGACGGATCTCTTTATGTTCAGACCAGAGCAAGCAAGCATATGGAAATTAAAGTCACCCCTGATGTTGGTTTAATTTCAAGACTGAATAGCCCGCCCAGCAGGCTTAGGAGTGGAGTAACAAGGCTTTTGCGCCTTTTCGAGCCGGCCCTTCCATTCTTTTGGGTGGGGGGAGCATGTGGGAGGGGAGGGAGGACCTGATGGTCGCTGGGAGAGAGGGGGGCCTGGAGGAGGTTGAGTGGGGGTGAGGGGGAGGTAGGTAGGTAGAGGGATATAGAGACAGGAAGAAATACAGTAGGTAGGTAGGTAGGTAGAGGGATAGACGAGAGGGAGGAATACAGGAGGTCGGTAGGTAGAGTAAGAGAGGGAGGGGAGGGAGAGGGAGGGGATCGCTGAGAGGGTCTATGGAGGGAAAACTTCATTTAACCAAACTTCACCAAAGCAACACATGGCGGGTACAGCTAGTTTTAATAAAATAATACCAAAAAGGAGCCTTTTGTTTTAGGAGCGCTTCTTGTTCCACAGAAGAAATATGCAAATTCGTGGGGGGTGAGGGAGAACCCCATCACAATCCCACTCTCCATCTGCACTTTTACACTGGCGAAATTTCTTTCTGGACCAAGGAAAGGGAGGGGGGTTTCCTTCCCATTTGGGGTTGAGGGGCGGAGAATCGGAGGGTCTGGCTGGGCTAGGAGGGATCCCTGCACATCCTCTCCGCCTCTTCCTGAATTAGCTTCCCTTGGGGGATGGCTGTGACCCCCCAAGTCCTCGCTGGCTGAGGGGCTTCCCCTCCCCTCCCCCCCTGTCATCCAGTGCAGAATCTCTTCCTTAGGCAGACACTTCATTTATTAAGGACTTTTGAGATGGGAGGGGCCAGAACGAGGGTCAGCACCAATGGGAATTCTCCCTGCTTGAGCGTCATCTGTTTCCAGGCAGAGTCCTTGGGGGCTAGAGCTGAAGGAGGGGAGCCAGTTCGGCGGAGGGAGAGGGGGGAAGTGGGAGGGGGGATCTTGGCCCGAAGAACCAACTGAGGCTCCTTCTCTGCTTGCAATGCTCTCCTGCACTGGGGGAAGTCAAGGGAGACTCTGCCCGGAGACCGATGATGCTGCAGAAGGAAGAATTCCCATTGGTCCGCCTTCTCTTTCTGTACCCATCCAATCCCGGAAGTTCGAGAAAGCCCCATTCTGGGCTCAGCAGAGTTTCTGCGTTTCCTTCGCTTGGTGGAGAGAGAGAACCAGAGGGGGATTCCACTGCCTGAGCCAAAGTGATCCACGGAATCTTGAGACAGGTCGTTTTCTCAGGGAGGGGGAAACCCTCAGGAGGGGGTTGGGGGGCTCAGGCTGAGGCAATTCAGCCGGTTCTCATAACTGCTCCTACAATTCACAAGCGGTTTTAGGGAACCCCTGGGAAGAGGCTGGATCCCACCCTTACCTGGTTCCACGTTGGGCCAAGTGATACATCCCTCCCCCCTGCTTGTGGGCAGACCAGAGGCACCTGGGGGGTCAGCGTGGATTCTAGACTGACCTTCACCTGATCCATCAAACCTTTTCTATCTACTTAAAATGGAATCTGCAAAGGGATCCGAGTGGCAACCAGAAGCCATTCTGAGACCCCAGGCTGACTCCTGATCCACCCACCATCCCTGTGGTTGGAAAGCAGAAGACTTTTCATGGGTGCCTCTTGCTAGAACCCTGGATGCCCCCCCCCTTAAGCCCCCTCCCCTCCCTTCTTGGACCTGGATGAATAGGAGGCCTTGAACTCTCAGGCCACAATCCAGAGCATTTGGTCAAGGAAGAGGCTGCCTCTACACAGGATCCCCTCAACCTCCTCCTGGAGAGAGTCTGGAGGGCTTTTCCGCCTGGGCCTCTTCTCCAGCCCTTCACACACACAAGCCCACTTGGGACAGAAGCAGGGAGAGGCTTGATGGACAAATGACCAGAGTGGGAAATTAAAGGGACAGATTGGATGTTGCTATTTTCATTCTCTGGATGAGGAAGGAAAAAACAGAGAGGGGATTTCTAAAAGGCAGATACTTAAATAATAACCACCCCAAAGTGAAATCCCAGACAGCTGTTCTGGTCGATGCTTTCTGTGAAAGGGGTTGGTCAGCCTCTACCTTGCATGCTTGCGATCGGCTGCCATAGTAACGGGGAATCTCAAGAAGGGAGTTTTGTTCTCCACATCTTCTGCAGATGCTGATGGCCGGAGTTTGGGTTTCGTCAAGGCCAACTGTCTCTGCATACCAAGTGAATGGAAGACGGACCCCACATGACACCTTTGGGAGCTGGAGATTGGACGTTGGGTTGGGGTAACTGGGGGGAGGGATTTGGATAAACTCTTTGATATGTACAAGTTCACACTTTTTTTGCTACAGATCTTGCTTCACTTTCACTGTTTTCATTTCATGTCCAGAAAAACACCTTTTCTCTAATTAAATGGAGTTGGGGGTTTTCTTTCTTGGATATCGAATGAGGCACACGTGACACTGGGTTTTATC
Organism: Rhabdophis nuchalis; assembly: GCA_039707465.1. Classification (NCBI taxonomy): domain Eukaryota; kingdom Metazoa; phylum Chordata; class Lepidosauria; order Squamata; family Natricidae; genus Rhabdophis; species Rhabdophis nuchalis. The sequence continues at coordinate 30,918,359 of CM077655.1, read as the reverse complement.
AGGAGATCAAGAAAGAAGGACATAATAGTGATGGAGAGCAGGTCAATCCCTGCATTCCAGCTCATTCTGCCATTCCAAGGCTTCTCATGGAGATGATCCAGCAACACTGTTAGAGCAGGGCTCCTACAGCCCCCATCAGACCTCTTAGGGTCTTAATCTCTCTCTCACACACACACAAACACCTTGAGTTGCTGTCAGTAGGAACAAAGTGCCTCAATTGTTTTTCATACGGTGTATGGTTCATTGGTGGTTGCTGAATATTACATTCCTCTGAATGACTTTCCCAGAGTTCTCTTTAGCTAGATTTATTGGGGTGAATAGGGAGATACAAGAAGTACAGTCATTCAATCATTTCCCATTCTGAAGCAAGTAGATTTGCTTTTCTTTGTCTCCTGCCTCCTTTCTTAAGTGGAAAGAATATCTCCTTTCAAATAAAAGAAACATTAACAATTCTTCCAATATCATCATGGTATTATATCTCATGTTTTTACATTTATTTACCTTCAAATAAAGGCCAAAGGGGCCAATTACCAGGGGACGCAAAAATGAATAAGAACAAATCCCAAAAATGCTGGAAATGCCATCAGACGCCTGGTACTTACTACCATATGTGGTGGACCTGTTCGGAGTCCTACCGACCCATTTCTTTAATCAACCAAGATGCAAAAATATTTACAGCTATTATAAGTAATAGATTAAATAGTTTTATAGATAAATATATAAGTTATAATCAAGTAGGTTTTGTTAAAGGTAGATATATGAGTGATATAATTAGAAGAGTATTGAACATTATAGATGTAGCTGAAAATAATGGTGATGAAATAGGTATAATATTGTTAGATATTTTTAAAGCCTTTGATTCTGTACAATGGGATACTATTAAGGTAATTATTGAGGTATTAGGCTTTGGTAATAAATTTATACATGTTATTTCAAAATTGTATCAAAAAAGTAGTGCAAAGGTAAAGGTGAATGGAACAATGACAGGAGAGATTAAATTGGAAGCAGGTACGAGACAAGGATGTCCCTTGTCCCCAACATTATTCTTGTTAGTTATGGAGGTTTTGATTAAATTGATAGAAGCAGATGAAGAATTGGAAGGGTACAAAGGATATAAGATAAATTTGTATGCGGATGATACCTTGATTATTTTGAAAGATATAGAGAAAGATTTAAAGAGAATAAATAAACATTTGATAGAATTTGAAGAAATGACAGGTTTAAAGGTAAATTGGTTAAAATCTGAATTACTAATGAATAAAGATGGTAAGGAGTGGGAGAGTATACAAGAACAATTTGGGATAAGAGTTAAGAATACACTGAAATACTTGGGGATAACACTTTCACTTAAAGTTAGAGAATTGAAAAAAATTAATTATGAGGTGATGTTGAAGGAAGTAGAGAAAAAGATAGATAAATATAAAGAGATAAAGTTGTCTTGGTTTGGTAGAATTGCAATGTGTAAAATGATGTTGTTACCAAAGTTTAATTTTTTATTTGAGATGCTACCATTAAATTTGACAGAGAAAGATATAGAAGAATATCAGAAGAAATTAGATAAATTTTGTAATGGTGGGAAAAAACCAAGACTGATGAAGAAAATGTGGTATCAAAATCAAAAAGAAGGTGGATTGGGAATTCCCAATCTACTTAATTATTATCGGGCGTATAATATTCGAACCGTGATAAAAATACTTAAAGGTGGAGATGGTCATTGGGGAGATCTGGAGTTAAAAGATATTAAGAAATTTGGGTCTATATGGTTTTTAGATAGAGCAAAAACAAAAAAGGCAATTAATAGTTATTGGTTAAAGGGGTTGAGTAACATCTGGAATAAATTTGTTAAAAAACTGATCCCGGATATAGCCTTCTTGGGGAAGACAACTGAAAGTTGGCCGATTAAAACTAATATAAGTCGGGATAAAGTAATTGAGGATGAAAATATAGGAAATATAGTAAATTGGTTAAGAGCTCTAGGAATTGAGAGTAGGGGAAAAAAAGTAATTCAAAAATTGGAGTTGAATTGGTTCGAAAAAATACAGGTAGAAAAATGGACCACGAAAGTAAGGGGAATATGTAAAATAGATAGAAGTAAAACTAAATTTGAAAGTTTAGTATCTCAAATTATTAAGGATGAAATTGGGTTAAAAGGACTCGTTAGTAAGATATATAAGATTATAAACTTCGATGGAAATCCACAAATGGTAATGAAAAGGAATTGGGAGGAAGACCTTAAGATTAAAATATTGGATTTGGATTGGAATGAGAATTGGAAGGGTCGAATCATGAGGACTTTGTCTATAAGGATTAAAGAGCATAATTTTAAGGTTGTTTGGAAATGGTATTGGACCCCATTAAGATTATCACTGATAGATAAAAAAATGAGTGATAAATGTTGGAGATGTAATATGGAATTGGGAACTTATGAACATATGTGGTATAAATGTGTGAAAATTAAAAAGTTTTGGCAGCAGTTAGAAAGAACGATGTGTGAAATGATGAAAAGAATAATAATATTGAGATCAGAAACTATATTATTGATAATTAATGAACTAGAGTTAACAAAACATGAGAAAGAATTGATTAGAATTATGATTATAATGGGTAGAATTGTAATAGCAAGATATTGGAAAATAGAGGTAAATATTAAAATAGAAGAATGGTACTGTGAAATGTGGAAATTAGCCTTAAATGATAAAATGACGTGTGATATTAAATTTAGAGAGGGGGTTTATAAAAAAGATATTTTTGGGAAGACTTGGAAGCCATTTGTGGACTATGCACTTGGAACTTTGGATGCCTCGACGCCTGTACCTAGAGAACGTGGATTTTGGAGATCTTAAAGATAATAGAAGATACTTGAAACCAACTCTTCCTTTTGTTTTGTACAGCACTGGGTGAAATATTGTAAAATATTATAAAAATTTCAATTAAAAAAAAAATTATTGGAGCATGATCCACACATGGTTGGAGAAAATAACAGGAAAACATATAGATTTCAAACCCGAACTCTTCCTGCTTGGACTTACTTTAGAAATATTTGACAAAAATTTGAAATACCTAATTGTAAATATCTTGACAGCCGCTAGAATCATCTTTGCAAAAAATTGGAGAAATGACAAATTACCATCACAGGAAGAAATTATTTATAAAATTATGGAATGTGCAGAGATGAGTAAATTAACGTTTGAAATTAGAGAGCAAGACAGCGAACAATTCTATGAAATTTGGAATAAATTTTATCAATGGCTGGAAACAAGGGGAAACTAAGGAATATAACAATATACATTATATTATTATATAACTTGAAGAAATTTTTGTCTTTAGAAGGATAAAATAATTTATTTTAGTACGATAAAATTACCTCTAGAAAACAATGGTATAACATGTGAAGATTATCTGTTCTTATTCTGTTGGTCTTTTTTTTTTTCTATTTAATATCTTGTTTATGTACTCAAGAGTTAGGGGATAAAGATTTATTTCAAAAATGGAAATGTTAATATATGATGCAAAAGTGATATATATATACAGATTAATATCTTTGTGAAATTAAGCACTGGCGTACAGAGCGTTTGTCTGAACGACATGTTGTATAAAACACGAAATGAATGATGTTTTTTTATTTATTTTCAAAAATAAAAAATAAAAAACTTTTTCAAAAAAAAAATTTCTTCCAATATCATCATGGTGTTATATCTCATGTTTTTACATTTATTTACCTTCAAATAAAAGCCAAAGGGGTGACTTGGAGCCAATTACCAGAGAACTCGAGTTCTAATCCTCCCTTAGGCATGAAAACTTCCTGGGGGACATTGGACCAATCACCAGCAGACTCTTGAGTTCCAGTCCCCCCTTAATTCTTATTGAATTGGATGTGACAGTTGGAAATATTTTCTCAGATTAATTTGGGATACCAGAGCTGGGGATTCCTAGAGTGTGAGATGTCCAAGTGTCCAATATTTTGTGGAGAAATTGTGCAAAAACACCTCTTCCATGTTGAGCAAAGCCATCAGTCTCTGCCTTCTTCTCCTTCTGGGAGAACCAGAGGCCTCTGTGTGGCCCCTGTGAATCTTAGAATGACCTTCTTCTGATCCACCAGACCTTTTCTTATCACCTTTAAAAGGATTTTGCAAAGGGATCCTATTCCCAATTAGGAGCCATTCTGAGACCTAAACATTGATTCCCAATTGATCAGCAATCTCTGTGGTTGGAGAGCAGAGCAGCTTCCATGGGGGACTCTTCCTAGAAACCTCAAAGTCCCCCCCCCCTTATTCTCCCCCTTCTTGGACCTGGATGGATATTATGCATCATTGAAGGTTTCTGACCTGGTCACATGATGCCTTTGGACAGGATCCCTCCAACCTCCTCCTGGGGAGAGTCTCAAGGTCCCCTTTCTCTGGGCATCTTCTCCAGCCCTTCACACACAACACAAGCTTGGAAAAGGAGCAGAGAAAATGCTTCCGGTAGGAATTGTAGAGGGGAAAATTAAAGGGTCTGAAAATTGCTAAAATTATTTTATTATTTTGGTGTGAGGTACATACCAAAATAAAAGCAATCCCAAACTGAAATCCCAGGCAGCTCTTCTGCTGAACACTTTCTGCAAAGGAGGTTTTATCAGGAAATCATGAAAGAATGATATAAGAGGCAATATGAAGATTTCCCTCCCAGCTGAGAGCCAGTCAAACATGGCATTTCACATCATTCCGGCATTCTCAGGGAGAGGATCAGGCAACCAGGATGGTGCTTGGTTACCACAGCTTCCTGTTGAACCCCCCTCCCTCTCTCTCTTTCATACACAGACTTTTAGCTGTAGGAACCAGTGCCTGAATTATTTTTAAACGGTGTCAAATTCAGTAGCTGCTGTTGAACACCAAATTCCTCTGAATGACTTGTAGCAAGGTTTATTAAGTTGAAAGGGAAAGGAGCTAGAACAATTCAATAATTTCCTATTTTGAAACATATAGATATTTTCTTGCATACTATCAAAGTGGAAAGAATATCACCTTTCACACAAAAGAAACTTTAACAATTCTTCCAATATGACAATGGTTTTGTTATATCTCATGTTTTTACATTTGTTCTGGCCGTGAGATGCTCCTTTGTGTTCAGGTCTGGCCTCAGAAGGATAATGTAGCACTTGGGGATGAAGATGCAGCCCAGCAGACCAGCACTGGAGGCCAGAATGGAGAAGACCTGGACAGCCACCATGTATTTCCCTTTGGTGCTCAGGTAGGTGGGCACAAAAGTCACCCAGACGCTGCAGAAGACCAGCATGCTGAAGTTGATCAGCTTGGCTTCGTTGAAGGCCCCAGGCAGATTCCTGGCCAGGAAAGCCACCGTGAAGCAGATGGCAGCCAGGAAGCCCATGTAGCTGAGGGTGACGTAGAACATGACAACGGCCCCTTCGTTGCATTGCAGGATGATCTCTCCAGGCTGGGAGTGGAGGTCAGAGTCAGGGAAGGGGGGAGAAATTCCCAGCCAGATGGAGCAGATGATCACTTGGACAGAAGAAGAAGAGAGGATGATGGAGTTGGCCAAGCTCTTCCCCAACCATCTCTTAGCTCGGCTTCCTGGTTTTGTGGCCAGGAAAGCCAGTACCACCGTGATGGTTTTAGCCAAAAGAGAAGAAATGGAAACTGAGAAGATGATGCTGAAAACTGTTTGACGGAGAAGGCAGGTGGCTTTCCTTGGTTGACCAATGAAGAGAGAAGAAGACAAGAAGCAAAGCAGGAGGGAGACCAGGAGGATGTAGGAGAGGTCCCGGTTGTTGGCTTTGACCAGGGGAGTTTCTTGGTATTTAATTAAGATGATTAAAACAAGATCTGTGATTAAGAACAATAGTAGGGCAGAAGAGACCAGGATGATGCCCAGAGGTTCTTCATAAGACAGGAAGGTTATAACTTTGGGGATACATTGGACTCTTTTCTCATTTGGATATTTATCATCTGGACACTTGGTGCATTTTTCTGCATCTGAGAAAGACAGAAAACAACATTTCTTTAGCATTCTGCCCTTTGCATTTCAAGAAATACATTCTTGGAACAATAGCTGATAAGAGGGACATTTTTCAAGATGGATTAATTAATAATTTTAGGGGGGGGGGGAAATTGAAAATATCATTTCCTAAAAATTATATAGCTAATAAAAACAGTTGATACCATGGGCATTTTCCAATTTATAAAGAGCATAAGAAGAGTATAATTTTTAAAAAAAAATGTAGCTAGGTATTTAAGTTGACAGAAGTCCTAATTATTTCCTGTATAATGTGTAGAATCTTCATAGGAACCTACACTATTAGTGATTAGTAATGGATCATATAATCTTTTTAGGCAAACATCCTGAGTCTTGCCACATGGCAGTTAATATACTGTGCTTGGAGGATACCTCAAGTATCTTGTAACATCTGGAAGCAACCTGGAATTAAGGAGAAACTTCCTAATAGTAAGAACAATTAAGCTGTGGAACAGCTTGATTCTAAGATTTGAGGTTCTTCAACATTGGAGGCTTTAAGAATAGACTAGACAGTCACTTGTCTGAAACAATATGGGGTCTCCTGCTTGGGCAGAGGGTAGAACTAGAAGACCTCCGAGGTCCCTTCCAGCTCTCTTCTGACTAACTGATTGATCTACATGACTGGCAGAATATTTGTGTGATGAGTTCCCCACCATAATTATCCACAGCACCACATTATGGACCAGTGACTCCTTCTCAGTGATGCTCAAGGGGAGGATCCAATATACAGTGAATTTCAAGGTCTTTCAGAAGGTGGACCTCACACAATTCATCCAGTTCCAAAGAACTTAGGTGTTCCTAGGAAGGTGAACTTAGCAGCACAAGTCCAAACTAAGAAGCAGGAGAGAGATTTCCTCTGCTGTTAGTAAAGCTTGCTCGGTCTGCCACCCCCTCCTCCAATCTCTTCCCAGCCCCTCCTTCAAAGTCTTTTTGATTTACTTCCTTTTAGATAAGAAATTCTGCAGGTTGAAAATAAATATAAAAAACCAGGTGAGCTTTGATCTATCATTTAACTTGCACTTTCATGAAAATGTTCTGGGTGGATCCAGTTCCACAAAGCCTCCCATTTTCCTCAGGATGACCCACCTTCCTGAGTGGAGAAGGTCCCCTCTGGACAAGGAACGCAGTCATAGCAGCAAACTGGCTCTCCTTCTCGAGCCCTCTTGACAAATCCAGGATGACAAGTTTCTGCACATCTGGACTGAGGCAGGGACTGAGCAGAAGAACAAGGAAGGCCAAAGAAAAGATGTTAGGACTCTCCGTCCATGGAAAACGGAGGGAGAAATGGATGGAGAAAAGGGAGCCTCTGGTCTTCAATGAGGTAGATAGGAAACCTCTGACTCCTTCTAAACAGATGCAGGAGGTAGAACAACTGGCAGATTCTCCATTTCCTTCCTCCCTTTTGCTTTTGGAATTTAATGTTGCAATAAAGTACTTTTCTACTTAATAGTCTAGAGCAGTGTTGGTGAACCTTTTTGGCCCTCGACTGCCAAAACGGGAGCATGCACAAATATTTTTGGCCCCACGTGCCAATATGGGTTCCCGCATGCACACACACTGAGAACTAGGTGATCATGTGGGTTTTGACCTGCATATGCGAACCAGTCATGTGGTCTACCGGTTTCTGGCATGCACGTGCACACAAAGACCAGCTGCCTGATGCGCATGCGCCAGTTCCAGATTTCGAGGGTCCTCATGCTTCCCTACCCGCCCACCTGATCCCCGTTAGGGTGGTGGGATGTCCCCACTGAGGATCTGGTTCTGCAGCCCTGGACAGGGAGAGAAATTTGGGTGGGAAATGCCCCCTCCCTCCACTGGAAAGCCGGAATCCCTTCCCGGCCTTGGAACAAGCCAGCACAGCCACCCTATCCCCCCACTTCATCCAAGGGAGAGTCTCCATGTGTGAGGAGCTGTGGAGATGGGGGCTGGGGGATGCGGGTCTGATGGTCCCCCTGGATGAAGGACCCAGCAGGACCAGCCTATGGGGGGAAGGGAGGACAGGAGCGTTCCACATAATCTAAAGTTTTTTGGGGGGTGGAGGGGGAACTGCCCTGCTGTATAATTTAAACCTTGGAGAAGACAAAGGCGCCACAAGAGCAGAACTGCAATGCAAAAGGAAGGGCAGGGGAATCAGTGGGGAGATGGGGGCTGAGGGAAGGGTGGGGGGTGGGAGGAAGAAGGAGAGGGGAGGGGCTGAGTGAGGGGGACATACTTTCTTTTACAACATTGATATTCCCTCTCCCCCCTCCATCAAACACCCTTGAATACACTCCAAGCCATTTGGCTGCCTTCCCCTCAAAGCCCTGCAATGGCTCGGATTGGAATGAGATACACGCGTGTTTGTGGAGTGGTTGCCTGGCGGTGGGGAGGGGGGAAATTCCAGGGGGATTTAAGGCAGAGCAAGGGCATTGGGGAGGGGGCAAAGTGGGCCGGGGCCGTTAAACCAGAGCATTCAATGTGTCCCCAGCCTTTGAGGGAATCTGGAAGGGGGAGCCATGTTTATCTTGGCAGCTGACTTGGAGGGCAAGAGGACCAGGGGGTGGTGTCTCCCCCCCCACAAGTCCAACCTGAAGACGCTGGCAGGGGGGCAGCGTCTCTCTCTCTCTCTCTCTCTCTCTCTCTCTCTCTCTCTCTCTCTCTCTCTCTCTCTGTCTCTGTCTCTCTCTCTGTCTCTCTCTCTGTCTCTCTCTCTCTGTCTTTCTCTCTCTGTCTCTCTCTCTCTCTGTCTCTCTCTGTCTCTCTCTCTCTGTCTCTCTCTCTCTCTGTCTCTCTCTCTCTCTCTCTCTCTGTCTCTCTCTCTCTCTCCTCCAGATCTCCAGCCGAGGGTCTGGCCGTGGATCCTCATCAGAGCTCGGGTGGGGAGGGAGGGAAGCCCACTGCTGCACCTTCCCCCTTGGTAGCGGCAGATGTTGGAGACGCCACCGAGGGTCTGGCTCGCTGTTGCGGTGGCTGCCCGATCGCTCCTGCCCTTCCCCCCCCCCCCGTGGCTGCTGCTGCTGCTCTTCTGGGGCTGTGTGGGGGCCAGCCGGCTCTTCTGGGGCGCCTGAGCTGTCCAGGCACTCCAGACCACGGATCTACATCAGTGCCATGGACAAGTAGCCCCAGTAACCACAGCTCTACTCTGCTAAGAAGCCACGGACGGGATCTCCTCTCTGGGCCTTTGGATATGCGCGGCTGCTGCTCTTTTGGTTGATGGTTTTTGAGAGTGTCATGCACTCTAGACACCAAAACACTAAGTGGCTCATGCGCATGTGCGCACTGGAAACAAAGATCATTTTCCTGGTGTGCGCATGCGGACTGGGTGGCTCCTATTCCACTTTCTGGCACTCCAATGCCAGACCAGCTGACTGCCACGCCTGAACCCAGAAGAGCAACTGGTTATGGCTCTGCATGTATGCCACTTCTGCCACGCGTGTCATAGGCTATAGGCTTTTCCCCCTTGAAATAGGACCTCAAGCTTTGGCAAACAGAGAAAAGACACCAAAATTTCTCCCACATGGTTGAGCAACTTTAGCTGTGAAAGAGCCTCTTGTCTGATAGAAAATGTTTCTCTTTCAAAATCCGCCAGATGCTCTTCCCTGGGATCCTCCTTGGGGAGAACCACGAAGCCGTGAATGCCCAAATCTGCTTTTAACTCTCCATTTTGGTCCAAGTACAGTTTAAAGTCAGAAATATTCCAAAATTCATTCTTCTCCAGAAAGGGATGAAACTAGAATGGGAACATCCAGGAATTTGAAAATCAGAAAACTTTGTTTCTTATCCCATATTGAATCTTTCTTCTATAATTGTCTCATCTCCAAATATGGTTATATAGGATACAAATACTGCCACTATCTTCCTAAGCGAATGAAGAAGTTTGAGAAAAATTTATCAAAAAATCGAGAAAATGTAATCGACAGAGATGGTCAATTATAGGGAACATTCTAGAGCAGATGACAAATAAAAGAAACAGGAAAAAAAAGATGATCCATATGAACTCTATGAAAACAACAGGGCGATTCCCAGAAAGCCTGGGTTGATCAAGAAGAAATCTTCTCCCTTGTAATCCTGATGGAAAACTCCTCCAGATCAGAAGTGGGTTCATACCTGTGGGAACCAGTTTGGCTGAATTGGTAGCAACTTGGAGGCCTGGGTCACTGGAACCTGCAACCACCCAGGCTGGCCACACCCCTGAACCGGTTCTCTAGGCCATATTGTTCTTGCCTTCTGCACATGCGCAGAGCAACCATCAGTAGAGGCAGCCAGAACCCACCCCTGGCTCCATCCCACTTAGGAGCCTTAGTTTACTCCTGAACCCCATTGGCCTTTCTCCCTGCCTCTCCTGGCCAATGTTGCTCACGAGGAAACGACAGCTAGGATCTCCCATGTGTTGGACGTCTGAAAACGGCATGGAGGCATGGGCGAAAGCTGGGAGGGGGAGTAACACACACGATGGAACCCATGACCTGTTCCCTTTTTTGGGGGGGATCCCCAGAGCATCCTTGGAAAGGACTTCCCTTCCCTTGGACAAGGGCAGAAGCAGTACTAAAAAAATTTAACACCCCCCCCTGCTCCAGATGTTCTCGTTCTACTCGATTATAATGTGAGATGAAGACATTTTGGAAACCCTGAAAGAAGAAATCTCCCCCCAGCTCTTTTCTCAGCCTGAGAAGTCAGTGAGGATCCTTCCTGGGTTTCTCTCTCCCCCCTTATGCAGCTGCCGGATTCTGGCTCCCTCCCCCTCCCCTCCATCACCCCCAACTCCTCCAGTCGATGCAATAGGATACCATGGTCGATGGTATCAAAAGCCGCCGAGAGGTCTAATAGGACCAGGATGGAGGAACAACCCCCATCTCTGGCCCTCCAGAGATCATCCACCAACGCGACCAATGCCGTCTCAGTGCTGTGGCCGGGCCGGAAGCCGGACTGGCGCGGGTCCAGATAATGACCACAGCTCCTGCCCTTCCCCCTGTGGCTACTACTGCTGCTGCTCTTCTGGGGCGTCAGCCCTCCAGCCCCTGGCACTGATGTAGATCCGTGGTCTGGCGTGCCTGGCCAGCTCAAGTGCCCCATAAGAGCCGGCTGGCCCCCACACAGCCCCAGAAGAGCAGCAGCAGCAGCCACAGGGGGAAGGGCAGGAGCGACCGGGCAGCCACTGCAACCGCGGGTAGCTCACCTCCTCGCTAACAGCTCCTCTTCAAGTATCTCTCCTGGAAGCAGCAACTGCTGGGGAAAGAGCAGCAGACAGGGCAGACAGACTTCCAGCCAGCAAATGCTGCCCTGCTGCCACATGTGCCCGAACCAGCCAGGTGCTCCGGATCACGACTGGAGGGCTGGGGCCACGCAAATAGCCTGCTCAGGTGGGGAGGGAGGGAAGCCCTGGCCTGTCCTTGTCACCGTAGCCCCCTTGGCCCCCCCCATGGAGGATCTCCCTGTGCCAATTCTGGTTGGCGTGGGAGTGACAGTGGTGGCTGCTGCTCTTCTAGGACGCCTGAACTGGCCAGGTACTTTGGACCGCAGATAAGCCTGGGACCACCTGTCCTCGCCAACACTGCACCTTCGCCCCTGGTAGTGGCAGCTGTTGGAGACGCCTCCGAGGGTCTGGCTCGTGGTTACAGTGGCTTCCTGGTCACTCCTGGCCCTCCCCCTGTGGCTGCTGCTGCTGGTCTTCTGGCCCTGCGCAGGGGCCAGCTGACTCTTCTTGGGCACCTGAACCTGCCAGACACTCCAGTACATGGATCCACATGGGCTGGAGGGCTGGGGACATGCAAGAAGCCCCCTCAGGTGAGGAGGGAGGGAAGCCCTGACCACAGCTCTACTCTGCTAAGAAGCCACGGCTGGGATCTCCTCTCTGTGCCTTTGGGCACATGCAGCCCCTGCTCTTTTTGTTAATGTTTTTTGCGCATGCATGCATGTCAGAAACCAAAACCCTAAGTGGCTCATGCGCATGTGTGCATTGGAAGCAAAGATCATTCTCCTGGTGTGCACATGCGCTCTGGGTGGCTCCTCTTCCACTTTCTGGCACTCCAATGCGCGTGAAGACCAGCTGACTGCCACGCCTGAACCCGGAAGAGTAACTGGTGATGTCTCCGTGTGGCAGGAGAGATGGTTCTGTGTGCCACTTCTGACACGCGTGCCATAAATTCCCCATCATGGCTCTAGGCTTTGTCCACTTGAAATGGGACCTCAGGCTTTGGCAAACAGAGAAAAGACACCAAAATTTATCCCACCTTATTGAGCAACTTCAGCCGTGAAAGAGCCTCTTGGTCGACAGAAAGTCTCTGTCTTTTAAAATACGCCAGATATTCTCTCCTGGGATCCTCCTTGGGGAGAACCAAGAAGCCCCCTATGAACAGATCTGCTGCTATCTCTCCATTTTGGTCCAAGTACAGTTTTCTGTCAGAAATGTTCAAAAATTCATTCTTCTCCAGAAAGGGATGAAACTAGAATGGGAACATCCAGGAATTTGAAAAACAGAAAACTTTGTTTCTTATCCCACATTGAATCTTTCTTCTACAATTGTCTCATCTCCAAATATGGTTAAATAGGATACAAATATTGCCATTATCTTCATAAGTGAATGAAGAAGTTTGAGAAAAATTCACCAAACTATAGAGAAAATATAATCAACACAGTTGGTCAATTATAGGGAACATTCTAGAGCAGATGACAAATAAAATGAACAGCGATAAAAAAAAGATGATCCATAAACTCTTTGAAAACAACAGGGTGATTCCCAGAAAGCCTGAGTTGATCAAGAAGAAATCTTCTCCCTTGTAATCCTGATGGAAAACTCCTCCAGATCAGAGCTGGGTTCCTACCTGTGTGGACCAGTTTGGCTGAACCGGTAGCAATTTGGCGGCCTCGGTCACTGGAACCTACAACGACCCAGGCTGGCCACACCCCTGAACCGGTTCTCTCGGCCATATTGTTCTTGCCTTCTGCACATGCGCAGAGCAACCATCAGTAGAGGCAGCCAGAACCCACCCCTGGCTCCATCCCACTTAGGAGCCTTAGTTTACTCCTGAGCCCCATTGGCCTTTCTCCCTGCCTAGGATCTCACTGCAGCTAGGATCTCCTGCGTGTTGCATGCCCAAAAACTGCATAAAGGCAAGGGCGAAAGCTGGGAGGGGGGCGCAACACATGGGATGGGACCTGGATAACCCTGCTGTTGTAGCAGCTGCCTGGGTGAGCCACAGCCACCACCTGCTCCCTTTGTCCACCCAGCCAGCAGGAGCCACAGGATCACCGAGCTTCCTCGGCCAGCTGGCAGCCAAAAACCTTTCCCTCTTAAAAGCCTCCAGTGATGGAGCTTAAGGATCCAACCTGCACTTTAACCAACCAATCAACTGAGGATTAGTTTGGAAACAGAAGAAGAAAGAACCGGTGAGTGGCTGCACCCAGTTGGGGGGGGGGATGTTGGGGGGCAGCTGGGGGGGGTGGAAGGGTGGGTAGGAGGTCTCTAAGCAAGCGCTGGGCAAACAGGGAGGTGGACGATCTCGCTTTCCAGTCTCCAGTGAGTGGCTGCATCAGAGGGGGCAGCTGAGCAAGCGCTGGGCAAGCAGGCAGGAGGGAGACCTCAGAGGCTCATTGTCAACCCAGCTTTGTGCCCAGTCAGCTCCAGTTGCCCACCATCAGTTGGGGAAGGCTGCTGGGCAGGAGCGGTTTGGCTCGGTTGTTCCCCGGATGGCAAAGCAGACAGACTCCAAAAGAATGAAGGGGATCTTTGGTGGAGCCAGTTGAGGGAGCAACCCCTGGCTTATTCCCAAAAATGCTGGAAATGCCATCAGACGCCTGGTACTTACTAAGAAAACCTTCACCTTGGCTCACAGTGGGGTGCAATGGGGGGGGCAGGTGGGTCAGGGCAGGGGATGTGCCATGAGATGCACATCTTACTGAAGACTGGCAGCTCTGGATCTTGCGGCTTTGGGGGGTGGCGTTTCTTTAAAAACATGCCTCTGCAGAGGAGCTGAAACCCTCGGAGGTTTCTTTGGGGAAGGAAGAGGGGAAGCATCCCCCCCCCTCCCTGGGTGCCTGCAGCCTTGGAGCAACTCTGGGCCTTTGCCCAGTAAAGAAAACCTTGTTGTGAGTGTGAGAAGTTGTTAATGGCCTCCACTGTGCAAGGGCCAGGAGTTGCTCCAGGCTCAGAGGCTGCAGGCGCCCAGGGAGGGGGGAATGCTGCCCATCTGTCTGCCCCCTCCAGAAGCAACCTTGGTGGGTTTTTTGGGGTGTCACCAGAGGACCTTTATTTTGTTTCGAGGGCTCCTTCACAGGCAGCTTCTCTTTCTGGCCCCCCAAGCAGAGAACGAGGCTGTTACTTGGCCCCCCTTCCCTCAGTCTCTGCATGGCCCACTTGACTCCACCCAGAGAGGACTGCGGAGGGGGCCATAAGCCAGGCTGATCAGGGGGGCAATGCTGCTCCAAGAAGCCCCACTCGGCCAGCTCCCACAAGTGGTCAGCAGCTGAAGCAGTCTGGGTGCAGAGAGCGTTGCAGGGCTAGGAAACGCTGCCAGAGCCGGGAAAGGTCCAGGGAGAAGCCGTGAGGGCAGCTCAGCACCCCGAAGAGGCAGCAGCACCCAACCGCCTGGGATTGGGGGGGGAATGGGGGGCACCTGCCTGGCTGCCAGAGTGGATGTGGAGGTGGACATTGCGCACAAGGGCACAAGCCCCCCCCCCATCTAGCCACACCCACCAAACCAGTAGTAAACATTTTTGAAACCACTCCTGCTCCAGATGTTCTAGTTCTACTCGATTGTAATGTGAGATGAAGACCTTTTGGAAAGCCTGAAAGAAGAAATCTCCCCCCAGCTCTTTTCTCAGCCTGAGAAGTCAGTGAGGATCCTTCCTGGGTTTCTCTCTCTCCCCTTATGCAGCTGCCGGATTCTGGCTCCAAGGCCTTTGGGAGCTGCCCCCTCCCTCCCCCTCCCCTCTGCAGAAACTCCCCTGGCTGCAGAATTGGGATCCCTCCATCTTTCCTGGATTTTGGATCTTCTTCTCTTCTCCCCTTCTCTCCCCCCTGCACAGTCTCAGTTGCTGCTTGGAGGGGGCGGGAGAGATTTCTGCTTTTGCAGAGCTGTGAGGAAAAGGGGAAGGAGGAACAGACCCTCCAAGGCTGCCCCCCCTTGGCCTTTCTGCAACCAAATTCTCCCCCCAAACAAAGGAACCCCACCCCTACCCCCACCCGAATACTGCAGGGCAGAGGAGGCTGGGCCCATGACTGGGCAGCGTGTGGGGGGAGAGGCTGCAGGAGCTCTGCTGTGAACGGAGGGAGAGAGAAAAGTGGGGATTCTCTCTGCTGCAGCCCTTGAATGCTTGAATGGCAGAGAAAAGCCAAACTTTCCCCCCTCCATTCACAGCAGAGCTGCTGCTCCCTTTATGCCCCCCCCGGCCCCCTCTTCTTGGGGGGGGGGGTGTCAAACGGCCTGGAAGGGAGAGGCAGGCGGCTGCAGCTCCCTTCCCATCAGGCTCCCCGTCCCTTCCCTTTGCTGCAGAGGGAAGGAGGGAAGTCCAGCCAAGGGATTTCAACCCTCCTGGCTTTCTTGAGCTGCCCCAATTCCCCCCCTGGCCAGAGGCGACTCCAGCTAAATGCCCCTCAGCAGACCCTCCATGCAATGCGCTCTGCCCTGGACAAGGCTGCCATGCAGAGGAGGGCAGAGATAGTCCTTGACTTATGACAATTGAGCCCAACATTTTCATTGCTAAGCAAGAGCGTTGTTAAGTGTGTTCGGCCACATTTTACTCAATCCATGACATTTCCTGGCTCTGACAGTCATGTGCAGGATAGGGAAGAGCATCTGAGGGCCTCTGTAATGTTCTCATGGGCAGAGGTTACAGTAAAATGTGTGGCAGAAAGTGGACTCTAGGTGTGTTTTTCCAAATGCAGAAAGTGAGGTTGAATGTGAAGAGTTTTAGAAGAGCTCTGTGTGTGTGTGTGTGTGTACATACACATACAGTATATATAGTAGATAATGTGTTTTTTTGTGTGCCTATACACACACTATACTTTATAATATGTATGTACACATATGGCATGTATACATAGGATTGAATTGTGCATTTTGGATGTTCATTAGTAATAAATAAATATACAGAGAAATTGTATCTTGTTCAGGCAGGGAGAGACCAGGCAAGGTACCCCTATGATGAGAGTGATGTTAAGTTGGCAATGCCCATGCAATCACATGACCACCAAGCCACGCCCACCCAGTCACGTGACTACCAAGCCACGCCCATAGAACCAGTAGTAAAAATATTTGAATCCCACCCCTGGATCCAGCCCTCTTCTAATCACTGACTCCTGTTACACACGAGTGTAAGATCTGCTCACTATTATTCCAGAGTGTCAGAGGAGGAAAAAGGAATCCAGTTACAAGAGAGGAGATTTTAGCCGAATGAGAGAGAAAATCAGGATAAAAGGCTGAGCTGTTTTAGAGCTGAGCCAGGAAAGCAGAGAAGTTCAGTCTCCTCTTCATGGATTGTCTGAATGCAAAGACTGAGCAGCCATCAGTCAGAGAAGCTTCAACTGGGATTCCTGCAGAGAGGAGGGGGTGGGCTAGATGATCTCAGGGTCTCCTCCCAATTCACAAAGGTTGTCATGCCACAACATGTAACTCTTGTGCTGTTGTTGCTCCGGCCCCACAGTGGCCGGGGGCAGAGAAGCCAAACTCTATGGTCTGAAGCCAGACTCTGTTTTATGTCAGCCTTTGGAGAAGACGGAAGCAGCCGTTGTGACTGAGACCCCTGGTCATCTGGAGACGGCCTCCGTCCCTCACACGGAGCATCGCTGGAGAGGTTCCAGCTGCTCCTTTGCTGGCTGTTAGTGAATGCTGCCTATCTCGTCTTTCTATTTGATTTCCACTCTTTGCATCTCCTCAGTTTCACCTGCCCTGTTCTCCCAATAAAGCCTCCAGATCCATGCCAGGCTCCCTTTCATTGGAGGAGAATAGGGGGGCTTAGCTGCCTCTCCAGCTGCACACAGATCCACCTGCAATGGGGACGGAAGAAAGGTGGAATTCCACCAGGCTCATCAGAAACCCACAAATAAGGGGATTTATTTAAGAAACAATACAGCATTTTCAAATCAGCAATGTATAATATAAAAATGCCATGGAATCTACTCTTTGAAACCATTAATTCCCTGAGTAATTAAATTGGCCAGATCTGTTGAGATGGTTCCCCTCCTTCTCCTCTGGATTCCTTCTCCAAAGGATCTAAGATTAATGGATCCATATCGGGACCCCCATACCTGCCACGGCTGCAGCCTTGGAGACCCCAAGATCTTTTCTCCCTCTTTCCTTCTTTTCCTTGATCTGGAGGAATAGGCGGCATTCATCGCATGGGCCAAAGTCTTTATGAGACTGTAAGGTAGGTACTCAGTTTGGCCCCTTAATCTCCCCCATTTCCATTGGGTCTCCAGTGGGGCTTTCTGGGTGCATCTTCTGCGGCCTTTCACAGAAAAGACGTTCTTTGAAAGAGAACAGTGGAAAATGACCTTGAAACTTTTCTTCCACAAAGAAAAAGGGTTTAAAGGCAGAATCTTTTGGGCTTTGCTTAAACATATAACCAAACTGCCAAATACTATGGATGTATGTGAGAAGTCTGCGCTTGTTTATTTTATATCCTACAAAAGTTGTGAGGATCCAGACTTTCCCTTTAAGGGGTCCTGGGAGACGCATAAGATTTAAATGGAAAGGGACTTCCGGTATCCGGCTCCAGCGGAGACGGGCGAGCCTAGGGCTCGCTCGCCGCTTTGTTGCCTTTTCTGCCCCCCCAGGGGGGCGAAACTCTCCGGTTACCGGAGGTTTCCCGCAGGGTCGGCTCAGAGGGAGCGGCCCTCGTCACGGCGGTGGGGAGGGCGCTCCTCTCTGCGACCTAGGAGGAGAGGAACATGCCAGCGGGGGTTTTTTTCCTTCTCCAACGGCTGTCGGTGCCATTCGCTTTAATGGAGAGGGCTGAACGGAGAGGTCGGGCGGATCGCCGAGGCTTCAGCTGCGAGAGGGAGTGAGTTTAAAAGAACACCTTTTTTTCCTTGCTGCCAGCCAGGCTGAACGGACTGGGAGGGGGGTGTTTAATTTAAAAAAAACCCCCCTCGGATTTAAGCGGCACGTTAAAATGGCTTCTCTGCAAAGAGAAAGCGGAAACTTTCACTCCGGACGGTCTTTAACAAGGGAAAGTGGATTGTGACTTTCTGCAACATTGTTTCTAGGTCTGGCTGAGCTTAAAAAATTTCTTTTTTTTGCTACTCTCTCCCTCTGGCTGCGAGATGGGCGGTGGAAGTGGCTTCACTTTGTCCCTTGCCTGACTATTTCAACTAAGGAAAATCTCCAGCGTCTCTTTGAAAGCAGGACTCTCTCTGGATTTTTGAAATTTTTTTTCTTTTGATGGATTTGTGACTTCTTCTCTGGAATACCTTCGTTATTATTATTTGCTGATTTGGGAAATTGTGTCTCTTTTGGTTTCTGAATTGTTTGCAACTTCACAGCCCTGAACTGAACTGAGCTCCTGGTTTGCCCCACCAGCCCCACCCGGAAAACGCCATCTTGGTGGCAGTGACTCTAACTTTTAACCATGGCACAAGAAGCAGCACTTGTAAATTTGGAACAAAGGATGGCTTCTCTTGAAACTTCTATGCAAACTTTGATATTAGAAATAAAGGCCCAGAGGGCTGAAAATAGTACTTTTAAAAAGGAACTATTGGATACCCGGAAGCAAGTGTTGGAGAATACACAGAAGAATGAAGAATTGGAAGGAGGGCTGGAGGGGGCTAAGGGAGAGATTAAAAATGTTTCTAATGAGGTGGGGGAAATAAATGGGCATGTGTCTAGGATAGATATGGAAAGAATGACATATTTTTTGAGATTTCAGAATGTTCTTGAGGAATCTGGTGAATGCCTACCTGATCTTATGAGTACAATTTTAGCAGACTATTTACAAAAACCTAAGGATGAGATCAGGGGGGACATTGACCTAGCCTATAGAATTAATTCTGCATATGCCAGGATGAATGAAGTGCCTAGAGAGATACATGTGAAATTTGTTAGAAGGTCAACCAGAGAGGAAATCCTGAAATTGCAGAGAGAAAGTCCATTAATTTACCAACTAAAAACGGTCACTATCTTGAAGCAGATTCCTAGAAAGATTCGAGATGCAAGACGGAAATTTTCCTTCTTGTCTAAAACATTGTTTGATCACGGGATTTGGTTCAAGTGGGTGACACCCGAAGGGATGCTGGTGTTCTGGGAAGGAGGAAGAGTGAGGATTAAAACAGTTGCTGAGGCGGAAGCCTTTCTTAAAAAACATTCCTCTGCCCTGGGGGAAGATCCAGGGTGGACGGAGGGGGTCACGGCCCCGCCCGCGGGGGGCCAGGGGGGAGAGAAAGAAGATACAATAGCCAAAAGACTTAGATCAAAAAAATAACTTTGCCTTGATTTTTCTTGAACAATTTTGTATAATATTTCTATCCGGACTTTTTGTAAATGTCTGACAGCATGGAAGGGAGAATTTAGGTAAATGTACTTGCTTTCATCTTGTAGTGGTATGGAAAATGTTTTCTATGTTAACTTTTTTTTAATGTGTATTTTGAGGTCTCGGAAGGTCCGACGACTCTGACGTGAATGCTCTCAAAATTTCTTTCTAACCATTACCCTATCCTGTTAAAAAATGTAAAACCAATAAAACTTTTTCAATTAAAAAAAAAAAAAAAGATTTAAATGGAAAGGAAGAATTCTGTCCCAAATGGAATCATGTTCTGTGAAGTGAACAAAGACGTTGACTTGTCTCCACTTAGAGAGGGAATCCCTGAGGGCTTCTGCATGTCCAGTCTTTGAGAACATTTGTGATATAACCACACAAATTCCACTCCTGACAAGCAAAAGAGGGAAAATCCTCATGAAATCCTCTCCCTTCTCTGTGTCTGAAGCAAAGAGGCCAATCAGGGTCCATCTGAAATGGAGGAGCAGCTGGACAATTGCTGGGTACAGGAATCCTTCTTTGGGGTTCATATGGTGGAAAAAGGGGAATTGACTTTTATCCCTCAGAGCCTCTGAAGCTGTATGAACATTGATCTGAAAAAGGAATTGAAAGGATTAGAGCCATGAAGGGGAAACTGAGGAATGCAGAGCCCTCTCTCCCAGCACACCAGCCACCCCAGCCCAGCTCCACTCGCATCCATATGAAGGTGCCCCTCCTGCCGGCCGGCTGGTTTTCGGGCCTATTTTGAGGGCCAGGGAGGGGGACGCCTGAGTATGCAGTGTGGGGGGAGGGGGCTTGCACTGTGCAGGAAACTCTGGAGGGCTGGAAGTGAGTGTGAATGGCCTCCACCCCCCTCCTCCCCAGTGCTTCCTCAGTTGGAGGCTTCCTTTGGCCTTCAAAGAGTTGCAAGGGCTTCATTTTTTATTTCTGCTTCCAGGTTGGTGCAGGAGGCTTTCCAGGGCCAAAATGGGTACAAAAAGTCCAGGTTTTCTTGTTTTGGACCAGGCCATTCACACTCACTTCCAGCCCACCAGAGTTCACTGCTTCAGGGCAGAAATGAGAGCCTGCCCTGTGGAACCCATTGCCACTTGGGCAGGAAGGACAATGACAATGATGAAGAAGAGGAGGAGGAGAATGAAGAGGCTTTGCAGGAGCCGGCAGGGAGCAGGTCAGGTGGGGCTGGCTGGGGAGGGGGCAATCATGGTACTTATGGGGCAGCAGCCTCCATGCTCCGACTGTGCTGGGGGGTGAATGAGAGGCCTTGCTTGAATGGGGAGGAATGAACCCACACACCCTGCCTCTGCTCAGGTGTCGCCCACACCATTGGCAGCAGTTTCTGTGTCCTCACACACACAAAGACACAAACATGCATACACACACAATTGGATTGTTTTCTTACCCTCCCTGTCTCTCTCTTGCCCCATTTACTTGGAAGCTGCACCATGAGACAAGAAGCCGAGAAACAAGAGAGGAGAGAGAGGGTTGCAAAGTCAGGGAGTCCTTGTTGCAGGAAGGGAGGGAGAAGCAGGAGGGATCTTAGTGGGTTGGGGAGCCCTTGAGGGTCTCTTCTATCACCAGGACCCCCATGGCCTTCCCCACCCTCAGATTCCTCAGGGGCACATTGGGATTCTTCCATTGGGAGCTCTTAGGAAAGGATCCCCTCCTTGTGGGTTGCAAACAGCTCTTTCCAGTGGGGGAAACAGGACAAAGCAAGTGGGGGGAAAGAGTTTCCTTTGCTCTATTTCCAGTTTGAAGGAGACCCCATCCCACGTGGGACCACAAGGCTGCCCCTCCCAAATCATTCCACCACCACCACCACCCCGGCTCCCACCCACTGGCTGAGTGCAGACCTTACCTTTGCAATCCCCACGGACTGAAACTGCAAAGTAAGACCAAAGTTTTTGGCTGGCAGAGTTCTTCTGGCTGAAGGGGAGGCCAAAAACGAGATGCACGGAGGCCCCAGGAGGGGAAAATGGAGCCTCTGCCTCAGCTTCTTAGCTCGAACAAAGTGGAAGACAGAGCCATGTCGCCTGGCACATGCGGCCTTCCCCTGCACTCTTCTGGTGCACATGTGTGTGGGATGATCAGCTGGCCTTTGCCTGCATGGCAGTGGCAGAAACTGGAAGAGCTGGTCTTCCTGAGGCAGGATATAAAGCGAGTTTTAGACTTAAGAGTGAAATGAGTTGGGGTCAGACTGAATGATCTTTAGTCATCTTTATTTTTACGCTTTGTAAGGAACAAAAAGCATCTTTGAGACAGAAAGCTCGAACTCGGGAAATTCAAGTGTCAAACCACAAACAGCTGCTTGTAAGTAGGTGGAGTCAGTTGGAAGTCCAAGCCCCTTGCAAGTCAGACAGAGGGCTTAATCACATAAGTCAGAATGGAACTGGGGTTTCCTGCATGCTTCTCTGCCCAGCAATAAGGAGCTGAACCAACCAGAGAGGAGTTAAGTATTTCCTGTGATGCTCTCTTTGTCAAAGTAGAAGAATGAGTGTTTGCTATCAGAAGACTGTTCAGAAGTTACATGCTGGCCTTTGACTCGCTTTCTGAACCTGGCAGCCATAAATAAACTTTTCCTGATTCTGAGAAGTCCAAGCCTCGTTATTTTCTGCAACATTCCGGTTTCTGCCACTACATGAGCGCCAGCCAGCTGATCGTCCTGTGTGTGCGCCAGGGGTGGGTTTTAGCTGGTACAGACCGGTACGGGCTTACTGGATGGTGAAATTTAGTGTGGCTTCCCGTACCCATTCTTCCGGAGGCCCCATACCCTTCCCTGGCCTGCCCCCCTCGCTCCCCTCGCCTGCCTGGTTGCCACTCCCTCACACCATCCATCCACCCCATGCTTTCCCAGCCCCCCCCTACTTCCTTTGCCCACCCAGCCGAGGTTCTGAGGCTGCAGGCAGCCAGGAAGGTGGGAAGGATGCTGCCCGTCTGCCTGCCCCCTCCAGAAGCAACTGGGGAGGCCCTGGGATGGTCAGCAGCCCTCGTCCCACTGCCATGTGACCGCTCTGGGGGCGCAGCAACAAGATGCGAAGGAGAGGCCATCCAGCAGAGGTCGGTGGGTTGGTGGGGAGGTTGCACAGGGCTGGAGACAGCAAGGGGGGCTGGACATCGAGGTCACCCTGGGTGCCTGCCTGGGCGGCTGCTCCTTTGTGCCCCATTACTGGCAGAAGTTGGCTTTCTCCTGCCGATCCTCCCCCTCCGGGCATCCAGACAGGTCCTGGGTCAGTCAGCAGCCTCCACACCCCCTCCATGTGACGGTCTGGGGGTGCAGCCAGGAAGGATTGCTGGGAGAATGCCAATTGCATCTGGAAGGTGGGTGGGATGCGGGTGGGGAGAGATTGTGGGGGTCTGGACTGGAGGTGGCAGGAAGGCAGGGGCTGAAGCTAAGTCCCCATACTGGTGAAAAAAAGAATCTCCCACCATCCTGGAACTGCGCCCTGGGAGAGACCTGGGAGGATCCCGGCCACCTTCACCCTCGGCCATCACGTGCCTCCTTCCTTTCTCCACCCACCCAAGCAAAGAAAGGGGGCCACTAAACCGCCTGCTCGCCCTCATTCCAACCAGCCCTCCCCCTCCTCTCTTTCGGCCTGGGCTCTCTGGAGGGGGAGGGGAGGTCTCTCCCAGGACCTGCTTCCCTTACCTCGTGGGCGCAGTTCCAGGACGGTGGGAGATTCTTTTTTCACCGGTATAGGGGTGCATAACTTCGGCCCCTGCCTTCCTGCCACCTCCACTGCAGACCCCCACAATCTCTCCCCACACGCACCCTACCCACCTCCCAGCTGCAGTTGGCATTCTCCCAGCAATCCTTCCTTGCTGCACCCCCAGAGCGTCCCATGGAGGCGGTGTGGGGGCTGCTGACAGACCCAGGGCCTGTCTGGATGCCAGGAGAGGAAGGATCGGCAGGAGAAAGCCAACTGCTGCCAGCAATGGGGCATAAAGGAGCAGCCGCCCAGGCAGGCACCCAGGGTGACTTAGAAGTCCAGCCTCCCTGCCATCTCCAGCCCTACGCAACCTTGGAATGCGGGTGAGCGGGTGGTTTAGTGGCCCTCTTTCTTTGCTCGGGTGGGTGGAGAAAGGAAGGAGGCATGTGATGGCCAAGGGCGAAGGTGGCCGGGATGCTTTATCCCACGCCTCCTTCCTTTCTCCGCCTGCCCGAATGAGCGAAGGAGGCGCCGGAGCCCAACTGCCCACTCACCCTCATTCCAACCAGCCCTCCTCCTCCTCTCTTTCGGCCTGGGCTCCCTGGAGGGGAGGGGAAGGGGAGGCTCTTTCCAAGACTTTTTTCCAAGACTCGTTCTTTCCTTCCCTCCTGCAGCTGGCAAAAGAGGCATTTTCACAGCGGAGGCTGAAACACAATCCCTGCGGTCAGTTCGGTCTCTCCCTTCCCCAAGCAGGTGCCGTGGCTGCTGGAGCCCCGGCCGACTCTTGTCATCACTGAGAGCTTTCAGCAAAGCGGCTCCAGCAGCCACGGGACCTGCTTGGGGAAGGGAGAGCCGGAACTGACCGCTTCTGCTGCCACTATGAAAATGCCTCTTTTGCCAGCTGGGAGGCTGGCAAAGAAGCCTCCATTTCCCTGTCGCTGCCAAACTCTCTGGGGCAGAAGGTCCCTCCCAGCCAGGAAGGATCTCCAGGAGAAAGCCAACTGCAATGGGACGCTAAGGAGCGGCTGCCCAGCAGAGCCGGGGGCTGGAGGTGACAGGAAGGCGGGGGTCGAGGCTTCCCGGGGCACCTGCAATGTGAAGGGGCAGCTGCCAGGGTGGGAGGTTATCAGAGGTCCCCCCCTGCCCTGTGGCCAATTCGGGTCCCGCTTGAAGGAATGGGCACTGTCTCTTCCTGCCATTGAACCCACCGCCCCCGTGAGCCTCTGCACAGAAATCCCCATTGTGGTTGATTCGGCTGGGAGGATGGAACCCCGAAAGCAAGGGTTTCTCTGCCACTGCTGGTCCAGCTGCTGCTGTCTGGCGCATCCATGCAAGAGAACTCCCCAGTGCGGCTCAGTTCTGGGATGGCAGAGAACTAAAGCAAG
The DNA here is from genome assembly GCA_039707465.1 of Rhabdophis nuchalis. Classification (NCBI taxonomy): domain Eukaryota; kingdom Metazoa; phylum Chordata; class Lepidosauria; order Squamata; family Natricidae; genus Rhabdophis; species Rhabdophis nuchalis. Next base: position 30,893,869 of record CM077655.1, on the reverse strand, counting down.
ACTACCATCTCTCTCTCTCACACTCTCTCTCACTCTCTCTGTGTGTGTGAGAGAGAGGGGGGGAGAGGGAGGGGGAGGGAGAGAGGGAGGGAGAGAAGGAAGGAGAGACTCTTTGGGGAAATATAATTGATCTCAGGATCCTTTCTGGATATAAGATAATGGACTATAACAACTAATTTTTCTATAATGTTGACATATTAAAGATTGTGAATGGTTTCATCCCTGTAAATATCAAAGGTATTTTGGGTCCATCTGGATTCATTACAAAATTTCAAAGAATATTTCCCATGCTGGAAAATGGATTCAGAAGATGGAACTTCCTCCCTTCCTCCCTCCTATCTATCTATCTATCTATCTATCTATCTATCTATCTATCTATCTATCTATCTATCTATCTATCTATCTATCTATCTATCTATCTATCTATCTATCTATCTATCTATCTATCTATCTATCTCTATTTACCTGCCTAGCAACCTCAGTCCAAACAGTATGAAACCTGATAGGGCCCCTGAGTTGATAAAATGCCTGTTCCTCTCCAGCTGTTCTATGGGCCCCTCCCTTCATCCTTTTCCCTCCCCAGTTCAGAATAACCACAATTTCACTGGCTTTGGATGGAAAGGGAAGGTCAAGCTGGCTCTCCCCTCAGATTAACCATGCAGCCCTCTTCTGCCAGCTGATCTCTCTCTTCTCTGGTGGAAATAAAGATGTTTATGAAGCCTATAAAAGGTGGAATATTATGGAAATACAAGGAACATTTTTTTTCACAGCAGTGAAGTGTCTGTTGCTCAGTTGGTGGGTCAGCTTTGTAAGGTGCCATAACATCTAGTTAGGTCCACCTGTTGTGTCCCTTTGGAAAGAAAGAAAGAGTAAGAGTAAGAAAGAAGAAAGGGAGAGAGAGAGAAGGAAGGAAGGAGGGAAGAAAGGTGAGAAAGAAAGAAAGGGAAAGAAAGAAAGAGGAAGGAAAGAGAATTCATGACTTCAATTTAGCCCAAAATTTTAGTTACTAAGCAGGAGTGTTGCTTAGTGAGTTTGACCACATTTTACAAGTTGACCACGGCCAGCCAATCACATGACCACCAAGCCACGCCCACAGGTCACATGGCCACTGAGCCACTCCCACAAATAATAATAATAATAATAATAATAATTTTAATACTTATAAACCGCTCCCTCTCCCCATAGGGACTCGGGGCGGTGCACAGGTAGAATAAATAAATACATACAAACATTCCTTAAAAACAAATTAAACCTAACCTGCGCTAAAATTTCCCATTAAAACTGAACTATACTAAAACTACCCAGTAAAACCCCAAAGACAGAGAGACTATCCTAGGCCAGCCAGACAGAAAAGATGAGTTTTTAATTTAAGACGGAAGGAGCAGAGGTCCGTGGTCGTCCTAATATCGGGGGGAAGGTCATTCCAGAGGGCCGGGCCCGCCACAGAGATAGCCCTTCCCCTGGGTGTCGCCCGCTGACAGTGTCTAGTGGACGGCACCCGGAGAAGTCCCTCTCTGTGGGAGCGAATCGGCCGTGAGGATGTATGAGGCAGGATCCGATCCCGCAGGTAGCTAGGTCCCGAGCCATGGAGCGCTTTAAAGATGATAATTAACACCTTGAAGCGCACCCGGAAGACGACAGGTAGCCAGTGCAGCTCGCGCAAGAGCGGTGTTACATGGGTAAACCTGGCGGTTCCCATAATTGCTCGCGCGGCTGCGTTCTGCACTAGCTGAAGCCTTCGGGTGCACCTCAAGGGGAGCCCCATGTAGAGAGAGTTACAATAGTCCAGTCGGGATGTCACGAGCACATGAGTGACTGTGCGAAGGGCGTCCCGATCCAATAGGGGGCGCAATTGGCGAACCAGGCGAACCTGGTAAAACGCCCTCCTGGCCACGGCTGTCACTTGATCTTCCATGGACAGCCGGGCATCCAGGAGGACACCCAAATTGCGCGCCTCATCCACAGGGGCAAGATGTTCGCCCCCTATGGCCAGCGATGGAGTGCCACACCTACAGAAAATTGTTTGAAACCCACCACTGGCATGGGCGCCAGAGACAGACCTGCCAACATGCACACTGGGCAACTCCTCTTCCAGATCGCATCCCTGACAAGAGGGCTGAAAAGGTTCTCCCTCCATGCCTTCTTCCAAGGGAGGTTTTTCCAAGGCTTTATAAGGTGGTACCAATACTTCTCGTGATTTAGATTCTCTCCTCCTATTGATGCAGCCCAGGATTGCAATGGCTTTTTTTGGCTGCTCTCACACATTCCTGGCTTACATTTGAGAGATTGTCCCCTAAGATTCCCAGATCCCTCTCACAGTTCCTGCTATTGAGCCAGGCTTCACCTGATCTGTACCTGCACATTTGGTTCTTCTAGCCTCAGTGTAAGACTTTCCTTTTCTCTACACTGAATCTCCTTTTGTCAGATAGGCCCAGGGTTCAAGTCTATCCAGATCCACCTGGACCTTCAGCCTTTCTTCTGGGGTGTTGTCTATTCCTGCCAGTTTAGTATCATCTGTAAATTTGATGAGATCCCCATCTGTCCCTCATCCAAATAATTGATGAAAATGTTGAAGACTAAAATGGAGCCTTGGGGTCCCCCATTGCTTGTTTCCCTCTATGTAGACGTAGTTCCATTGAGGACCACAGGCTGAGTCCATCTGGGGGTGATGCTGTCTCTCCCTAATATTTTTAGCTTACCAAGAAGTAGATGGTGGTTTACTTTGTCAAAGCCTTTCTAAAGTCCAAGTACTGTATACTATGTGCATTGCATTTCGCTGGTCCACTAATTTAGCCATTTTTGTCAAAGAATGAAATAATATTTATTTATAATCTGTTTTTGGATCCTTCATTAGTTGAAGTAAGTTGTCAATATCTAGACTGAATAAGAAGGGTTCAAATATGCCTCCTTCCCTTCCTCCTTGGGAAGTATCAATCCTTCTTCTCATGGCTCCATTGAGCCCAAACCTCCATCTCAAACAAGGACCTGGAGAAAGAGCTTGGATCAGGGCCAACAGGCTGAGCTCCATTTTGAGGGCAATCAATTTCCCATTTAATATTTCTCTGTTAATTATGACAAATGCTGAACTAACATCTAGGAAGCGAGCAAACCTTTGTTTACTTTGCAGTTAAAGATGAAATATTTTATGTCAAATTTGTTACTAATATTATATTATTAACATGCAATATTTATTATAAAATAAGCCACAATATCTGCTAGTCTATTTTGCCCATAATTGCTAGAACCCTTTTTATTCCACTTTTTAGATAGATAAAATGCTACTTTTACGAACTTTAATCCGACTGGATAGGGCAGGCATTACTTTTGTGTGAAAATGAAGATGCCAATTGAGGTCCCAACAACCAGGGATATTTTTTGATCAGTTAAATAGTTGGTAGAATGTCTTCTCCATGGATTGTATTGCTTGCATTTCAGGCCTTTTATGATTAATCTCAACATGAACGTAACGGGGTAAAATATTGACATTTTGCTAAAATGGAGAAACGCAGCTCTTGAATTCTATGGAGAAGACATGATTGCATCTATTGCTCACCCACCACCACCCACCCCTCACTTTACCAGAGGGACAAAAACACACACAAACCTGTGGGACTTTGTAGGTGCCTCCTAATGTGGATGCCTGGATGGAGATGTCCCTTTTAGCTCCATCAAGAAGAGCCAGAAGGTTCTCCTTCCTTCCACAGCCGTAGTTGGGGACATTGGCTTCTCCAGTGGAGAGAATGTCCAGCAAGGCATCTGAAGTGCGGAAAGTGCTCCAATAGTTGTTATGGATGTTGTAGCCCAGTGTGAAATTGTGCAGGAGCTGGGAATTCTTGTTTACCATTTGGATGTTGAAAATCAATGTTAAGCCATATTTAAAATCATAAACATCCCTATTGTAAAAAAGGGGTTATTTTAATCAACAGCAACAACAAATACTTTTTAAATATATATATAACCCTCCATAAGCCTCCTGAGCCTTAACCCAACATTGATTCAAAACCAATGATCAGTTATACAAATATGGAAATGGGCTGAGGGACAGAAACTACAACTGATTCCACCACAAGTAATGAATTAAGGATGGAACTGAGAGAAGAAAATAATCTGCAGCCCTTTCAGCTTTTTTTTTCAGGCCTATTTTTTGGTTTGAGTTTCTTTCACAAAATCAGACAAAAGAGAGAAGCCATGGAAATCAAAATCATTGAGGAAATTAAACATATCCCCCAATATAGGAATAAATGAAAAATAAAAAACAGGAAAGAAGGAGAGTGTTAGAATGGAAGGAGGGCAACTCCATCACCCTGAATGACTTACAGATCACGGAAAACAAACTGAAGAGAAGGAGCCACATTGAAAAGCAACTTTGTGTGCAATGTTTCCTCTCCAGTGGTGACTATAGCAATGAGATGGTCTTCTAGGCTGTAAAAGCTCTGTGGTTGTTTTCCATCCTGGTGCTCCAAATTCTGCGGGCATTTCATCCTCAGCTTCCCAGAGACTGGATGGGACACCAGCAGCATCAGAAGCAGAAGCAGGAGGTCCATCAATTCATGGGGTGAATCAATGAATCCCTTTCCTGTTTCTAAAGAAGAATGAGAAGAATTCAAAGGATTCTAACAAGGTGGAAAGTCATCCAGTGTTTTTCCTGATTGAAACCCAGCCTCACCTGGAAAGGAGAGAGATGGACATTCAAGAGCACAGACCCTGCCTGTCCCAAAACTCCCTATTTCTCTGCCCAAAGTCTCCCCTGGAGGATTCGGCCAAAGAGCAGAGCTGAACCTTTGATCATAATTTTCCCTCTCAGGAGGGATTCCTGGAGAATTCAACCAGTTCTTGGACTCAAAGGTTGTTGGGAAATTCTCTGGAGGGAAATGAAAGGGAAATAGTCCCCATGTGGCTCATAATAACAGGGGCAGAGATGGAATTAAATCCATCATCTAAAGTTGAGAGGTTTGGGGATCTCCATGCTTGAAACTGGCCCCAGAGGGAATTCACGGCCATTGTGGCTGAAGACAAAAAGAAATGTGACATTTATTGGCATAGTGATTAGAGAGAAAAATCCCAGAGGCCAGTTAATGCTGGAGCAGGTCACAATTCTGAAGTAGCTGCCTGTTGATGTGGAGCCAAAATTGACTTTATTTTGAAAGCTAATGCTCAAGGGCATCATCACAAAACGGTTGATGAATTAGTGCAGTCAGTTTCTAAGAACAACTTTAGTGAAAAAGTAGTTACCTGAACTTTGCAGAGCTAAGAAACACACAGAGAGGGTAGAAAAAAATGAATGAAAATAGATGGAGAAATCAAGGCTGCTTCTCACCCTATGTGAGGAAAAAAGGAAGGGAGGGAGGGAGGGAGGGAGGAGAGGGAAGGAAAGGGAGCTCAGGGCCCTCCTGTTGCAGATGAAAAAGCTGATCTGCAAAATCCAATTTCCACCTTCAGAGACCTGGGAATGCAGAAGCCCATATCCCATGTTCCCCTGCCACTCTGTCCCATGCAGAGACCAGGCAAGGGGCTCTTGCAGGGATGCCAGACAGGACTCTGCCTGGCTGAGTGGGGAGCCCCTCTTGGGAGGAGGAAGCTGGGGAGCCTCATGTTGAGGAAGGGAAGCAGATCTGCAAAATCCACCTCCAGGTTCCATCTTCTGAGGAAGGGAAGACTATATTGTTAAATCCTCAGACTTACGATCATGCCAGTAAGTCTGGTGAACTTTAAATTACCGCATTCCTGAATGGAGCAAACAGCCGCGTCTGATTGGCTAAGACGCGGCTGGCCGGATTCTGTCTAGTTAACTGAAACAATGTTGCAGTTGCCTTACTAAAGGTTTCCCACCTAAGAGCTATATATAAACGGCTGTCAGGCTGGAGATCTTTGCCTGTAATGATTCTTGAGTACTTGGAGATAGTTGTTAATAAATGTTGCTTGTTTGACTATGCCTGAGTCGGAATCCTTCTTCAACTTAACACTGGTGACGAGGATGTGATTCAGGCTTAGTCTGTAAGACTGCAACGGGGAACGAAGCATCTACTGTCCGCGTGCCTAGCGCCCACCACAGCCTAACCATGACTACGATGCCACAGTTCACACCGTTCGACCCCATGAAGGAACAATGGGCCTCCTTCTTAGCACGCTTCGAGTGCTTCCTGATAGCCAACGACTCCGGCGAGCTCGCACCAGCAAGGAAGCTGAGCCTCTTCCTCGATTGCGGCGGTCCAGATTTATTCGCCACCGCGCGAACCATCACAGCCCCAGCAGAGGTGCACGAAGTTCCATGGGACGATCTCCTGGGCCGCCTGAGAGCACACTATGCACCTGTGCCATCACGCATAGTGCACCGCTATGCGTTCAGACAATACATGCAACAGCCAAAGCAATCTGTAGCCGAGTTCCTCCAGAAGTTAAGAGCTACAGCGATTCCTTGTGAGTTCCCCGCTGCCTTCCTGGAGGAATCGCTGTTGGAACAGTTCGTATGCGGCGTCAAGGACATCCGCCTCAAACGCCGCTTGCTCTCTAAAACTGTTTTGACTCTGGAGCAAGCGGTGGAAGAAGCCCACATGGCGGAATTGTCAGAAATATCAACATCTGACATGCTCATCCTCCCCTCTTCCCCACACCGCGGGCCTGCCTAGTGGACGAAATAGCCCCGCTAGATGAAATGGAAGAAGAGGAGCAAGGGGCATGCATGAGGGTGACTGGACGCCTGCCCCGCCGCTCATTCACACCCCAGCCAAACTTCGGAGCCTGCCTGGGCTGTGGAGGCGATCACCAAAGACCTGACTGCCCCTTCAAGGCATCGGTTTGCCGTCATTGTGGCAGGAAGGGCCACCTGGCAGCCGTGTGCCGTGCTGCCGCTCCAGAAACCGCACCAGCAGCCGCCTCAGCCAACAGGCCACCTCCACCGCACCAACAAACGGCACAAAAAAGAGCAAGACGCCGCCCGCCACAGCCGACCTACTGCTTGTGCGCTGCTGTGCGCCTAGGAAAGTATAGGGGCACCCCAGTTTCCCTGACCCTACACCCTCAGGTTGCTCCTGTCCGCTTGAAGGCCCGCAGGCTGCTGTTCGCGCTGAAGCCCAAGGTTGAAGCAGGATTAGATCATTAGTGGCGCAGGGCTTGCTCGAACCCGTCGATCAGGCAAAATGGGAGACCCCGATTGTGGTCCCCATCAAGCCCGACGGGTCCGTCCAGATCTGCGCCGACTATGAATTGACGATCAACCTCGGGCTTCAGGCGAACCCGTACCCGGTTCCGGTAGTGCAGGACCTGCTCCACTCTCTGGGGCAGGGACGCGTCTTCTCGAAGCTGGATATGGCGCAGGCCTACCAACAGCTCCCGGTGGATGACAAGGCTGCGGAGGCGCAGACTATCGTCACCCACCGAGGGGCTTTTCGCTGGCGCCGCCTCCAATTCGGCGTGTCCGTGGCCCCGGGGATCTTCCAGAGCCTCATGGAGCGATTGCTCCATGGGCTCCCTGGCATTGTACCGTACTTCGACGACGTTCTGATTGCTGCTTCCAGCATATCAGAACTCGCCAAGACGTTACGGAAGGTCCTCAGAATTTTCAGGGGCGCGGGTTTAAAATTGAAGAGTGGAATTCCTGGGCTTCATGATTGATGCCCAAGGAATTCACCCAACCCCCTCTAAGGTCGAGGCCATCCAAAAGGCCCCCACTCCTGCCTCCAAGACGGCGCTGCAGGCATTCCTCGGCCTTTTGAATTTTTACGCACCTTTCATCCCCCACAAGGCATCGCTAGCCAAGCCGCTGCATCGGTTGCTCGACCGATCGGCGGCCTGGCACTGGGGCAGCCGCGGGGCGCATGCGTTCGCGGCTGTCAAAGCCATGCTCACATCAGATGCGGTACTAGTCCAGTACCATGACAGGCTTCCTCTGATGCTTGCATGCGATGTCTCCCCATACGGCCTGGGGGCTGTCCTGAGCCATGTCTTTCCAGACGGGTCAGAAGCCCCCATTGCTTTTTATTCCCGGACAATGTCTCAAACTGAGAGAAACTACAGCCAAATCGACAAGGAGGCTTTGGCTGTAGTGTCCGAGATTAAGAAGTTCCACAATTACCTATATGGGTAATTTCTGTTGTCACGGACCACAAGCCGCTCCTTGGGCTGTTGGCCGGTGACCGTCCGACACCCCCCATCCTGTCTCCCAGGATGACCCGTTGGACGGAATTCCTGGCGGCTGAGACTGTGCAGGGGGAAGAAGGGGGGGCAGGAGAAGATAAGGGGACAACAGGAGAAGATCGGAGGGATCCCAATTCTGCAGCCAGGGGAGTTTCTGCAGAGGGGAGGGCGAGGGAGGGAGGGGGCAGCTCCCAAAGGCCTTGGAGTCAGAATCTGGCAGCTGCATAAGGGGAGAGAGAGAAACCCAGGAAGGATCCTCACTGACTTCTCAGGCTGAGAAAAGAGCTGGGGGGACATTTCTTCTTTCAGGGTTTCCAAAATGTCTTCATCTCACATTACAATCGAGTAGAACTAGAACATCTGGTGTGGGGGGGGTTTAAAATATTTTACTACCGCTTCAGTGGGTGTGGGTAGATGGGGTCTTGTGCCCTTGTGCGCAATGTCCACCTCCACCTCCATTCCAGCAGCTGCACAGGTGCCAACCCCATTCCCACCCCAATCCCAGGTGGCCGGGCGCTGCTGCCTCTTTGGGTTGCTGGGCTGCCCTCACAGCTTCTCCCTGGACCTTTCCTGGCCCTGCAGCTCTCTCTGCACCCAGACCGCTTCAGCTGCTGACCATTGGTGGGAGCTGGCCGAGTGGGGCTTCTTGGAGCAGCATTGCCACCCTGATCAGCCTGGCTTATGGCCCCCTCCGCAGCCCTCTCTGGGGGGAGTCAAGTTGGCCATGCAGAGACTGAGGGAAGGGGAGCCAAGTAACAGCCTTGTTCTCTGCTTGGGGGCCAGAAAGAGAAGCTGCCTGTGAAGGAGCCCTCGAAACAAAATAAAGGTCCTCTGGTGACCCCCCCCCCCAATAATACCAAGGTTCCTTCTGGAGAGGTCAGGCAGATGGGCAGCCTTCCCCCCTCCCTGGGCGCCTGCAGCCTCGGAGCCTACAGCAACTCCCGGCCCTTGCACAGTGGAGGCCATGAACAACTTCTCACACTCCCAAGAAGGTTTTCTTAACTGTGCAAAGGCCCAGAGTTGCTCCAAGGCTGCAGGCAGAGGGAGGGGGGGATGCTGGCCCTCTTCCCTCCCCCAAAGAAACCTCGGAGGGTTTCAGCTCCTCTGCAGAGCCACAAGATCCAGAGTTGCCAGTCTCCAGTAAGATGTGCATCTTGCCGCCCCACACACACATTTCACCCCACTATGAGTATCTCTCAGCCATTGTGTGCAGGGGAAAACCTTATGCAGTAAAGAAAAACTTCCCAAGAGTGTGATAAATTGTTAATTAACTGACACTCACAAGAAGGTTGTCTTTACTGTGCAAGGTTTTTCCCTGCACACAACGGCTGAGAGAGGCTTGCAGTGGGGGGCAATTTGGGCCCACCCCCCACCCCAAGGCAAGGCCCACCAACCACAGTTAGACTGAATAAGCCAGAGGTTGCTCCCTCGACCGGACTCCACCCAAGATCCCCTTCATCCTTTTGGAGTCCATCTGCTTTGCTGCCTGGGGAACAACCGAGCCAAACTGCTCCTTCCCAGCGGCCTCCCCCAACTCCCCGTGCCCCACTGTTAAGCCAACCGATGGTGGGCAACCAGAGCTGACTGGGCACAAAGCTGGGATGACGATGAGCCTCCGAGGTCTCCCTCCTGCCTGCTTGCCCAGCGCTTGCTCAGCTGCCCCCTCTGATCCCCCGGCTGGATTCAGCCACTCACTGGAGACTGGAAAGCGAGGTCCTCCACCTGCTTGCTTGCCCAGCACTTGCTCAGAGACCTCCTCCCTTCCCTCCCACCCACTCACCCCCAACATCTCCCCACCCCTTCTTCTGTTTCCAAACTAAGGCTCGGTTGGTTGGTTGAAGTGTGGTTGGATCCTAAAGCTCCATCACTGGAGGCTTTTAAGAGGGAGAACTTTTTGGCCGCCAGCTGGCAAAGGAAGCTCTCAGCCATGACTGGCACTGCTGTGGCTCCCACAGGCTGAGTGGACAAAGGGAATGGGGAGGCTGCTGTGGCCTCGGTCTGGTATGAGCTCCTGGCCTGGTCTGGGGAGGTGGGGACTGGCTCACCCGGGCAGCTGCTGTGACAGTAAGGCTGGTCAGGTCCCATCCTGTGTGTTACTCCCCCCTCCCAGCTTTCGCCCATGCCTCCATGCCATTTTCAGGCGTGCAACACACAGGAGATCCTAGCTGGAGTTTACTTGTCAGCAACATTGGCCGGGAGAGGCAGGGAGAAAGGCCAATGGGGCTCAGGAGTAAATTGAGGCTCCTAAGTGGGATCGAGCCAGGGGTGGGTTCTGGCTGCCTCTACTGCGCATGTGCAGAAGGCAAAAACAATATGGCCGAGAGAACCGGTTCAGGGGTGTGGCCAGCATGGGTCGTTGCAGGTTCCAGAAACCCAGGTTGCTAAGTTACTAGCAGTTCATGCAGGAACCCAGTTCTGATCTGGAGGTGTTTTCTATCAGGATTACAAGGGAGAAGATTTCTTCTTGATCAACCGAGGCTTTCTGGGAATCAGCCTGTTGTTTTCAAAGAGTTTCTGGATCATGTTTTTTTTTTCTCTGTTCATTTTATTTGTCATCTGCTCTAGAAGGTTCCCTATAATTGACCAACTGTGTGGATTATATTTTCTCTATATTTTGATAAAAAAATGTAAAATCTTTTTCATTCACTCATGAAGATAATGGCAGTATTTGTATCTTATTTAACCATATTTGGAGATGAGACAATTGTAGAAGAAAGATTCAATGTGGGATAAGAAACAAAGTTTTCTGTTCTTCAAATTCCTGGATGTTCCCATTCTAGTTTCATCCCTTTCTGGAGAAGAATGAATATTGGAATATTTCCCACTTTAAACTCTACTTGGACCAAAATGGAGAGATAAAAGCAGATCTGATCATTATGGGATTCTTGGTTCTCCCCAAGGAGGATCCCAGGAAAGAAATTCTGGCGTATTTTCTAAGACAGAGACTTTATATCAGACAAGAGGCTCTTTCACAGCTAAAGTTGCTCAATAAGGTGGGATAAATTCTGGTGTCTTTTCTCTGTTTGCCAAAGCCTGAGGTCCCATTTCAAGTGGGCAAAGCCTAGAGCCGTGATGGGGAACCTATGACACGCGTGTCAGAAGTGGCACAAAGAACCATCTCTCATGGCATGTGGAGCCATCACCAAACGCGGCTCCCCCTTCCTCCAGATTCCCTCAAAGTCTGGGGACACCTCAGATGCTCTGGCTTAACCCCCCCTGCCCGAATTTGCCCCCTTGCTCTGCCTTCAACCCCCCTGGCATTTCCCCCCTCCCCACTGCTGGGCAACCGCTCCACAACAAGCATGTATCTCACTCCAATCTGAGCCATTGCAGGGCTTTGAGGGCAAGGCAGCGAAATGGCTTGGAGGTTGTATTCTGGCTTTCCAGTGGAGGGAGGGGGCATTTCCCACCCAACTTTCTCTTCCTGTCCAGGGCTGCAGAACCAGATCCTCAGTGAGGACGTTCTGGTGCCTGGACGGGGATCAGGTGGGCAGGCAGGGAAGCACAAGGACCCGCGATATCTGGAGCCGATGCATGGGCACCAGACAGCTGGTCTTTGTGCGCACATGCATGCCAGAAACTGGTAGACCACATGGCTGGTGCTCATGCGCATGCCAAAAACCAGATGATCATCTAATTTTCAGTGTGTGCACACGCCCTCACCCATATTGGAACGTGGGGCCAAAAATCTTTGTGCATGCTCCCATTTTGGCACTCAGTGCCCAAAAGGTTCGTCAACACTGCTCTAGACTATTAAGTAGAAAAGTTCTTTATCGTAATGTTAATTTCCAAAATCAAGAGGGAGAAAGTAAATGAAGAATCTGCCAGTTGTTATCAATGTTCCCTCTAATTTTTTTTCAGTGTGGGAGGACAGTGTGGGACATTTTGATGCCTGAGTGCCTGAATTTCTTTCCTAGATATTACCTAAAACAACAACGAAATCAGTATTATTTGAAACTCAAAGTTATGTTTATTCAAGGTAACTGCTTAATTAAATGTGTTATATAATATCAGTATCACTTAACAATGCTTCTGCTTAGCAACCAAAATAGATGACTCTACCTTTCGCATCCCATGGACAATAGCCCGAGAGGTTTAGATTTAGCCGATGGCATCGCACTGCTGGGTGAAACAAAGAAGCTTGCAAGAAATGACCCTCAGCTTAGACCACCGTTTCTCAAATAGGCTCCGTAAGGGGGGGCGCGGAGCCGCACACCCGGAAAGACCGATACCACCGTTGCATTCTCCGCATGGCCCGAGCGCCTGTTCCTTAGCAGCTCCCAGCGCGCCGCCCGGCTCAGCAGCTCCCAGCGCGCCGCCCGACTTGCCCGCTCACGGCTCTTGCCCACTGCCCGCTTGGACGCGGCCAGTCGAAAGCCGGGAGGGAGGCGACCCCCTTCCACGGCGTGGAAAAGCGGCCTCCCTCCCGGCTTTCGACTGGCTGCGTTGGGAGCGCTGGGAGCTGCTGAGACCATCGCAGTAAGGAACAGGCGCTCGGGCCATGCAGAGAAGGCAACGGCGGCACCAAGGAGAATAAATATCCTTGGCTCGGAAGGAGGCGAGGGAAAGAAGGGAGGGGGCAGCCCCGGGGCTGGGGGGGCGCTTTCCGGGGCTGGGGGGTGGCGCTTTCCGGGGCTGGGGGGGGCGCTTTCCGGGGCTGGGGGGGCGCGAAATGTTTTCTTCTTCCTAGGGGGGGGCCTGACAGAAAATAACTGAGAACCACTGGCTTAGACAATGAGGCCAAGATTGGCTTATGTATAAATTCTGAAAAGCTATGAAGTCATAAGTGCTCAGGATAAAAGGCCTATAACAGTCAGTGGTCAGGCCATAGAAGGAGTCCAACAATTGACTTACTTTGATAGCATTAGGTCTAGTAAGGGAGCTACAGAGAATGACATTAACCCTCAAATTGGAGTGGCAGAGACCTTGTTTCAGTGCATGTGCCCAAGTTGGTCTCCAGCAGCTGTAAGGATTACCACAAAGTTTTCAAGAGGATCGTTATACCAATTGCAACGTATGCTGATGAAACATGGAAGGTTACAACCAAGAGGAATAAAAGCTGACGTGTTTTCCAAGAACGCTGCTTGAGGAGAATCCTCCAGATACACAGAGGCCATGTCATTAATGAAGACTTACTACAAAGATCAGATTTAGAACTCCTCTGGCGGAGGCCAATGAGCAAGCAGGCAGCCTGCTAAAAAGACGCCCATCCGGCTGCCACGTTCTGTGAATCAGGCCTAAGGAGGCAAGGGAAGCACCTCAAGGCCAGCACAGTTCCGCCTGGCATGGCACAGCGAGGCATGGTGGGGGCCATGGTGGGGGCCGGCAGAGCAGGTGGCAGAGCTCAGCTGAGGGGTTCCGGGCAGAGGGAGAGGCGCCAACCACCACTGCCATGGGCAGGCATGCTGGCTGGGGCTTTGGCGGCTTCAACTCAGCCCCAGCGCCAGGCACAAGCGGCTAGGATTGGCCACCCAAAGGACCTTCCAGGCTGGGAGTCTCAGCTATGTGAAATCTCTGCATGCAGCTGGAAACTGCTGCGTGGTGATTTCTAGACACGTGTGTGGCTGCGCGGCCATACACCTTAGAGGGAACATAGGTTGTTCTACCTCCTGCGTCTGTTTAGAAGGAGTCAGAGGTTTCCTATCTACCTCAGTGAAGACCAGAGGCTCCTTGTCTCCATCCATTTCTCCCTCCATTTTTCATGGACGGAGAGTCCTAACATCTTTTCTTTGGCCTTCCTTGTTCTTCTGCTCAGTCCCTGCCTAAGTCCAGATGTGCAGAAAGTTGTCATCCTGGATTTGTCAAGAGGGCTCGAGAAGGAGAGCCAGTTTGCTGCTATGACTGCGTTCCTTGTCCGGAAGGGACCTTCTCCACTCAGGAAGGTGGGTCACCCTGACGAAAATGGGAGGCTTTGAGTAACTGGATCCACCCAGAAAATTTTCATGAACGTGCAAGTTAAATGATAGATCAAAGCTCACCTGGCTTTTTTATATTTATTTTTAACCTGCAGAATTTCTTATCTAAAAGGAAGTAAATCAAAAAGACTTTGAAGGAGGGGCTGGGAAGAGATGGAAGGAGGGGGTGGCAGATTGAGCAAGCTTTACTAACAGCAGAGGAAATCTCTCTCCTGCTTCTTAGTTTGGACTTGTGCTGCTAAGTTCACCTTCCGAGGAACATTTGAGTTCTTTGGAACTTGTATGAATTGTGTGAGGTCCACCTTCTGAAAGACCTTGCAATTCACTGTATATTGGATCCTCCCCTTGAGGATCACTGAGAAGGAGTCACTGGTCCATAATGTCATGAGGTGGATAGTTAGGGTGACTCAATACACAAATAGTCTGCCAGTCATGTAGATCAATCAATCAATCAATCAATCAATCAATCAAGCAGAATAGAGCTGAAAGGTACCTTGGAGGTCATCTAGTCCTACACCCTGCTCAAGCAGGAGAACCTATACCATTTCAGACAAGGGACTGTCCAGTCTCTTCTTAAAAACCTCCAATGTTGAAGATCCCAACATCTTGCGAATCAAGCTGTTCCACTGGTTAATTGTTCTTACTGTTAGGAAGTTTGTCCTTAATTCCAGTTTGCTTCCAGATGTTACAAGATACTTTAGGTATCCTCCAAGCACAGTATATCAAGTGCCATGTGGCAAGACTCAGATTGTTTGCCTAAAAAGATTATCTGATTCATTACTAACCTCTAATAATGCAGCTTCCTATGAATTGCATTACATCAGAAATAATTAACACCCTAGGACTGGGATGGCGAACCTACGGCATGCATCTCATAGGTGGCACATGGAGCCATTTGTCAGGGCATGCAAAGCATTGTCCTGTCAGCTGGTCAGTGCGCATGTGCATGCTTGCCAGCTGAGTTCAGCCTTTTTTAAAGCCATTTTTCGCCCTCCCCAGGCTCCAGAGGGTTTATAGGAGCCTGGGGAGGGCAAAAAGAGCCTCCCCCCACCCTCCATAGGCCCTCCGGAGGCTTCAGGAGCTTCCCTGAGGACTCCGGAATGCAAAAAACAGCCCTACGGGCAAAAAGGAAGTTCAGGAATAGACTTCCAGTTTGCTCGGAGGGTCGGTTTAAGGTCTCTGGAGGCTTCAAGGACCATCAGGAGACTTCCCTGAAGGGGAAGGACTAAAAACAAACCCCAGGAACAATCCGTAAGTGACTTCCAGTTTGCTCGTAGGGTCCTTAGGCCTCCGGTGGGCCTCAGGGATAGGGCTGGGGAGGCTTTTTTCCCCCTCCCAAGACTCCTATAAAGCCTCTGGAGCCTGGGGAGGGCGAAAAAACCATGGAAATATGGGGGGGGGGAAGCGCCTATCATGGGGGGTCGCATGTTACATTATGGGTGCGGCACGTCCATGCACAACCCCCCTCCCTTCCCCCCCAATGGCACACAAGCCAAAAAAGGTTTGCCATCACTGCCTTAGGATTTCCCTCAACTTCATAGGACGATACAAAGAAGGGATTTCTTGTAAGACAAAAGGACAGAATATTAAACAAAATTGCTTTTTTATTTCTCAGATGCAGGAAAATGCACCAAGTGTCCAGATGATAAATATCCAAATGAGAAGAGAGTCCAATGTATCCCCAAAATTATAACCTTCCTGTCTTATGAAGAATTTCTGGGCATCATCCTGATCTCTTCTGCCCTACTATTGTTTTTAATCACAGTCCTTGTTTTAATCATCTTCATTCAATACCGAGAAACTCCCCTTGTCAAAGCCAACAACCGGGACCTCGCCTACATCCTCCTGGTCTCCCTCCTGCTTTGTTTCTTGTCTTCTCTTCTCTTCATTGGTCAACCAAGGAAAGCCACCTGCCTTCTCCGACAGACGGTTTTCAGCATCATATTCTCAGTTGTCGTTTCTTCTCTTTTGGCCAAAACCATCACGGTGGGGTTGGCTTTCTTGGCTACAAAACCAGGAAACCAAGTGAAGAGATGGTTGGGGAAGAGCTTGGCCAACTCCCTCATCCTCTCTTGTTCTGCTGTCCAAATTATCATCTGCTCCATCTGGCTGGGAGTTTCTCCCCCCTTCCCTGACTCTGACGTCCACTCCCAGCCTGGAGAGATCATCCTGCAATGTAACGAAGGGGCCGTTGTCATGTTCTACGTCACCCTCAGCTACATGGGCTTCCTGGCTGCCATCTGCTTCACGGTGGCTTTCCTGGCCAGGAATCTGCCTGGGGCCTTCAACGAAGCCAAGCTGATCACCTTCAGCATGCTGGTCTTCTGCCAGTGTCTGGGTGACTTTTGTGCCCACCTACCTGAGCACCAAAGGGAAATACATGGTGGCTGTCCAGGTCTTCTCCATCCTGGCCTCCAGTGCTGGTCTGCTGGGCTGCATCTTCATCCCCAAGTGCTACATTATCCTTCTGAGGCCAGATCTGAACACAAAGGAGCATCTCACAGCCAGAACAAATGTAAAAACATGAGATATAACAGAATTGTGATATTGAAAGAATTTTTAAAGTTTCTTTTATTTGAAAAAATATTTTCTTTCATCTTTGGTCGTATGCAGGAATAAAAGAATAATATATTTATACGTTTTCTGTAGTTCCCTTCCTTTTCATTTCAATAAATCCTGCGGAAAAGAACTCCTAGATGGTCAATGAACCTAAAACTTTATTTTAAAAAAATCATTTGAGTCATTTTTCCTACTGACAGAGGGCTAAAAGTGTAGATATGTGAAAGAAAGACTAGGAAAAGAGATAAGATGGAAGCCTGGGAACCAACTTCAAGAATTGTTAATCTCGACTTCCTGTTCCTGTTCCCAGCGGCGACAGACGAACCTTGGGGTTTGTCCGCCGTTTTGTTCTTTTTTCTGCCCCTAACGGGGCGGGGCACCCCCTTTTTTGGGGGTCCCTCCGTAAAACTGGCTTGCCTGGGCTGGTTTATCCTGGCGGCGGCTGGGAAACGGCCCTTGTCTTCGGTTTAGGCGAAGGAAGACATGCTGCGGGGGGGAGTTTCCCTTCGCCAATGGAGGACGGTAATGATCAGCAAAATTTAAAAAGAACTGAGCGTGCGGGTCGGAAGGCTCCCTGGGGCTTTGGCAGCGAGGTGAAGAGTGAGTGATTTACAATATTATTTATGCTGGCAGCCTGGATTGAAAGAACGTAGAGGGGGGTGTTTGTTGGTTAAACCCCCCCTCGGATTTAAAGCGGCGTTCCGAAATGGCTCCTTGTTGCAAGGAAGTGGATACTTTGTTTCCGGACTGCATTGAAATAAGCAAAAGTGATCTGCGGCTTATTTTCTTACAATGTATCTAAGTCTGGCTGGCTTGATACAATTTTTCTTGGGTTATTTTCTCCTCCTGGCTCCCAGGCGGGGCGGTGGAGGAGGGTTCCCTTTGTTCCTGAATGACTATTTTTACCTTTGGAAAATTACCAACATCTTTTCGTGAAATGGACTCTCTCTCTCTACTAATGAAGAAATTTCTGGACTAATTGATTCCTTCCCTGAGTGCCTTCTCTGTTAAAGTTTTTGATTGTGAAAAGTGTTTCTCTGCTGGGTCTTGAATTCTTTTACAACTTTCACCTGAACTGTTCTGCTCCTGATTTGCCTCAACTGCCCCACCCAAAAAACGCCATCTTAGTGACACTGACTTTAACAGCTTACCATGGCATCAAAATCAGAATTGGCAGGATTGGAACAAAGAATGTCATCTTTGGAATCAGTGTTACAAGCTCTGGTGCAGGAAGTTAAAACTTTGAGAGCTGATAATAAAAGTTTTAAGGAGGACCTTCTGGAAACACGGAAGCAAGTGTTGGAGAATTCACAGAAGACTGAGGAGCTGGAAGGGGGGCTGGCTGGGGCAAAGGGAGAACTTAAAAATGTCAACATTGAAATTGCAGATTTGTCTGGTCATATGTCTAGGATGGATTTTGAAAGGATGTCATATTTTTTAAGATTTCAGAATGTTTCTGAAGAATCTGGTGAATACCTTCCTGATCTCATGAGCACAATTTTAGCAGACTATTTACAGAAACCTAAAGATGAGATCAGGGGGGATATTGACCTAGTCTACAGAATAAATTCAGCATATGCCAGGATAAATGAAGTACCCAGAGAGATACATATTAAATTTGTTAGAAGGTCAACTAGAGAGGGAATTTTGAAGGCGCAGAGAGGGGGGCCGTTAATTTACCAACAAAAGGAAGTCACTATCTTGAGGCAGATCCCAAAAAAGATTAGGGAGGTGAGAAGGAAATTTTCCTTCTTATCCAAAAAATTGTATGACCACGGGATTTGGTTCAAGTGGGTGATGCCGGAAGGGATGTTGGTGTTCTGGGATGAAGGAAGAGTGAGGATTAAAACAGTTGCTGAGGCGGAAGCCTTTCTTAAAAAACATTCCTCTATCCTGGGGGAAGATCCAGGGGAGAAGGAGGGGGCCACGGCCCCGCCCACTGGGGGCCAGGGAGGAGAAAAAGAAGATACAATTGCCAAGAGACTTAGATCGAAAAAATAACTTTGCTTTTTTTTAATTATTATTAATATTGCTTAACCTTATGAGGCTACAGGGAGGAGCTCTGGCTGTGAGGAGGGGGGAAGAACAAGGTAAAAACATTTCCCCATTTTGAACTACTTGAGGCTAAAGGGAGGAGCTCTGGCTGTGTGGAGGGGGGAAGAACAAGGTAAATAAATTTCCCCACTTTGAACTACTTGAGGCTAAAGGGAGGAGCTCTGGCTGTGTGGAGGGGGGAAGAACAAGGTAAAAACATTTCCCCATTTTGAACTACTTGAGGCTAAAGGGAGGAGCTCTGGCTGTGTGGAGGGGGGAAGAACAAGGTAAATAAATTTCCCCACTTTGAACTACTTGAGGCTAAAGGGAGGAGCTCTGGCTGTGTGGAGGGGGGAAGAACAAGGTAAATAAATTTCCCCACTTTGAACTACTTGAGGCTAAAGGGAGGAGCTCTGGCTGTGTGGAGGGGGGAAGAACAAGGTAAATAAATTTCCCCACTTTGAACTACTTGAGGCTAAAGGGAGGAGCTCTGGCTGTGTGGAGGGGGGAAGAACAAGGTAAATAAATTTCCCCACTTTGAACTACTTGAGGCTAAAGGGAGGAGCTCTGGCTGTGTGGAGGGGGGAAGAACAAGGTAAATAAATTTCCCCACTTTGAACTACTTGAGGCTAAAGGGAGGAGCTCTGGCTGTGTGGAGGGGGGAAGAACAAGGTAAATAAATTTCCCCACTTTGAACTACTTGAGGCTAAAGGGAGGAGCTCTGGCTGTGTGGAGGGGGGAAGAACAAGGTAAAAACATTTCCCCATTTTGAACTACTTGAGGCTAAAGGGAGGAGCTCTGGCTGTGTGGAGGGGGGAAGAACAAGGTAAAAACATTTCCCCATTTTGAACTACTTGAGGCTAAAGGGAGGAGCTCTGGCTGTGAGGAGGGGGGAAGAACAAGGTAAAAACATTCCCCCATTTTGAACTACTTGAGGCTAAAGGGAGGAGCTCTGGCTGTGTGGAGGGGGGAAGAACAAGGTAAATAAATGTCCCCACTTTGAACTACTTGAGGCTAAAGGGAGGAGCTCTGGCTGTGTGGAGGGGGGAAGAACAAGGTAAAAACATTTCCCCATTTTGAACTACTTGAGGCTAAAGGGAGGAGCTCTTGCTGTGTGGAGGGGGGGAAGAGCAAGGTAAAAGATTTCCCCATTTTGAACTTCTTGAGGCTAAAGGGAGGAGCTCTGGCTGTGTGGAGGGGGGAAGAACAAGGTAAATAAATTTCCCCACTTTGAACTACTTGAGGCTAAAGGGAGGAGCTCTGGCTGTATGGAGGGGGGAAGAACAAGGTAAATAAATTTCCCCACTTTGAACTACTTGAGGCTAAAGGGAGGAGCTCTGGCTGTGTGGAGGGGGGGGAAGAACAAGGTAAAAACATTTCCCCATTTTGAACTACTTGAGGCTAAAGGGAGGAGCTCTGGCTGTGTGGAGGGGGGGAAGAGCAAGGTAAAAGATTTCCCCATTTTGAACTTCTTGAGGCTAGAGGGAGGAGCTTCTGGCCAAGAGAGAGGGGAGGCCAAGAAACACAGAGGTCTAACGTATCTATAAAGCAAAAATAGAAATAATACATTCTAGATTTGTGCGCTTAAGACTGTGATTGTATTTTATTTCAAAATGACTGGCTTAGTTCAATGTAATAACTGTTTTGCACCTGTCTTCCGCAGTAGTCTTTTCAAATTTGATACTGTCCCCCTTGCAGACAAATTAATAGACTACATAGACACATCACATATCTTGAATCTGTAATTTGTGATCTCCAGGCAGAAATTAAGTGTCCAATTCGGCCATTCCACCCTGTGGAGATGCCACACTACCAGCCTCCTCTACCGCAAAGATCCCACAGAAGAAGAGCAGCCTGGACAACTGTGGGATCTGGCAGGGTGAGAGCTGTGACCCACAAACACAAAACTTTTGCTGTGTCCCAGCATAACAGATATAGCGCCCTTGCTGATCTTAATGGGGACACTAAAGTGACAGGTCAGGGTAATAATGACGACTCAAATAAGCAGGGGATTGTGGTCCAAAGTGAAGAACCTACTTCAGAAATGCAAAAGTGTGAACCAGGGATCATGCATCAGTCACACAACAAGAGCAAGGTACCCAAAAAGAGAAGTCACCTCCTGATTGGTGACTCAATCATAAGAGATGTAAACTTAGGTAAGGATATGGAGGTTTTGAAAGATGTCAGATGTTTACCGGATGCTACAGCCAGCAGAGACAAGAGGCGTATTCTTAAGATAGTCAAGAATGCAAGTAAGGACTGTGAAGTTGATGCTATTATACATCTTGGCACAAATGATCTGTCCCAAAAAGATGTAGCTTCTGTGCAGAATGATTTCCAGAGTTTGGGGTACGAACTTAGTAGTACAGGTTGTAGGCTTATCTTCTCAGAGATCATACCAGTATACAAGGAACAAAAAGGAAAGGGCCAGTGCATAGCAGAGTTTAATGTGTGGCTAAAGGAGTGGTGTAAAAAGGAAGGCTTTGGTCTTATTAGTCATGATGCCTACAGCTGGTCCAATGATAAACTGTACAAAAGAGATGGTTTGCACCCATCCAAGAAAGGGACTGAGTTACTTGGCACTAAATTCACAGATTTCCTGGCTAAACATTTAAACTGAATAGTGGGGACAGAGAATCAATAGATAAAGAATATTTCTGTCCCCAGCAAACTAAAACTCATAGGGTTATCAGTGCATGTAACATAGATATTGGTGCGGGTAATATTACCAACACTGCTGTCAAGCAAAACCAAACAATTAACAGTGAGTGCCATACCATGTACATGAACCATACAAGTGGCAAAGAAATAGGGGCAAAGAGAACCATAGTCAGGCATAACACAGGTTTCGTAGACAGAAAACACAGGGTCAATCAAAATGGACTCAAATGTCTATACACCAATGCACAGAGTATGAGGAATAAACAGGGTGAATTAGAAATTCAAGTAAATGAGGGCAGATACGATATTGTTGCCATTACAGAAACTTGGTGGGATGAAACCCACAAATGGAACATATAGCTAGAAGGATTTAAATTATTTAAAAGAAATAGACAAAATAAAAGAGGAGGTGGAGTTGCACTATATATAAGAAATAATTACATCTCTACAGAAATAGAGCACAACAATGATGAGAACTATCTTGAATGTATTTGGGTCAATATTAAAGGATGGGGGGGGATGATATTGTCATAGGTCTATACTACAGGCCACCCAACCAAGCAGAGGAAGTGGATGTACTTTTTGCTAACCAGCTAACTAAGGTATGTAGGAAGCACACTGCAATAGTAATGGGAGATTTTAACTACCCGGACATCAATTGGGAAACAAACTCTGCATCAAGTGGAAGATCCAACAGGTTCCTAAGAAACCTAGCAGACAACTTTGTTTCCCAAAAGGTAGAGAAGGGAACAAGGGGATCAGCAATATTGGACTTAATTCTCACTAACAGAGAGGAAATGATAGAAGGTGTAGAAGCTACAGGAACTTTGGGGGCAAGCGATCATGAAATAACAGTTCCCAAAAGAAACCAGCATGGCTGCATAAAGAACTCTCTGACAAATTGAAAGACAAAAAGGATAAATATAAAAAGTGGAAAAAGGGGGACATAACCAAGGCAAAATATCAGCAAATAGCCCGAGCCTGTAAAGATGAAGTGAGGAAAGCTCGCAATGAAGAAAGGCTTGCCAAAAAAGTAAAAAATAACAAAAAAAGCTTCTTCCAACATGTTAAAAATAAGAAAAAAGTTAAGGAAACAATTGGTCCACTGCTGGGAGAAAATGGCAAGAAGATGATAAGCAACAGGGAGAAAGCAGAACTATTTAACTCTTTTTTTGCATCTGTCTTTACACAAAGGGATAAAACAGTCCAACCAATCAAAAACAGCACCACAAATATCAGATTAGGAACACAAGTTGAAATAGGGAAGAAAATGGTAAGTGAGCACCTGTCTGCCCTGGACGAGTTCAAATCACCAGGACCGGATGGATAACACCCCAGGGTCCTGAAGGAACTGGCAGACGAGATCTCAGAACTCCCCGCCGGCTTGCAAAGCTTCCTCCCCTGGGTGTGAAATTCGACGGCAGTGCCGAGGGCCTGGCATTTTTTCTGATTCACGTCGATAATTTTGTACAATTTTATGCAGCTGATCTTGAAGATGAATTCAAAATTAGAATTGTCTCTATGGCCTTGGAAAAAAATGCTTCCCAATGGTTGGTCTCACTGCATAATAGCCATTCACCCGTGTTGCGTGACTTTGAGCGTTTCATGACTGCCCTGAGAAGGCGCTTTGAGGACCCCCGTGTTGAAAGGAAAGCTAAGATGAGAATGAGAAATTTACGCCAGGGGGATAAATCAGTTCAGGAATACACGCAGAATTTTAAGGAACTGGCCGTGTTCATGACCGGTTACAGTGACCGGGCATTAATGGACCTCTATACTGAGGGTCTTGATAAGAACATTAATCAAACGTGCATGAATAGATTTCGCCCCGAAACCTTAGAAGAATGGATAGATCTCGCGGGTGACGTTGAGCTGGATCAAGCCCAATTACAAGATTCAGTCCGTCATGAGCGGAAACTGCAAAGAGAGAGTCCCAGACCTCATTCCCCTGAAAAGTTTTCACCCATCCAGAAAAGTGGGGGGGGGCGAAGACCTACTCAACCGCGCTCGACTGTTTGTTATCGATGTGGAAAGGAGGGGCATTGGGCTAACAAATGCAGATCAAGTCGTTCTTCACGCCCACATTCTTCTCCGGAGAGGGAAGGAGGGAGGGACAGAAGACCTCCGAAACCTCTGAGCGTGCGCAGTAAACCCGCGATGAGTGGGGCGGAGCCACTGGACCTCTCGTCTGCCCAGCCCAATGCCTGCCCGGATGACTGGGAGGAGTCGGATGACGACAACTTGGTGAGTCATCGTTCCGGCCCCCTTTATATTAATTTAAAGCTTCTGGCTCCATCTACTGGCCGCACTTGCAATGTGCAGGCTCTAATTGATTCTGGTTGCTCACGGTGCCTTATAAATCAAGATGTTGTGTATTCTATGGGTTTCCATCTAAAAAATCTAAAAACTCCCATAGCGTTTTGCCAAATGGATGGTTCTGTAGCTGGGGGAGCCCCTGCCTCTCTCATTACTGAACCTATTCGTGTCTCCATTGGACAGGCCCATACAGAAACCATAAATTTCATTGTAACGACCATTTCTGAAAATGCTGTCATTCTGGGTGTTAATTGGCTTCGTAAATGGAACCCCCTCATTAACTGGAAAGAGGGTTGGGTTCGAATTCCGTTGATAGTGCCTGATCACACCTCCCTGCCTTCGGAGGACGAGCATATTTCGCCCATTGACCTGGCCCCTGTTTCGGAACCAGCTGCTCAATTACTGGCTTTTCCTTCTCCTGAGGTCATCCCTGGAGAAGCAAGAATTCCCAAAGAATATTGGGACCTCAAGGAAGCTTTCAGTGAAAAATCTTGTGATTCCCTCCCCCCTCATAGGGCCACTGATTGTTCAATTGATTTCCTCCCAGGAGTGCAGTTGCCAAAACCCCGCATTTATTCCATGACGCAGCGTGAAATGAATGAACTACGGAACTTCATTGACAAAAATCTTCAAAGGGGTTTTATTGAACCAGCTAGGCCACGTGTAGCGGCACCTGTTATGTTTCGAGAAAAGAAATATGGCACTCTCAGATTAGTACAAAACTATTCTTATCTGAACACCATTTGCGAACATAATGTCTACCCACTCCCACTTATGAAAGACATGCTGGCTCACCTGGCTACTGGGAAGATTTTTACTAAGCTGGACTTGCGTGAGGCCTATTATAGAGTTAGAATCAAGGAAGGGGACGAATGGAAAACTGCTTTTAACTGCCCACTGGGATGTTTTCAATTTAAGGTTCTCCCTTTTGGTTTGCAAGGTGCCCCCTCGGTGTTTATGCAATTGATAAACGAAGTCCTCCACGAGCACCTTTATAAAGGCGTTTTAGTCTACATTGATGACATCATCGTATATTCGCAGACACGTGATGAACATGTTAAGCTTGTGCGTTCCGTCCTTCGGAAACTTCGCTCCGCCGAGCTATACGCCAAATTATCCAAATGCGAGTTTCACCAGGATAAAATTGACTATTTAGGTTATCGCATCTCTTCTGAAGGAATTGAAATGGATCCTGCAAAGGTTAAGGCGGTAACAGATTGGGCCCCGCCCCGTACTCGTAAACAGCTCCAAAGTTTTTTGGGCTTTGCAAACTTTTACCGCCAGTTTATTCCATCATTCGCTAGTATTGCTTTGCCTATAACAAATCTTCTCAAAACGAATGGTGAGGGGAAACCTCGACCAGGAACGCCCCTTAAATGGACCATGGAATGCCAAGCCGCTTTCGAGAAACTTAAGCGTTTATTTGCGGTTGAGCCGGTTCTCAAACACCCCGATGTCACGTCCCCTTTTGTGATTCAAGCAGATGCGAGTGATGTCGCCGTGGGGGCTGTCCTGTTGCAACTCAACAACCATGGCCAATTACAACCGTGTGCCTACACCTCTCGGAAACTCACCACGACCGAACGTGGATGGGCCATTTGGGAGAGGCTTTTGCTGTTCGTTGGGCCCTCATGACTTGGCATCATTTTCTTGAAGGTGCTCCCCACCCATTCGAGGTCTGGACCGACCATAAGAACCTGGAAGCTCTCACCTCTTCGCGTAAACTATCGCCAAGACAGTTGCGCTGGGCGCAATATTTCCATCGGTTCAACTTCCATCTTAAATTTATTCCCGGAGGAAAAAATTTCATGGCTGATGCCCTCTCCAGATTACCACAATATGATGCTTCTAAACTTACCGTTGTACAACCCCTCATGCCTCTTACTTTACCGGCTTCTCCGGTTGCTACTCGAACTCGTTCTACTGTTCAAACTACCCCTCCGGTTGAGCTGATTGCTCGGATTAAGACTGAACTGCTTACTGATGAGTGGTATTCCGCCCACTCTGCTGATTGCACCATTAGAGACGATCTTCCTTGGATTGGTTCCAAAATCTATGTCCCTGCGACCATACGGCCTTTTGTACTCCAACGCGCTCACGATTCACGTTTGGCAGGTCATTTTGGTTTCGTTAAAACTGTACACCTTGTCAAACGTCAATTCTGGTGGCCGTCTCTTAAAAAGGATGTTGAATCTTATATTGCCAGTTGCCCTGTTTGTGCTGCTTCGAAACGTTCCCCTGGAAAGCCACAGGGTCTTCTCCAGTCTGTGGCGATGCCTGAATCACCTTGGAAAGAAATTTCGATGGACTTTATTGTGGATCTCCCACCCAGCCAGGGCTATACCGTTATTTGGGTGGTTACAGATCTTTTCTCCAAACAAGTACATTTTGTGCCTTGTTCCAAAATTCCATCCTCCAAATCTTTGGCTAAGTTGTTTGTCACTCATATCTACCGTTTTCATGGTGTTCCCCAACGCATTATCTCTGACAGGGGCACTCAATTTACGTCTGTCTTTTGGAAGGAATTCTTGAGACTGATTGGCTCCGCCCAAGGCTTAAGCTCCGCCTACCACCCCCAGACGAACGGATCTTGTGAGAGGGTCAATTCTGTTTTGGAACAATATCTACGCTGCTTCATTAATTTTCAGCAGGACGATTGGGCTGATCTCCTGGTGCATGCGGAAGTGGCTTATAATAATTCGGTTCACTCTAGTACGAATATGACCCCTTTCAGTATCGTCTATGGACAAGATTTTGTTCCCATTCCTGAATTACCGCATGTCTCACCTACTGTTCCTTCTTTGGCCGATTGGTCTTCTAGACTATCTCCTGTTTGGCCTATCATACGTAAGACCTTGAACGATGCCCATCAATCACATAAAATGTATGCTGATAAGAAGAGGTCAGCTCCCCCGGCCTACAAAGTTGGTGATAGGGTATATGTCTCTACTAAACATTTGGATAGCCCGCAGAAATGTAAGAAACTGGGACCCAGATTTGTCGGTCCATTTACTATCACAAAAATCATCAGCTCTGTCTCCGTCCGCTTGGATCTCCCTAAAACTTACCGTCGACTGTATCCGGTGTTCCATGTTCATCTGTTGAAGCCTGAACGCACTTCGCATCTTCGCAAGCCGTTTCCTGATGCTCCTACCCCTACCATGGTGGACGGTCACCAACATTATGAAGTTCGGGACATTTTGGACTCCAGAATCCATAGAAATAAGACTCAGTTTTTGGTCAGCTGGAAAGATTTTCCCCCTTCACATAATGAATGGGTTGATAAGGACCATCTCAAAGCACCTAAACTACTACGGCAATTTTATGCCAAGTATCCTCACAAGCCTTGACCCTTTCCCTCTTTTCTCTCTCTTGTTTTGTCCTTTCTTGTCTGTTTTTCAGGTCTAACATCTCCCTTTCGGCGGGTATCCGAGCTTTCTCGCTGTTCCTGGAGGAGGTCCGGATGTCAGCCGTCGCTATCTGCTTTGCTGCCATGGAAACGGGGAGGGTGGGGGTGCTGGGATTCAAATGTTGTGCTGGTGGAAAACGGTGATGGACGGTGTTATCTCTTCGGCTAACGGTCTCACATTCCAGGCTGGTGATGACCTGCCCACCTGATGTCGGAGATGAATGCATATTGGACACTGCTTTGGGGGGAGTTGGGTATTGGGTTGGGCTTAAAGGTTAATACGCTATGTTGGCGCCTAAAGTATTCACTCTCTGCTTCAAATGATCTGTTCACTTACGATCCTTAGTAAAAGTAACTTTATTCATTTTCAAACAATGTCTAAGTGTGGTCTTTCCTAAGAAATCGAAGAAACAGGTCCTGACACCCATCAGCCTGACCTCAATACCAGGAAAGATTCTGGAAAAGATAATTAAACAACAAATAAGTGAACACCTAGAAGCAAACAAAGTAATAGCCAAAAGCCAGTTTGTTTAGTGACCGTTCAAAGTTACAACAGCACTGAAAAATGTGACTTATGACCATTTTTCACAGTTACGACCTTTGCAGCCTCCCCAGAGTCACGTGGTCAGAATTCAGATGTTCGACCACTGATTCATGTTTATGGCCGTTATGGCCGTGTCCCAGGGTCACATAATCCCCTTTTGCGACCTTATGACAAGCAAAGTCAAAGCCAGATTCACTTAACATCCGTTACTAATTTAAGAACTGCAATGATTCACTTAACGACTGTGGCAAGAAAGGTCATAAAATGGGACAAAAGTCACTTGATGGATGTCTCACTTAACAACAGAAATGTTGGGCTTCATTGTGGTCGTAAGTCGAGGACTACCTGTATTGGGGACACTTTTCTGCTTGCAAGGGCCACATTCACACAACCTACTTGACCAGGCCGGTGTCCTCGCAGCTCCCCTGAGACAAAGCAGAGGTCCAGGTGGAGCCTCCTCAAAGCCCCTAAGAAACCCTGGATGACCACATCCCCCCTCCTCCTCCTCTCCTCTGGGGTCTCCCCTGGACAAACTCAGGCATTGGGGGGGGGCTCATTCCTGGCCGAGAAGGGGCTTCTTCCTCTCTGGGCAGAACGTGGCTTTGGTCAGACACGGCTGTGAACCCCCTGGAGGAGAACAGAGTCCAATCCCACCTCAGCCAGGCATTGAGAAGCCACAGCTTGAACCCAGAGCCACCCAGGATCTGGTCTCCAGGCCCTGAGAGGAGAATCTGAGGGACGATGAGTGGGAGAACTTCCAAGCGGTGGACCTGGGATATGGGCCATCCTCTGTTCCTACCTGTCAGGATGGACCTTCCTGTCCCTTCAGTTCCCCCCCTCAGTTCCCCCTTCTGGGCCAAGAAGTCCATATTAATGTCTTCCACTCCCAGTGAAGAGACACAACCCCTGTACAATGGATCCAAATGAAGCAGGAAGAAAGGAGCTCCAACAGCCCCTTCAAACCCCTCAGCCTCAGAGATGGGGAAGGGTCCCCCCCAGTACATCTCCACAGCAGAGGAAGCCCCACCAGATCTCTGGAAATCAGGTTGCACCAACCTCCACACTGTGGGCATCTCCACCATCTTTGCAGACCTCCCTGTGATAGGATGGGTGGCCAATAAATGCAATGATTAGATACAGAGGTTGGTAGGTGGATGGATGGATGGATGGATGGATGGATGGATGGATGGATAGATAGATAGATAGATAGATAGATAGATAGATAGATAGATAGATAGATAGATAGATAGATCTCAGCTGCAGACCTTACAGTCCATTCTTTATTTAATAAACAAAGAAAAGTCAAAATATAAAGAATCAGTGTATTATATGAACATGGAAAGACAACTTAGAAATGATACAGAAGAAAAAAATAAAAACTTTCATCCATTTTATAATTTTCTCCCTTTTTACGCAATGATTTAGTTCACAAAGATGTCACTTTCCTGTTTCTTAATGAGCTCTTATCCAAAATTTAATATTGCTAGAAAAGATGGGAAATGAGATTTCACTTAAGGCACAAACAATTTTAAAACCAGCTGCAATTAGGGTCAATATATGGGATTCTGGTATAAAATGAAGTTCCAAAAAGGGCCGACTCTTAACATTGGGCAGAGTTCAAGATGGCCTCCTTGTCATTAGAAGACAGGCAACACCAGAGTTCCATGGCATTTAAGTTAAAGGGACACCAAACTCCATAACTCTGGGTGACCTTCCCCAGCAATCT
Source organism: Rhabdophis nuchalis (assembly GCA_039707465.1). Classification (NCBI taxonomy): domain Eukaryota; kingdom Metazoa; phylum Chordata; class Lepidosauria; order Squamata; family Natricidae; genus Rhabdophis; species Rhabdophis nuchalis. The sequence goes on along the minus strand of CM077655.1, from coordinate 30,864,572 downwards.
CTGGAGACAAGAGACCACATTGAAGGACAGCAGAAGTCCACTCCCTGAACTGTCTTCTCTGGCATCACTTTCTGGACATGTCCTGACAGGAAGGACCACAACCACAACAGAACAATGACCCCAGGGGTGTATCTGTGATTTTTCACTTATAACATGCTTGTCTCCAGCCTCTCCTCCTCACATGGAGCCCAGAAGAAGTTCAGGATCCCAAGAGGAGAAGCTGCTTCTCACTGTAATTATGACCCTCTGGGCCTTTGAGACGCGTGATGTTATTTCTCCAGTTTTTCACTTTGATGTAGACATCAGACTGAATCCACACACAAAGGATCTTATGTCAGAAAAGGATAAAGTCCTTGGGTCAAACTCTCTGGGAAGAGGCTTTTGTTACAGGCAGAGGCTCTGCTCTTGATTGCACCTTTCTCTCCTGTCCAGGTGAAGCTGAGTGGCTCTCTGTCCATATCAGGAAAGCCTCTTCTGAGAGCCTTTGAATTCCTCCAACTGTTCCTGTTGATTGTCTTAGAAACAGGAAAGGGATTGATTCACCCCATGAATGATGGACCTCCTGCTTCTGCTTCTGATGCTGCTTTTCTTCCATCCAGTCTCTGGGAAGCTGTGGATGAAATGCCCACAGAGTTCAGAGCACCAGGATGGAAAAGAACCACAGAGCTTTTACAGCCCAGGAGACCATCTCATTGGTATAGTCACCAGTGGAGACAAAATATTGCGTATAAAGTTGCTTTTCAATGTGGCTCCTTCTCTTCAGTTTGTTTTCCGTGAGCTGTAAGTCATTCAGGGTGATGGAGTTGCCCTCCCTCCATTCTAACACTCTCCTTCTTTTCTGTTTTTTTATTTTTCGTTTATTTCTATATTGGGAGATATGTCTAATTTCTTTTGTCTTATTTTGTGAAAGAGTCTCAAAAAGAAGTCTGAAAAAAAGCTGAAAGGGCTGAAGATTATTTTCAGTTCAATCCTTAATTTATCACTCGAATAATAAATTTTATTTAAAGTAGTGGTGGAATCAGTTGTAGTTGCCGTAACTCAGCCCATTTCCATATTTGTGTAACTGATTTTTGAACAATCTTGGCTTATAGGTCTTTAGCCTTCTGGAGGATTATATATTAAAAATATTTGTTGTTGCTGTTAATTATAATAACACTTTTTTTTAACAATAGGGATGTTTACGGTTTTGAATATGGCTTACGGTTCATTTCCAACATCCAAACGTTCAACAAGAATTCCTGGCTCCTGCACAATCTCACACTGGGCTACAACATCCATGACAACCATTTGAGCACTTTCCGCACTTCAGATGTCTTGATGGACATTCTCTCCACTGGAGAAGCCAATGTCCCCAACTACGGCTGTGGAAAGAAGGAGAACCTTCTGGCTCTTCTTGATGCAGCTAACAGGGACATCTCCATCCAGGCCTCAACATTAGGAGGCACCTACAAAGTCCCTCAGGTTTGTGAGTGTTTTCCTCAATCTGGTAAAGTGAGGGGTGGGTGGGGGTGGGTGAGCAATAGATGCAATCATGTCTTCTCCATGGAATTGATTGCCCTCAAAATGGAGCTCAGCCTGTTGGCCCTGATCCAAGCTCTTTCTCCAGGTCCTTGTTTGAGAGGGAGGTTTCGGCTTAATGGAGGAATGAGAAGAAGGATTGATACTTACCAAGGAGGAAGGGAGGTGTGCATATTTGAACCCTTGTCATTGAGTCTAGATATTAATACTTTGACTAATGAAGGATCCATAAACACATCATAAATAAATTTCATTCTTTGACAAAAATAGCTAATTTAGTGGACCAGTGAAATGCAGTGCACATAGTATACAATGATTGGAATTCAAAAAGGCTTTGACAAAGTAAACCATGATCTACTTCTTGGTAAGTTAAAAATATGTGGGATAGACAGCATCACCCCCAGATGGACTCAGCCTGTTGTCCTCAATGGAACTACGTCTACATGGAGGGAAACAAGCAGAGGGGGACCCCCAAGGCTCCATTTTAGGCCTAATACTCTTCAACATCTTCATCTATGATTTGGATGAGGGATAGATGGGGAGCTCATCAAATTTGAAGACAACATTGAAGTGGCAGAAGTAGCCAATTCCCCAGGAGATAGGCTGAAGGTCCAGGTGGATCTAGATAGACTTGAACCCTGGGCCTATCTAACAAAATGAAATCCGATGTAGAGAAAAGTAAAGTCTTACACTGAGGCTAGAAAAACCAAATGTGCAGGTACAGATCAGGTGAAGCCTGGCTCAATAGCAGGAACTGTGAGAGGGATCTGGGAATCTTAGGGGACAATCTCTTAAATGTGAGCCAACAATGTGTGGCAGCAGCCAAAAAAAACCATTGCAATCCTAGGCTGCATCAACAGAAGGAGAGAATCCAAATCACGTGAAGTATTGGTCCCACTTTATAAAGACTTGGTTAAACCTCCCTTGGAAGAGGGCATGGAGGGAGAACCTTTTCAGCACTGAGTGCACTGATTCGCTCTCACAGAGAGGGACTTCTCTGGGTGCCGTCCACTAGGCTGTGCCAGCGGGCGACGTCCAGGGGAAGGGCCTTCTCTGTGGCGGGCCCGACCCTCTGGAACGACCTTCCCCCCGAAATCAGAACAACCACGGACCTTCGCTCCTTCCGACAGCTTTTAAAAACTCATTTCTTCCGTTTGGCTGGCCTAGGGTAATTTTAATTAAATTTAATAGTGTTAAGGGGTTTTTAGGGATAGTTTGTATTTTTATAGATGTTTTTAGCACAGGATATGTTTAATGTGATTTTAATTTTGTATTTTGTTCTGTGTCAATTTGTTTTTAATTTCCCTGTGCCCCGCCTCGAGTCCCTTCGGGGGGAGAGAGCGAGTTATAAATAAAATGTATTATTATTTATTATTATTATTATTATTATTCTTGTCAGGGATGCGATCTGGAAGAGGAGTTGCCCAGTGTGCATGTCGGTGCGTAAGATGCAGCAAACAGCTCTTTTTCCGGTTTCTGCTGTGCACACATGGGACGATCAGCTGGCTGGCACTCATGCGCTCACGGAAACCGGAAGACCAGCTCTTGCAGTTCCTGGCACTGCTGTGTGCACATTATGAAACCCAGAAGAGCAACGGGCAAGGCCGCAGGTGGCAGGCGACATGGCTCTGCATTCCACTCAGCTAAGCAGCTGAGACAGAGGGCACCATTTCCCCCTCCTGGGGCCTCTGTGCATCCTGTTTTTGGCCTCCTTTCCCCCCAGAAACACTATGGTCTTACTCTGCAGCTTCAGTCTGTGGGGCTTGCAGGAGGGGCCGGCAAGTGGGCAGGGTGATTTGGGCGGGGCAGCCTTGTGGTCCTGCGTGGGCCAGATTAATGGTTTTGGTGGGCTGTATCCAGCCTGCGGGACGTAGTTTGAAGGCCCCTAGTATAGGTTCTCCTTCTTCAGCAGGGGGTTGGATTAGAAGACCTCAAAGGTCCCTTTCAACCCTTTTATATTGTTATAAGTTCTGTAATAGGTACATATGTTTAGCATGCTAAATGTGTATTGGAACATGCTGATTTACACTGTGATATTATCATAATTACACATTGAATTATATACCCTGTGAGGAAGACTTGGGTTCTTTTGTCATAATAATTATCTGATGATTAATAAATCAAGTTCAAAACTTATGGTCTTTGGGAAATGACCTCCTAGCCATAGATGGTCAGTCAATAGTGCAAGTAAGACCTTTCCTTACCTGGGGTTGTTTTCTCTGAGACTGAATCTTGGCTCCCTCATCCTCAAAGGAGCTCAGTTAGATCAAAGGCAGGAGTGAAAGTGGAGCTTAAATGAAAACTTCATAGCTCTCCAGCTTCCTCAGCCCCAATTATTAAAGTATGTGAGGTCAAGGTTTCCCCCATGTTCTTCTATCAATCTGATGTTTGGGGCTTCAGAGAAAAATCACCAGCAGAACCAACCCAATCCCAGCCTCTGAGGAGGATCTTGGGGTGGACAAAAGGATTCCAGCTGCTGCCCTCAGAGCTGATTTGGGAATTGACACAATTTCTGCTTTGTCTAAAATCAGAAAATGTAGATATTGGTATAAAATTTAATCTATGGAACCTGACAGACTCTGAAAATTGTGGTACATTGAACAGACAAAACTTCAATTAAAAGTCCAATCTTGGATTATACAACTGACAAATCGTATTAGGAACTGAGGTCTCCCTGTTTCTTGTACAACAGGAGAAGAAGCTAAAAAGATTCCTCCACAAAGACTCTGGGCCATAGAAGCAGAAAAAGATGCAGCTATCCTCAAAAATTCTAGTAGTCCCTTTATTGGAATAGAATATTTCAGTTGGCATTTGCACATGTCAATCTAATTGTAATAAATTGTAGGGGTGAGATACAGTAATATGATTTACATTGTTTATAGTTTTTAAAGTTTTTTTTTATTTTCCACTTTCATAATAAATCTTGCTAATAGTCTGTCTTTAATATTTCAAATGATATCTAATTAACAAATTATTCTAATGCTTTCATGAGAACAAGATTGGATTTATTAAAATCTTATATTTTGCATTTGACCTGACCTCAAATATAACACAGCATTCTTCATTGTGTGAGGTTTTTGAATGCAGCTCAGAATCTGATAAGTCGAATGAAACTCTGAAGACGAGGCTACGGATTATCAGCTTTTATTTCTGCAGAAAGCAAAAGACTGGATGACCTTTTTGGTCCACCTTAACAGAGCAGGCAGAGAGAAAAAAACAGGCATGAGCCAAAAAGTTTTCCAAACATCTTACAGCTAGCATAGATTGCACAGAATGTCATTGCTATAAAAACATAAATTGATATCATGTGAATTTCATGATTTTTCTCAATGCTCTGAAGACAATAGACTTTAGAAGGGAAAAGAAAGAAATGTTCTGGTGTTTTTTTTATTTTTATTTTATTTTATTAAATTTATATCCCGCCCTTCTCCAAACGGACCCAGGGCGGCGCACAGGAATGTTAAAATACATACAACACATATAAAATTTAAAAAACTTATTCTAGTAAAACCTGTGCTAAAAACCGAATTAAAATCCCAAATTTAAAACTGTCTAATGGTCAATACAGGGGGTTACGCTAGGCCGGCTAGATGGAATAAATGTGTCTTCAGACACTTGCGGAAGAGGCGGAGGTCAGAGATGGTGCGGAGTTCAGGGGGTAGGTCGTTCCAGAGGGTGTATAACTCAGACCTTTGTTAGGGAATGTGGAACACACATTTTAAGTTACAAGCAAGGCTACTTGGCAGAATCCACATTTTACTTTTCACAAGATGTTACTTTGCTAGGCTAAGCTTGGCAATTTACCTAGAACAGTGGTGGGCAAATTCATTAGTCAAGGGAGCCAAATATCAACAATACCACTATTGAAATTTCTTTTGAGAGCCGGAAGGTGTGGCCTGTTTTGTGGGAGTGGCTCTGTGGTCATGTGACCAGGTGGGCCTGGCCAATTTGGAAAATGTGGTGAAACTCACTTAACGACGGTCTTGCTTAGCAACCAAAATTTTGGGTTCAATTGTGGTCATAAGTTCTTTCTTTATCTCTCTCCCTCCCACTTTCTTTGTCTTTATTTTTTCTTTCTTTCTCCATCTCTCTTTTTCTTTCTGTCTCTCTCTCTCCCTCTGTCTGTCTGTCTCTCTGTATCTGTCTCTCTCTCCTCCTTCCACCCATCTGTCACTCTGTGTGTGTGTCTGTCTGTCTCTCAGTCACTTAATCAGTCTCTATCTATCTATCTGTCTCTCCCTCCCTCTCTCTGTCTCTCCCTGTCTCTGTGTGTGTCACTCTCTCTGATTCTCTCCCTCCCTCCCTCTCTCTCTGTCTCTGTATGTCTGTCTCTCCCTCTTTCCCCCTGTCTGTCTCTGATTCAATCCCTCCCTGTGTCATTTTCTATCTGTGTTACTCTCCGTCTCTCTCCCTCCCTCTCTTTCTCTCTGTCTCTGTCTCTCTCTCTGTCTTTCCCTCCATCCCCATCTGTCTCTCTTTGTGTCTGTCAGTCATGCCCTCTCTCCCCTCTCCTCCCCCCCCACCCCGGGAAGCAGCGGAAGGGCCGGCATGCCAGAGGTTACGGATGCCTCCTCCCGCAGCGGGCGAGCGAGCAGATGGGGTGAGCACCCAAGGCTACCGTCATCTTAAGCACCACCGAGGCTGTCGCCCGGCAGGTCGCCCAGCAGGGGTGTTGGGCAGAGAAGCCGGTCGCGTCTCCATCGGCTCCCTCCGGCAGGCACCACGGCGTACGTTCTTGGGCCGCGCGTCCATCTCCCTCCAAGCCACGCAGCCCCAGAACATGTGCCGTGGTGGCTGTCGGAGGGAGCCCCTGGAGATGCGCCCGGCTTCCCTGCCCGACGTCCCTGCCGGGCGACCTTCCGGGCGAACTTGGGCGGCGGGAGTTGTGTGTCGCAAGGCTCGGGGGTAGCAGAAGCAGCATCAGTGAAGCAGCTCGCTGCTTTTCCACACCCAGGAAAAGATTGACGCGTGCACGTCCCACGGAATTACATTGCAACTTCCCACCGCTATGAAGTCTCGGAGACTGTAATTCCGCGGGACATGCACGTGCCTATCTTTTCTGGAAAAGATAGGCGCGTGCATGCTCCGCCCAATTACAGTCTCGGAGACTTCGTAGCGGTGGGAAGTTGCACTGTAATTCTGCCGGACCTGCACGCGCCAATCTTTTCCACGGTGTGGAAAAGCGGCGAGTTTCTCCACGGCCGCTGATCACTCCAGACGCCATCGGGGAAGACGCGGAATGCGAGGCAGACCTCGCGGATGGCCTCGCTGGCAGCGCAGAGACTTGCCGCTGCTTCACGTGGTATTCTGTGGACAGACAGTGACAGACAGACAGAGAGAGGCACAGAGCGAGAGAGAGACAGAGAGAGACAGAGGGAGGAAGGGAGGGAATCAGAGAGAGTCTGAAGAGCCACATGCAAGGGGCCAAAAAGCCACATGCGGCTCGCGAGCCGCGGTTTGTCGACCACTGACCTAGAAGATTTATCAGTGCAGTTGGCACGTTAGGTTGTAATGGAGCTTCTCTCAACAGCAATTTAACAAAAGAAGAATTAGATTACACTTTGTGTATGCTCTAATCCAGTAATGGCAAACCTTTTAGAGACTGAATGCCCAAACTGCAACCCAAAACCCACTTACTTATCTTAGAGTGACAACACGGCAATTTAACTTGAATAATGAGGTTTTAGTTTAGAAAAACAACTCATACATGATTAATGTCTTTCCTCTGAAAAAATCCCCACAATAACAGCACTTTCAATGATACAAAAATCTTTTTTATTGAAAGGGAAATGTTTGCATTTGGCATGCTTTTGATTAATGTGACTTTTGTAAAGGGATGTCAAACTCAATTTCAATGACGGCCCCATTGTGGATGACTTCAGGGGCCATGGTGGGCCTGCTCCCACTGCTGCTGTGCTCCCTCTTCTTGGGTGCCCATGGTGTGTGCAGTAGGGCAAAGCATGTGGGTCAGAGGGAGGCCCATTCCCTCTCCTTATGTAACCAAAGCATCTTCAGTGATAGGATAGGAGACCACCAGGGGAGGCCAGGAGGAGGGGACAAGGGGATGGTAAAAGGCAGCAGGGCTGCTGGTGATCAAGTGCTAAGGCAGCATTTACCTCCCACCCTCACTCTCTCTCCTTGTAATCTCCTTCCTTCCCTTCTTTTTCCTTCCCTCTTCATTCTTCCTTCCCCTCTTTCCTTCTTTTTCCTTCCTTGCTCTTTTCCCCTCTTTCCTTCTTTTCCTTGGTCTTTCCTGCCCCTTCTTGGAGGCTCCAATGCAAAAGGGGAAACCTTCCTTGCCTTGTGATCAAATGCCACTTTTGCTAGTAGTTTGTGGCCACTGAAAAGACTGAGAACAAACCAGGCTCAGTTGATTCCATGCTTGCATTTCATGGGGACAGAGTGCAGGACAGCCAAACTGTCAAAATGATGGCTCTGGGAGTTGATCAGAGCTCCTCTGTTTTTGACGGGCAACAGCTTCAGCCTTTAAGAGCAGAGCTAAGTTAGTTGCTTTTCTATGAATCCATCATGATCCTTCCAAGAGCTCTTCTGTAGAGACCCTGCCATGGTCTCCTTCAGACTGGAAATAGAGCAAAGGAAACTCTTTCCCCCGACTTGCTTTGTCCTGTTTCCCCCACTGGAAAGAGCTGTTTGCAACCCACAAGGAGGGGATCCTTTCCTAAGAGCTCCCGATTGAAGAATTCCAATGTGCCCCTGAGGAATCTGAGGGTGGGGAAGGCCATGGGGGTCCTGGTGATAGAAGAGACCCTCAAGGCCTCCCCAACCCACTCAGATCCCTCCTGCTTCTCCCTCCCTTCCTGCAACAAGGACTCCCTGACTTTGCAAACCTCTCTCTCCTCTCTTGTTTCTTGGCTTCTTGTTTCATGGAGCAGCTTCCAAGTAAATGGGGCCGGAGGGAGACAGGGAGGGTAAGAGAGCAATCCAATTGTGTGTGTGTGTGTGTGTCTTTGTGTGTGTGAGGGCACCCAAACTGCTGCCAATGGTCTGGGCGGCACCTGAGCAGAGAGGCAGGGTGTGTGGGTACATTCCTCCCCATTGAAGCAGGGCCTCCTATTTCTCCCCTCCCCAGCCAGCCACCCCCCCCCTCTGACCTGCTCCCTGCTGGCTCCTGCAAAGCGTCTTCATGTCGTTGTTCAAGTGCCAGCCAGCTGGTTTTCAGACCTATGACGAGGGCCAGGGCGGGACATGCATGAGTATGCAGTGGGGGTTGCTTGCATTGCGCAGCAAACGACATCCTTCTCTCCCAAGTGGCAGAGGGTTCCACAGGACAGGTCCTCATTTCTGCCCTGGGGCAGTGAACTCTGGAGGGCTGGAAGTGAGTGTGAATGGCCTACACCCCCCCCCCCCCAGTGCTTCCTGGCTCAGTTGGTGGTTTCCTTCGGCCTTCAAACAGCTGCAAGGGCTTTATTTTTTCTTTCTGCTTCAAGGTTGGTGCAGGAGGCTTTCCAGGGCCAAAACGGGGGGAAAAAACAGGCCCTGAAAAGACTCCTGCACCAGCCCGGAAGCAAAAACAAAAAATAAAAACCCTTGCAACTGTTTGAAAGCTGAAAAAAGCCTCCAACTGAGTCAGGAAGCCCGGGGGGGGGATGTCTAGGCCATTCACACTCACTTTCAGTTTCCTGCGCAATGTGAGTACTCCCCTTCCCCCCCCCTGCATACTCACAGGTCCCCCCCCATCCTGGCCCTCGGCATAGGCCCGAAAACCAGCTGGCCAGCAGGATGTGGGTTTGCATGTGGACGCCAGTGGAGCTGGGCTGGAGTGGCCGTGTGTGTGGGGAGAGAAGGCTCTGTATGCCTCAGTTTCCCCATCACGCCTCTCATCCTTTCAATTGCTTTTTCAGATCAATTTTTATACAGCTTCAGAGGCTCTAAGTGATAAAAGTCGATCCCCCTTTTTCCACCAGATGCTCCACAAAGAAGGATTCCAGTACCCAGCAATTGTCCAGCTGCTCCTCCATTTCAGATGGACCCTGATTGGCCTCTTTGCTTCAGACACAGAGAAGGGAGAGGATTTCATGAGGATTTTCCCTCTTTTGCTTATCAGGAATGGAATTTGTGTGGTTGTATCACAACGATTCTCAAAGACTGGATATACTGCATATCTCAGGGATTCCCTCTCAAAGTGGAGACAAGTCAACGTCTTTGTTCATTTCATAGAATTTGAGCCCATTTGGAAGAGAATTCTATCTTTCCATTTAACATTTATGCGTCTCCCAGGACCCATTGAAGGGAAAGTCTGGATCCTCACAAATTTTAGAGGGATAAAATAAACAAGCGCAGACTTCTCAAATACATCCATAGTATTTGGAACTTTGGTTATCTGGCAAAAAGAAGGCCAAGAGATTCTGCCTTTGAACCTTTTTTGTTTGTGGAAGAAAAGTTTCAAGATCATTATTTCCACTGTTCTCTTTCAAAGAATGTCTTTTCTGTTAAAGGCCGTAGAAGATGCACCCAGGAAGCCCCACTGGCGACCCAATGGAAAGGGGAGAGATTAAAGGCCCAAAATGACTACCACCGTTACAGTCTCATGAAGACTCTGGCCCAGGCCTTGAATGCCGCCTATTCCTCCAGATTGAGGAGGGGAAGGAAGGGGGGAGAAAAGATCTTGGGGTCTCCAAGGCTGCAACCGTGGCAGGTATGGGGGTCCCAATATGGATCCATTAATCTTAGACCCTTTGGATAAGGAATCCAGAGGAGAAGGAGGGGAACCATCTCAACAGATCTGGCCAATTTAATTACTCAGGGAATTAATGGTTCCAAAGAGTAGATTCCATGGCATTTTTATATTAAACTCTGCTAATTTGAAAATGATGTATTCTTTCTTAAATAAATATCTGTATTTTTGGAATTCCACCTTCCTTCTGTCCCCATTGCAGGTGGGTCTATGTGCAGCTGCACAGGCAGCTAAGCCCCCCTATTCTCCTCCAATGAAAGGGAGCCTGACATGGATCTGGATGCTTTATTAGGAGAACAGATGAAGCTGAGGAGATGCAAAGAGTAGAAATCAAATAGAAAGACGAGATAGGCAGCATTCACTAACAGCCAGCAAAGGAGCAGCTGGAATCTGTCCAGTGATGCTCCATGTGAGGGATGGAGGCCGTCTCCAGATGACCAGGGGTCTCAGTCACAACGGCTGCTTCCATCTTCTCCAAAGACTGACAGAAAACGGAGTCTGGCTTCAGACCATAGAGTTAGGATTATCTGCCCCTGGCCACTAAGTGGGGCTGGAGCAACAACAGCACAAGAGTTCCATATTGTGGCATGACAACCTTTGTGAATTGGGAGGAGACCCTGAGACCATCTAGCCCAACCCCTCCTCTCTGCAGGAATCCCAGTTGAAGCTTCTCTGACTGATGGCTGCTCAGGCTTTGCATTCAGACAATCCATGAAGAGGAGACTGAACTTCTCTGCTTTCCTGGCTCAGCTCTAAAACAGCTCATCCTTTTATTATGTTTTTCTCTCTCGTTCAGCCAAAATCTCCTCTCTTGTAACTGAATTCACTTTTCCATGTTTGACACTCTGGAATAATCGTGAGCAGATCTTACCCTTGTGTAACAGGAGTCAGTGATTGGAAGAGGGCTGGATCCAGGGGTGGGGGCCAAATATTTTTTACTACTGGTTCTGTGGGCGTGGCTGGGTCTTATGACTGGGTGGGCATCCAAAATACACAATTTAATCCATGTATACATGTCATGTGTACATATATATTACATAGTATAGTCTGTGTATAGGCACACATAAAGATACATTATCTACTACCTATACTGTATTTCTTTGTACACACACACACAGGTCTTCTAAAACTCTACACATTCAACCTCACTTTCTGCGTTTGGAAAATCACACCCAGAGTCCACTTTCTGACACACATTTAACTGTAACTTCTGCCCATTAGAATATTACAGAAGCCTTCAGATGCTCTTCCCTATCCTGCACATGACTCTCAGAGCCAGGAGATGTCCTGGATTGAGTAAAATGTGGCAAAACTCACTTAACAACGCTCTTGCTTAGCAACCAAAATTTTGGGCTCAGTTTTCATAAGTCAAGGACTATCTCTGACTTCCTCTGCATGGAGCCTTGTCCTGTTAAACTCCTTCCCTTTTCTGGCAATTTTCACCTCTGTTAGAGGCACCAAAATAATCCAGAGGATATAAGGTCTCCTGCTGGAGCAGGGGGTTTGACTGGATGGCCTCCAAGGTCGCTTCTGACCCTGCTGGAGCAGAGGTTGGACTAGAAGATGGCCTCTGAGATCCCTTCCAGCCCTAGATTGCTCTGCTGTTTCAAAGGGTCTTCTGAAGTCTTCCTTCCTCTCTCTTTTTTTCCCTCCCTCTCTCCATGTATCTATCCAACCATCCATCCAACTGTATCTCATTTATTTTCTTCTCTTTCCCTCCTTTTCCCTTTCTTTCATTCCTCCCTTTCTATTTTTCTCTCTCTCCCTTTCCCCCCCTTTTTTACCACATATACAAACCCGTTCTGCTATAGGTGTTCTCTTATACCTGCCCTGGAGAAGTGCTGAAGGTAGAATGTTAAATCTGGCTCTGAAGAAAGCTATTCCTTGTTTTGGGAAGATGAGGTCATTTAAATATCTTTGCTGATTCCCACACACCCTGCTTGATTCTGTTCCTATTGTGGAAAGGCAATCTATTTAGTTCTTCTTGGAACTCCATGTCCTTCATTCTATTAATTACTACTTGCTTCACTTGATCAAAGTCCAGGGACATTAAGAGTACCGGTGAGAGCCCATAAGTGTCCAGCTTGTGCTCAATTGGGAAGTTGTCAATCAACACTAGTGGGGAGAGCCCCTCTGGAAAGAATTGCATTTTAAGCCAATGGATGATCATCATCTTCCAGGCTCTTACCTGAATTTGAGGCATACCTGCCTCAATTCTTAACTGGGCATTTGGAATTCCATTGGGTGCAGCTAAGATGGCTCGCAGAAATTTGGATTGTATGGTTTCTATCAAGTCTTTCTTTATGAGGATTCCTATTTGTGCCCCATATAGTATTTGTGCCAATGTTTTGACCTCAAAATTTTTTAGGGCAATGGGTACTAACTGGCCGCCACCTGTGTAAAAGAAATGTTTAATTGTGTTTGAGGACCTAGTGGCTACTTGAAAAATATTATCCAGGTGTGCCTTCCACGTCCCTTGTGCATTGAAAACCACCCCCAGGTACCTAAATGTTCTAACCTGTTCCAGACTATGTCCTTCTATTTTCCAGGTGTATTGGCTAGGTCTTTTAGCAAAAACTTGAATTTTTGATTTCTCAAAGTTCAGGACCAGCTTGTTTTGCCTGCAATAGTTAAGTGTTGCCCTGATGGCTCTCTTCAGTCCTACGGGGGTTTGTGAGATAATAGTGGCATCATCAGCATATAAGAGAATTGGAACTTTGCGTTGTGCTAGGCTAGGGGGATGGAAGTCAGGGTTCTGTAAGAGATCAACCATAGAATTGATATAGAAGTTAAAGAGGGAGGAGGACAGGATGCATCCCTGCAGTACCCCTTTTTGTACCCTTACAGGGCCGGTTAAACTCCCTTGGGGGTTGCATCTCACTCTCAAAGTGGAGTTGGCATACAATTTTTGTATGAGGAAAAGGAGGTGTTTGTCGATGGTGGTGCCTTTTAATTTATCCCAGAGGGTAACCCTGGATATTGAATCAAAGGCCTGCTTAAAATCAAGGAAGGCCACAAAAAGAGAGGATTTTTTTTTACATGTGTATTTTTGTACTAAGTGGTGGAGTACCAAGATATGATCCACTGTTGATCTTCCTTCTCTAAATCCGGCCTGTTCATCTTTAATAATAATAATAATAATAATAATAATAATAATAATAATAATAATAATAATAATAATAATAATAATAATAATAATAATAATAACAACAACAACAACAACAACAACAACAACAACAACAACAATAATAATAATAATAATAATTTTTAATTTATAACCCGCTCTCTCTCCCCGAAGGGACTTGAGGCGGGGCACAGGGAATTAAAAATACAATTAAAAACCACGAACAAGTACAATATTAAAACGAATTAAACTAACCCTGCGCTAAAAGCCCATATAAAAACTAAAACTAAACCCTAAAAACCCCTAAAAACAGTTTAATTACCCTAGGCCGGCCAAGCAGAAGAAGTGTGTTTTTAATTTTTGTCGGAAGGAGCGGAGGTCCGTGGTTGTTCTAATATCGGGGGGAAGGTCGTTCCAGAGGGTCGGGCCCGCCACAGAGAAGGCCCTTCCCCTGGGCGTCGCCCGCTGGCATAGCCTAGTGGACGGCACCCGGAAAAGTCCCTCTCTGTGGGAGCGAATCGGCCGCAGGGATGTATGGGGCAGGATGCGATCCCGCAGATAGCTAGGTCCCGTGCCATGGAGCACTGATTATCCCCCCCTGAAATTAGCCAATCCTGAAGTTTATTGTTTAGGTGTTTGGCATACAATTTACTAATAACGCTCAGGAGACTAATGGGTCTATAATTGCCTGGGTCATTTCTATTACCTTTTTTATGTATTGGTATAATAATTGCTACTCCCCAGTCTCTTGGCATATGGCCTGTTTTATCTATAAATGTAAACAATGAAGCTAAAAGTGGAGCCCACCAACTGGCATTCTTTTTGATTATTTCTGGCAGGACATTATCAGCCCCAGGTGCCTTATTGGCCTTCATGTTGGATGGCAATTAATTGTTCGAATATTGAGACTACCGTTTGTGCTGTGAGGAGGCATTGTTTTGCCATAAACTCAGTCGAATTTTCCCAGGGTAGAGTCTCTGCGCCTTTTTAGCTTTTAGCTCAGCCTCCAAGTGGGAAGTTATTGGGCTAATTCTTTGTGAGAAGTTCTGGCTTTCAGTTTGTTCCCCTCTCGTCAGATCAGCAAAGTCTAGTAAATGCTGTTTTTCCACAACTTTTGGCAGGTCTTGTTCTAATCTCTCCAGATTATTGGGGGTGGGGGGGAGGTTTGTTTTACTTACAGATCTCTTGCTGGCAAGGAGCTCCTCGATTCTTGGCTGTTTTGCTGTTTTCACAGGAGGAAAAGATCCAGGGCTGGTGCCATGGCGTTTCTTTCTCCCCCCCCCCCCTGACTTTTTAATTCTTGGCAGCAAACAAAAAATTTTAGTTGTGTTATATTCTACGCTATTATCTCCACAGAAAACTGTTAATGAAATAAAAAAGGACCCAATTGGAGTGCTAAAAATAGATAAAATAAAATAAAACTGGGAGCTGCAGCTCCACCCCCCTCTTTTTTCCCCTTTTGTTTCTTTCCCTTTTCTTTTCTTTCTCATCTCTCCCTTCTCTCTTTCTTTGTTTCTCTCTCTTTCTATCCCCTCCTTTCCACCTTCTAGGAGATTCACCTGAAGCAAAAACTCCTTTGGATCAAACTGCCCATTACACTCTCTCTTTCTCTCCCTCCCTCCTCCCCCCTTCAGCCCCCTTCCCTCTCTTTGCTTTTAGTGGCGGGACGGTCACAGAAGTTCTTTCCAAGTGCCGGTGGCATCGCTTGTATTCCAGGAAAGCCCGGCAGATTAACTTACTGGAGCTCAGGCACCATGCTGGGGGTGGTCTTGGATCGGTGCCTCCTTCGCACAAGAAAGCTTGGAGGGGGGACGGGGGAGCTGGAAGGGCGGGAGGCTTCTTTACACTGTGCATTGGAATGGGAGGAGAGATAGTGTGAGAGAGAGAGAGAGAGAGAGAGAGAAAGAAAGAAAGAAAGAAAGAAAGAAAGAAAGAAGAGAGAGATTGAGAGAAAGAAAAGAAAGAAAAGAGAGAGAGATTGAGAGAAAGAAAGAGAGAGAAAGGAAGGAAAGGGAGGGAGGGAGGGAGAGGGAAAGGAAATGGGAAAGAAGAAAAGGAAAAGATGAAGGGAGTTAAAGGGTAGGGAGGAAAAAAGGAAGGGGAAAGGAAATCAGAAAGAAGGAAAGGAAAGGAAAAGGGGAAAAGATGAAGAGTGGCTGTAACACATTACTGTCGGATGGTCGGGAGCAGCCTGAGGAGGGCATTCAGGAGGAGGCCAAGAGGAGCAGGAGGCCACGGCAAAGGCAGGCAAACAGGCTGGGCTGCGTGGCCACGTGGTGGAGGCAAGGGAGCCAAAGAGCAGCTGCAGCTGTGACTCCAAGGCACCAGTCAAGGCCTGCAAGGCAAATGTGGTGGGGAGGGGCGTTTACTAGCGGTTTGCCTGAACTGGGCCAGACTGGCTGAATCCCACCACTGGCTGTATCCTCCCTTCTCCAACCGAGAGATTGTTGTCAGTTGGAAAAGGGGCTCCCAGACTCTTCCTGATCTTCAGCTCTCCTCCTTGTGGTCTTTCCTCAAGGCTCAGAGCAGCTCCATTGATCTCTTCCTGGGCTTCCTTGTCCTTCCCTGAAGTTCAGGTGGATTGTGTGCAAATTCTTCTCCAACCTTGGTGCCTGCAAGGGGTCCTGGTCCTTGAGTTGGGGTCTCCCCAAACCAGAACGTTCTCTTCCTGAGATTCTTATGGCTGCATTTGTCTTCTTTCCATGGACCTCTCCCTGCTGACTCAGATTCTGTTTCCAGTTAACTTGTATTTTGAGATCCTTTTCACATACATGCATATCAAGTTGGTATCCCTCATCTTTTTTCCAGTCTATCATTCATGTTGTTATATGAGACTCTTTTGTTAGTGAAGTCCTAGTAGCTGAAAATCAGATATTTTTCTACTGCTTTTTCTTATGCACCCTTCTCTGTCTGCTAATCATAAATATTGTTTCTGGAAACTTGATATTCCTCTAATAAAATTTTATTTTATTCAAAAAGGTAAAATAAAAGTTTTGGAAAATAAAACAATTACAAAGACAAAATAAAACTAGATAAAACTTTTTTTTAAAAACCTCGTGCATTAAAAACAGACAAGAACATGTAGTTGAATACAAAACACCAATAATAGTTTCTCCCCCTTGCAAAATAGGCCCACAATTATAAAATACATATCTATTTGCAAATACCTGATGTCATCTATCTGCTGTACATAAAATATGTCGTTAATAGACAATCCAACAATAAAATTAATTTTCAAAACTTCAGAATTGTCTGTTATCTGCTGTTTAACTCACAGAAAATTTGCAGGGACTTCTTATCTGCCACAGACCCCCATAATCATTACCTCCAATCCATCCAGGATCTGTCCAGGGTTAAACATTTGCTTGATTCTTAATAATAATACATTTCCTTAAAATTTTAACTAGGATCTTTCCCAACAACTGCTTTCCACCCCCCAAAGTCATAGAACCTCCTGTAAATGGAAACACAATGACTGCTAAGACTTGTTTTGCAGTTAAATATGAGAAGTCAATTCCCCAATCTCCCTCCGTCTTCTTGAAGGAATCCATTTTTATTAGTCATCCGTTCTGTCCACTTTGAATCTTGAGGGTCCAGGGCCTCTCCAGCCATCTCCCTGTGCGCCGCCCCGAGTCCCTTTGTGGTGAGATGGATGCGGGGTATAAATCTGAATAACAACAACAACAACAACAACAACAACAATAACAATAACAATAACAATAATAATAATAATAATAATAATAATAATAATAATAATAATAATCTCCAAGCAGCCTCCCATCAAAGCAGGCTCCTTCTTCAGGGATGCCAGCAGCAAATTCAGTTCCAACTTCCATCCATCCAACCCATCCGATTCAACAATTATTGCTTACTTCTGATTATCGCCTTTAAGTTGATTTAAAACCATTGTTATTTTATCAAACTTATTAAATTTTTATTTTTTTATTTTTTTATTATAAATTAATAACAGAAAAAAGAACATAAATAATACATTGAGAAGAAAGCAAAACTACACAGATACAACTGGGAGTAACCCACCCCCTATATGTACACAGTTACCAACATTGTATACCATCTTACTACATTCCTAGATATTCCAGCTGTTTCTATTTGTCTATATCTTATATTTGTCAATTCCCCATAGCTATCACTGCTCGATACATTCATTTTATTTACTATCTATATATCTACATCGTATATCCTTCCCTATCTCTCATCCCTTAGTCTCTTTACCTCCATCCAGTCATACCATCTTTCCCAACTTTGGTAGAATATTGCTTCCTGTCTGTCTTTGAGAATATATGTTAGTCTGTCGCATTCAGCGCACCAGAAGATTTTGTTGATAATTAGTTGGTCTGATGGTAGTTCTTTCCCTTTCCAAAACTCTGCGTATGCTATTCTGGCAGCAGTGGTCATGTGTGTGAAAAGATGCCAGTCTATCTTCCTTATGCCTCTGGGGTTTACCCCAATAAATAAGCCTCTGGTTTTAATTGAAAGGTGGTTCCTGTAATCTCCGTAAGCCAATCTTTTATCCTACTCCAATATCTTTGGCTTGTGGACATGTCCACCATTGATGGTAGAATGTGCCTGCCCCTGGCTGACTCGCATTTCCAGCATTCTTCAGGCGTTCCAGGAAACATCTTCGCAATTCTTGTTGGTGGTATATGCCATCTATAGAGCATCTTATACATATTTTATTTTTTATTTTTTTATTTATTAATCGTATTTATAAGCCGCACCCATCTCACCACATAGGGACTTGGGGCGGCGCACAGGGAATATAAAATATAAATATACAAATATACAAGAATATAAGCATTCTTAAAACTAAATTAAATTAAATCCACCCTGCGCTAAAACCCATATTTAAACCCCTGAATTAAAACTATGGTCGACTAAAAGCAGTACAGTGTCGAGCAAAATCATGCCAGGCCGGCTTGTTGGAAGAAGTGCGTTTTTAACCGCTGGCGGAACAGGCGGAGGTCCGAGATGACACGGAGTTCGGGAGATAGAGCGTTCCAGAGGGTTGGGCCCATCACAGAGAAGGCTCTTCCCCTGGGCGTCGCCAACCGGCATTGCCCAGTTGATGGCACCCGCAGCAGACTCTCTCTGTGAGAGCGTATGTCGTAGGGACGTATGGGGCAGCAGACAGTCTCATAGGTAGCTAGGCCCCGTGCCATGGAGCACCTTGAAGATGGTCATCAAAACCTTGTAACGCACCCGGAAGGTCACAGGCAGCCAGTGCAGCTCGCGCAGGAGCGGTGTTATGTGGGATTGCCTTGAAGCACCCATAATCACCTGCGCGGCCACATTCTGGACCAACTGCAACCTCCAAGTGCATCTCAAGGGGAGCCCCATGTAGAGAGTGTTACAGTAGTCCAGGCAAGAAGTCACGAGTGCTTGAGTGACTGTGCGAAGGGCCTCCCGGTCAAGTAAGGGGTGCAATTGGCGGACCAGGCGGACCTGGTAAAATGCCCCCCTGGCCAGGGCTGCCACCTGGTCCTCCAGGGACAGCCGGGAATCCAGGAGGGCTCCTAAATTGCATGCCCTCTCCACAGGGGCTAGTACTTCCCCACCCCCCCATGGCCAGTGATGGTGTCAACTGGCTAAACCGGGAGGCCAGAAACCACAGCCACTCGGTCTTGGACGGGTTGAGTTTGAGTTTGTTGCTGCCCATCCAGATCCGCCTCTTCTGCAAGTGCTTAAAGACACACTTGTTCCATCTAGCCGGCCTAGCGTAACCCCAAAATGACTTTTAGATAGTTTTAAATTTCGGGAATTTTTATTTGGTTTTAGCGCAGGGTTTATCGAATAAGTTTTTTAAATTTTTTATGTATTTTGTATGTTTTTTAGTATTCCTGTGCGCCGCCCTGGGTCCGTTTGGAGAAGGGCAGGGTATAAATTTAATAAAATAAAAAATAAATAAATAAATCCGTACGGTCTTTTCTTTAAAAGACACTGCCATTGTTAATTTTACTGTTTCATTCCATAGTTCTTGCCATTTTTCAAGATCCAGTGAATACCCGAAATTTCTCCCCCAGGCTATCATCGAATCTTTGACGATTTCATCACCTATATTTCATGTCAGCAAGAGATTGTATACTTTAGAAATACATTTTTATTTGTTTCCAAAAGGGACTTATCGAATTCTTGTGGGGAAGTGAAAATTCCCCATGTAGCTTTGTCTTTTTGGTATCTTGACTGTATTTGCGTATATGCCCACCAGTCCAAACTAATTCCCTGTAATTTCAAATCTGTTTTGGACCTAAGATTACCTCCGCCATCCAGCAGTTCCCTATAAGTCACAAGTTTGTCCAAACTATATAACGTTGGGTACATGGTTGCTTCAAGAGTCGCGATCCAGTATGGAGTCTTACTATACATCAGTCGTTTAGTCTTATCCCATATCTTAATCAAACATCCTCTTACATAATGGTTTATGAAATATTTGCACTGATCTTCTTTTGTTGGCCAAAGAAAGTAGTGCCATCCTTGCTGTAAATTATATCCTTTGATTGTTAGTATGCGTTTCCTCTCTAGTGTTATCCAGTCCTTTATCCAAACCAGGCAAGAGGCTTGATAATACCACTCTCAATTTGGAAGCCCCAAGCCTCCCCTTGTTTTGTGCTCCTGCATCATTTTTCTTTTAATACACGGTTTTTTCACTTGCCAAATGAATTTGCCAGTTATCTGGTCCATTTTATTCAAAAAATTCCTCTCTAATCTTGCAGGAGCTGTTTGGAAAAGGTACATCCATTTTGGCAGCACATGTGGCTTTATCACTGCCACTCTTCCTAGCAGGGATAGTTGTACATTCCTCCACCTGTCTAAGTCCTGTTCCATTTGTAAGAGGAATTTGTCATAATTGTTTTTCCTTATTGCAGAACATTTTGAAGTCAACCATATACACAAATATTTTATTTTTTTAACAATTTGTATTCCCAGTGTATTCTCTAACTCCATTTTCCGTGTCCCCTTAATAGCAATTTAGCTTTATTTCTATTAATTTGCAGACCTGCTACAGCACCGAATTCCTCAATATTTGTTAGCAATTTGGCCCTGATATCATTGGGTCTTCTAATATAAGAACAAGATCGTCCACAAACGCTTGTAATTTGAATTCTTCTTTTCTGATTTCAGTTCCTTTTACTCCTTTATCTTGCCTGATTTTATTTAATAGAGGTTCCAACGTTAGAATAAACAGCAGTGGAGACATCGGACACCCTTGCCTCGTCCCCCTACCTATTTGTATCTCTTTTGTTGTTTCACCTTCAATTAGCACTCTTGCATATTGTGACTTATAAAGTGCTCAAATAGCTTGTAAAAACATAGGTCCAAAGTCCGTCTCTTCAATTTGCCGCAGAATAAAGTCCCAATTGACTCTATCGAATGCTTTTTGCGCATCCAGAAACATCTAGACCATTTCTTTATCTGAGTGTGTATAATAATATTCCATTTTATCCATAATAATTCTAACGTTATCTCTAAGGTATCTATTTTGCAAAAATCCATTTTGATCTTGGTGGATGTATTCATTTAGAAAAATCTTTAATCTTTAATGAAATTTCAAATAAGGCTTGTAATTTGAAAGACTTTATATTCTTTAAATCACATCAAATTTGGTTACTCTAAGACCATATTAATGACCATATTAACATCAACATTGAAAAATTGATGACCAATGGCAAATTGTTATCCATTACCTTCAGGTTTCATAGGAAAGATTAAAAAGATTTAAAATTATTTAGTATCATTTTGAAGAGAGTTTTTATCCACTTAATTATGATACCACTCCTGAGGTTTCTAATCCTATCACACAATTCTTTGTGGGTCCTTTACTGAAATCCAGTGATATCACCAGATTTCCCATAATCTCTTGAGGAAGTGTGATGATATGTCACAATGACCTTTGGGAAGAGGGGAAGAGACTGCCTAGGGAAGGACCAGATTCTCCCCAGATAAGAGGGGAGAATCCTGCAGCTGCATAATGGGAGAGAAGGAAACTCAGAAAGCATCCTTGGTAAATATTCAGGCTGAGAAAAGATCTGGTGGAAGATTTGTTCTTTCAGATTTTCAAATTTTTGTTAATGTTCCATTAAGATCAAGTAGAATCAGCACATCTGGAGGTGTTTTCCACCAGGATTACCAGGGAGAAGATTAGCCTGACAACTTTCTACTTGATCAACCCAGGCTTTCTGGGAATCACCCTGTTGTTTTCAAAGAGTTTATGGATCATCTTTTTTTCTCTGTTCACTTTATTTGCCATCTGCTCTAGAATGTTTCCTATAATTGACCAACTGGGTTGATTATATTTTGATAAATTTTTCTCGAACTTTTTCATTCACTTATGAAGATATTGGCAGTATTTGTATCCTATTTAAACATATTTGGAGATGAGACAATTGTAGAAGAAAGATGCAATGTGGGATAAGAAACAAAGTTTTCTGTTTTTCAAATTCCTGGATGTTCCCATTCTAGTTTCATCCATTTCTGGACAAGAATGAATTTTGGAATATTTCTGACAGGAAACTGTACTTGGATCAAAATGGAGAGATAACAGCAGATCTGGCCATTCAGGGCTTCTTGTTTCTCCCCAAGGAGGATCCCAGGATGGAAATTCTGGTGCTTTTTCAAAGACAGACACTTTATATCAGACAAGATGCTCTTTCACAGCTAAAGTTGCTCAATAAGGTGGGAGAAATTCTGGTGTCTTTCTCTGTTCGCAAAAGCCTGAGGTCCCATTTCAAGTGGGCAAAGCCCAGAGTCTCCCGGGTGGTTGGCCTCCCATGCCAGTTGGTATCATCTAATGGAAGTTCTTCAACAGATGGGGCCTAAGTGGAAGGGCTTTGCCATGTTTTATGGAAACCTTTCAAGATCTTACTGGTCAGAGGTTTCTCTCTTCATCACAGTTTTATTCTATATTTAAAAAATCTAGGGTAATAAAAGTTTCCTAGTTTTTTACAGTAAACTGTTATCACTTAATAAGAATATAACATCATACTTAAATCTTTTTTAAATTCCATCCCTCTAGACTTTATTAAGTAGAAAAGTCCTTTATTATAATGTTAACTTCCAAAAGCAAAAGGGAGGAAGTAAATGAAGAATCTGCCAGTTGTTCTACCTCCTGCATCTGTTTAGAAGGAGTCAGAGGTTTCCTATCTACCTCAGTGAAGACCAGAGGCTCCTTGTCTCCATCCATTTCTCCCTCCCTTTTCCATGGACGGAGAGTCCTAACATCTTTTCTTTGGCCTCCCTTGTTCTTCTGCTCAGTCCCTGCCTCAGTCCAGATGTGCAGAAACTTGTCATCCTGGATTTGTCAAGAGGGCTCGAGAAGGAGATCCAGTTTGCTGCTATGACTGTGTTCCTTGTCCGGAGGGGACCTTCTCCACTCAGGAAGGTGGGTGAGACTGGAGGAAAGGAAGTGGAACTGATTCATTACATACATCAAATAATAAAGGTTCCTAGGATGGTTCTGAACCTCCCACTGGAAATTATTCGGGTCCCAATTCTTCTCTTACTTTCATAGACGATTAAACAAAAATTAATTTTTTTAAAAAAATCTTATACTTCTTGTCTTCTCTCACTGGAGATACTTGTAAATGTGTCCTAGACAATATCTCCTGGTATCACTTGTTGCCCAAATAAGATATTTCCTGAAAGGTAAAAGGAGAGAATAGTAAGGAAATATGTTTTTCCCCCTCAGATACAGAAAAATGCACCAAGTGTCCAGATGACAAATATCCAAATGAGAAGAGAGTCCAATGTATCCCCAAAGTTATAACCTTCCTGTCTTATGAAGAACTTCTGGGCATCATCCTGGTCTCTTCTGCCCTATTCTTGTTCTTAATCACAGACCTTGTTTTAATCCTCTTCATTAAATACCGAGAAACCCCCCTTGTCAAAGCCAACAACCAGGACCTCTCCTACATCCTCCTGGTCTCCCTCCTGCTTTGCTTCTTGTCTTCTTCTCTCTTCATTGGTCAACCAAGGAAAGCCACCTGCCTTCTCCGACAAACGGTTTTCAGCATCATCTTCTCAGTTGCCGTTTCTTCTCTCTTGGCCAAAACCATCACGGTGGTGCTGGCTTTCCTGGCCACAAAACCAGGAAACCAAGTGAAGAGATGGTTGGGGAAGAGCTTGGCCAACTCCATCATCCTTTCTTCTTCTGCAGTCCAAGTGATCATCTGCTCCATCTGGCTGGGAGTTTCTCCCCCCTTCCCTGACTCTGACCTCCACTCCCAGCCTAGAGAGATCATCCTGCAATGCAACGAAGGGGCCGTTGTCATGTTCTACGTCACCCTCAGCTACATGGGCTTCCTGGCTGCCATCTGCTTCACGGTGGCTTTCCTGGCCAGGAATCTGCCTGGGGCCTTCAACGAAGCCAAGCTGATCACCTTCAGCATGCTGGTCTTCTGCAGCGTCTGGGTGACTTTTGTGCCCACCTACCTGAGCACCAAAGGGAAATACATGGTGGCTGTCCAGGTCTTCTCCATCCTGGCCTCCAGTGCTGGTCTGCTGGGCTGCATCTTCATCCCCAAGTGCTACATTATCCTTCTGAGGCCAGACCTCAACACAAAGGAGCATCTCACAGCCAGAACAAATGTACAAACATGAGATATGACAACACCATTGTGATATTGGAAGAATTGTTAAAGTTTATTTTATTTGAAAGGAGAAATTCTTTCCATTTGGATAATATGCATGAGTCAAACAAAGTCATATCTATAATTTTCAAAAGCTGACAAAAAAAAATGTGGTTCTGTGGGCATGGCTAGGTGGGGGGGGGCATGTGACTGAGTGTGCATTTGCATGAGTGATGTCAAATTGGCCACACCCAATAGTTAAAGATAAATCAACCAAGTGTTGGAAGGGTCACTAGATGCTGGGATCATATTATCATATGTGTGGTTTTTGCAGAGGCAAATATATATTGGGCAAAAATTTGCATGTGGTTGGAAAGGATGTTACAGCAACATATTGATTTAAAGCCAGAACTGTTTTTGTTGGGTATTTTACCGGAGAAATATAGTAAAGAAAATATATATTTAATTATTCATGTAATAACTGCAGCTAGAATTTTATTTGGACAAAACTGGGAAAAATTCCCTAGAGAGGGAGAGGTAATTGGATTTTAGATGGGATTATGTTTTAACCTTTTAAATTTTAGCACAGGGATAATTTATTTAATTTGGTATTAATTATTTATATTGTGATATTGTGTGTTTTTAATTTCCTGTGCACCGCCCCGGGTCCCTTCGGGGAGAGGGTGCGGTTATATAAATTTGACAAATAAATAAATAAATAAATAAATAAATAAATAAATAAATAAATAAATAAATAAATAAATAAATAAATAAATAAATAAATAAAATAATTTAAAAAAACCCATTAGACTGTGCAGAAATGAACAGATTAACATTGGCAATCAAAGAGAAGAAAGAATCGGAGTATAATAAGACATGGGGATGTTTTTATCACTGGATAGAAAATAAAATTAGACAAAAAGAAAGCGAAAATTGAATAATGTGGAAAAGAAGGCAGACTTTTAGGGGAGGAGTTGAATTAAAAGGCAATTGAAATGCAAAGGTAAAGACAAGATAAAAATAGATTAAAATGATGTAACTGGTAAATATGATGACACAAAGGCTGTATCCAGATGACCCACCTTAAGATTAAATGGTTATGGAAAAATAAAACAAAAACTTTTCAAAAGAAATTGGCCACACCCACTCAGTCACATGTTCCCCACCTAGCCACGCCCACAGAACTGGTAGCAACAGCATACGAGACCCTCCCCTGCCCTGAGCCCCTTTCCACTCACCGCCTGTCCCCACAGGAGCCTCCTCGGGGCTGGCTGGGAGCCTCGCCAGGGAGCCGGTGGGAGCTGCGGACCGATGGGAGCGGAGCTGCGGGGGAGGAGGGGGCGAGTCCTCCCTGTCCGGACCTTCCCAGCCCCCACGCGCCCTCTGGACAGTCAGCTGATGCCAGCGGTAGACGAAGCCGCCGGGCGAGGGCAGTTGGCAGAACCCGGTGCATTCCTGGTGGGTCAGGCGAGGCCATCCAGGTGATCCCCAGTGCCCGGAGGCTGCGAGGGTCCGGAGGGAGAGGAAGCCGCTGCCCAGGACTGAAGGCCAGCGACAGGAGACTTGCAGGACCCCCCCCGTCTAAGGGTCCCTGGTCGTCTCCCCCAGCCAGAGGGGGGGAAACGCCTCCCAATGCCCCCCTTCCAACATTGTCATCCGGGGTGATCAAGCGCCGCCCCTTCTCCACAGCAGCCCCGCCCCTCTGAAAGAGGTTCCAGAGAGGGGGGGAGAGGGAGCGCCTTCTCTTTGGGGAGCTGCAAGGGGTGGGCTGAGGGGCGCGGCGTTTCCTTGGGAAGAGCAGGGGGGTTTGGGGGGCGACTGTCTGGGCGTGGGAGGGGGAGGCTGAATCTGGGGTGTTGCATGTGGGCGAAGGAGAGCGGTTGGGGAGGGGGGGGACTCAAACCCGGAGAGAGAACGGGAGGGAAAGGGAGAGCAGCGGGTGAGGATCTGGCAAAGTGCCCGAGAAAGGCGGCAGAGGAGCCGCGAGAGAAGCGAGTTCAAGGGGCCAAAGACCTTCCATTCTCCAGGGGCGGCTTCAAGGGCTCTGCTGGCAGCCTGCCTGGTGCTCAGCAGGGATGCGGAAGGTAAGTGCTAAGTGCTAAGTTTCTTAGGGAGAGAGTCCGACACAGCCTAGTCATCATAGAAGGTTTATTCAGTTCCAACAGAATTCAGACATCCAACTATTTACAAGTAGCAAAAGTGCGGTAGACAGGTGCTTCCCCGCTTGACAGCTATATATACACAAGCTCTCAAGCGGGAAGCCAATTAACAAGGCAGATAACCCAAATCCGGCCAGTCGCGTCTTAACCAATCAGACGCGATTGGCTGTTACTAATATAACAAGTGAACGAGGTCATGCAAAGTTTACCAGATTTATTGGCTTGGTCGTAAGTCGAGGACTCCACACTCTCCCTCCCCCTCCCTCCCCCCAAAGGAAAGTGGGACTCTCAGAATCCCAGCCCTTCCCTTCCCTCCGCTCTGCCCGACGCCCCGAAACTCCCCCCTCGACAGGAGCCCCGGGGCCCCTTCCCCACCCCCACCGATCCAGTCAGAGCGCTGCCTCACCCTGCCCACAGGGGGTGCTCTTTCACACCATTAGCCAGAGGTCTCCTACCCCCCCTCAGCGCTCTCCACCCCCCTCCCCAAAAGGACTCCGCAGCCCCAGAGATGCTCCAGCTCCAGCGCCCTTCGGACTTCGGCCACGCCATTTGCGGAGGCAGCCAGCCAGGGGGAGCTGAAGGGCCAGAAGGGCCCCTCTGGGAACATCCAGGCGGCCTCTTCGTCCGAGTTGAAACTCTTCCTTCCGAACTCCCAAAGCCAGCCGTCCCTCGGGAAGCCACCACCCCACCTGGGGTGGATTTCGGGAGGGGTCCTGGAGTTAGGCTGTCTGGCTGGGCTTTGCTCCACTAAGGGGAGCTGCGGGAAGGAACGTCATAAACAGGATCCTCCGGGCACTTGGGGGGGGGATCCAGGAGGAAAAGACAGGAAGGGGGAGGTTGGGGGTGAGAGAGGCCAAGACTGGGCTCCCTTCCCAGAGGGCAGCATTCTGGTGGATTTGACCTCGTGGGGTTTGAGTAGGTCAGGCTGAGACTGACTCAGTTACAGTGAGAGAGTCACCAAAAGAGAAGGAAAGGAGCAGGGATCCCTCCCCCTCCCCAGGAGACTGACAGGGCCTGGGTGCAGATCCCTCCTCCCCTGGGATCTCCTGCTTATGTCCTCGGACAGGAGATCCCCAGAAATGAAGCCTCTGTATGAACTTAACAGAGGGATCTGGAGACCCACCATAGTCTCAGGGATCAAAGATAATAGAGAGATTAAAGAAAAGGAGCCCCCAGACCCTGAGACTCTCCATGCAGCCCTCCGTTCCCAGGCCTGGCCAATCAGGCGGGGCCACACAGGAGGTCACCCGGTGCCCGGAGGCTGCGAGGGTCCGGATGGAGAGGAGCCAGCTCTCCGTCTCCGCTAAGGCTCTTCAGGGAGGGGGCCAGGAGTCTCGCAAGCTGCCCCTGCTGCCCCTGGCAATGGGCTCCACTTGTTCCGTCACTCCTTTCAGTTATGTATAGAATCACAGGTTGTCCATCATTGTACATCATATGTTCCTCTACAATTGTTGTTCCTTCATTTTAAACAAAATGTTCTAAATATTCTAAATATTCGATTAGTGTATGTACCAATATTGCTCCCTCCCAGCGCACAGCCTTCCTCTCCCCAGACACAAAACGCCCCTTTCGGCAGCTGCACCTCCCTGCCCCCCCCCCTCGCCTTGCCCAGCCCAGCCCTTCCCTGGCCTGTCCCACTGCCTCACACCCGGGGGAGCCGGAACAAGGCCCACCAGCCACACCCAGCCCACCTCCCCCTCCGACCTTGAAGCCATTGCCCCCCACAGCCCAAATAATAATAATAATAATAATAATAATAATAATAATAATAATAATAATAATAATAATAATAATAATAATAATAATAACTTTGAATTTATTAACCGCTCCCTCTCCCCACAGGGACCCGGGGCGGTGCACAGGAGGAACTAAAAACAATATAAACAATAAATACAAAAATATTACCTTTAAAACACAATTAAACAATGTTATCCCGTGCTAAAAAATTAAAAACCCATTAAAATACATTTAAAATCTATAGACGGAGAGACTATCCAAGGCCAGCCAGTCGAAAGAAATGGGTCTTTAATTTCGTACGGAAGGAGCGGAGGTCCGTGGTCGTTCTGATATCGGGGGGAAGGTCGTTCCAGAGGGCCGGGCCCGCCACAGAGAGAGCCCTTCCCCTGGGCGTCGCCCGCTGACAAAGTCTAGTGGACGGCACCCGGAGAAGTCCCTCTCTGTGGGAGCGAATCGGTCGTGAGGATGTATGGGGCAGGATCCGATCCCGCAGATAGCTAGGTCCCGAGCCATGGAGCGCCTTAAAGATGATAGTTAGCACCTTGAAGCGCACCCGGAAGACGACAGGCAGCCAGTGCAGCTCGCGCAAGAGCGGTGTAACGTGGGTGAACCTAGTGGTCCCCATAATTGCTCGCGCGGCTGCATTCTGAACTAACTGAAGCCTCCGGGTGCACCTCAAAGGGAGCCCCATGTAGAGAGAGTTACAATAGTCCAGTCGGGATGTCATGAGGGCATGAGTGACTATGCGAAGGGCGTCCCGATCCAATAGGGGGCGCAATTGGCGAACCAGGCGAACCTGGTAAAACGCCCTCCTGGCCACGGCTGTCACTTGCTCTTCCATAGACAGCCAGGTATCCAGGAGGACACCCAAATTGCGCGCCCCATCCACAGGGGCAAGATGCTATGGCCAGCGTTGGAGAAAGCTGGTTGAATCGGGCAGCCGGAAACCACAGCCACTCGGTCTTGGTCGGGTTGAGCCTGAGTCCGTTACTTCCCATCCAGATCCGCACGGCTTCCAGGCACTGGCACATCACCGCTACGGCATCGTTGGGGTGGTTTGGGGTAGATATGTACAGCTGGGTGTCATCAGCGTACAGGTGGTACTCTACCCCAAAACCACGGATGATCTCACCCAGCGGCTTCATATATGCATTAAACAGGAGAGGCGAGAGGACCGACCCCTGAGGCACCCCGCATGTGAGGGGTCTCGGGGTCGACCTCTGCTCTCCTGCCCGCACAAATTGCGATCGGCCAGAGAGGTAGGAGGAGAACCACCGTAAAACGGTGCCTCCCACCCCCAACCCCCCCAGCCGATGCAATAGGATACCATGGTCGATGGTATCGAAAGCCGCCGAGAGGTCTAATAGGACCAGGATGGAGGAACATCCCCCATCTCTGGCCCTCCAGAGATCATCTACCAACGCGACCAATGCCGTCTCGGTGCTATGCCCGGGCCGAAAGCCGGACTGGCGCGGATCTAGATACTCAATTTCCTCCAGGTGACGGGGAAACTGTTGTGCCACCACACTCTCAACAACCTTCGCCAAAAAGGGAAGGTTGGAGACTGGACGATAGTTGTTTAAAAGAGCTGGGTCCAAAGAGGGCTTCTTGAGGAGGGGCCTCACCATAGCCTCTTTTAGGGAAGCAGGCAAGGAACCCTCACTCAAGGATGCGTTGACAACCTCTTGGAGCCAGCCTCGTGTCACCTCCCAGGATGCCAGTACAAGCCAGGAGGGGCACGGGTCCAATAAAAATGTGGTGGCTCGCAGTCGCCCACGTAGCCTGTCCATATCTTCGGAAGTAACGGAGTCAAACTCCTCCCAAACAAGATCTCTCTCGTGGCATCCCACTGGGCCATGAATGGGGGCTAGCTCACTCTGTATCTGAGCGGTTTTCTCCTGCAGAAAAGTCACAAATTCCTCTGCTCTACCCTGTAGCGGGGCTTCCCGCTCCCTCTGTTGGAGGAGGGAGCGGGTCACCCTAAACAGGGCGGCAGGGCGGTTTTCTGCGGATGCTATGAGAGTGGCACAATGATGACGTTTGGCCACTCTCAGCGCCACAATGTAAGTCCGTAAATGGGCTCTTACCTGTGTCCGGTCAGATTCAGAACGGCTAGACCTCCATCTTCCCTCTAGGCATCTCTTGCGGCGTTTCATCACCCGCAGCTCCTCAGTAAACCAAGGAGCCAGGGTGGTTCGCCGCCGCAAGAGAGGCCGCAAGGGCGCGACCCGATCCAAGGCTCCCACGGCCGCAATGTTCCATGCGGCCGTGAGGTCCTCGATCGGGGCGCGGGTCAGGGATACAGGAAATGGCCCAAGCCCTGTCTGGAACCCATCCGGGTCCATCAGGCGCCTGGGGCGGTACCAGATTGGTGACTCTGGTTCCGCCTCCCCGCGGAGGGGAGCAGCGGTCGGAAAGTCGAGCCGGAGAAGTGAGTGGTCTGACCATGACAAGGGGGTGATGACTATGTCCCCTATACCCAGATCACTCTTCCATTGGCCTGAGACAAAGATGAGATCCGGCGTATGTCCACCCTCGTGGGTGGGGCCCTGAATTACTTGGGTCAGGTCCATGGCCGTCATGGAAGCCACCCCTCTTTGGAGAGGAGCAGGCAGCCTTACCCTGCGGTCGCCCCTTCAACCTCTCGCCTGCGGAGGACAACCGCAGCCTTCCAGCAGCAATCAGTTCCCCTCCCCCCTCCCGTCTCTCCCCCGCCCTCCCCCGCCTTGTCTCATCTCCCAACAATTCCCCCCCTTAAAAAAACAAGTTCTTACAATGTGATTAAACAAGGAAGACCTCCGAAAAATGGCACAGGGCTGCAAATAAGGGGCGAGGGGAGGAGTAAGAGACATAATGGCCATACTCTGGCCATTGGGGACGAAACACTGGCCCCTGTGGAGAGGGCGTGTCCTCCTGGATTCCCGGCTGTCCTTGGAGGACCATGTGACGGCCGTGGCCAGGGGGGCGTTTCATCAGGTACGCCTGATGCGCCAATTGCGCCCCTTACTGGACCGGGCTGCTCTTCGCACAGTCACTCAAGCTCTCGTGATGTCCCGTCTCGACTACTGTAATGCTCTCTACATGGGGCTTCCCTTGAGGTGCACTCGAAAGCTACAGCTAGTCCAAAACGCAGCCGCGTGGGTAATTACGGGAGCCACCAGAAGCTCCCATATAACACCAATCCTGCGCGAGCTGCATTGGCTTCCTGTGGTCTTTCGGGTGCGCTTCAAGGTTCTGACGACCATCTTTAAAGCGCTCCATGGCTCGGGGCCTAGTTATATGCGAGACCGTCTCCTGCCCCATACATCCCTTCGGCCGATCCGCTCCCACAGAGAGGGCCTTCTCAGGGTGCCGTCGGCCGGACAATGCCGACTGGCGACACCCAGGGGAAGAGCCTTCTCTGTGGCGGGCCCTGCCCTTTGGAACGACCTACCCCCTGAACTCCGGACCATCACCGACCTCCGCCTCTTCCGCCAATGTCTAAAGACATACTTTTTTCATCAAGCCGGCCTAGCCTAACCTCCCATGGGGACTTTTAGAAAAGTTTTAAATTGGGTTTTTAATAATTGGTTTTAGCATAGGACTGGGATTATTTAATATGTATTTTAAATTATTTATCTATTTTCTATTTTGTATATTTTTAAATCTCCTGTGCGCCGCCCTGGGTCCTCTGTGGAGAAGGGCGGGATATAAATGTAATTAAAAAAATAATTGGAATCCCGTTTTTATTTTATTTTATTTTCCTCTCTGGATCCTCCTCCTATTCCAGGCAAGGAATGATGGATGGAAATGGATCAAGGAGAGATTCAACCTGGCTATAACATAGGAAGAAGGATGCAGGAACTGGGCCTGGCTAGTCTAGGGAAGAGAAGGACCAGAGGAGACAGGAGAGAAGACTTCTAATATTGGAGGGGCTGCCACCGAGAGGAAGGGGTCAAGCTATTCTCCAAAGCACCCGAAGGCCAGACAAGGAATAATGGATGGAAACTGAAGGAGGAGAGATTCAACCTGGAAATAAGGAGAAAATTTCTGACAATGAGAACCATCAATCAAAGAAACAGAAGTTGTGGGAGCTTCATCACTGGAAGCTTTCAAGACTGGACTGCCATTTGTCAAGAACGTGTCTCTTGCTTGGTGGGGGTTGGACTAGATGACCTCCAAGGTCCCTTCCAACTCTGTTATTATTCATCTTCCCAAACTCTGCTTCCCAAACTCTGGTTTCCTTCTGGGCCCTTTGAGCCTCCCCTCCCTATCTCCCCTTGTGTTCACCACCACCCCCTTTGCAGATAGTGAGGAGGGGACCACTGAGGCAGGGCTGCCCTTTGCCAAGATGGAAGTGGCCGGCAGAGTCTCTGGGGCTTCAGACCGACTTTGGGCAGCAACATCTGGGGAAGGTGAGGATTCGTCTCCCTCGGGGGAAGAGGTAGAAGGTGAGACCTCTCCAGATCCAGGTGGGCCGACAGGCGCCTTTTGTTGGGGTTTGATTTTGATTTTGATTTTATTTTATTGAATTTATACCCCGCCCTTCTCCAAACGGACCCAGGGCGGCGCACAGGAATATTAAAAAACATACAAACATATAAAACTTTTTTTAAAAAACTTATTCGACTAAAAGACCTGTGCTAAAACCAAATTAAAATCCCCATTTTAAAACTATCTATGAGTCAGAATTGGAGGCTACGCTAGGCCGGCTAGTTGGAATAAGTGTGTCTTCAGACACTTACGGAAGAGGCGGAGGTCGGAGATGGTACGGAGTTCAGGGGGTAAGTCGTTCCAAAGGGCTGGTCCCGCCACAGAGAAGGCTCTCCCCCTGGGTGTCGCCAGTCGGCATTGTCCGGCCGACGGCACCCTGAAGAGGTCCTCTCTGTGGGAGCGTATCGGTCTGAGGGATGTATGGGGCAGAAGGCGGTCTCGCATATAACTAGGCCCCGAGCCATGGAGCACTTTAAAGATGGTCGTTAGAACCTTGAAGCACACCCGAAAGACCACAGGAAGCCAGTGCAGCTCGCGCAGGATTGGTGTTATATGGGAGTGTCTAGGCGCTCCCGTAATCACCCGCGCGCCTGCGTTCTGGACTAGCTGTAGCTTTCGGGTGCACCTCAAGGGAAGCCCCATGTAGAGAGCATTACAGTAGTTGAGTCGAGACGTGACGAGTGCTGAGTGACTGTGCGTAAGGCACCCCGGTCCAGTAAGGGGCGCAATTGGCGCATCACCTGATGAAATGCCCCCCTGGCCACGGCTGCCACATGGTCCTCCATAGACAGCCGGGAATCCAGGAGGACACCCAAATTGCGCGCCCTCTCCACGGGGGCTGGTGTTTTGCCCCCAATGGCCAGAGTTGGAATAATCTGGCTGAATCGGGGCGCCGGAAGCCACAGCCACTCAGTCTTGGACGGGTTGAGCTTGAGTTTGTTGCTACCCATCCAGATCCGTACAGCCTCCAAACACCGGGACATAACCTCGATGGCATCATTGGGGTGGTCTGGGGTGGATATGTACAACTGAGTATCATCGGCGTACAGGTGATATCCCACCCCAAAACCACGGATGATCTCACCCAGCGGCTTCATATATGTGTTGAACAGTAGGGGCGAGAGGACCGACCCCTGAGGTACCCCACATATGAGGGGCCTCGAGGCCGACCTCTGCCCCCCTGCCAACACACATTGAGACCGACCAGAGAGGTAGGACGAGAACCACCGCAAAACGGTGCCTCCCAGCCCCAACCCCCCCAGTCGGCGCAATAGGATACCATGGTCGATGGTATCAAAAGCCGCTGAGAGGTCTAATAGGACTAGGATAGAGGAAAATCCTCTATCCCGCGCCCTCCAGAGATCATCAACCAACGCGACAAATGCCGTCTCGGTGCTGTGCCTGGGTCGGAAGCCGGACTGGCGCGGGTCTAGATAATCAACTTCCTCCAAGTGTCGCGGAAACTGTTGAGCCACCACACTCTCAACAACCTTCACTAAAAAGTGAAGGTTGGAGACGGGACGATAGTTCTCTAATAATGCTGGATCCAGGGACGGCTTCTTGAGGAGGGGCCTTACTACCGCCTCTTTCAAGGCAGCGGGCAAGGACCCCTCACTCAGAGATGCGTTGACAATGCCCTAGAGCCAGCCACGTGTCATCTCCCAGGATGCCAGTACAAGCCAGGAGGGACACGGGTCCAATAAACATGTGGTGGCCCTAAGTCTCTTTGACAACTTGTCCATATCCTCGGTAGTAACAAAATCAAACTCCTCCCATGATGGTGTCACAAGAACAGCCTCGGCACGCTTGACTGGGCCACTGTCGATGGAGGGTAACTCGCTCCGAATCCGAGTGATTTTCTCCTGCAGATAAATCCCAAATTCCTCTGCTCGACCCTGTAAAGGGGCTTCCCGCGGCCTCTGTTTGAGGAGGGAGCGGGTCACCCCAAACAGGGTGGCAGGGCGGTTATCTGCGGATGCAATAAGAGTGGCACAATACTCACATTTGGCCACTCTTATCGCCACTAAGTCCTAATTTGGTCTCTCACTAGTGTTCGGTCGGCTTCGGAGTGAGATGATCTCCATCTGCTCTCTAGGCGTCTATTGTGGCGCTTCATCTCCCTGAGCCCCTCGGTAAACCAAGGAGCCCAGGTGGTTCATCGCCGCAAGAGAGGCCGCAAGGGCGCGACTCGGTCCAAGGCCCCCGTGGCCACACTTAGCCATGCGGCCACTAGGTCCTCAGTCGAGTCGCGGGGCAAGTCCACAGGAATTGGCCCAAGCTCCCTTTGGAACCTTACCGGGTCCATCAGGAGCCTGGGGCGGAACCATATAGGAATGTCCGGTTCCGCCTCCCCGCAGTGAGGTGCAGCGATCAGAAAGTCGAGCCGAAGGAGAGCGTGATCTGTCCATGACAGGGGTGTGCTGACTAAATCCCCTATTCCCAGATCACTACTCCACTGTCCCGAGATGAAGATTAGATCCAGGGTGTGTCTGCCCTCGTGGGTAGGGCCTACAACTACCTGGGTCAGGTCCATGGCTGTCATGGAAGCCATGAACTCCCGAGCTGCTCCAGAGGTTTCGCCTGCCGATGGCAAGTTAAAGTCCCCCATGACTACTAGTCTGGAGGTCTCAACCGCCGCCTCGGCTATCACCTCTAGTAGCTCGGGCAGGGCTGTTGTTGCATAGCGAGGAGCCAGGTATACAACTAACACGCCCAACTGCCTCCCTAGGCCCCACTTCACAAGGAGGGACTCACACCCGGTCGTCTGAGGGTTGGGTGGGTTCCTCCCCATCCGGACCTTCGCAGCCTCCAGGCACCCTGTAAGCCCCGGAGGGAGCAGCCTTGTGCATTTCCCTAGGCCCCAAATATGGAGCTTGGGAAAATGAGGGGTAGGGGGAGTTTATTGATAGCAGAGCGTGGAGGGTCCTTCGTGGGTGGGAGGTCGAAGGGGAGATGGAAACGGGGGCTGCAGATCCTCTCCCAAGAGCAGTGGGGGTTGGGCAGCGCAGGGAAGGAGAAGGTCGGGGTGTGTGTGTGTGTGTGTGTGTGTGTTTGTTTGTTACCTGGTGGGGCTCATCACCTGCATTTGGGCAAAGGAAGCCCCGCCTGGGTGGCTCCTTCCCTCCTTCTCCTTCCTCTCCCAGAGGGAAACCTCCAGTCCGGGTTTGGGGAGATCCAGATCAAGAGAAGGGAAGACAGCGGGATCCACTCATTGCTCTTCTGAATCCACCTCAGTGTGGAGGGTTGTGTCTTCATCACAGCTGCACAAAGGCTGACAGGGAGCCTCTGGGACCAGTAATTGGCCCAGAGGCCCCCAGGCGACTTCCACGCAGAAGGTGGGATTCGAACCCTGAATCTCTCCATCTCTAGGCTACTGAGCCATGGTGGTGCAGTGGTTAGAGTGAAGGACTGCAGGCGCCTTCTGCTGACTGCCTGCAATGTGGCAGTTCAAATCCCACCAGGCTGAAGGTTGGCTCAGCCTTCCCTCCTTCCCAAGTGGGTCAAAGGAGGACCTGGATTGCTGTGGGCAAGAGGCTGACTCTGTCAACTGCTCAGAGAGGCTCTGGAGCCCTATATAAGTCTCAGGGCTATTGCTGTTCTTTGACCACTAGGCCTCCTCAGGCAGACTCAGCCCAGGGAGGGTGAGCAGCCCCTCCTCCCCACAGAAGCTCCAGGCAGGTGGGGGGGGGGGTCGAGGCTTCCCAGAAGGTCTCCTCTAATGGTGATCTGAATGGCCTCCACACCCAGCGCACAAGCACTGGTGTGAAAGGGATCCTGGGCCTCAGTTCCTCTGCCCCCCCCCCCGGCCTGGATCCCCCGCCTGTGGAAATGGAGACCGGAAGAGACCGGAACTCCCTCCGGAGGGAGCCAAGAGGAGGCTGGGCAAGGGAGCTCAGCCCAGGGAGGGACCTTTCCGCAGCCCCCGCCAGAAGGGCCCCAACCCCTGGGGGGGAGGGAGACCAGGTGCTGCCGCTCGGCTGACAGGCAGGTGGATGGGTGACGTCACCGCTTTCCTGGGCCATTTAGACTCAAGAGGGAATCCCACGCCTGGCAAAAGCCCCGCCCCCCCTTGCTCGGTGGACCTTTGGAAGCCGGTGAAGAAAGGGAGGGGCTTCCTCCCCCCTTTCTCTTTTCTCTACTTCCTCTATTTTATCGCTTTCACTTTCTGGACTCTCGACCTGAACCCCCCGTGCCCGCCCCCCTCCCACTGCCTTGGCCCTGCAGAACACACACACACACACACACACACACAGCCTCGGGGCTGGCCGAGAGCCTCTCTGGGAAGCCGGGAGCGCAGCCGGCGAGGAAGCAGCGGAGCCGACAGGCGCCTGCATCACCTTCCTCCCAGCTTGGCTGCAGAGACGGAGGGCTAACCGGGCAGCTCTGCGCCTCTTCCCTCCTGGCGCCGTCGGAGCTCAGAGGCTGCGGGAGTCCCGGCGAAGAGGCTGCCCGAGGGACAGGGCCGACAGCGGGAGAAACGCCCCGGGCGGGCAGGAGCTCTCACAGGGGCTGGAGCCGTAGTGGGGCTTCTAAACGGCACCTTCACCTGATGTCTTCCCGCAAGAGGAGGCCAGCCGGGCAGGCAAGGAGGGCGGCGGAGAAGGGGTTCTCCAGGGCGGAGGATTCACCAGCATCGGCCCCCCGGAAACCTCGGGGATTTCAGCAGTTCGCCCTTCGCTGAGGTTGCAGCCCTGGGGGCTGGGTAGAAAGGAATTAGTGGGAAGAATCGGCTGCCAGAGGGGTCCTTAACACCCAATAAGGGGACGAGGAGGGGGGGGGGAGAGGATCTGGTACAAAAACCCTCTTTCCCAAGGGAGGGGCAGCTGCGGGAGAGGGATGCTGATGGGGGTCTCTAAGGGAGGGAGGCTTGAGGACGCCCCCCCCCCCTTGGTGTGGATGGCTCTGATGAAGATTATCCTACAACTCTTGGAGTATGGATCCTACAGCTTCCATCTTACCTCTTTTCCTTCTTTCTCTCTCTCTCTCTCTTTCTCTCTCTCCCCCCCCCTCTCTCTCCCCCTCCCTCCCTCTCTCTCACACACACCTCTATACTTTCAGCCACTATCAGTAAGAATAATTGCTCAGATTATTTTCCATATGCTTCTGGATCTTGGGAGTTTCTGAATGTTAAATTCCTCTGAATGACTTTCGCAGAGTTCTCTTTAGCTGGATTCATTGGATGAATAGGGAAATACAATACAATTCAACCATTTCCCATTTCAAAACATATACATATATTATTCCTTGACTCCTGCATGATATCTGTAAGTGAAAATAAAGTGTTCTTTCAAACAAAAGGAAGCTTTGCAATTCTTTAAACTCATGATGTTTTTTCTCATGTTTTCACATTTGTTCTGGCTGTGAGATGCTCCTTTGTGTTCAGGTCTGGCCTCAGAAGGATAATGTAGCACTTGGGGATGAAGATGCAGCCCATCAGCCCAGTACTGGAGGCCAGGATGGAGAAGACCTGGACAGCCACCATGTATTTCCCTTTGGTGCTCAGGTAGGTGGGCACAAAAGTCACCCAGACACTGCAGAAGACCAGCATGCTGAAGGTGATCAGCTTGGCTTCGTTGAAGGCCCCAGGCAGATTCCTGGCCAGGAAAGCCACCGTGAAGCAGATGGCAGCCAGGAAGCCCATGTAACTGAGGGTGATATAGAACATGACAACGGCCCCTTCGTTGCATTGCAGGATGATCTCTCCAGGCTGGGAGTGGAGGTCAGAGTCAGGGAAGGGGGGAGAAACTCCCAGCCAGATGGAGCAGATGATCACTTGGACAGCAGAACAAGAGAGGATGATGGAGTTGGCCAAGCTCTTCCCCAACCATCTCTTTGCTCGGTTTCCTGGTTTTGTGGCCAGGAAAGCCAGCACCACCGTGATGGTTTTGGCCAAGAGAGAAGAAACGGCAACTGAGAAGATGATGCTGAAGACCGTCTGTCGGAGAAGGCAGGTGACTTTCCTTGGTTGACCAATGAAGAGAGAAGAAGACAAGAAGCAAAGCAGGAGGGAGACCAGGAGGATGTAGGAGAGGTCCCGGTTGTTGGCTTTGACAAGGGGAGTTTCTCGGTATTTAGTGACGATGATTAAAACAAGGTCTGTGATTAAAAACAATAGTAGGGCAGAAGAGATCAGGATCATGCCCAGAAATTCTTCATAAGACAGGAAGGTTATAATTTTGGGGATACATTGGACTCTGTCCTCATTTGGATATTTATCATCTGGACACTTGGTGCATTTTCCTGCATCTGAGAAACCAAAAAGCAATTTTGTTTAATATTCTGTCCTTTTGTCTTACAGAAAATACCTTCTTTGTATCGTCCTATGAAGTTGAGGGAAATCCTAAGGCAGCGATGGTGAATCTTTTTTGCCTTATGTGCCATTGGGGGAAAGGGAAGGGGGGTCGTGCATGGGCATGCCGCACCCATAATGTAACATGCCACACCCCATGAGAGGCGCTTCCCCCCGCCCATATTTCCATGGTTTTTTCGCCCTCGCCAGGCTCCAGAGGCTTTATAGGAGTCTTGGGAGGGGGAAAAAGCCTCCCAGCCCCATCCCTGAGGCCCTCCGGAGGCCTAAGGACCCTACGAGCAAACTCAAAGTCACTTACGGATTGCTCCTGGGGTTTGTTTTCAGTCCTTCCCCTTCAGGGAAGTCTCCTGATGGTCCTTGAAGCCTCCGGAGGCCTTAGACTGACCCTCCGAGCAAACCGGAAGTCTATTCCTGAACTTCCTTTTTGCCCATAGGGCTGTTTTTTGCATTCCGGAGTCCTCAGGGAAGCTCCTGAAGCCTCCGGAGGGCCTCTGGAGGGTGGGGGAGGCTCTTTTTGCCCTCCCCAGGCTCCTATAAACCCTCTGGAGCCTGGGGAGGGCGAAAAATGGCTTTAAAAAAGGCTGAACTCAGCTGGCAAGCATGCACGTGTGCACTGGCCAACTGACAGGACAATGCTTTGCGTGCCCTGACAAATGGCTCCATGTGCCACCTATGAGATGCATGCCATAGGTTCGCCATCCCAGTCCTAGGGTGTTAATTATTTCTGATGTAATGCAATTCGTAGGAAGCTGCATTATTAGAGGTTAGTAATGAATCAGATAATCTTTTTAGGCAAACAATCTGAGTCTTGCCACATGGCAGTTAATATACTGTGCTTGGAGGATACCTAAAGTATCTTGTAACATCTGGAAGCAACCTGGAATTAAGGAGAAACTTTCTAACAGTAAGAACAATTAACCAGTGGAACAGCTTGATTCTCAAGATTTTGGGATCTTCAACATTGGAGGTTTTTAAGAAGAGACTAGACACTCCCTTGTCTGAAATGGTATAGGTTCTCCTGCTTGAGCAGGGTGTAGGACTAGATGACCTCCAAGGTACCTTTCAGCTCTATTCTGATTGATTGATCTACATGACTGGCAGACTATTTGTGTATTGAGTCACCCTGATAACTATCCACCTCACAACATTATGGACCAGTGACTCCTTCTCAGTGATCCTCAAGGGGAGGATCCAATATACAGTGAATTGCAAGGTCTTTCAGAAGGTGGACCTCACACAATTCATCCAGTTCCAAAGAACTCAGATGTTCCTAGAAAGGTGAACTTAGCAGCACAAGTCCAAACTAAGAAGCAGGAGAGAGATTTCCTCTGCTGTTAGTAAAGCTTGCTCAGTCTGCCACCCCCTCCTCCCATCTCTTCCCAGCCCCTCCTTCAAAGTCTTTTTGATTTACTTTTAGATAAAAAATTCTGCAGGTTGAAAATAAATATAAAAACCCCGGTGAGCTTGATCTATCATTTAACTTCCACTTTCATGGACATCTTCTGGGTGGATCCAGTTCCACAAAGCCTCCCATTTTCCTCAGGGTGACACACCTTCCTGAGTGGAGAAGGTCCCCTCCGGACAAGGAACGCAGTCATAGCAGCAAACTGGCTCTCCTTCTCGAGCCCTCTTGACAAATCCAGGATGACAACTTTCCGCACATCTGGACTGAGGCAGGGACTGAGCAGAAGAACAAGGAAGGCCAAAGAAAAGATGTTAGGACTCTCCGTCCATGGAAAATGGAGGGAGAAATGGATGGAGACAAGGAGCCTCTGGTCTTCACTGAGGTAGATAGGAAACCTCTGACTCCTTCTAAACAGATGCAGGAGGTAGAACAACCTATGTTCCCTCTAGGTGCATGGGTGTGCAGACACACACGTGTCTAGAAATCACCACGCAGCAGTTTCCAGCTGCATGCAGAGATTTCACATAGCTGGGGCTCCCAGCCTGGGAGGTCCTTTGGGTGGCCAATCCTAGCCGCTTGTGCCTGGCGCTGGGGCTGAGTTGAAGCCACCAAAGCCCCCGCCAGCATGCCTGCCCATGGCAGTGGTGGTGGGCGCCTCTCCCTCTTTCCGAAACACCTCAGCTGAGCTTCCCATTACCCCTGCCGCCTGCTCCGCCGGCCCCCACCATGGCCCCCACCATGCCTCGCTGTGCCATGGTTTGGCTGGGAATCTGCCAGGCGGAACTGCGCTGGCCTTGAGGTGCTTCTCTTGCCTCCTTAGCCCTGATTCACAGAAGGTGTCAGCCGGCTGGGCGTCCTTTTAGCCTGCTTGCTCATTGGCCTCCGCCAGAGGAGTTCTAAATCTGATCTTTGTAGTAACTCTTCATTAATGACATGGCCTCTGTGTATCTGGAGGATTCTCCTCAAGCAGCGTTCTTGGAAAACACGTCAGCTTTTATTCCTCTTGGTTGTAACCTTCCCATGTTTCCTCAGCATACGTTGCAATTGGTATAATGATCCTCTTGAAAACTTTGTGGTAATCCTTACAGCTGCTGGAGACCAACTTGGGCACATGCACTGAAACAAGGTCTCTGCCACTCCAATTTGAGGGTTAATGTCATTCTCTGTAGCTCCCTTACTAGACCTAATGCTACCAAAGTAAGTCAACTGTTGGACTCCTTCTATGGCCTGACCACTGACTGTTATAGGCCTTTTATCCTGAGCACTTCTGACTTCATGGCTTTTCAGAATGTATGCATAAACCAATCTTGTTGGCCTCATTGTCTAAGCTGAGGGTCATTTCTTGCAAGTTTCTTTGTTTCACCCAGCAGTGCGATGCCATTGGCTAAATCTAAACCTCTCGGGCTATTCTCCATGGGATGCCAAAGGTAGGGTCATCTATTTTGGTTGCTAAGCAGGAGCGTTGTTAAGTGACACTGATATTATATAACACTTTTAATTAAGCAGGTACCTTCAATAAACATAACTTTGAATTTCTAATAATACTGATTTCTTTGTTGTCTTAGGTGACATCTGGGAAAAAAATTCAGGCACTCAGGCATGGAAATGTCCCACTCAGACAGTATACTTTTCCGCCCACACTGAAAAAAAATTAGAGGGAACATTGATAACCTGGCAGATTCTTCATTTACTTCCTCCCTTTTGCTTTTGGAAATTAACATTACGATAAAGGACTTTTCTACTTAATAGTCTAGAGCAGTGCTGGCGAAACTTTCTGGTACCTAGTGCCAAAACAGGAGCATGCACAAAGATTTTTGGCCCCACGTTCCAATATGGGTGCGGGCGTGTGTACACACTGAAAAGTAGATGATCATCTGGTTTTTGACATGCGCATGAGCACCAGCCTTGTGGTCTACCAGTTTCTGGCATGCATGTGCGCATAAAGACCAGCTGTCTGGTGCCCATGCATCAGCCCCAGATATCCGGGGTCCTCGTGCTTCCTTGCCCGCCCACCTGATCCTCGTCCAGGTGCAGGAACGTCCTCAGTGAGGATCCGGTTCGGCAGCCCTGGACAGGAAGAGAAAGTTGGGTGGGAAATGCCCCCTCCCTCCATTGGAAAACCAGAATACTACCTCCAAGCCATTTGGCTGCCTTCCCCTCAAAGCCCTGCAATGGCTCAGATTGGAGAGAGATACACGCGTGTTGTGGAGCGGTTGCCCAGCGGTGGGGAGGGGGGAAATGCCAGGGGGGTTTAAGGCAGAGCAAGGGCATTGGGGAGGGGGCAAAGTCGGGCAGGGGGCGTTAAGCCAGAGCATCTGAAGTGTCCCCAGCCTTTGAGGGAATCTGGAGGAAGTAGGATCTGCGTTTATCCTGGCAGCTGACTTGGAGGGCAAGAGGACCAGGAGATGGTGTGTCTCCCCCACATGTCCCATCTGAGAGACGCTGGCAGGGGGGCAGTGATGGGCAACCGCTTGTCCCCAGCCCAGCAGCCCCGGAGCTTCCCCTCCCAACCGCTCCCATCCAAGGACCAATGAAACCAGGCTGTTTCCTGAAAGGCTGCAGGGAGCCTCGCTTGGCTTCACAGACCCTCCGAGACCCTCAAGTTCATTTATTACTGGCAATAAAAGCACCTTGTTTGTGTTTTCTCTCCCTCCCTCCCTCCCTCCCTCCCTCCCTCCCTCCCCCCCTTTCTCTCCCTCTCTCTCCCCCTTCCTCTCTTTCTCTCTCTCTCTGTGTGTTTCTCTCTCTTTTTCTCTTTCTCTCTCTCTCTCTTCCTACTGACAGCCACTCTCAGGGCTAAGAAGGGCTCTGCTAAGAAGCCACAGCCGAGATCTCCTCTCTGCGCCTTTGGGCACACATGGCCGCTGCTCTTTTTCTTGATGGTTTTTGCACGTGCATTCATGCCAGAAACCAAAACCCTAAGTGGCTCATGCGCATGTGCGCACTGGAAACAAAGGTCATTCTCCTGGTGTGCGCATGCGCACTGGGTGGCTCCTCTTCCACTTTCTGGCTCTCCAATGCACATGAAGACCAGCTGACTGCCACGCCCGAAACTGGAAGAGGAACTGGTGATGGCTCCGTGTGCCAGGAGAGATGGTTCTGTGTGCCACTTCTGCCACACGTGCCATAGGTTCCCCATCACGGCTATAGGCTTTGCCCACCTGAAATGGGACCTCAGGCTTTGGCAAACAGAGAAAAGAGACCAAAATTTCTCCCACCTTATTGAGCAACTTTAGCTGTGAAAGAGTCTCTTGTTCGATAGAAAGTCTCTGTCTTAGAAAATACGCCAGAATCTCTTTCCTGGGATCCTCCTTGGGGAGAACCAAGAAGCCCAAAATGCCCAGATCTGCTGTTATCTCTCCATTTTGGTCCAAGTACAGTTTTTTGTCAGAAATATTCCAATATTCATTCTTCTCCAGAAAGGGATGAAACTAGAATGGGAAAATCCATGAATTTGAAAAAGAGAAAACTTTGTATCTTATCCAACATTGAATCTCAATTCTACAATTGTCTCATCTCCAAATATGGTTCTATAGGATACAAATACTGCCATTATCTTCATAAGTGAATGAAAAAGTTTGAGAAAAATTTATCACAAAATCGAGAAAATATAATCAACACAGTTGGTCAATTATAGGGAACATTCTAGAGCAGATGACAAATGAAGTGAACAGAGAGAAAAAGTTGATCCATAAACTCTTTGAAAACAACAGGCTGATTCCCAGAAAGCCTGGGTTGATCAAGAAAAAATCTGTTTGGCTAATCTTCTCCCTTGTAATCCTGATGGAAAACTCCTCCAGATCAGAGCTGGGTTCCTACCTGTGTGGACCAGTTCGGCTCAACCGGTAGTAACTTGGAGGCCTGGGTCACTGGAACCTACAACGACACAGGCTGGCCACACCCCTGAACCGGTTCTCTCGGCCATATTGTTCTTGCCTTCTGTACATGCGCAGAGCAACCGGCAGTAGAGGCAGCCGGAACCCACCCCTGGCTCGATCCCACTTAGGAGACCCAATTTACTCGTGAGCCCCATTGGCCTTTCTCCCTGCCTCTCCCGGCCAATGTTGCTCACGAGGAAACTGCAGCTAGGATCTCCCGCGTGTTGCACACCCGAAAACAGCATAAAGGCATGGGCGAAAGCTGGGAGGGGGAAGTAACACATGGGATGGGACCTGCCCAGGTTTACTGTCACAGCAGCTGCCCGAGTGAGCCACTCCCAACTTCCCCAGACCAGGCCCGGAGCTCACGCCAGACTGAGGCCACAGCACCTACCAGCTCCCTTTGTCCACTCAGCCGGCAGGAGCCACAGCAGCTCCGGTCATGGCTGAGAGGTTCCTTGGCCAACTGGCAGTCGAAAAGTTTTCTCTCCTAAAAGCCTCCAGTGATGGAGCTTAAGGATCCAACTGCTCTTTAACCAACTAACCAACTGGGGCTTAGTTTGGAAACAGAAGAAGAAAGAACCGATAAGTGGCTGCGCCCAGGCTGGAGGGGCTGTTGGAGCGGGCTGGGTGGATGGGGGGGTGAGTGGGAGGTCTCTGAGTGAGTGCTGGACAAGAAGGCAGGTGGAGGACCTCGCTTTCCAGTCTCCGGTGAATGGCTGCATCCAGCCGGGGGATTGGAGGGGGCAGCTGAGCAAGCGCTGGGCAAGCAGGCAGGAGGGAGAACTCGGAGGCTCATTGGAACCCAGCTTAGCACCCAGTCAGCTCCAGTTGCCCACCATCGGTTGGCTTAATGGTAGGGCACGGGGAATGGTCTGGAATGGGGAGTTGGGGGAGGCCGCTGGGCAGGAGCGGTTTGGCTCAGTTTTTTCCCTGGATGGCAAATGAAGAGGCAGCCGCGCCTGGCCGCCTGGGATTGGGGTGGGAATGGGGTGGGCACCTGCCCGGCTGCTGGAGTGGATGTGGAGG
Source organism: Rhabdophis nuchalis (assembly GCA_039707465.1). Classification (NCBI taxonomy): domain Eukaryota; kingdom Metazoa; phylum Chordata; class Lepidosauria; order Squamata; family Natricidae; genus Rhabdophis; species Rhabdophis nuchalis. Next base: position 30,819,661 of record CM077655.1, on the reverse strand, counting down.
TGGACATTGCACACAAGGACAGAAGCCCCCCCCCCATTTAGCCACGCCCACTGAACCGGTAGTAAAAAATTTTGACACCCCCCCTTGCTCCAGATGTTCCAGTTCTACTCGATTGTAATGGGAGATGAAGACATTTTGGAAACCCTGAAAGAAGAAATCTCCCCCCAGCTCTTTTCTCAGCCTGAGAAGTCAGTGAGGATCCTTCCTGGGTTTCTCTCTCTCCCCTTATGCAGCTGCCGGATTCTGGCTCCAAGGCCTTTGGGAGCTGCTGCCCCCTCCCTCCCCCTCCCCTCTGCAGAAACTCCCCTGGCTGCAGAATTGGGATCCCTCCGATCTTCTTCTCTTGTCCCCTTATCTTCTCCTGCTTCCCCTTCTCCCCCCTGCACAGTCTCAGTGGCTGCTTGGAGGGGGGGGGGATTTCTGGTTTTGCAGGGCTGAGAGAAAAAGGGGAAGGAGGAAGAGAACCTCCAAGGCTGCCATGGCCCTTGGCGTTTCTGTGATCTAATTCTCCCCCCCCCCCAGACAGAGGAACCCCCCCACCCAAATACTGCAGGGCAGAGGAGGCTGGGCCCATAACTGGGCAGCGTGTGGGGGGAGAGGCTGCAGGAGCTCTGCTGTGAACAGAGGGAGAGAGAAAAGTGGGGATTCTCTCTGCTGCAGCCCTTGAATGCTTGAAAGGCAGAGAGAAGCCAAACTTTCCCCCCTCCATTCACAGCAGAGCTGCTGCTACCTTTATGGCTCCCCCTGGCCCCCTCTTTTTTGGGGTGGAAGGGCCTGGAAGGGAGAGGAATGCGGCTGCAGCTCCCTTCCCATCAGGCTCCCCATCCCTTCCCTTTGCTGCAGAAGGAAGGAGGAAAGTCCAGCCAAGGGATTTCAACCGTCCCTCCTGGCTTTCCTGAGCTGCCCCAATTCCCCCCCTGGCCAGAGGCGCCTCCAGCTAAACACCCCTCAGCAGACCCTCCACGCAATGCGCTCTGCCCGGGGGGGGGGGCATCAGGAAAGCAGTGCAGGGCTCAGAGCGAAGCTTCCTCCAAAGAAGTTCTGTGAAGCCCAAAGCCCCCAACCCCTCCCCCACTGCCCCTTCCAGAGCCCAGAAAACCTCCAGGCAAAGCAGCTCCATCTCTCTCTCAGGAGGGGGGGGGGGAGAATGGATAGGAAGTAAGGCAACATGGGGGGGGGGAGGAAGGGAGAGCCAGAGGAAATGGGGAGGGGGTCTCTATCCCCTCCTCCTCCCAGGCGGCCCACAAGGTTTAACAGCTTCTGATTCCTCTCTCTCTCTCATTCTCATTCTCTCTCTTTCTCTCTCTCTCATTCTCTCTCTTTCTCTCTCTCATTCTCTCTCATTCTTTCTCTCTCTCTCTCTCTCTTTCCTCCCATTCCAACGTGCAGTGCAAGGAAGCTGCCCACCCTTCCAACTCCCCATAAATCCCCCTCCTGTGGCTGCTCCAGAGAGAGAAGCTTGGGTGGAAGAGGCGAGAGGAAGACTGCTGCCTGCACAGTTAATCTAGTTAGTCAGCCGGACTTTCCTGGGAGGCGAGCGATGCTGCCGGGTGCTTGGAAAGGACTTTGGCGCTTGGCCCACCACTAAAAGCAAACAACGAATCGAGGAGCAGAGCGGGTTGGAGGAGTGTGTGTGTGTGTGTGTGTGTGTGTGTGTGTGTGTGTGTGTAAAATGGTCGGTTTCATCCAAGGAGTTGTTGTTTCAGGTGGGTCTCCTGGGTTTGGAAGGAGGAAAGGAAGGGATACAAAGAGAGAGAAAAGAACTAAACTCATATTAACTATGACCAAAAACTATAACAAAGTCTTATAAGCTGATGCTACTCTGGAAGGTGGAGGAAGAAGACGTGATGAGGGAACCTCTGACTTCCTGGGCTAAAAACTTTGGGTATGAAATTGATACGACTAAGTGGAGAGGAATTTGGAATAAACACATTGGCTTCGTCCTACAAAGAGAACCAATATAAAATGTTATATCGGTGGCATTTGCCGCCAGCCAGACTTGCTAGGATCTTTTCCAATTTATCATCGGCCTGCTGGAAGTGTGGGGCCAAGCGGGGGACCTACGACCATATGTGGTGGACCTGCCCAAAGGTGAAGGTATCCTGGGATAGAGTAAGGAGATGGGTGCAGGAGATAACAGGGATTCAAGTGGATAGGAGGCCAGAGCTCTTCCTCCTAGGAATCCTGCCAGGCCCAATGAGTAAAAGAACCAAGTACCTGATCACTTATGTGCTAACTGTAGCAAGGATGCTCCTTGCGCAAAGGTGGAAAGACCCCGACATTCCGTCAGGAGAAAGCCTAATACACAAGATAACCGATTGTGCCGAATTAGATACGTTATCTAAATTACTAAAAAATGAACACAAAGAGGAGGGGGAAGAAAATTGGGAGCTGTGGTATCAATGGTTAGAAAAAGGGAAAAAGAATGGTGAGGAACTGAAGTGAAGAAAAAGATCCTATCTAGAAGGTGGAAAAAGTTAATTTATTCAATCTCGCACTGTACTACTGACAGAAAGGAAAGAAACCGCAATGAAACAAGAATGGGGATATGAGGATGGTAATACGCACAAATATAGTCGATTTAAAATACTAGAATTTGCATAAATTACGGGTGTCAGTGAAAGGAATGCATGGGGGAAGAAAAAAATTATTTATTTATTTACTCGCTTTGTAACCAATTGATACACAGTACGTAAGGAAAGAGGGTTTTTTTGTTTGTTTGTTTTTATTTTTTGTGTTGTGTTTGTTCTGAAAACTAGAAATCTATATAAATAAAAATGTAAAATAGTTTGTACGAATCCACTAATCTCAAAAAGTACCAGACCGATTTAAACCAAACTTTCACACAATGTAGCGAAGCACTTCGGATAATAGAATAGCTAATCATTTTGTGCCTAGCACACGTGTGTTGTGTACAAATTACACACAAAAAATGTACTCACTGAAATGTGATTTAACATCCCTGTAGCCACGCCCATCAAACTGCTTTTCAACTGCGAGTGTTGGAAAAGGCCTCATACGGCGGCCTCTTGGGGCCAAAAAGGCACAGAGGATAGCAAACTCCCAGGTGGCCCATAGAGGGGGGGGGAGAAATTCTGCTCAGGACTGTTCTCTGAGGTAAAAAAAAACGGAGGCAGGCAGCTGCTTTAAACTGTTTAATACGGACTGAACCAAACTGTAACAAAGAATCACCCATCTGACAGCAAATACAGTTTAATAAAAGAGGGACTAGGGAAGACATGATAGCAGCCTTCCAATATCTCAGAGGGTGCCCCAAAGAAGAGGGAGTCAAGCTATTCACCAAGGCACCTGAGGGCAGAACAAGAAGCAATGGGTGGAAACTAATCAAGGAGAGAAGCAACCTAGAACTGAGGGCAAATTTCATGGCAGTGAGAACTATTAACCAGTGGAACATCTTGCCACCAGAAGTTATGGATGCCCCAACACTGGATGTGTTTTTAAGAAGAGACTGGAAAACCATTTGTCTGAAACGGCATAGGGTCTCCTGCTTGAGCAGCGGGGTTGGACTAGATGACCTCCAAGGTCCCTTCCAACTCTGCTATTGTATTATTGTATTACAGTAGATAGGGGAATAGAGAGACAGGGAGAAATACAGTTTAATAAAAGAGGGACTAGGGAAGACATGATAGCAGCCTTCCAATATCTCAGAGGTTGCCACAAAGAAGAGGGAGTCAAGCTATTCACCAAGGCACCTGAGGGCAGAACAAGAAGCAATGGGTGGAAACTAATCAAGGAGAGAAGCAACCTAGAACTGAGGGCAAATTTCCTGGCAGTGAGAACTATTAACCAGTGGAACATCTTGCCACCAGAAGTTATGGATGCCCCAACACTGAACAGAGAAGAGACTGGAAAACCATTTGTCTGAAACGGCATAGGGTCTTCTGCTTGAGCAGCGGGGTTGGACTAGATGACCTCCAAGGTCCCTTCCAACTCTGCTATTGTATTATTGTATTACAGTAGGTAGGTAGATAGGGGAATAGAGAGAGAGGGAGAAATACAGTTTAATAAAAGAGGGACTAGGGGAGACATGATAGCAGCCTTCCAATATCTCAGGGGTTGCCACAAAGAAGAGGGAGTCAAGCTATTCTCCAAGGCACCTGAGGGCAGGACAAGAAGCAATGGGTGGAAACTAATCAAGGAGAGAAGCAACTTAGAACTGAGGAGAAATTTCCTGACAGTTAGAACAATTAATCAGTGAAACAGCTTGCCTCCAGAAGTTGTGAATGCCCCAACACTGGAAGTCTTCAAGAAGATGTTGGATAGCCATTAGTCTGAAATGGTATAGGGCAGTGATGGCCAACCTTTTTTGGCTCACGTGCCAATAGCAGGGGGAGTGCAGGGGCGATGTGCACAGGTGTGTCACATCCATAATGCTATGTGCATGACCACCTGTATTTGGCATGCTTTTTACGTCATCCCCAGGCTCCAGAGAGTTTATAGGAGCCTGGGGAGGGTGAAAACAGCCTTCCCCCACCTCCAGAGGACAAAAAATGGCCTCAAAAGAAGGCCTAAATCAGCTGGCCAGGGCACACATACAAACTGAAGCTGACAGGGCAATGCCTCGAGTGGCCTAAGAAATGGTTCCATGTGCCACCTGTGGCACCCGTGCCATAGGTTCGCCATCATGGGTATAGGGCTTCCTGCCTAGCAGGGAGTTGGACTAGATGACCCCCAAGGGATAGATAGAGAGGCAGAAATAAGGTAGGTATGTAGGTAGGTATGTAGGTAGGTAGGTGGATAGATGGATAGATGGATAGATGGATAGATGGATAGATGGATAGATGGATAGATGGATAGATGGATAGATAGATACAAAGAAAGAAAGAAAGAAAGAAAGAAAGAAAGAAAGACAATAGGTAGGTAGGTAGGTAGTAGGTAGGTAGGTAGAGGAAGAAAGGAAGAAATATAGTAAGTAGGTAGGTAGGTACATAGGTAGGGGGATGGATAGATAGATAGGGAGAAATACAGTAGATAGCTAGGTAGAGGGATAGACAGAGAGGGAGAAATACAGTAGGTAGGCAGGTAGGTGGATAGGGGGATAGATAGAGAGGGAGAAATACAGTAGGTAGGTAGGTGGAGGGAGAAAGCAAGAAATACAATAGGTAGGTAAGTAGAGGGATAGACAGAGAGGGAGAAATACGGTAGGTAGGTAGGTGTATAGATAGCGAGAAATACGGTAGGTAGGTAGGTAGAGGGATAAAGGGGGGGAAATATAGTAGGTAGGTAGGTAGATAGAGGGAAAAAGAAAGAAATACAGTAGGTAGGTAGGTAGAGGTATAGAGAGGGAGAAATACAGTAGGTAGGTAGGTAGAAGGATAGAGAGGGGAAATACAGTAGGTAGGTAGATAGAGGGAAAAAGAGAAATACAGTAGGTAGGTAGGTAGAGGGATAGACAGAGAGGGAGAAATACAGTAGGTAGGCAGGTATGTAGATAGGGGGATAGATAGGGAGGGAGAAATATAGTAGGTAGGTATGTAGGTAGGTAGGTAGAGGGATAGAGAGGGGGAAATACAATAGGTAGGTAGGTAGGTAGGTAGGTAGGTAGGTAGGTAGGTAAAGGGAGAAAGAAAGAAATACAGTAGGTAGGTAGGTAGAGGGATAGATAGATAGAGATAGAGAGAGAGAGAGAAATACAGTAGGTAGGTAGGTTGGGGCTTATATGGTGGTTGGGTGTATGTGTGCAGGTGTAGATCTACACACAGATTGGTTGGCCATTTAACCAGACTGGGCCACAGCAACGCGTGGCCGGGTATAGCTAGTAAAAAATAATTTTAAAAAGAGAGAAAGGAAGAAAGAAAGAGAGAAAGGGAGAGAGAGAGAAGGGAGAGACAAGAAAGGAAAGAAAAAAGAAAGAAAGGAGAAAGTGAATGAGATATAGCTGGATGGATAGATAGATACACGGAGGGAGGGATGAAGGGAGAGAGAGAGAAAATGAGAGGAAGGAAGGACACAAACTCTGGCTTCAGAAGACTCTTTGAAACAGCACAGTTGGCTGGAAGGGACCTCAGAGGTCATGTAGTCCAACCCCCTAAAACCTTATATCCTCTGGAATATTTTGGTGAAATTGCCAGAAGAAGGAAGGGGTTTACTAGGACAAGGCTGCCATGCAGAGGAAGGCAGAGATAGTCCTTGACTTATGACTAGAATTGAGCCCAACATTTTGGTTGCTAAGCAAGAGCGTTGTTAATTGAGTTTTTCCATATTTTACTCAATCCATGACATCTCCTGGCTCTGACAGTCATGTGCAGGAGAGGGAAGAGCATCTGAAGGCCTCTGTAATGTTCTCATGGGCAGATGTTACAGTTAAATGTGTGGCAGAAAGTGGACTCTGGGTGTGTTTTTCCAAATGCAGGAAGTGAGGTTGAATGTGTAGAGATTTAGAAGAGTTGTCTGTGTGTGTGTGTGTGTGTGTGTGTGTGTGTATCATTTTGTGTGTCTATGCACACACAATACTACGTAATATGTATGCACACATATGACATTTATACATGGGATTAAATTGCATATTTTGAATGGTCAGTAGCAGTAAATAAATAGACTGGGAAATTGTATCTTGTTGAGGCAAGGAGACACCAGGCAAGGTTCCCTTTGATGTGAGTGATTTTTTAAAAAAAATTAAATTTATACCCCGCCCTTCTCCTTGTTAGGACCCAGGACGGCGCACAGGCACTATCTAAAACCACAAAATACAATAAATATCAATTAAAATATATTAAATTAATAAACCCTGCTAAAACCCATGTTAAAACCATTACCAAATTATAAATTATTATTATTATTATTTTTTAAAGTCAGAAAAGGGGGGCTATCCTAGGCCGGCTTGTTTGAATAAATACGTCTTAAGACGTTGGTGGAAGAGGCGGAGGTCCGAGATAGTGTGAAGGTCGGGGGGTAGGTCGTTCCAGAGGGCCGGGCTCGCCACAGAGAAGGCCCTTCTCCTGGGTGTCGCCAACCGGCATTGCCCCGCCGACGGCACCCGAAGAAGACCCTCTCTGTGGGAGTCTAAGGCCACCTCTTTCACGAGTATCTTGCATAATCTTCATCTTTACTCTCGGTTTTTTCTCCTTCCAAACAAATTTATTTAATGTTACTTGCCATTCTGACAAGGTTTTATCTGATTTAAGCACCGGTATCATCTGGAATAAAAAGATAAACCTAGGTAGAATATTCATTGTTGATTGCTCAACATTGGAAAAAAGATTTCTTACCGACAATTGATCAATGGATTCAAAAAGTGGCGGGGTTTGCCGAAATGGCAAAAATCTCAGCTTTTTTAAAAGATCAGAAACAGGAGAATTATACACAGGAATGGGCAAAATGGATTAATTATATACAGAATAAATATCAGACAGGGAAATACCATGTAGCCTTTAGGTAAGAATGTCTGGATTGATAGGTGAATAGATTAAATAATATTTGGGATGTTTGGAATTTTTAAAGTGGTATAGCGGAAGTCAGGGCGGTGGGATTGATTGGGAGGTAGGGGTGGGTTAGGGTGGAGGGTGGGGAAATATATGTGGATAAGTAATATAGAGATGGGAATAATGGGACATGGTTATGTTATGATGTGTACATGTTGAATTAACTTAGAAGAGGGTGTTAGGGAGAGATTGATGTATTATACACTAAATTTATATCATGTCTGTCGGGTGGTGAGGGGGTATAATATTTAATATCTGAATGAGAACTTTGTTTTAAGATGGGGGAGGTGAGGGGTATAATTTTTGTATGTGATTTTATATTATATGTCGGGGGGGTAAAAGGGGGGGAAACTTGTCTGAATAAAACTTTTGCAATAAAATAAAAAAAACAACGCTCTTGCTTAGCAACCAAAAAAAAAAAAAAGACCCTCTCTGTGGGAGCGGATCAGACGAAGGGATGTATGGGGCAGGAGGCGGTCTCGTATATAGCTAGGCCCCGAGCCATGGAGCAATTTAAAGATGGTCGTCAGCACCTTGAAGCGCACTCGAAAGACCACAGGCAGCCAGTGCCGCTCGCGCAGGAGAGATGTTACGTGGGTTTGCCTTGAGGAACCCATAATCACCCGCGCGGCCACATTCTGTACTAACTGTAGCTTTCGAGTGCACCTCAAGGGGAGCCTCATGTAGAGAGCGTTACAGTAATCCAGCCGGGATGTCACAAGCGCTTGAGTGACTGTGCGAAGGGCTCCCCGGTCCAGTAAGGGGTGCAACTGGCGTATCAGGCGTACCTGATAGAACGCCCCCCTGGCCACGGCCGCCACATGGTCCTCCATGGACAGCCGGGAATCCAGGAGGACGCCCAAGTTGCACGCCCTCTCCACGGGGGCCAGTTGTTCGCCCCCGATGGCCAGTGTTGGATTTATCTGGCTGAACCAGGGTGCCGGAAACCACAGCCACTCGGTCTTGGACGGGTTGAGTTTGAGTTTGTTACTACCCATCCAGATCCGTACGGCCTCCAGACACCGGGACAGCACCTCGACGGCATCGCTGGGGTGGTTTGGGGTGGATATGTACAACTGAGTGTCATCAGCGTACAGATGGTATTCCACACCAAAACCACGGATGATCTCACCCAGCGGCTTCATGTAGGTGTTAAACAGGAGTGGCGAGAGGACCGACCCCTGAGGAACCCCACATGTGAGGGGCCTCGGGGATGACCTCTGCCCTCCTGCCAACACCCATTGCGACCGACCAGAGAGGTAGGATGAGAACCACCGTAGAACGGTGCCTCTCAGCCCCAACCCCCCCAATCGGTGCAATAAGATACCATGGTCGATGGTATCAAAAGCCGCTGAGAGGTCTAATAGGACAAGGATAGAGGAACAACCTCTATCCCGTGCCCTCCAGAGATCATCCACCAACGCGACCAATGCCGTCTCGGTGCTGTGACCGGGCCAGAAGCTGGACTGGCGCGGGTCTAGATAATCAACTTCCTCCAGATGTCGGGGAAACTATTGAGCCACCACACTCTCAACAACCTTCACTAAAAAGTGAAGGTTGGAGACGGGACGATAGTTCTCTAATAAAGCTGGGTCCAGGGATGGCTTCTTGAGGAGGGGCCTCACCACCGCCTCTTTCAAGATGGTAGGCAAGAACCCCTCACTCAGAGATGAATTCACAATGCCATGGAGCCAGCCTCGTGTCACCTCCCAGGATGCCAGTACAAGCCAGGAGGGGCACGGGTCCAATAAACATGTGGTGGCTCTAAGGTTCCTCCGCAACCTGTCCATATCCTCGGTAGTAACAAAGTCGAACTCCTCCCAAGGTGTTATCTCAAGACCAGCACCGGACACCCCGACCGGATCACTAGTGGAGGGCAACTCGTTCCGAATCTGAGTGATTTTGTCCAGCAGAAATACTCCAAATTCCTCTGCTCGACCCTGCAGAGGGGCTTCCCGCGGCCTCAAATGAAGGAGGGAGCGGGTCACCCCAAACAGGGCGGCAGGGCGGTTTTCCGCGGACGCGATAAGGGTGGCACAATACTCACGTTTGGCCACTCTTAGCCCACTAGGTAAGTCCTAATGTGGTCTCTCACTAGTGTTCGGTCAGCTTCAGATCGAAAAGATCTCCACCTACTCTCTAGGCGTCTCTTGCGGCGTTTCATCTCCCGAAGCTCCTCGGTAAACCAAGGAGCCTGGGTGACTCGACGCCGCATGAGAGGCCGCAAGGGCACGACTCGGTCCAAGGCCCCCGTGGCCGCACTATACCATGCGGCCACTAGATCCTCAGTCGAGCCGCGGGGGAGGGACACAGGTACTGGCCCAAGCTCCCTCTGGAACCTTTCCGGGTCCATCAGGCGCCTGGGGCGGAACCAACTCGGTGTCTCCGGTTCCGCCTCCCCGCGGTGGGGTGTGACGGTTGGAAAGTCTATCCGAAGGAGAGAGTGATCTGTCCATGACAAGGGTAAGATGACTAAATCCCCTGTTCCGAGATCACTAATCCATTGTCCAGAGACAAAAATCAGATCCAGCGTGTGTCCTCCCTCGTGAGTGTGGCCCTGAACTACTTGGGTCAGGTCCATGGCTGTCATGGAAGCCATGAACTCCCGAGCTGCCTCGGATGTTTCGCCCGCCGATGGCAGGTTAAAGTCCACCATGACTATAAGTCTGGGGGTCTCCACCGCCATCGCGGCGATCACCTCGAGTAGCTTGGGCAGGGCTGCTGTTACATAGCGGGGAGCCAGGCATACAACCAGCAGGCCCAACTGCCTTCCTAGGCTCCACTTCACGAAGAGGGACTCACAGCCGGTCGTCTGAGGCACAGTGGTCTCCTTTGGCTCCAGACTTTCCTTAACAATAACCGCCCCCCCCACCCCTGCCTAGGGCCCTAGGCTGATGAAATGCATGGTAGCCTGGTGGGCACATTTCCACGAGGGGTAAGCCCCCCTCGGGGCCCAACCAGGTCTCCGTAATTCCCACCAGGTCCGGGTCCCCCTCTGACACAAGGTCATTTATGAGGGGGGCTTTGTTCACCACGGACCTGGCGTTGCAGAACATCAGACTAAGGCCCCGGCTCTGTAATCCCTGACCGCCTAGCCCACGAGTTGAGCACAGGGGGTTGGGGCAAGCGATCGCTCGTAGCCAGCGACCACGAGCCCCCAACCCACGATGGACATCCTGTCTCCCACTGCCCCTGCCCCTCCCTAAGACCAACCGAATGGGACGGCCCTCAACAGAGACGACCCCTGATCCCCCCTCCCTAGTGGACTCCTCCTTTATCCTACTTCCGCCAGCCGGCCCTATATCTTGACCCCCCTCTGACTGAATAAACCCTCCCCCCCCAGGAACCCCTTAAAAGCCGAATTAAAAATTTGCATTAAAAAACCCTTAGTTTGCGCCTCACCCACCTCTCTGGATCTATCAATCCATCCTCAAGGTGGGCCCGTCTTAGACCGGGGGGCCAGGCCTGCGAGAGTGGAAGCTCCCGCAGGCGGAGAAGGTCTAACCTAGAGTACAACGGCATGTCATACTGGCCACGCCCACCTAGAGTACAACGGTGATGTCATGCTGGCCACGCCCACCCAATCACATGACCACCAAGCCACGCCCACAGAACCGGTAGTAAATTTTTTGAATCCCCCCACTGGATCCAGCCCTCTTCCAATCACTGACTCCTGTTACACACGAGTGTAAGATCTGCTCACTATTATTCCAGAGTGTCAGAGGTGGAAAAATGAGTCCGGTTACAAGAGAGGAGATTTTAGCCGAATGAGAGAGAAAAACAGGATAAAAGGCTGAGCTGTTTTAGAGCTGAGCCAGGAAAGCAGAGAAGTTCAGTCTCCTCTTCATGGATTCATCAGTCAGAGAAGCTTCAACTGGGATTCCTGCAGAGAGGAGGGGTTGGGCTAGATGGTCTCAGGGTCTCCTCCAAATTTACAAAGGTTGTCATGCCACAACATGGAACTCTTGTGCTGTTGATGTTCCAGCCCCACTTAGTGGCCGGGGGCAGATAAGCCTAACTCTATGGTCTGAAGCCAGACTCCATTTTCTGTCGGCCTTTGGAGAAGATGGAAGCAGCTGTTGTGACCGAGACCCCTGGTCATCCGGAGACGGCCTCCGTCCCTCACACGGAGCATCGCTGTAAAGGTTCCAGCTGCTCCTTTGCTGGCTGTTAGTGAATGCTGCCTATCTCATCTTTCTATTTGATTTCCACACTTTGCATCTCCTCAGTTTCACCTGCCCTCTTCTCCCAATAAAGCATCCAGATCCACGCCAGGCTCCCCTTCATTGGAGGAGAATAGGGGGGCTTAGCTGCCTGTCCAGCTGCACACAGACCCACCTGCAATGGGGACGGAAGAAAGGTGGAATTCCACCAGGCTCATCACAAACCCACAAATAAGGGGATTTATTTAAAAAAGAATACAGCATTTTCAAATTAGCAGTGCTTAATATAAAAATGCAATGGAATCTACTCTTTGGAACCATTAATTCCCTGAGTAATTAAATTGGCCAGATCTTTGGATAAGGTTCCCCTCCTTCTCCTCTGGATTCCTCCTCCAAAGGATCTAAGATTAATGGATCCATATTGGGACCCCCATACCAGTGGTGGGTTTCTGCAGGCTCGCACCTACTCACAAGAGTCGGATGGTGAAATTTAGAGAACCGGTGAGAGGGGGTTCCATCGACGGACCCAGAAGTAAGCCTGGCATGCCGCTGCCAGTAACCCAATGGGAAGGAAAGGAAAGGAAGGCAGAAAGTAAAAAAGGAAAGAAAGGAAAGAGAGGAAAGAAAGGAAAGAAAGGAAAGAAAGGAAAGAAAGGAAAGAAAGAAGGAAAGAAAGAAAGAAGGAAAGAGAAAGAAAGAAAGAAAGAATTTATCATCACAATTGAGCCCAAAATTTTGGTTGTTAAGCAAGAGCGTTGTTAAATGAGTTTCACCACATTTTACAAGTTGGCCACTCCCACCCTGTCACATGACTGCCAAACCACACCCACAAAATAGGCCACACCTAGACAGTAGGTTCTAAAAAAATTTGAAACCCACCACTGCCCCATACCTGCCATGGCTGCAGCCTTGGAGACCCCAACCTCTTTTCTCCCTCCTTCCTTCCCCTCCTCGATCTGGAGGAATAGGCGGCATTCATCACATGGGCCAAAGTCTTCATGAAACTATAAGGTTGGTAATGATTTGTGATCTGGATCCTGTTCCTTTTCTCCTGGGTCTCCATTGGGGCTTTCTGGGTGCATCTTCTGCGGCCTTTGACAGAAAAGACGTTCTTTGAAAGAGAACAGTGGAAATAAAGATCTTGAAACTTTTCTTCCCCAAAGAAATAAGGTTCAAAGGCAGAATCTTTTGTCCTTTCTTTTCCCAGATAACCAAACTTCCAAATACTATGGATGTATGTGAGAAGTCTGCGCTTGTTCATTTTATACCCTGCAGAATTTGTGAGGATCCAGACTTTCCCTTCAATGGGTCCTAGGAGACGCATAAATGTTAAATGGAAAGGAAGAATTCTCTCCCAAATGGAATCAAATTCCATGAAGTGAACAAAGACGTTGACTTGTCTCCACTTAGAGAGGGAATCCCTGAGGGCTTCTGCATGTCCAGTCTTTGAGAATTTTGATACAACCACACAAATTCCACTCCTGACAAGCACAGGAGGGAAAATCCTCATGAAATCCTCTCCCTTCTCTGAGTCTGAAGCAAAGAGGCCAATCAGGGTCCATCTGAAATGGAGGAGCAGCTGGACAATTGCTGGGTACTGGAATCCTTCTTTGAGGGCCATCTGGTGGAAAAAGGGGAATCGACTTTTATCCCTCAGAGCCTCTGAAGCTGTGAAATAATTGATCTGAAAAAGGAATTGAAAGGATTAGAGCCCTGATGGGGAAACTGAGGCATGCAGAGTCCTCTCTCCCGGCACACAGGCCGCCCCAGCCCAGCTCCACTAGCATCCACATGCAGGTCCACCTCCTGCCGGCCAGCTGGTTTTTGGGCCTCTGCCAAGGGCCAGGATTGGGGGACCTGTGAGTATGCTGTGTGTGGGATAGGGATGGGGGTGGCGCTTGCATTGCACAGGAAACTCTGGAGGGCTGGAAGTGAATGTGAATCGCCTGGACCCCCCCATGGCTTCCTCCCTCAGTTGGAGGCTTCCTTCGGCCTTCAAACAGTTGCAAGGGCTTTATTTTTTATTTCTGCTTCCAGGTTGGTGCAGGAGGCTTTCCAGGGCCAAAATGGGTACAAAAAGTCCAGGTTTTCCTGTTTTGGACCAGGCCATTCACACTCACTTCCAGCCCACCAGAGTTCACTGCTTCAGGGCAGAAATGAGAGCCTGTCCTGTGGAACCCACTGCCACTTGGAAGAGAAGGATGTAGTTTGCTGCACAATGCAAGCAACCTCCACTGCATACTCATGCGTGCCCCGGCCTGGCCCTCGTCATAGACCCGAAATCTAGCTGGCTGGCAGTTGAACATGAAGAAGAGGAGGTGGAGAATGAAGAGGCTTTGCAGGAGCAAGCAGGGAGTAGGTCAGGGGGGGGGGGCTGGCTGGGGAGAGGAAAAATAGGAGGTCCTACTTGAATTGGGAGGAATGTACACACATACCCTGCCTCTCTGCTCAGGTGTCGCCCACACCATTGGCAGCAGTTTCGGTGCCCTCACACACACAAAGACACACACACACACACACACACACACACACAATGGATTGCTCTCTTCCCCTCCCTGTCTCTCTCTTGCCCCATTTACTTGGAAGCTGCTCCATGAGGCAAGAAGCCGAGAACCAAGAGAGGAGAGAGAGGTTTGCAAAGTCAGGGAGTCCTTGTTGCAGGAAGGGAGGGAGAAGCAGGAGGGATCTGAGTGGGTTGGGGAGGCCTTGAGGGTCTCTTCTATCACCAGGACCCCCATGGCCTTCCCCACCATGATATTCCTCAGGGGCCCATTGGTATCCTTGAATTGGGAGCTCTTAGGAAAGGATCCCCTCCTTGTGGGTTGCAAACAGCTCTTTCCAGTGGGGAAAACAGGACAAAGCAAGTGGGGGGAAAGAGTTTCCTTTGCTCTATTTCCAATCTGAAGGAGACCCCGTCCCCCGTGGGACCACAAGGCTGCCCCTCCCAAATCATTCCACCACCACCACCTCCATGGCTCCCACCTACCGGCTGAGCCCAGGCCTTTCCTTCACAAGCCCCACGGACTGGAACTGCAAAGTAAGACAAAAGTTTTTGGGGAGCACAGAGGCCCCAGGAAGCTTCTCAGTTCGGGCTAAGTGGCATGCAGACCCATGTCGCCTGGCATGCATAGCCTTGCCTGTTTCTCTTCTGGGTTTCTGGTGCGCATGTGCATGTAACAATCAGCTGGCCTTTGCACGCACTGCAGTGGCAGAAGTGGAAGAGCTGCTCTTCTTGTTTCTGTGAGCACATGCGTTCCAGCAGCTGATTGTCGCATGCATGCATGACAGAAACCAGAAGAGGAGCTGCCTGGTGTGCATATACGCACCGACAGGCACACTGGGCAACTCCTCTTCCAGATCGCATCCCTGACAAGAGGACTCAGTGCTGAAAAGGTTCTCCCTCCATGCCCTTTTTCCAAGGCTTTATAAAGCGGTACCAACACTTCCCTTGATTTGGCTTCTCTCCTTCTGTTGATGCAGCCTAGGATTGCAATGGCTTTTTTTGGCTGCTGCCACACATTCCTGGCTCACATTTGAGAGATTGTCCCCTAAGATTCCCAGATCCCTCTCACAGTTGCTGCTATTGAGCCAGGCTTCCCCTGATCTGTACCTGAACATTTGGTTCTTCTAGCCTCAGTGTAAGAAAATGGAGAAAAACCCACACAAACCTGTGGGACTTTGTAGGTGCTTCCTAGTGTTGACATCTGGATGGAGATGTCCGTGGGAGCTGCATCAAGAAGAGCCAGAAGGTTCTCCTTCCTTCCACAGCCGTAGTTGGGGACATTGGCTTCTCCAGTGGAGAGGATGTCCAGCAAGGCATCTGAAGTGTGGAAAGTGCTCCAATGGTTGTCATGGATGTTGTAGCCCAGTGTGAGATTGTGCAGGAGCTGGGAATTCTTGTTGACCGTTTGGATGTTAAAAAAGAATAGTAAGCCATAAAGGAACATATTGGAATTCCTATTGTAAAAAAAATGTTATAATCAACAGCAACAAGGAATACTTTTGTTATATATAATACATATAATCCTCCAGAAGCCTCCTGAGCCTTAAGCCAACATTGATCCAAAAGCAATGATCAGTTACACAAATATGGAAATTGGCTGAGGTACAGCAAGAACAAGTGGTTCAACCACCACTTCAAATAAAATTCATGATTCGAGTGAGAAATGAAGGGTTGAACTGAGAGAGGAAAATAATCTCACAAGAGAGCTAAAAGACAAAGAGGAATCCAAGTACTACTTAGTTTGGGACTGAGGCTACAATGGGCTAGAGGAAGGAGGGAAAAAAGGAAAGCAATAAAGGGAAGAAAAAAGATCAAGGAACCATGAAATAAATACAAAACCTCAGAATTAACAACAGGGGGAAGAATAGAATAGATTGTATACACAAATAGTCCAAAATAAGAAACATAAAATAATCAAATATATATGAAAGATGTAATGTATGGAATTAATAGAGATAAAAGATAGATAGATAGATAGATAGATAGATAGGTAGGTAGGTAGGTAGGTAGGTAGGTAGGTAGGTAGGTAGGTAGGTAGGTAGATAGATAGATAGATAGATAGATAGATAGATAGATAGATAGATAGATAGATAGATAGATAGATAGATAGATAGATAGATGAAACACAAGGTATATGTAAAAGATGTAGAATTGTTGTAAAGATTATATAAATATATAATAAAAAGAAAGCAGCCCTTTCAACTTTTTTTTCAGGCCCATTTTTGGATTTGAGTCTCTTCCACCAAACGAGACAAAAGAGAGAAGCCATGGAAATCAAAATCATTCAGGAAATTAGACACATCCTCCAATATAGGAACAAATAAGAAATAAAGGGGAGTGTTAGAATGGAGGGAGGGCAACTCCATCACCCTGAATGACTTACGGATCACGGAAAACAAACTGAAGAGAAGGAGCCACATTGAAAAGCAACTTTGTGTGCAATGTTTCATCTCCACTGGTGACTATAGCAATGAGATGGTCTCCTGGGCTGTAAAAGCTCTGTGGTTGTTTCCCATCCTGGTGCTCCAAACTCTTCAGGCATTTCATCCTCAGCTTCCCAGAGACTGGATGGGACACCAGCAGCATCAGAAGCAGAAGCAGGAGGTCCATAATTCATGGGGTGAATCAATCAATCCCCTTCCTGTTTCTAAAGAAGAATTAGAAGGATTCAAAGGATTCTCACAAGGTGGAAAGTGATCCAGTGTCTTTCCTGATTGAAACCCAGAGAAACACTCAGCTTCACCTGGAAAGGAGAGAGACGGACATTCAAGAGCACAGACCCTGCCTGTCCCTAAACTCCCTATTTCTCTGCCCAAAGTCTCCCCTGGAGGATTCGGCCAAAGAGCAGAGCTGAACCTTTGATCATAATTCTCCCTCTCAGGAGGGATCCCTGGAGAATTCCACCAGTTCTTGCACTCAAAGGTTGTTGGGAAATTCTCTGGAGGGAAATGAAAGGGAAATAATCCCCATGTGGCTCATAATAACAGGGGCAGAGATGGAATTAAATCCCTCTTCTAGTTTGAGAGGTTTGGGGGTCTCCATGCTTGAAACTGGCCCCAGAGGGAATACACGGCACCTGTGGCTGAAGAAACAAATAAATCTGAGATTTGTTTGCGTAAAGACAAAAGGGAGGGGGGGCACTTAATGACAGAGCATGTCACAGATCTGAAATAGCTGCCTGTTGAGTTGGAACCAAAATGTTGGTTATGTTATTTTGAAAGCTAATCCTCAAGGGCACCACCACAAAAGGGCTGATGAAACAGTGCAGCCAGTTTCTAAGAACAAAATCAACTTTAATGAAAAACTAGTTACCAGAAGTTTGCAAAGTTATAAAAAACATAGAGAAAGAAATAGAGAGAGAAGGAAAAACCAAGTGAAAAGAGATGATGAAACCCAGGCTGCCTCTCACCCCATGGAAGGAAGGAAGGAAGGAAGGAAGGAAGGAAGGAAGGAAGGAAGGAAGGAAGGAAGGAAGGAAGGAAGGAAGGGAAAGGAGCAGAGGTGGGTTGCTCCTGGTATGGACTGGTATGGGCATACCAGTAGCGGAATTCGGCCGTATGTTTGCATACTGGTAGACACCCCCCCCCATACTGGCATGGACCCCTGGCCTGCCCCCATTTGCAAGGCTCTTCTCAAAGAGGAGGAAGCAGCTCTGGGGCTCCTTCAGAGGAAGGGAGGCTGGAGGGAAGGGAGACTCTCCAGTCAGTCTTTCCAAGAGAATGGCCATAAACAAGATTGGGAAATGGACAGCAGGCGGTCTTCTGGCAGCAACATCTCATCTTAGGTACTAGCATCAAGGGGAAGATGACTTTGAAAAGGCTTCCTCTCCCACCATAGCATGCAAGGCGAGGCGAGGACTGGCTCGGAGGGGAGGGGCAAGGAGAAGCCAGGCCAGGTGCCCCTCCAGATGAGTCACATCGAGTTGGCCACGCCCACCCAGTTACATGACTGCCAAGCCACTCCCACCCGGTCACATGACCGCCAAGCCACACCCACATTATAGGTAGTAAAAGATTTTGAAACCCACCCCTAGCTCCGCCCCTAAGACCAGGGAAGGGCAGGAGGCCAGCATTGGGCCAGGACTGGTGGAGGGACCTCCAGGCAGCCTCCAGGAGCAACCTGGCCAAGGAGAGGAAGCCCTGCAGCAGCCGCCCACAAGGAAGAGCTCAGGGAGGCTGGGCTGGGCTGGGCTGGGCTGGGCTGGGCTGGGCTGGGCTGGGCTGGGCTGTGGGGCCCTCGGGAGCTTGTGGGCTAGGCACTCGCCCTTAACTCTGGGGCTCTGGACAGCCTGTGCCGCCATTCTCCAAGTGGCCTGGCAGGGATAGTGAGGCTCCTCTGTTGGACGAGACTTTGGGGCTCACCCCTGGATCCCCCCTCAAAGACTTGCCTCCCCCCCTATAGGAAACGGAGGATGAGACTGCAGGGTGTGGAAGCCTTAAGGAGAAAGTTTGCTTCTGCCTTGAGGGATCTCTGGAGGGGAGGAGGGGGTGGGAGGTGGGGAGCTGCATGAGAGGAAGCTTCCCCCAAAAGCCAGCATCCTTTCCACCTATAATTGGAAAAAGGGATTCCCTCTCAAGAAGGCCCAGCCTCCCTCCTCCTCCTCCTCCTCTCCAGAGACTCTCAAGGCAGAAGTTGGACTCAAGGGCTTCCTGCAAACTTTCTCCTCTGGGCTTCCAGGTGGATCAGCCTCGTCCTCTGCCTCCCAAATGCCAAGGATTGGGAGAAGGATGGTTTCTTTGTCTAGCTGTGCTCTCTCTCTCTCTCTCTCTCTCTCTCACACACACACACACACACACACAGTTCCAAGCTTGGAGACTTTTTTCCAGATCGGAGGCTGATGAGACCCTCAATGAAGTGGAGTTTAACCCCCCTGCCTTAAGACCCTCCGTGAAGGGGAGACTGAGCTTCTCTGCTTGACTGGCTCAGCTCTCCAAGGGCTCCTCCTCCTTTCAGGGTCTCCCCTCCTTCTCTTTCGGCCAGAATCTCCTCCCTTGTCCTGAGTTCATATTCCCAGGACGGACTCTCTGGAACAACCCTGGGAAGATTCTGAGCTTCTGTCTGAGCCTCTTTCAGTTCGGCTGAATCCTCCCTTCTCCCTCTGGGAGGTTTTGTCGGTTGGAGAAGCTGCTCCCAGACTCCTCTCCTTCCACTTCCGTAGAGCAAAGTGGCTCTTCTCTCCAGTGGTGGGATTCAAAGTTTTTAACTACCGGTTCTGTGGGTGTGGCTTGGTTGCTCATACACTCCTTTCTGTTAGGAAATCACAAATAATTCTCAGAAAATGGATATTCTTTAAAACGCATCAAATTAGCTTTGTCTGGGAATATAAACATTGCATCAAATCTTGAATTACAGAGATTTATCAAATTCTCTGTGTTGATAGCATAGGAAAATTGATCACCCAGGACAGATTATGATTCATAACCACCAGGTGTTATGAGAAATATTAAAAACATTAAAAGTTATTTGAGTACAATTTTAAGACATTTTTATCCACTTAAAAGTCCCATCAATCCCTCACTTAACTAAGTTTCTAGTCACATCACAAAATTGTTTATACTTTACTGAAATCAATTTATATTACAAGCGTTGCCATAATCTGGGAGATTTGCAGCTTCAGATGTTGAAACTTCTGTTGAAGTAGCATTAGAATAAATTTGAATTAGTTCATCTGGTGATGTTTCCTGTCTGGTCTACCAGGGAGAAGATTAGCCTGATAACTTTCTCATTGACTAATCCATGTTTTCTGATAATCAACCTGTGGTTTCCAAGGAGTTTATGAATAATCTCTTTTTATCTGT
The DNA here is from genome assembly GCA_039707465.1 of Rhabdophis nuchalis. NCBI lineage: Eukaryota > Metazoa > Chordata > Lepidosauria > Squamata > Natricidae > Rhabdophis > Rhabdophis nuchalis. Next base: position 30,799,755 of record CM077655.1, on the reverse strand, counting down.
TATTCATTTTATTTGTCACTTGCTCTAGAAGGTTCACTATAATTGACCAACTGTGTCAATTGTATTTTCTCAATATGTGCTATATTTTCTCAGTATATGATTGACAAATCTTGCTGAACATTTTTTCTTTGCTTATGAAGAGAATGTTCTCTAACTCAGCATATTTGAAAATTAGAAAATTGTAGAAGAAATATTCAAAACTGTGACAAGAAACAAAGTTTTCTGTGTTTCAAATTCTTGGATGTTTCAATACCAATTTCATCCCTTTCTGGACAAGAATGAGTTTTGCAATCTTTCCCATCTTAAACTCTACTTGGACCAAAATGGAGAAAGAGCAGAAGGTCTGTTCATCTTGGGCTCCTTGGTTCTCCCGAAGGAGCTTCCAGGCAAAAGACTCTGGGGATTATTCATGAATTCTCTTCAGCCAGAGCGGCTCCCTCTGAAGGGGGAACCCTTGATCGCCCAGAGAGGTTGGGGAGCCCCAGGTTCTGCCGCTTCTCTAGGGGTGAAGTCCAGATCGGGAGTCTTGTCCCTTTGATCTGGAATCTGGTATTAGAGATCCAGGGAATCCAGGTTTTCCTGCACCTGCCCAGATGATGAAAGGGAAATATATGCATAAAATGTTAGATATTCTTCCTCTTAAAAAGGCCTTGTGGGAAAGTGCCTGAAGAAACGGTGGATCCAATGATGTAGAGTCCCTAACCAAGTATCCCACACATAGTCCTCCATTTACATCCATTCATTTAGTGACAGTTCCAAGTTCCACGGCCATTGAATAAAGCTCTTTATGATGGGTCCTCATATTTACGACTAGTGCAGCATATAGTCGCCACTTGGGTGCCTGGCAATCAACATGGATTTATGACAATGAAAATCAGTGGGCAAAACTGTGTTTTTTTCATGACTGCAGGATTCACTTAACAACTGTGGCAATAAACATTGTAAAATTCAGTACAACTCACTTAACAACCACCTAACTTAGCAATGGCATTCCTTGTCCCAATTCTAGTCATAAGTCAAGAGGTAGTTGTAAGGTGCAGCAGCAGGCTGGTTTGGAAAAGCTTAAGCAGGGCTGGATTTAACCAGGGATGGGAGGCCACCTGGAAAGCCAGGGTTAGATTGAGAAGAAGGCAGTGGCCAATCTATCTTGCTTTGAAGAAAATGAGGTGGGGCCCTTAGTGACTTTGAGCCAATCAGAGAGTGACTCTGAGTTCTAGTCCCACCTTAGGCATCAGAGGCAGCTGGGGACTTTCAGCCAATCACCAGGAGGCTCTGATTTCAATTCCCAGGGCCCAGCTAGTGAGGCAGGGCATTGGCACAAAGTGAGACCTGGTTGTTAAGAGTGAAATGATGTGGGTCAGACTAGAGGATCTTGTCATTTTTACTTTTATGCTTTTTAAGGTGCAGAAAGCATTTTTGATACAGGAAACGCCAAACCGCAGAAGCTGCACCTGCTCGAGATAGAGGCTGGTTAGCAAAAACAGGATGTTTGTGGTTTTCTTTTTGATGACGATCATTTCAACCAATCAGAAAAAGAATAAGAATCTCCATGATAAAACTAAACTATAAAACCTTGTATTCCCTTTTGGAAGAAGTTCAGAATCCTTGGATGCTAGCCTGGACTAGCTTTCTGACCTATGGCAGCCATAACAAACTTTTCCTGATGTTGAGAAGTCCAAGTCCCGACCTCTTTTTTCTGCAACATAATGGCAACGTCCGCTGGGACTTGGAGCGATATTTCGCTGAGGACGGCACGACCAACCGGGGCCCAATCGAGGCCATCTAACCAACCTCCAGGCGCCACAGAGCAATTCTCTAGGAGGAAGCAGATGGCCCCCCTCGGGCATTTGGTGGACACGACCGATCCAAGACCGGACCAGGATCAGGACAAGTCAATAAATAACTCCTAGGACAAGTCAATAAATAATGCAGGCTCAAAGAAAAAGAAGACGCCTGCAGGCAAGTGTTGAGGAAATTGTGGTAGGGCCTACTCGGTGAGAGTGGGGGCCCGATCACCCCCCTGAGCCCGGGATAGCACCCACTTCCTAACAGAACCGGTGTATCCTAACGAGGCTCCAGAATTGTGTGGGTGGTTAAGTCACCGCAGTTCCTGAAGGCGACCGTGATATTCCGGCACCCCAGGTCAGTGACAGTGTCTTAGAAATAGAACATGGGTGGTGAAAGAAGCGTTTGTCAAACGCCTCTTCAATACATGTTCCTCTATAGATTTGGATCTTTAAAAATAGCCCAGTAAGGTACTGGGAGATCCAAGCAGAAGAAAAAAAATACAAAAGAGAAGACACTGAACGCCCCAGAACCCCAGAACTCTTGACCCCCCCCCCCAGAACAAAGAAGAAGAAGAAGAAAAGGGTTGTAAAGAGTGTAGTCCAAGGTGGACAGAATGCAACACTCTTAGAAAAAAAAACCCTAAGATATAGTCAGTTACCAAGGGGGGGTAACAAACCTCGAGGAAAGAGGAAAGAAGAAGAAGAAGAAGAAAATGAACAATAAGAGAAAAAAAGAAACCGAGAGTCTCGTTGAAACGTTTAGTTCCTGTGCTGTTTTAACGTGTGTTTGTCTTTGTTGATGTGTGTAAGTGTTTTTTGTTTTTGTCTTACAAAAAAGGAAAGAGAGAGAGTCTCTGACATCAGTGCCCTCCACATATGTATCTTTGATATGAAATGGCTGACACTGAAGAAGTAGGAGACAAAAGGGAGAATCAAATATTGGTTAGAGAAAATGAACGGTCCGATTAGGTGGGGCCAGGAGGAAGGAAGCCAAGAAAAAAGGTTACCGAAGGGACAGATCAAGTGGACCACAAACCCGGTCCAAAGGAGCACTTGAGACAAAAACTCAAATTGCCCCTAAAGGAATTTTTATTGCCAGGAGTTGAGGGAGAGCAGCGTAAGATGTGAGTGTATGCTCTATTCTCAATGGCTAATTTATATAATTGGAAAAATCAAATTCCTAATTATAGAGGAAATCCAGATGAGATGCATGTCATTTTTGTCTGATGGAAATTTCATAAATCCCAGAGAAAAGAAGCCTGGTGAAGGGAACCATGAATAAGCCTTTGCAGAAGGATCATGCAGAAAAATCCAGACTGGACATGGTTTATGAAGGAACCAGAGTGGGAACCTTAGTCCATTCAGCTGCAAAACTATTGGACCTTAGTTTTGTTAGGACTCAAACAAAAGTTAAGAACTTAGGGAAGGTCTATCAAAATCAACAGAAACAGGATGAAAATCCAAGGGAATTGCTAGAATGCATTTATTAAACCTTTGGACAAAATACCAAATTAGATCCTGAAGTTGAAGAAAATAAGAGAATGGTCAATTTGATCGCCATTGGTCACTCTGCAGATGACATTAGGGCAAAAATTTACAGAAGATGAGCAACTCTGAACTTGTGGAATTAGCATACAAGATATATATTAATTGGGCTCAAAACCTCAGAGAAGAAGGAACTTCAAAAGGCAAGAGGAAACACATTCTTTTTTTTTCCTCGCCGAAGCTCTTAGACAGAGTGGGAGGCTAGGGGACCCGCCGGAAGAATTGTACGAGGAGGGAATGGTAGTTAGTATCCTATGCCTGGTTAGGAGACCAGCAGAAGGGAAGATGGTTAATGTCTATACAGACAGATAATATATAGTTTTACACGCTCATGAGGCTATTTGGAAGAGAAAGTGCCTGTATCTATTTTGCATAAAATAACCTAAAGACAGGACGGAATGGATGCAAAATTTTGCCCTTATTTTTGAATCCACAAAGGGGGGTGAAAAAGAGCCCTTTGTTTGGACAAAGGAACAAAAACAGGCATTAAAAAATTTAAAGTAAGCATAACTTACCAACTTTGAGAAAACCTTTCTATTTGCAAGCGAACAGAAAAGGCAACACAGCTCTGGAGGTCTGTGTTCAAAGAAGACTCTTAATAGTAGAGAAAAGGATCAAAGGAATTAAAGATTCCATATGAGGGAATCTGCGCAATCTGGATGGTCGGATCCAGCAGGAGGGGGAAAAACAGCTGACAGAGAAGAAAGGCTGTCAGCAACCCGAGATGATCTGAGTTACCCTGACATGATAACTTATGCAGCATTGGAAATGCGAAGAGGACTGAGCCCCAGATATTCTAAAGCAGGGGAACTCCAGGCAACTAGAATTGAAGTGACTAGAATCCTATTCAAGAACAAAGTGTGTCTTGAAACTCACCTTAAATGGGTGAATGCCTTGCCTTTGGCACTCTGGTCTGTGAGATGTACTCCACAGAAAGGAATTAAGCTATCCCCTTTTGAAATGATATTTGGGAGACCCCCCCCCCCCCAGTTATAAGTGCTAACTTGAAAAATCATATACAGCACCTAAATCAAATAGGAGCCTCATGGGTGAATCAAATGGTGGGAGAATTAAACAAGTGAAAGAAATCCAACAATATTGTGTGTCCCTCAGTCCATCATTTCTGAGCACCTCTAGTAATAATATTTAGGTGGAAGACAAGTATAGGTAAAACTCTAAAAAGGAGAAGAATCTGAAACCCAAGGGGAAGGGTTTCATATACTGTGGTCAGGTGTTCTCCACTTGCAGTAAGAGTGTTGGAATCCAAGATTTGGATTCACTGAACTTGAGTTAAGCCAGCTGTTGCTGAGCCTTAGGGAGCAAACCAGGATGAAACCCATCCTTTAGTGGTCCGCTTGAAGAAGCGCCCCCTATAACTGTCCTACCGGCAATGGGCAGGCTACATACGGGGCAGAAGAGGCCTTACTGAAATCACCCCTGGAAGCTGATTTCTCAACGTACGGCCGAAGATTTGGAGAAGGAAGACAACGTTCTATTTGTTAGATATAAGATATATTAGAGAAGTACCTGTCAGGATCTCTTGCCTTATTGTGATTTACTTTTGGAACCCCCCCCCCCCAAAGACAGGTGCTGTACCTAAAATCATTGATTGTGACAGAGAGCATTATGAAACTCTGGAAATATGTTTGAGGAAACCAGGGAGTGGGTTCTCTGTGATGCTGTGTGAGTCCTAGGTCTGTGGACATTGTATGTTACAAACAAGGGGTGGTTTTGTGGAACACCTAAGATTGATATTGTTTTTTCCCAAATCACATATAATCCCTGCCTTCTCCCTAAAGTGGTGATTCTGTAGTTCAAGAAAATTGTGTTTGGAGACGTTCTATTAAGAGACAATTTTGAGCTTGTTGTGGCTTTGGCGGCTGTTGGCAATAAGTCTGCTTTCTTCCTATGATTACATCCTGAATGGTAATTCCCAGGGTCGTGAAAATGCCCAAGTAACCCCCTTTGCTCTTGAGGAAGGATCTGGGGATGTTGAAAAACTCAGGGAACAGGAAAGGATTAATGCATAAGGTTTAAAACCGTTGGAGTAAATCCGTTCCCGCCAGAGACGTATTATTAATCGGTGGGGTTGCATCCCTGGACCTAAGCCAAAGCCAACACCTAAAAACAAATGTTTGACTGGCCCAGTAAACAGTGGGATAGAACAAAGAGGGAATGGATCCCTACAGCAGTTGAGAAAGGGTTAAGAATTTTGTAATGGGGATGAGCCGCCTCCCCATTGTTGGCCCTATAGCTGTTGGTGTGGAAATCCTAGGGCCACCTTCCTTGTGTGTCAAGCAGTGTCAGGAACCTGGCATTCCTGTGGGGTCACTGTCAGAAGAACAATGTCCATTCAAAATGCATCTTGCCCATAGAAAGACACTTGTGGACATATAAGTATGTCTCCATATGTCCACAACCACTTCCAACAGAAAGGCACATACTCGCTTCCACCCCACCACTCTCACTAGTGACCTTTGGGAGACGCATTTGCCTATTGGAAGATGCTCAAACACATTTCAGCCACCCAGTTCCCATTATCTGTTTGAAGATCCAGTTCTCAGGGACTAATGAAAAGAAACCCCGAGCCATGCCTTTTTCATGAACATAGGTGTATGTGTAGGAGAAAATGAAGTTTTCTTCTTATGTGGGAAAAATGTAAATTTACTGGAGCGTGCACTCTGGAGACTGGAGAAGGTACCTTCAGAGAATAAGCCCTAAAGGTTATTTCATATGTATAACTTGTCTCTTTCTTCTCACTGATATGTTTGCATTGCTAACATGTACTCCTGAGAAAATTAACCTTGCATTGTTGTCTTAAAAGTTTTGTAATAGGCTAGACTCAATTGTAGCTGAAAATAGAGTCTAGAAGGGGGAAAAATGAGGCAGGGCATTGGCATAAAGTGAGACCTGGTTGTTAAGAGTGAAATGATGTGGGGTAGGGATGGATGACCCTAAGGGTCCCTTTTTCTGAATAGCTCTGAATAAGCTCTGAATAAGTTCTGAATAGTCTGAGTTGCAACAGGAAGCTTGAAAGGAAATTCAAATGTCAGACCGCAAACACCTGCTTGGAAGGCCCTTGCAGGCAGACAGGGGGCATAAACACAAAAGCTAGAGGTTCATCTTTGCAAAAACAGGATATGTTTGTGGTTTTCTTTTGATGACGATCATTTAACCAATCAAAAACTAGCCATGATGAAAGTTGCTTGTATTGAAGTATAAAACTTTGTATTCCCTTTTGGAAGGGATTCAGAATTCTTGGATGCTAGCCTGAACTAGCTTTCTGAATCATGGCAGCCATAATAAACTTTTCCTGATTTTGAGAAGTCCAAGTCTCGAGCTCTTTTTCTGCAACAAAGGATTGAACTGAGAGAGGAAAAATAATCTGCAGACCTTTCAGCTTTTTTCAGACCCCTTTTTGGATGTGAGTCTCTTTCACAAAATCAGACAAAAGAGAGAATCCATGGAAACCAAAATCATTCAGGAAATTAGACATATTCCCCCAATATAGAAATAAATGAAAAATAAAAAACAGAAAAGAAGTAGAGTGTTAGAATGGAGGGAGTCCAACTCCATCACCCTGAATGACTTACGGATCACGGAAAACAAACTGAAGAGAAGGAGCCACCTTGAAAAGCAACTTTGTGTGCAATGTTTCCTTTCCAGTGGTAACTATGCCAATGAGATGGTCTCCTGGGCTGTAAAAGCTCTGTGGTCCTTTTCCATCCTGGTGCTCCAAACTCAGAGGGCATTTCATTCCAAACTTCCCAGAGACTGGATGGGACAAAAGCAGCATCAGAAGGAGAAGCAGGAGGTCCATCATTCATGGGGCTAATCAATTCAATTCCTGTTTCTAAGACAAGCAACAGGAACCGTTGGAGGAATTCAAAGGCTCTCAGAAGAGGCTTTCCTGATATGGACAGAGAGTCACTCAACTTCACCTGGACAGGAGAGAAAGGTGCAATCAAGAGCAGAGCCTCTGCCTGTAACAAAAGCCTCTTCCCAGAGAGTTTGACCCAAGGACTTTATCCTTTTCTGACACAAGATCCTTTGTGTTCTCCTCCAGGGGGTTCACAGCCGTGTCTGACCAAAGCCGGGTTCTGCCCAGAGAGGAAGAAGCCCCTTCTCGGCCAGGAATGAGCATACCCCAATGTCTGAGTTTGTCCCAGGGGAGACCCCAGAGGGGAGGAGGAGGGGGGGGGATGTGGCCATCCAGGGTTTCTTAGGGGCTTTGAGGAGGCTCCACCTGGACCTCTGCTTTGTCTCAGGGGGGCTGCGAGGACCCCGGCCTGGTTAGGTAGGTTGTGTGAATGTGGTCCTTGCAAGCAGAAAAGTGTCCCCAATACAGGTAGTCTTCGACTTACGACCACAATGGAGCCCAACATTTCTGTTATTAAGTGAAACATTGGTCAATTGAGTTTTGTCCCATTTTATGACCTTTCTTGCCACAGTCATTAAGTGAATCATTGCAGTTCTTAAATTAGTAACGGATGTTAAGTGAATCTGGCTTCCCCATTGACTTTGCTTGTCATAAGGTCGCAAAAGGGGATTATGTGACCCTGGGACACGGCCATAAACATGAATCAGTGGCCGAACATCTGAATTCTGACCACGTGACTCTGGGGAGGCTGCAAAGGTCGTAACTGTGAAAAATGGTCATAAGTCACATTTTTCAGTGTGTTTGTAACTTTCAACAGTCACTAAAAGAACTGTTGTAAGTTGAGGACTTCCTGCGTCTCCCGTTGTTCAGCTTCTCTCCCATGAATTGATCCACTTCGGAGTTCCCATAATCCACCGACTCCTCGGCCAAAAGGTTCAACCTCAGGAAACAAACCATGGTTAAAAGTGGCACAGGTGATTTTATATATATTCTCCCTATACGAAGCTGCCATTGTCAGTTTCATGTTTTTAAACCAAATTTCCTCCCAGCTTTGAAAATCCAGTGTGCGTCCTTTATTCTGTCCCCAAGCAATCATACAACCCTTGACCCCTTCCTCCCCCACATCTAATAACAGTAAATATGCGTTGCACTTAGAGAGCATCCCTTTCTCCTTCCCTAAAAAAACCATGTCCAATTCCTGTTTATAGGGATAGATCCCTTCAGCCTTCTGGTCTCTTTTGTATCTTGAGAGTATCTGGGAGTATGGCCACCAATCCATATTGTATCCTTGCGAGATTAATGTTTCCCTGGTCTTCAGGTTCCCCTGAGCATCTAAGATCTCCTCGTATGTCAAGGTTTTCTCCCCTCTATCTAGTGTTGGGTAGACGAGGGCTTCCTGAGTAGAGATCCAACACGGCACCTTCAAATATGTCTTCCTCCTCAACTTCTCCCAAGTGTAGCTCAGAGTCCTATGAACAAGATGGTCATAGAAGTGTTTGGGTGGCTCAGATCCAGGCCAAATATAATAATGCCAACCATACTGGAGGCCCCAGCCTTCAATTGTCAGGAGCTGCCTTCTTCTCAGAGTCATCCACTCTTTCAACCAAGTTAGTAATGCCGCCTGGTAGTAGAGCTGCCAATTCGGGAGGCCAAATCCTCCTCTGATTCTAGGTTCCTGCATCATTTTAAGTTTAATTCTAGGCTTTTTGCCTTGCCGGATGAATTTCGAAACAGCTCTATCCATTTCATTGGAAAATTTTTTTTCCAATTTTACAGGGGCCGATTGAAATAAAAATAGCCATTTGGGGAGGATGCACATTTTAATAACTGCTATTCTCCCCATAAGGGAAAGTTGCAGATTCTTCCGTCTTCCAAAATCTTTAACCATCCGATTATAAAGATGAACATAATTATCTTCCTTTATGGAACTGCATCTCCCTGTCAACCATATTCCCAAGTATTTGATCTTATTTACAATCTTCAAACCCACTAGTTCTTCAAGTTAGCGTTTCTGTCTTTGGGTCATATTTTTAACAAGCATTTTAGTCTTATCTTCATTAATAAGTAAACCTGCCATTGGAGAAGGGACCGGGTTCAGTGGGTTGTGTGGATCTCAGCAGAGTCAGTTGGGGGGGGGGGTTGTGAAATCCCAGGGGACCCTGAGTTCCAGTCCTGCCCTGGGCACTAAGCCAGCTAGGGGGCCCTGGGCCAGCCACTCTCTCAGAGCCCTGGGAAAGAGGCAATGGCAACCTCTTCTGAGCAGCCTTGCCGAGATCTCTGGGTCAGCTTCACCTGGGGGCTTTCTGACCCCCTTCACTCCCAGGGGGCCTCCCTGCGCCTGGCTTCCTCCATTTGAAGTCTGGACTGACCACAAAAATCTGGAGGCTCTTAGGACCCCTGGAAACTATCACCCAAACAAGTCCGATGGGCTCAAAGCTTCAACCATTTCAACTTCATACTAAATTCCAGGGGGAAGAACTTTCTAGGTGACGCCTTCTCCTGCATGCCCCAGTACAAAGGTGAATGGGAGCAGGTGGTGGACGCCATCATTCCCTCTACTGAAATGGCTGCCCAGGTGACCACCAGATGGCAACGTCGTGACCGGCCAGACTGTGAAGTCTGGACTTAATGAGAGACGAGAGGCAGCTGAGGAAAGCTGAACACCAAGATTGATTCGGAAAACACAAAGAACAACTATGGACAGCAGGATGACAACTCTCCCTGCTTGACCGCTATTTATACAGAAACTGTCCAGCAGGGGAACCAATAGGAAAGCTCAGAGAGCCCGTATTAGTTTAGGGAGATGGGGGAGCCCTTGGACATCCCCAACTCACCCTCAAAGACATTGGTGTATTCAGCCAAGATGTCCCTCCACGATAGGCTGGCTGCTAGCGACCTGGTGCACTCCTAACCCAGATAGGCCCAGGGCAGGGAACCAATCAGGCCCCAGCAAGGCAGGCAGGGGCTTTCCCACAACCAGGACAGGTAGGGAACCATGAAAGTCCCCATAGTCAACCCGCCAGGAGTAACTACCCAGGGTGGGAATGTGAGTCCCCTGGTAGTCCTTAAGGGTCGTGTCCGCGAGGTCAGCTGGTTGCAGGACAGAGAGGGGCGTAGCTTGATGAGGTCGGCCCAAGAGATGAGGGATCAGGACGATCCCAAGTCAACCTTCATAGAGTACGGGGGGCCCTCCAGGAGTAGGGACACCGTGATCCTCTTCCAGTCAGCCGATGCCTTGCTGACCGACACTGTGGGGCTGTCAGGAGGATCTCTGTGGACAATGTAGCAGTCGGCTCCTCTGAGCAGCTGGTGGCATTGTTGCTGGCACTGCGGTGCTGGTCAGACAGCTGCCACTGGGGGTGTTGGCTGGACATCAGCTTGGAATGGCAGACTTGCACCAGGAGGCCTTTTTTAGAGCAATGCCAGCATATGGCTGCTTTGAAAGGGCAAGCGGCACAGGCATGATTCCCACCACAGCCCAGGCAGGCAGCTACACTGGGACGGCTGGTCGTCTGCTGAGGAAACCGTCTAGGTTGGGCTTTGAGATGGTCCACCTGGTCCTCCTCCTAGTCCTCCAGAGGCTCCAGTTCGTCGATGAAGCACGCTGGCTGAGGTGGAGCGAGTGGTTGGTGATAGAGGTTCATCTCAGGGGTAGACTGGTTGGATAGCTCAGAAGATCAGGCTTCCTCCATGGCCATCTGGAGCGTGATGTCAGCCCAGGCAAGTGGTTGTCGTTTCAAGCAGAGGTCTTCCACCCCACAAACGAATTGCTCCATTAGGGAGTCATCTAGATCCCCGAACTCGCATGGGATAATTGCCGCCCAAAGGGATTGGAGGAATTGCCTGACCGATTCCGTCTCCTTCTGGACACATTGCCAGAAGGCATAGTGGTGGGCGATCCGGGATGGCGTTGGGGCACAGTGGTGCTTCAATTGAGCGAGGAGCGTTTCTCCATTGAGTTCATACACAGCCGATGGCCATGCGAGAGTCCTGGCCATTGTGAACATCTGGGGACCGCAGCAGCTGAGGAAAAAAATCTACATTTGGGGTCTGAGGGCAATTGAGGATAATTGTTAGCAATCAGGAAGCCCTCGAACTGCTCCAAACATACAGCCCATGACTCGATAGCGGCCTTAAAAGGCTCAAAGGGCGGCAGAGTAGCGATTGTGGAACGTCTGAGGTAAAGTGAAATGAGAGGAAGGAAAAAAAAATCCTCTTTTGCCTTGTTTCCTTCGTAGCTGTGAAGGAATGAAGCAGAATGAAGATGTTCAGACGAAAACCTTCAGCCCCCTTCACTCCTCGTCGCCTGTGTTGAGTTTGGGCTTCATGAAGAGGCAGCTGAGCTAAGCTGAACAAGAAGATTTATTTGTAATAGGCGAGAAGCCAATCAAATGCAGCTGAGCAATTGCCGGCTGTCAATCGTAAGTCCGGAACTTACAGGTGGTCGTAAGTTTAGGACTTTGGGAACTGGTTGCAAGTGAAATACTTAGCACCGTCCACCATTAAGAACCACCTTTCCCAGTGGCCTCCATGTTTCCAGTCTCTTTCCCCCCACTTGCAACTGAACCCAGATGGACGTTTCTCCCAACAGCAGGAAAAGAGGACCTGATATTAGTGGATCTTCATTCAGACTTCTGGGAAGTTGAACTTCTCCCTCACTTGCCTGCTGGATCTACCACTAGGACAGGGAGGGTCAAACTCAAGGCCCACAGGCCAGATCCATCCCACGGGGTGCTTAGATCTTCCCTGGGGAGGGAGGGGGGCTGGAAACAGCAAAGGACCAGTGAAAACGGAGCTTGGGGATGGAGAGGATGTGGCCCCAGATGCCCCATTTCCTCTGGCCGAGGGCAGAGCCTTAACCTGTGGGATGTGTTGGTGCTGGTTCTCATCTGAAATTTCACAATGTTGTTCGGTTAACCTGAAAAGGAGAAGATGCTACAGGAGTTACGTCCGCCTTCCATGCAGCTCCATCATTCCTCTCTGTTGCATCTGTTTCCTGCATCACATTCACCTCCATTGTTCCCATGATGCATTTCCGGTTCTTCTTGTCATATTCCCTCTCCAATCAGAGGGCTTCTTCACAGGGATGGCTTGTGGTGTGTTTTATATACTCCGCATGGAACAGAGCGGGAATGTCCAGGGCAGAAACAGAGCTGGGAAGCCCTGCAAGGAGAAGCTCAAAAGCCTCTTGACAATCGGTAGAGAAACCGAAGTCTCCTTCGTCTGGGAAGGAAGTTTAGGAGAGATGGGAAAGGAGGTTTCAGGGCTGAATCAGCCTCAACCAGGGTTTCTCAACCCTGGAGACTTTCAGATGGGTGGACTCCAACTCCCAGAATTCCCCACACAGCTGAACTTAAGAATCAGGGGAGCAAATGGGGGTTGACTGCACAGAACACAATTTCCTCTGCAGTGTAAAAGTTTTGAGGGTCGTTCAGAGGGGCTGAAACAGCTGCCTCAAACCTCTCCCTCTGCCCCCATTTTGCTCCTTCAACTTCACTCCATGTAAGAAATGTCCCTGTTTCTGAACCTTCCCTCTCTAGAGGTGCCGAAGGGGTTGAGAAAGAGCATGGATGGGCTTCCTGCACACACACACACACACACACACACTTTGGCAGTGCTGACTTCTATGTAGAACAGTATTTCTCAGTCTTGGCATCTTTCAGATGGGTGAACTTCAACTCCCAGAATTCCCCTCTGTGCTGCCTGTAGGATTCTGGGCCATCTTGAAGTTGCCAAGGTTGAGAAGCCCTGAGCCAGGTGTGTGTGTGTGTGTGTGTGTGTGTGTGTGTGTGAACTGAGGCGAGTTAAAGGTGCTTAAAACAATCGACTTAACATGGTGTCATTCTCTGAGCATGATGCACGTGATGGGGCCACAATGCAAAAAGTGGGCTTCCTTTGTGTGAGGATGATGCACAAAGGAAAATCTAATCACAATATCAACAGAATACTTGACTCTTCTGGGATTATTTTTTCAGGAATGTAATTTAATCAATTTAATTTAACACGTTTCAAGGAACCTAATTGGGGTTGGGGTGATATGTACAAAGCTTTCTCCAGAAGAAAGATTTCCTGGGTCTATTTCCCTTTTCTAAAACTTATCTCAGTGTATTCAGAAGCCATAATTGGCCTTTCACTGATTTAATAAGAGCGATGGGGAAAGTGGAGCTTAAGAGACAATGAAATAGGGAGCTGTCTTTTGATCCAAGCATTCAGATGGTTGCAGGTTTCCACCTTCTGCAAAATGGGAGAAGCAGTTTCTGCTTTTGGCCTCATCTTTCATGATTGCCCTGGAGACGCTTTGATGGGAAGGGATCCAGGCAGCCCTGATCTTCAGGGGGGGGGGGGAGAGTCCAAAGTCTGAATTTACTCTTAGACACTTTTTGCCTGAAGCCAAGTTCTCCAGCAGGAAAAGTTTCCATTCGGAGTCAGTGGGAGGAGAAGCTGCCCCTGATTCCCTGGGTCTCTGCCCAGAGTCTCCCCTGGAGGATTTGGCCAAAGAACAGAGCAGAAACTTTTCTCATAATTCTCCAACTAGTTTTTGCACTCAAAGTTTGTTGGCCGTTTCTCTGGAGGGAAATGAAAGGGAAATAATCCCCACGTGGCTCATAATGATAGAGGCAGAGATTGAATTAAATCTGTCATCTACTTTTGAGAAGTTTCGCATCTCCATCCTTGAAATTGGCCCGGAGGGAATACAGGGCACCTGTGGCTGAAGAAAAAGAAATCTGACATTTGTTGGCACAGTAGTTAAAGAGAAAATCCCAGGGGTCAGTTTATGCCCAAGCATGTCACAGATCTGAAATAGCTCTCATTTCAGGGAGCAGAATCAATTTACTTTACTTTGAAAGTTAATGCTCAAGGGCATTGCCACAAAACAGCTGATGCAATAGTGTGGCTGTTATCCAAGAACACAACCAGGCTCAGTCAAAACGTGTCACCAGAACTTTGTGTAGTTAAACAAAAACCACACATACACAGAGGGAGGTTGGAGCGTTTCTGTGTCTTTGGAAGGAAGTTCTTGTTTACAGGCTGACTTTTAGCTCTGCAGAGGAACTATAGCAGGTGTTACACCTCTCCCCTATAATTTTGGAAGCCCTGGGGATTTCCTCCTCCCTCTTTTCTCTCCAAGAAGTTTTCTGTCACCTTGGAAACTGCCTCCTGAATGAGAAATACAATGCAAAGTTATATTGCTGCCCTCAATAATAACCGGTTTGGCCTGAGATGTGTCTCTGCACAACTGTGGCCTTCCTACTCTCATGTTTCCTCCCCACTTGAGGGGTTTCTTTCAAAATGGGACAAATCAGTCCAGCGAGATTCATTTGAGTCTATTTCCAGACACACTTAAAAAGTCCTTATTTTAATCCATCTGGACTCAGGAAGCCTCATGGACACACCCAAAATTGGTTTGTCTATATATCTACACCCAGACACTTTTTATTTGACAGATTACCTTTTCAATAGTTGAACATCTAGTACCTAAGTCAAGAAAATCATCATTTTTTTCTTTATTCCATTTAGCTTCTGCCAGATTCCAGAATGAGACTAGATGACAATATAACAAACAAAATCCAAATGCAATTTCAATCAGAAGAGGAGGAATAAAAGAAGAAGAAGCTAAAAAGAAGTAGATGGTGAATCCACTAGCAGTGAATATGTTAAACACTGCATGATTCACTGGGTGAGGAATTTTGGTCATAATATTGGAGCACATTGTAGTAATATTCTAAATTAACATTTAGAATAGCCAAATAAAAGAGTTGGAAAGAACTTTGGAGGTCTTCTAGTCCAACTTGCTTCTCAAGCTGGAAGCACCCCGATCCTGCAGCCGCCTGGGAGGAATCCGCTCTTCTCTCGCCCGCTGCGCTCCTTCTGCCCGGCAGCTGCTCGCGGAGAAGCGAAGGGAGGGAGGGGCGAGGGGAGCTGCGCCCAAGGCCAGAAGCCCCCTTTCCCCTTTTGCCTTTGTGGGCGGCGGCTGGGCTGAGTCCCGGGAACTTCTGAACCTCCATTCCCCCCATGTCCATTCTTGGGGGGTGGGGCTTATTGGGAAGTTACAGGTGGGGGAGGGGTGATTGGGAGAACTGGGCCCTTCTTCACTCCCACAACTGGAGGCAGCAACATCTGGAGAAGGAGGGGCTTCCTCTGCCTTGGGGGAGGAATGAAGAGGTGGCAGCTGCCAAAGATTATGGGGGCAGAGTCTGCCTTTTGCTTCAGTTGAGATGGACCCTGTTCCTCCCCTTCGGACCTTCCGGCTCTGGGGATCTGCAGATGCCCCTTCAAGAGGGCCCTTCAGTCCCCGGAGACCCTCCCTTCTTCGGCTAAACCGCTCCGACTGGCCGTCCCACTGGATCCCTTCCTCTTCACCTGCCGCAGGGGCCTCGATCTGGCCGGGGATGATTGGCAGCTCCTGTGTAAGAGCTGCGCAAGGGAACGTCACAAATAGGCTGCGGACACCTGGTGGCAGGTGAAGAGGGAGGAAGAGTCCATGGGCAGGAAAGAGGGGAGGGAAGGGGAGAGGGAGGGGGAGGACGGGGAGAAATCAATGCCCAGAAGGCCAGAGAGCTGCAGGGGGTCCCTTCTGAAGAGAACGGCCTTCGGGTTTTCTTTGATCTGGGAAGTTTTGAGCAGGTCAGGCTTTCTTCGGTGATTTGTACTTACAAAATCATTCAAAGGCAAGGGAAGTTGATGGGTTTCTTCCCCTTCCTCTCCCCTCCCCCTCCCCTCCCCCTTTCCCTCCCCCTCCCCTCTCCCTCCCCTACCCCTTCCCCTCCCCCTCCCCTTCCCCTCCCCCCTCCCCTCTTTTCTTTCCCTCCCCCTCCCTTCCCCCTCTCCCTCCCCCTCCCCTTCCCCTCCTCTTTCCCTCCCCCTCCCCTTCCCCTCCTCTTTCCCTCCCCCTCCCCTTCCCCTCCCCCCTCCCCCCTTTTCTTTCCCTCCCCCTCCCCTTCCCCTCCTCTTTCCCTCCCCCTTCCCTTCCCCTCCCCCTCCCCCTTTTCTTTCCATCCCCCTCCCTGCCTCTTTCTCTCCCCCTCCCCTTCCCCTCCTCTTCCCCTCCCCCTTCCCCTCCCCCTCCCCTCCTCTTTTCATCCCCCTTTCCTTCCCCCTCCCCTCCCCCTCCTCTTTCTCTCCCCCTCCCCTCCCCCTTTCTCTCCCCCTCCCCTCACCCTTTTCTTTCCCTCCCCCTCCCCCTCCTCTTTCCCTCCCCCTTTCCCTTCCCGTTGCATCAACCCACAGAGACTTCATGCAAAGTCCTCATTCTCCAGGATCGCCTGGATGAGGCCCTTGGACAGGAGATTGAAGAGAAACGCCACGGAGAGAGACGGACCCTCAACCTACACTCAGACACACAGAGATGGATGGATGGATGGATGGATGGATGGATGGATGGATGGATGGATGGATGGATGGATGGATAGTAAATCGCCCCCCATGCTCCCCTCTCGCCTTGCCCACACACACAGCCGTGGCGCAGACCTTGCCTGTCCCAGAGCACCTGGGGAACGTGGGAAGAAGGCACAGCAGCCCAGTGGTGGGATTCAAATAATTTAACAGCCGGTTCTGTGCTCCAGTGATGATTTTATGTATAAAAAACCGAGATTAAGTCTTATTTTGGAGGGGATGCCTTACTTTAAAGCAGGCGGTGGGGTCTGCACGTAATTCAGCACCCGGCGCCCTCATTTATCTTTCTGTTCATTTGACTCATCATCCCATGGACAGTAAGAATCTTATTATCTGTGTTAAGGTTATTCTCAGACTTCACAGTATCAGAATGAGGATGGGATATGCTTTACATGGTTTCTCCTGAGAGCACCAACCAATCAGGGCATCCGTGTAGTGTTGAACAATGAATAAAATTGTTAAAAACAGTAAAAGTCTGGCTCTAGGAGGCTCATGATCATCTGGAGCATTAAAAAAACCATCTTGTAATTGGCTTAGGAATGGCCGAATCAGAAACCTTCTAGCTGGCAGAACCCAACTTTCCTTCCCGATCTAAAGGGACCTTTTGTGCAGCACAAGATTCAAAGAGTCTTTCAAAGGAATCTCAAAGGGGGGTTGAACAAACCCCCTCAAAAGCTCTTTTTCATGGCCAGAAAAACTGCATTGAAGAGGAGCTTCTCAAGGGGCATCGGAAGCCCCAGGGAGGCTCCCATCCACAGGCGCCTCTGGGAAAGCCAGGCTCCCTTCGGTCCCTCCAGCCACAAGCACCTGGGAAGGGAGGCATCCAAGGGGGAGGGGGGGAGATTCGGGGCTGCTTTGGAAGGAAAGGGGGGATCTCCCTGACCCCCAGAAAGAAAGAGGGAGACTCCGACACAATTGGGGTTGGGGGGGGGAATCGGAAGGGGCTACTTCATCCAGACATTCTTAGCAGGAGAGACGCGTGTTTGAAGGAAGGAAACGAAGCGAAGCGGCGCCTTTCCTAATAGAGCCCAGTGGAGGATTCCCCCGGGAAGGGGTGGATGGGGGAATCTGGGGAAAGGATCCAGCAGGATTAGATCCCTGAGGATCCTCTTTGCCTCTTCCTGGTTTAACTGAGGGCTTTCCGTAGCTTCCCTTCGGATTGGGGGGTTTCTGTGACTCCCAAGTCTTCCCTGGCTATGGGGGGCGCCTCCCCTTCTCCAGCGCAGCGTCTCTTCCAACCTTCATCTCTGAACTGAAACGTGGGAATCGGCGGTTCTGAATTAGGGGAAGGAAGCTTTGATTTCCAACTTTGGAGGATGAGAAGGGCCAGAACCAGCGGAAGCACCAATGGGAATTCTCCCTGCTTGAGCGTCATCGGTCTCTGGGCAGAGTCCTTCCAAGCTTCACCTGAAGGAGAACTGAGTCCATCGCAGAGAAAGAAGCGGAGAAATTGGGAGGGGGATCAGTTGGGTATTGAGAGGAGATGCAGCTCAAGGGGGGGGGGTCATGGCAGCCCCAGACGGGACCCTCCCCTTCTTTTGCTCTCTTCACGCTTCTCAGCCAGGGACTCCCGCTTCCCCCCTTCTTATTTCCCCCCCATTGACATCCACAACAGCGATTCTTGAACCCCAAACCGAGCTGTTATTTCGGAGGGTCAGAAAACCCCACAGCACTGCAGGTACAAGCGGCCCTCTGGCAGCCCCTTTGCCAGGAAGGGACCAAAGGCAGAAGCTTCCGGGAGGGAGAGGGAGGGCAGGGGTTGGTGGAGGGGCACTCCCAAGGATGGAGAGAGAGAGAGAGAGAGAAGGTGCCCAAGGACTCCCCAGCCAGCCCACTTAGATCTGCTTCTGAGTTGTGTTTCTCAGCCTTGTCATAACTTTCAACAATTACTAAATGAATGGCCGTAAATCAAAGGGCCAATGGTGGAGGAGAAGACATTCTGGGCAAGGGAGGAAGGGCTTGGATCTCTGCTGTTGTGAATCTTCCATTCAAATTGCTCACTTGCTCAGTTGGTCTTCATAACCTTTGCAGACCTCTTCCTTTTCTGCAATTAGTTGGATCTTGTTCCCCGAAAGCTCCTTGTTCTGCCACTGGAGCTCCTCTTTTTCTGACAAGAGCCTTGAAATTCCCATGGTCCTCCTGTAAATTGTGAAGAACAGAGAGAAATTGGCCTTTTTTTATACTTAAAGCATGACACTTTTTCTTAAATTAAAAGAAATTAAACATAACTATATATTTTATACTAGCTGTACCCACCACACGTTGCTGTAGCCAAGTTTGGTTAACTGAAAAAGTTTCCCTTCATAGACCCCCTCAGCAACCTCCTTCATTCTCTGCCTCGGTTTCCCCACTCTCTCCCTCCCCTTCCTCTCTTACTCTTCCTACCTACCTACCGTATTTCTTCCACCCCTCTATCCCTCTACCTACCTACTGTAATTCTCCCTCTCTTATCCCACTACCTACCTACCTACCATATTTTTCTCTCTCTCTCTGTCCCTCTACCTACCTACCCACCGTATTTCTCTTTCTCTCTATCCCTCTACCTAACTACCTAGAGAGAGGAGAGAGGGGCTGCTGACTTGGCAGCAGCCTTGTGGAAGGGGAGAGTTTGGCAGAGGGGGGGCACTGGCGGCGGCATTTGAGTGGCGAGGTGGTGGGGTGGAAGACATGGGGTGTGCAGCATTGCCTGCGCCGGTGTTTCGAGTGGCGAGGTGGGGGGTGCAAAGAGGCCTGCAGCGTTGGGAGCACCAGTGTTATGAGGGGAGAGGTGGGAGGGAGGAGGCGGAGGCATGGCACAGGCAGCTTGGTTGCAGGCATGGCAAGTTGGGAGGGGGAGGAGGCAGGGGAGACATGCAGCTCCGTTGCAGGCATGGTGAGTTGGGGGGAGGGAGGGGGTGTGGTGAGTGAGTGAAGAAACCACAAAAGAGCTGCAGTGGTACATTTGTGTGGCATTTAGGTGGCACCAGTGTGCCACATCCACACAATTTGTACGTATCATTGGTGCTGCACTTGTAAGGAATGTTGTGTGAAAATTTGATGGGGATTGGTGCAGTCGTTTCTGAGATTAGCGGTTTTGAACAAACTCCTAGTTATTTTTTTTATTTTTATAGATTATAACTTTGTGTGTTTTGTGTGTGTGTCTCTGTATGTGTATAACAATTCATTTTTTTTCTATTTCTGCTATAACAATCAGCAGTTTCTCCTTACAGGAAATAATCCTTCAGCCATTTATTGGGTATGTGAGAAACAGTAAAAGTGAGAAATCAGACGATTTTCATGGATGAGCTATAACTGAATACTTATACAGCACATTATTCTACCTTTTTAATTGTCATATTTCCCCCCTGAAAGACTTCAGATTGCAGGATCCGATCTGGGTCGGTCACAGGGACCAGAGGTTGAGCCTTCTGGGCTTTCAGACTCGTGCTGGGACCCATCCGGAGGGTACTTCTCTCTGCCAGAATGTGTGCTCTGGCCTCTTCTGTAGATAGCATTTATGTGGGGCCTAGTTGTGTGTGTGGCGTTTTATTTGTTGATTGGGGCATTGACGGCCAATTATTAAGTCATTTGGCTTTTGGTTCCTCTCAGCTCCTAAGTACCTGGTAAATTGGTGGTAAATCAGCACTCCTGTTGACTGACAAGGGGCCCGTTTCCCAGGCTTCAATCATTTTCCTGGCTATTTTTGTACCTTCTCCACCAACAATCTTAGTAGCTGCAAAATTGAATGTATGACCTTGTTTGTTGCAATGTGAGACTACCAGTGAGTTCAGGTCTCCTCATTTGATCACACGCTTGTCTTTTTGCAATCTGGTGGTCCTCCATGCCTGTCCTACATGGAGCAATCCATGAAGGGGATCCGGTAGATTAATTAGAAACATCTCACAAGTCCAAGCAAACTTTGCAATGCATAATTTGTCCTCACATGGTAGCCTCTAGATGGTCTGCGATGTCCAGTTACAGATCTTGGAAGTTCTGTTGCTTCTGAAATGGCTTTGATACATGGCAGGGTGTGCCATATAGTTGGTCTTGAACTTTCTTTTTTACTGTCTCTCCCTTGTGTGTTCTATCTTGCAACAAATGCTTGTGGGCTCCCAATCTGCCCGAATTTCCACATTTGCACATAGCTACTTGAGCTTGCTGGGGACTACGGTGGGTTCTCGCCCTGCCATATAATGTTCTGACACAACTCTTTGTGTGTGGCAGTGGGTGGTTCCTGGGGAAACTGAGAATGCCTAGAGCAGTGATGGCGAACCTTTTTCGCCTTGGGTGCCAAAAACACGCTTGTGCGTGATATCACACACACTCGAATGCCCACCCACATAACTTAATGCCCCCACCACCACCACCACCACTGTGGACCGGGCATTTTTGCGCAAGGCTTCCCTGCCAGAAGCTCTGGCTGCTTCTCCTTGACTAACACCCAGAGTGGGCAGAGACCAGGGTGGGGGTTGGGGATGCTCCTGCCTCAAAAACCCTTTTTACTCCGGCAGGTGTGAGTCCCGTGGCTCACCCCCAACCCCACCTCTATCAAAGAGCATCCTGGGCACTAGCCGATCGATCAATGAGGAAGGGAGCTGCCTGCAGGGCGAAAGACAAGCGTCAAGGAAAGAGGAAAAGAGGTTTCTTTCGCTCATGCTGGCTGCTGTCCCCCCCCCCCCCCGTGCTGTTAAAAGGGATCCTGCCTGATTGCTGGAATCCAATTCTTTCCTTGCCATTTGTCCCACCCCCCCTCCGCCCTACAGGCAGCTCTCTCCTCCTTTCCTTTCGGATTCCAGCAATCAGGCAGGATCCCCTTTAACAGGACGGGGGAGGAAGGAGAACAGAGCAGCCAGCAGGAGTGAAAGAAGCCTCTTTTCCTCTGTCTTTGCCGCTTGTCTTTTGCCCCTGCAGGCAGCTCCCTTCCTCATTTCCCTTTTGCATTGAGCTGTTTTCCGCCCTTTGGAGGCTTCAGGGAATCCTCCGGAGAGCGAAAAACTGCTGAAAATCGGCTGGCCAGTGCAGTCATGCACACTAGAGCTGACAGGGCAAGCCTTGCGTGCCCTCAGAAATGGCTCCACGTGCCGCCTCTGGCACACGTACCATAGGTTCGCCCTTACGGGCCTAGAGTGTGGTGGACTTGTGATGAGCCATGGTTTCTAGGCTTCCCTCTTCCTGCCGGTGGAGAAGGACATCTGAAAGTGTCAATTGCCTGGCTGTTTCTCCCTCTGTTGTGAATTGTCTGTGTGGGAAAATGGAGCTCAGTGGGGCATGGAAGCCTTTCGGTGCATTTCTTTTGATGACGACACACAGGTCATCCATGCAGGGGCACCAAAATGTAGGTGTGGTTTTGAAATACACAATGTTGTAGTGCACACAGGACAGTTTCTGCAACGGCTTCTGATATTGGGGGTCCCAAGGGCCCCCCTTTATTTGCTCCTACATTTCCCTTTTGAAAGGGAAGAAGGGATGTTGGGGACACTGGAGCAGCTTCCTGATTTGTGTTGTTCTGATCTTCTCCTTTTCCATCTCTTCCTTCGCATGGAGGATGGGGAGGGAGGGATGGAAACAGGGAGGCTACCTTCAAGGGTGACCATCGTCTCACCAGGAGCCACGTTGAAGCCTGGTAGTTTTCTCACAACTGGTGTGGATGATGCGGCTGTGCTGTTGGAAGGGAGGGGGGGTGAGAAGCTTAAGAGTTGTGCCAACCATTTAGCCCAGTTGTAGGGAGGGGTCTCTCACAATGCTGCAATAGGTCTGAGGGGGGGGGCTCCTATTTTGTGTATTTTGTGTATCTTGAGGAGTCCATAAAATCTCACGGTGGCTCTTGTTAGGAGTATAATCCTAGGGTTGGGTAGTCCACATATATAAGCCATTGATAAATGGTATTTGTTGCTTTAAGATGTTTGTATGCAATTAGAGACTGTAATTATCTCTGTAATAAGAGGAAGTCAGGAGAGCGCATTCTCAGCTTGCTTGCTCTCTCTCTCTGCTGATTGCTCTCTACTGCATTGATTCCTGAATTGACTGAAACTGACTGTTTGAAGAAGGTAGAATTAGGAATTGCCCGTAACTGACTGACTGAAGAAGGAAGAAGGAAGAAGAAGGATGAGTTGTGAATTGTGACTGTAAGCAATTGTGTATTTGATGAGGACTATGTTTGAGCCACTATTTACTATCACTGCCTGTGAAGTATTAGAAGTTTAGTTTTACAACAGCAGTAAAGCTATTTTTACTAACTGTGTCTGAGATACTATTTGTGTGGATACTGGCTACGTTTATCTGGCTTCACTTTCGGCTGCTCAATTTCCATTCTCCCAATGGAGATCTCCCCAACAGCTCTCATTGTCCCACACTCCTTTTCCTCTATTCGCTTCTTTTTTCTGAGTTGTGTGAGGGAAGCGTGTAGTTGTGAGACCCCCATTCCCATCTCTGGGGCTTTTGCTGGTCTGCATGCAGAGGGATCCTTGGGGAGGGCGAAGGCCTTTGGCTCAGGATCCGAGCGGTTCATCACCACCATTGAGAGGCCTTTGCCTGACGGTGGAATAATAACGTCCTGATCTTGTTTCCGGCCTTCCAAGGTGCGTTGCTCCTTCTGGGCAAGGTGTGTTGTTGGGTTTGTGTGTGACCAGTGTGGCCGAGACCTTTTGTGCGATGGGCTCTTTCTCTGGCTCTTCTCTCTCCCCTCTGAGGCGTCTGGATCCCAAGGGGGCTCTCGGTTCTCTTGGCTCAGCCTCTCACTCGCTAAGCCCCTCGTCCCGTTCGAGGATTCCTGATTCCTGCTGGCTGAACCTTGCAGGCTTTGCACTCTGCACATGCACAGGCACCCCGTGGACTCTCGGTGCAAGTGGAAAGGTCAGCATTTGAGGGGTGCATGGAAGCCACGGGGGGCTCCGTCTGCTGCTACTGCTGGTTTGCTCAGAGGTGAGCTCCGCATGTGCGCTTGATGTGCAATACATGCGCAAGTGCAGTACTAAAAGAAACCCCATGGCACTGCCGAGAGACCCTGTTGGGGGGCCTGGCAGGCTGAGTTTCTACCTCCTCGGCCGAACTGCTCCAACCGGTAGGAAGCCACCTCTGACGGGAGCCTTAGGAAAAGGAAACGGAAGGAAAGAGGAAGGTCCCCTGGGGAAGCCTTGCCTTGCGCCTCCTCTTCTCCACCTCCTCCTCCTCTTCCTCTTTGGGGCCTCCCATGAAAGCATCCAACAGAGAAGAGACAGAGACAGGTCGTCCTCCACTTACGACAGTTCATTTAGTAACGGTTCAAAGTTGAAACGAAGTCACTGAAAAGAGTGACGTATGACCATTTCACACATATGGCCATTGCAGCATCCCCAGGGTCACGTGACCACAATCTGGATGCTGGGCAACAGGTTCCTATTTATGACGGTCGTAGTGTCCGGGGGGGGGTCTCGTGATCTCCTTTTGTGATACTTCTGACAAGCAAAGTCAATGGGGAAGCCTGATTCACTTAACAACCAGATTACTAACTTTAACAACTACAGTGATCCACTTAACAACTGTGGCAAGAAAGGTCATAAAATGGGGCAAAATTATCTTAACTGTCTCTCATAGCAAATTAAATGTTGGAGTCCACTGTGGTCATAAGTCAAGAACGGCCTGTTGTAGGAGACCTTGTGAAATCCAGAGGAGGGGGCTTGGAGTCTGGGGAAGGGGAAAGCAAATAGGAAAGAGAGAAAGAAACACAGAAAATTTCACCTCCACTTTCTTGACTTATCACAACATTCACACAGAACTCACAGAGACCAGAATAAATGGAAGATGGGGGCAGGGGCAGCATTCGCACTCAGCACCAAAGGAAATCGGGCTTTTCAAAGGGAGAAACGGACAGTTTCCAGACTCTTCCTGTCAAACTCAGATCGGAAGAGGAGCAGAGAAAATGCTTCAGATACAAACGGTAGAGCTGAAAATTAAAGGATCTGAAAATGGATGTTTTCATTCTTTGGTTGATCAAAGAAAAAAAATTACAGTGGAGATTTCTATACGCACTTAATTTTTTTTAACTTTTTTATTTTGCTGTGAAGTAAATACCAAAATAAAAAAAATTCCCCAGCTAAAATCCCAGAGAGTTCTTCAGCTAAATTCTTTCTGCGAAGGTGGTTTTATCAGGAAATCAGGAAAGAATGATATAAGAGGGATGTAGATTTCCCTCCCCAGCTGAGAGCCAGTCAAATATGGCATTCCCCATCATTCTGGCATTCTCAGGGAGAGGATCAGGCAGCCAGGCTGGTGCTTGGTTCCCATGGTTTCCTCCTGACCCCTCATTTCAGTTATTCAACTATTTCCCATTTTGAAACATGTAGATATGATTTTCTTTCAGTCCTGCATGCTATCAAAATGGAAAGAATTAATATCTCCTTTCAAATAAAAGAAACTTAAACAATTCTTCCAATAACACAATGGTATTTTTTTCTCATGTTTTTACATTTGTTCTGGCTGTGAGATGCTCCTTTGTGTTCAGGTCTGGCCTTAGAAGGACAATGTAGCCCTTGGGGATGAAGATGCAGCCCAGCAGACCAGCACTGGAGGCCAGGATGGAGAAGACCTGGACAGCCACCATGTATTTCCCTTTGGTGCTCAGGTAGGTGGGCACAAACGTCACCCAGACACTGCAGAAGACCAGCATGCTGAAGGTGATCAGCTTGGCTTCGTTGAAGACCCCAGGCAGATTCCTGGCCAGGAAAGCCACCGTGAAGCAGATGGCAGCCAGGAAGCCCATGTAGCTGAGGGTGACGTAGAACATGACAACGGCCCCTTCGTTGCATTGCAGGATGATCTCTCTAGGCTGGGAGTGGAGGTCAGAGTCAGGGAAGGGGGGAGAAACTCCCAGCCAGATGGAGCAGATGATCACTTGGACAGCAGAACAAGAGAGGATGATGGAGTTGGCCAAGCTCTTCCCCAACCATCTCTTTGCTCGATTTCCTGGTTTTGTGGCCAAGAAAGCCAGCACCACCGTGATGGTTTTGGCCAAGAGAGAAGAAACGGCAACTGAGAAGATGATGCTGAAGACCGTTTGTCGGAGAAGGCAGGTGGCTTTCCTTGGTTGACCAATGAAGAGAGAAGAAGACAAGAAGCAAAGCAGGAGGGAGACCAGGAGGATGTAGGAGAGGTCCCGGTTGTTGGCTTTGACAAGGGGAGTTTCTCTGTATTTGATGAAGAGGATTAAAACAAACCCTGTGATTAAGAACAAGAGTAGGGCAGAGGAGACCAGGATGATGCCCAGAAATTCTTCATAAGACAGGAAGGTTATAACTTTGGGGATACATTGGACTCTCTTCTCATTTGGATATTTGTCATCTGGACACTTGGTGCATTTTCCTGCATCTGAGAAGCCAAAAAGCAATTTTCTTTAATATTCTGTCCTTTCATCTTACAATAAACACTTTCTTTGGATAACAGCAGATATCAGGGGCATTTTCCAAGAAGCATTTTTGAAACAATTTCATTAAACAATCACTCCTTTGAAATGATACAGGGCATGGGGGAAATGCAACCGGTTGGGGCAGTTCACTCAAACTGGTAGCTTTAAAAAGTATAAAGAAAAGTTCCAACAATTACGAAGCACAGCTGATTGTTATACTTTTTTTTTTCTTTTTAAAGCATTTTTAACTACCAGTTCATGAGAAACAGTTGTTTAAACATGTTTTTAAAAGGTAAAAAAAAAAAAAGTTGTCCATGCCCACCCAGTTTTGAATTTTGAATTTCACCACCGGTACAGGGTCTCCTGCTTAAGCCGGATGTAGGACTAAATGACCTCTAAGGTTCCTTCCAGCTCTATTCTGATTGATTGATCTACATGACTGGCAGAATATTTGTGTAATGAGTTCCCCCCATAACTATCCACAGCACCACATTATGGACCAGTGACTCCTCCTCAGTGACCCTCAAGGGGAGGATCCAATATACAGTGAATTTGCAAGGTCTTTCAGAAGGTGGACCTCACACAATCCATCCAGTTCCAAAGAACTCAGATCTTCCTAGAAAGGTGAACTTAGCAGAACAAGTCCAAACTAAGAAGCAGGAGAGACATTTCCTCTGCCATTAGTAAAGCTTTCTCAGTCTGCCACCCCCTCCTCCCATCACTTCCCAGCCCCTCCTTCAAAGTCTTTTTGATTTACTTCCTTTTAGATAAGAAATTCTGCAGGTTAGAAATAAATGTAAAACCCCAGGTGAGCTTCAATCTATCATTTAACTTGGACTTTCATGAAAATCTTCTGGGTGGATACAGTTCCACAAAGCCTCCCATTTTCCTCAGGGTGACCCACCTTCCTGAATGGCGAAGGTCCCCTCCGGACAAGGAACGCAGTCATAGCAGCAAACTGGCTCTCCTTCTCGAGCCCTCTTGACAAATCCAGGATGACAAGTTTCCGCACATCTGGACTGAGGCAGGGACTGAGCAGAAGAACAAGGAAGGCCAAAGAAAAAATGTTAGGACTCTCCGTCCATGGAAAACGGAGGGAGAAATGGATGGAGACAAGGAGCCTCTGGTCTTCACTGAGGTAGATAGGAAACCTCTGACTCCTTCTAAACAGATGCAGGAGGTAGAACAAGTGGCAGATTCTCCATTTACTTCCTCCCTTTTTCTTTTGGCATTTAACATTATAATAAAGGACTTTTTCGACTTAATAGTCTAGAACAGTGTTGGCGAACCTTTTTGGCACCGAGTGGCAAAACGGGAACACACACAAACATTTTTGGCGCACACATTGAAAACTACATGATCATCTGTTTTTCTGCATGTGCATGTGCACCAGCCACGTGGTTTACTGTTTCTGGCATGCATGTGCGCACAAAGACCACCTGCATGATGCGCATGTGCCAGCTCCAGGTTTCGGGGGTCCTCGTGCTTCCCTGTCTGCCCACCTGATCCCCATTGGGGTGGCAGGACGTCCCCACTGAGGATCCGGTTCTGTAGCCCTGGACAGGGAGAGAAGGTTGTGTGGGAAAGGCCCCCTCCCTCCACTGGAAAGCTGGAATCCCTTCCCGGCCTTGGAAGAACCCAGCACAGCCCCCCTCTCCCCCCACTTCATCCAAGGGAGAGCCTCCATGTGTGAGGAGCTGTGGAGATGGGGGCTGGTGGATGTGGATCTGATGGTCCCCATGGACGAAGGACCCAGCAGGACCAGCCTATGGGGGGAGGGGAGGACAGGAGCATTCCACATAATCTGCCCTGCTGTGTAATTTAAACCTTGGAGAAGACAAAGGAGCCACAAGAGCAGAACTGCAATGCAAAATGAAGGGCAGGGGAATCAGTGGGGAGCTGGGGGCTGCGGGAAGGGTGGGGGGCGGGAGGAAGAAGGGGAAGGGCATGGCTGAGTGAGTGGGACTCATTGATATTCCCTCCCCCCCTCCATCAAACACGCCTGTTACCCTTGAATATACTCCAAGCGATTTGGCTGCCTTCCCCTCAAAGCCCTGCAATGGCTCAGATTGGAGTGAGATACACGCATGTTTGTCTCACTCCAACCACACGCGGCTGCTGCTCTTTTTGTTGATGGTTTGTGCACATGCATGTACACCGGAAACCAAAACACTAAGGGGCTCATGCGCATGTGCACAGTGGAAACAAAGATCGTTTTCCTGGTGTGCACATGCGCACCGGATGGCTCCTCTTCCACTTTCTGGAACTCCAATGCATCCGAAGACCAGCTGACTGCCACACCTGAACCCAGAAGAGCAACTGGTAATGGCTCCACGTGCCAGGAGAGATGGTTCTGTGTGCCATAGGGATGGGGAACCTATGGCACTTCTGCCACATGTGCCATAGGTTCCCCATCACAGCTATAGGCTTTGCCCACTTGAAATGGGACCTCAGGCTTTGGCAAAGAGAGAAAAGACACCAAAATTTCTCCCACCTTATTGAGCAACTTTAGCTGTGAAAGAGTCTCTTGTCTGATAGAAAGTCTCTGTCTTACAAAATATGCCAGATATTCTCTCCTGGGAGCCTCCTTGGGGAGAATCAAGAAGCCGTCAATGACCAGATCTGCTTTGATCTCTCCATTTTGGTCCAAGTACAGTTTAAAGTGGGAAATATTCCAAAATTCATTCTTCTCCAGAAAGGGATGAAACTAGAATGGGAACATCCAGGAATTTGAAGAACAGAAAACTTTGTTTCTTATCCCACATTGAATCTTTCTTCTACAATTGTCTCATCTCCAAATATGGTTAAATAGGATACAAATACGGCCATTATCTTCATAAGTGAATGAAGAAGTTTGAGAAAAATTCATCAAAATATAGAGAAAATATAATCAACACATTTGGTCAATTATAGGGAACATTCTAGAGCAGATGACAAATAAAATGAACAGAGGAAAAAAAGATGATCTATAAACTCTTTGAAAACAACAGGGTGATTCCCAGAAAGCCTGGGTTGATCAAGAAGAAATCTCTCAGGCTAATCTTCCCCCTTGTAATCCTGATGGAAAACTCCTCCAGATCAGAAGTGGGTTCCTACCTGTTTGGACCAGTTTGGCTGAATTGGTAGTAAGTTAGTGGCCATATTGTTCTTGCCTTTTACACATGCGCAGAGCAACCGGCAGTAGCGACAGTCGGAACCCACCCCTGGCTCGATCCCACTTAGGAGCCTCAGTTTACTCCTGAGCCCCATTGGCCTTTCTTCCTGCCTCTCCCAGCCAACATTGCTGACGAGTAAACTGCAGCTACCTGAAAATTGCACACCTGAGAGTGTGTGGAAGGGGGGCGCAACACACGGGATGGGACCTGGCCAGCCCTGTTGTCACAGCAGGTGCATCAGTGAGACACTCCCCACCTCCCCAGACTGAGGCCACAGCCCCCACCAGCTCCCTTTGTCCACCCAGCCGGTGGGAGCCACAGCAGCGCCAGTCATGGCTGAGAGCTTCCTGTGCCAGCAGGCAGCCGAAAAGTTTTCCCTCTTAAAAGCCTCCAATGATGGAGCTTTAGGATCCAACCACACTTTAACCAACCAACCAACTGGGGCTTAGTCTGGAAACAGAAGAAGAAAGAACCAGTAAGTGGCTGTGCCCAACTGGGGGGGGGGATGTTGAGGGGGGGGCTGGGTGAGGGGGAGGGTGGGGGGTCCCTGAGCAAGCGCTGGGCAAGCAGGCAGGAGGGAGACATCGGAGGCTCATTGTCAACCCAGCTTTGTGCCCAGTCAGCTCCAGTTGCCCACCATTGGTTGGCTTAATGGTGGGGCACAGGGAGTTGGGGAGGCCGCTGGGCAGGAGCGGTTTGGCTCGGTTGTTCCCCAGATGGCAAAGCGGATGGACTCCAAAAGGATGAAGGGGATCTTCAGTGGAGGCAGTCGAGGGAGCCACCCTGGCTTATTCAGTCTAACTGTGATTGATGGGCCTTGCCTTGGGGTGGGGGCTGGGCCCAAATTTCCTCTCACTGCAAGCGTCTCTCAGCCGTTGTCTGCAGGGAAAAACCTTGCACAATAAACAATGACAGATGCAGGGGATGGGCTGGAATGGGCCACGAGATGCACATCTTACTGGAGACTGACAGCTCCGGATCTTGCGGCTTTTGGGGGGGGTTTCTTTTTAAAAAATGCCTCTGCAGAGGAGCTGAAACCCTCTGAAGTTTGTTTTGGGGAGGGAAGAGGGGCAGCATTCCCCACCCTCCCTGGGTGCCTGCAGCCTTGGAGCAACTCTGGGCCTTTGCGCAGGAAAGAAAACCTTCTCGTGAGTGTGAGAAGTTGTTCATGGCCTCCACTGTGCCAGGAGTTGCTGCAGGTGCCCAGAGAGGGGGGAATGCTGACCATCTTCCTGCCCCCTCCATAAGAAACCTTGGTGGGTTTTTGGGGGGGGGAGTCACCAGAGCCCCTTTATTTTGTTTCTTCACAGGCAGCTTCTCTTTCTGGCCCCCAAGCAGAGAACGAGGCTGTTACTTGGCCCCCCCTTCCCTCAGTCTCTGCATGGCCAACTTGACTCCACCCAGAGAGGGCTGCGGAGGGGGCTATAAACCAGGCTGATCAGGGGGGCAATGCTGCTCCTAGGAGCCCCACTCGGCCAGATCCCACCGGTGGTCAGCAGCTGAAGCGGTCTGGGTGCAGAGAGCGCTGCAGGGCCAGGAAAGGTCCAGGGAGAAGCCGTGAAGGCAGCCCAGCACCCGAAGAGGCAGCAGCGCCCGGCCACCTGGGATTGGGGTGGGAATGGGGTGGGCACCTGTCTGACAGCTGGAGTGGATGTGGAGATGGACATTGCACACAAAGGTACAAGCCCCCCCCCATCTAGCCACACCCACCGAACCAGAAGTAAAAAAAATTGAACCCCCCCCCTTCTCCAGATGTTCCAGTTCTACTCGATTGTAATGCGAGATGAAGACATTTTGGAAAGCCTGAAAGAGGAAATCTCCCCCCAGCTCTTTTCTCAGCCTGAGAAGTCAGTGAGGATCCTTCCTGGGTTTCTCTCTCTCCCCTTATGCAGCTGCCGGATTCTGGCTCCCTCCCCCTCCCCTCTACAGAAACTCCTCTGGCTGCAGAATTGGGATCCCTCCGATCTTCTTCTCTTGTCCCCTGATCTCCTCCTGCCCCCCCCCCCTTCTCCCCCATGCACAGTCTCGGTGGCTGCTTGGAGGGGGGAGATTTCTGGTTTTGCAGGGCTGAGAGGAAAAGGGGAAGGAGGAAGAGGCCCTCCAAGGCTGCCCCCCCTTTAGGGTTTCTGCGACCTAATTCTCCCTCCCCCCCAGACAGAGGAACCCCCCCCCCCCGAATGCTGCAGGGCAGAGGAGGCTGGGCCCATAACTGGGCAGCGTGTGGGGGAAGAGGCTGCAGGAGCTCTGCTGTGAACGGAGGGAGAGAGAAAAGTGGGGATTCTCTCTGCTGCAACCCTTGAAGGCTTGAATGGCAGAGAGAAGCCAAACTTTCCCCCCTCCATTCACAGCAGGGCTCCTGCTCCCTTTATGCCCCCCCTGGCCCCCTCTTCTTGGGGGGTGGAAGGGCCTGGAAGGGAGAGGCAGGTGGCTGCAGCTCCCTTCCCATCAGGCTCCCCGTCCCTTCCCTTTGCTTCGGAGGGAGGGAGGGAAGTCCAGCCAAGGGATTTCAACCGTCCCTCCTGGCTTTCCTGAGCTGCCCCAATTCCCCCCCTGGCCAGAGGCTCCTCCAGCTAAATGCCCCTCAGCAGACCCTCCACGCAATGCGCTCTGCCCGGGGGGGGGGGAGACATTGGGAAAGCAGCACAGGGCTCAGAGCGAAGCTTCTCCCAAAGAAGTTCTGGGGAGCCCAAACCCCCCAACCCCTCCCCCTCCCCCACTGCCCCTTCCAGAGCCCAGAAAACTCCCAGGCAAAGCAGCTCCATCTCTCTCTCAGGAGGGGGGAGAAAGAATGGATGGGAGGTAAGGCAACCTGGGTGGGGGGGAGAGGAAGGGAGATCCAGAGGAAATGGGGAGGGTCTCTCTCTCTCTCTCTCTCTCTCTCTCTCTCTCTCTCTCTCTCTCTCTCTCTCTCTCTCTCTCTCTCTCTCTCTCTCTTTCCTCCCATTCCAACGTGCAGTGCAAGGAAGCTGCCCACCCTTCCACCTCCCCATAAATCCCCCTCCTGTGGCTGCTCCAGGGAGAGAAGCTTGCACGGAAGAGGCGAGAGGAACCTGCACAGTTAATCTAGTTAGTCAGCCGGACTTCCCTGGGAGGCGAGCGATGCTGCCGGGCGCTTGGAAAGGACTTTGGCGATTGGCCCACCACTAAAAGCAAACAATGAATCGAGGAGCAGAGCTGGTTGGAGGAGTGTGTGTGTGTGTGTGTGTGTGTGTGTGTGTGTGTGTGTGTGTAAAATGGTCGGTTTCATCCAAGGAGTTGTTGTTTCAGGTGGGTCTCCTGGCTTTGGAAGGAGGAAAGGAAGGGATACAAAGAGAGAGAAAAGAACTAAACTCATATTAACTAATGACCAAAAAACTATAACAAAGTCTTATAAGCTGATGCTACTCTGGAAGGTGGAGGAAGAAGACGTGATGAGGAAACCTCTGACTGCCTGGGCTAAAAACTTTGGGTATGAAATTGATACGACTAATACAATAGCAGAGTTGGAAGGGACCTTGTAGGTCTTCTAGTCCAACCCCCTGCATGGGCAGGAATCTTATACCATTTCAGACAAATGGCTGTCTAACATCTTTTTAAAGACTTCCAGGGTTGGGGCATTCACAACTGCTGGAGGCAAGCTGTTCCAGAGGTTAATTGTTCTTACTGTTAGGAAATTTCTCCTTAGTTCTAAGTTGCTTCTCTCCTTGGTTAGTTTCCACCCATTGCTCCTTGTCCTGCCCCCAGGTGTCTTGGAGAAAAGTTTGACTCCCTCTTCTTTGTGGCACCCTCTGAGATATCGGAACACTGCTATCATGTCTCCCCTGGTCCTTCTCTTCATCAAACTAGACATACCCAGTTCCTGCAGCCGTTCTTCATATGTCTTAGTCTCCAGTCCTCTAATCATCTTGGTTGCTCTTCTTTGCACTCTTTCCAGAGTCTCCACGTCTTTTCTACATCGTGGCGACCAAAACTGTATGCAGTATTCCAAGTGTGGCCTTACCAAGGCACTATACAGTGGCATTAACACTTCACGCGATCTAGATTCTATCCCTCTGTTGATGCAGCCTAGAACTGTGTTGGCTTTTTTGGCAGCTGCTGCACACTGCTGGCTCATATTTAAATGGTTGTCCACTAGGATTCCGAGATCCCTCTCACAGTTGCTACTATTGAGCAAGGTACCACCTATACTGTACTTGTGCATTTGGTTTTTCTTGCCTATATGTAGGACCTTACTTTTTTCACAATTGAATTTCATTTTATTAGACAGTGCCCAATGTTCAAGTTTGTCTAGATCCTTCTGTATCTTAAGCCTATCTTCTGGAGTGTTGGCTATTCCTGCCAGCTTGGTGTCGTCTGCGAATTTGATGAGTTCCCCATTTATCCCCTCATCCAAATCGTTGATGAAGATGTTAAAGAGTACTGGGCCTAAAACAGAGCCTTGGGGGACTCCACTGCATACTTCCTTCCATGTAGATGCAGTTCCATTGAGGACTACACGTTGAGTGCGGTTGGTCAGCCAGTTACGAATCCATTTGGTGGTGGTGCTGTCTAACCCACAATTTTCTACTTTATCTAATAGTAGGTTATGGTCTACTTTATCAAATGCCTTACTGAAGTCCAGGTAAATTATATCAACAGCATTCCTCTGGTCCACTGATTTTGTTACTTTGTCAAAGAATGCAATTAGATTTGTCTGGCATGATCTGTTTTTGACAAACCCATGTTGGCTTTTGGCTATTACTTTGTTTGCTTAGTGGAGAGGAATTTGGAATAAAAATATCAAAGCCACATTGGCTTCGTCCTATAAAGAGAACCAATATAAAATGTTATATCGGTGGCATTTGCCGCCAGCCAGACTTGCTAGGATGTTTTCCAATTCATCATCGGCCTGCTGGAAGTGTTGGGCCAAGCGGGGGACCTACGACCATATGTGGTGGACTTGCCCAAAGGTGAAGGTATACTGGGATAGAGTAAGGAGGTGGGTGCAGGAGATAACAGGGATTCAAGTGGATAGGAGGCCAGAGCTCTTCCTCCTGGGAATCCTGCCAGACCCAATGAGTAAAAAAACCAAGTACCTGATCACGTATGTGCTAACCGTGGCAAGGATGCTCCTTGCGCAAAGATGGAAAGACCCCAACATTCCGTCAGGAGAAAGCCTAATACACAAGATAACCGATTGTGCCGAATTAGATATGCTATCTCAATTACTAAAAAATGAACACAAAGAGGAGGGGGAAGAAAATTGGGAGCTGTGGTATCAATGGTTAGAAAAAGGAGAAAAGAATGGTGAGGAACTGAAGGGAAGAAAAAGATCCTATCTAGAATGTGGGGAAAGGGTTAATTTATTCAATCTCGCACTGTACTACTGACAGAAAGGAAAGAAACCGCAATGAAACGAGAATGGGGATATGAGGATGGTAATATGCACAAATATAGTCGATTTAAAATACTAGAATTTGCATAAATTCCGGGTGACAGTGAAAGGAATGCATGGGGGAAGAAAAAAAATATTTATTTATTTACTCGTTTTGTAACCAATTGATACACAGTACGTAAGGAAAGAGGGTTTTTTTTCTTTGTTTTTATTTTTTGTGTTGTGTTTGTTCTGAAAACTAAAAATAAAAAATAATTTTAAAAAGAGAGAAAGGAAGAAAGGGAGAGAGAGAGAGACAAGAAAGAAAAGAAAAAAGAAAGAAAAGGGGAAGAAAGAAAAAGGGAAAGAAAGAAAGAGGGAGGGAGGAAAAAGTGAATGAGATATAGTTGGATGAATAGATAGATACATGGAGGGAGGGATGAAGGGGGAGAGAGAGAAAATGAGAGGAAGGAAGGACACAAACTCTGGCTTCAGAAGACTCTTTGAAACAGCACAGCTGGCTGGAAGGGACCTCAGAGGTCATGTAGTCCAACCCCCTAAAACCTTATATCCTCTGGAATATTTTGGTGAAATTGCTAGGACAAGGCTGCCATGCAGAGGAAGGCAGAGATAGTCCTTGACTTATGACAATTGAGCCCAACATTTTCATTGCTAAGCAAGACCATTGTTAAGTGAATTTTGCCCCATTTTACTCAATCCATGACATCTCCTGGCTCTGACAGTCATGTGCAGGATAGGGAAGAGCATCTGAAGGCCTCTGTAATGTTCTCATGGGCAGAAGTTTAAATTAAATGTGTGGCAGAAAGTGGACTCTGGGTGTGTTTTTCCAAATGCAGAAAGTGAGGTTGAATGTGTGGAGTTTTAGAAGAGCTGTGTGTGTGTATCATTTTGTGTGCCTATACACACACTATACTATGTAATATGTATGCACACATATGGCATTTATACATAGGATTAAATTGCATATTTTGAGTGGTCAGTAGCAGTAAATGGACTGCGCTTGCGCGAAGATGGCGGGGTAGCTCTGGAGCTCCGTGTGGGCTGCGGAGGCCGTTGGCATTTTTAAGTGCCCCCTGCCCTCGTTTGTGATCCTGGAGGGCATGGGAGGATGAGGGACTCACCCGGACACCTTAGGGTGAGGTTCGCAATATCGGGGGGAGAGCGGACGGAGCGCCGGCGACCGGAACGCCCGGACGGTGAGAGCGCCGGGGCGGGAACTGCCGCAACGGAGGCCAGTGCAGAGGCCGCCGCCCGGACGTTTTAACAGGGCGGAGAGAGGCCGGCTGCACCGAAGAGCTCCGGAAAGCTGGAAAGCTGGAAATTGGTGGCGAGCCGTGGGGTGAAGCGGTGGTGAGAGCACCGGTGGCCAGCGGGAATGGTGAGAGAGGCGTGGAGGAAAGATGGCGGAGGAGGCGGAGATGCTGGTTTGATGGAGCGAAAGGAAAGTGGAGAGAGAGAGTGCGGAGGGGAGAGGTTGCCGCTGGAAGCCGAGCTGACGGCGGTGGGAGCGCCGGGAGGCGAGAGACGAAGGCGGCGACAGAGGAGCTGGTTGGAGAAAGGTGGAAGGTGGTGGCTGTGAGAGAGCCATGTGGTGGTTGAGAATGGAGAGGCGGCTGCTGGAGGCCAGGCTGACGGCGGTTGGAGCGCCGAGAGGCTACTGGCGAAGGCGGTGACGCGGGGATGGCGGCGGTGGGAGCGCCGAGGTGGATGTGGACGGCCGCTGACCAGTCGCAATTTCATTTCCCCTATGGTCACTCTCCCAAGTTTGGGAGAATTACGCCACCAAGGCCTTGATAGGCCCGGAAGAACTGACTGTCCTAAAGAACATGTGACAGTAACCAACTATGGACGCCCCAATGGTCACCATTGCGAACTAATTTAACCTAATGTAATTGAATCTATTTACCAACTGATTTATCCTGGTTTACCCATCTTGCACTTTATTTCACCTTACTTCATTTTACCAACCAAATGAATTGACTTGAGTGAATTGTTTTAATTAACTGCCAATGACTTTTTAACATCTGTATTTTTAACATCTGTATTTATCCCAAAACCCACCCGAATTTTATCTGTATAATTATTGAATTTTAACTATTTATTCAATAATGTATTCCAGAGCAAGCCTGCTATCGCTGCGACAGTCCCCGCTCTCGCAGGTATGGCCCCCTGATCTATCTAGGGCCCATCTCGATGATGGTATTGTGAATCCGAAGAGATGGGCGAAGCGCGGCCTTAGGGGATTTTTAGTTTTTAATTTATTTAAATTATCTTTTTTAGGGGGTTCAAGGGAGGGGGGTAGATATAGACAGATGGAGATTGAAACAGTGATCAATAGTAAGGGCCAGGATAGCAGTCGACGGCGGGAAGCGGAAGGCGAAAGGAAGGGGGATACTCGAGCCGTTCCACAGGAGGGCATACCAATTCAGAGGGTCGTGGGGAGGGGCAGGACCGAGGGGAGACAATTTTCATCCTCCCGGTTGGTGGCACGTAGCCGTTGGTTGCAAACGGTCGGGTGCCACAACCCCCGCAGGCTAGGTGGCCAGGGAATACAGAGCCAGGGTCTGCGGCTGATGTTTTGCAACGCCAGGTCCATTGTCAACAAAGCCTCCCTCATTAGTGACCTTGTGTCAGAGGGGGAGCCGGACCTGGTAGGAATTGCGGAAACCTGGTTGGGCCACGAGGGAGGACTTCCCCTCGTTGAAATGTGCCCAACAGGCTACCGCACATTTCATCAGCCGCGGGCCCTAGGCAGGGGTGGTGGGGTAGCGGTCATTATTAAGGAAGGCCTTGAGCCGAGAGAGACCATTGTGCCTCAGACTTTTAGTCATGGGGGACTTTAATCTGCCATCGGCGGGCGAATCATCCGTGGTAGCTCGGGAATTCATGGCTTCCATGACGGCCATGGACCTGACCCAATTAATTCAAGGCCCCACCCACGAGGGTGGACATATACCGGATCTCATCTTTGTCTCTGGCCAATGGAAGAGTGATCTGGGTATAGGGGATATAGTCATCACACCCTTGTCATGGTCAGACCACTCACTTCTCCGGCTCGACTTTCCGACCGCTGCTCCCCTCCGCGGGGAGGCGGAACCAGAGTTACCAATCTGGTACCGCCCCAGGCGCTTGATGGACCCTGATGGGTTCCAGACAGCGCTTGGGCCATTTCCTGTATCCCTGACCCGCACCCCGATGGAGGACCTCACGGCCGCATGGAATAGTGCGGCCGTGGGAGCCTTAGATCGGGTCGCGCCCTTGCGGCCTCTCTTGCGGCGGCGAACCACCCTGGCTCCTTGGTTTACTGAGGAGCTGCGGGTGATGAAATGCCGCAAGAGATGCCTAGAGAGTAGATGGAGGTCTAGCCCCTCTGAATCTGACCGGACACAGGTAAGAGCCCATTTACGGACTTACATTGTGGCGCTGAGGGTGGCCAAACGTCATCATTGTGCCACTCTCATAGCATCCGCAGAAAACCGCCCTGCCGCCCTGTTTAGGGTGACCCGTGCCCTCCTTCAACAGAGGGAACGGGAAGCCCCGCTACAGGGTAGAGCAGAGGAATTTGTGACTTTTCTGCAGGAGAAAACCGCCCAGATACAGAGTGAGCTAGCCCCCATTCATGGCCCAGTGGGATGCCACGAGAGAGATCTTGTTTGGGAGGAGTTTGACCCCGTTACTTCCGAGGATATGGACAGGCTACGTGGGCGACTGCGAGCCACCACATGTTTATTGGACCCGTGCCCCTCCTGGCTTGTACTGGCATCCTGGGAGGTGACACGAGGCTGGCTCCAAGAGGTTGTCAACGCATCCTTGAGTGAGGGTTCCTTGCCTGCCTCCCTAAAAGAGGCAATGGTGAGGCCCCTCCTCAAGAAGCCCTCTTTGGACCCAGCTCTTTTAAACAACTACCGTCCAGTCTCCAACCTTCCCTTTTTGGCGAAGGTTGTCGAGAGTGTGGTGGCACAACAGTTTCCCCGTAACCTGGAGGAAGTTGACTATCTAGATCCGCGCCAGTCCGGCTTTCGGCCCGGGCATAGCACCGAGACGGCATTGGTCGCGTTGGTAGATGATCTCTGGAGGGCCAGAGATGGGGGATGTTCCTCCATCCTGGTCCTATTAGACCTCTCGGCGGCTTTCGATACCATCGACCATGGTATCCTATTGCATCGGCTGGGGGGGTTGGGGGTGGGAGGCACCGTTTTACGGTGGTTCTCCTCCTACCTCTCTGGCCGATCGCAATTTGTGCGGGCAGGAGAGCAGAGGTCGACCCCGAGACCCCTCACATGCGGGGTGCCTCAGGGGTCGGTCCTCTCGCCTCTCCTGTTTAATGCATACATGAAGCCGCTGGGTGAGATCATCCGTGGTTTTGGGGTAGAGTACCACCTGTACGCTGATGACACCCAGCTGTACATATCTACCCCAAACCACCCCAACGATGCCGTAGCGGTGATGTGCCAGTGCCTGGAAGCCGTGCGGACCTGGATGGGAAGTAACGGACTTAGGCTCAACCCGACCAAGACCGAGTGGCTGTGGTTTCCGGCTGCCCGATTCAACCAGCTCTCTCCAACGCTGGCCATAGGGGGCGAACATCTTGCCCCTGTGGATGGGGCGCGCAATTTGGGTGTCCTCCTGGATACCCGGCTGTCTATGGAAGAGCAAGTGACAGCCGTGGCCAGGAGGGCGTTTTACCAGGTTCGCCTGGTTCGCCAATTGCGCCCCCTATTGGATCGGGACGCCCTTCGCACAGTCACTCATGCCCTCGTGACATCCCGACTGGACTACTGTAACTCTCTCTACATGGGGCTCCCCTTGAGGTGCACCCGGAGGCTTCAGTTAGTTCAGAATGCAGCCGCGCGAGCAATTATGGGGACCACCAGGTTTACCCACGTTACACCGCTCTTGTGCGAGCTGCACTGGCTACCTGTCGTCTTCCGGGTGCGCTTCAAGGTGCTAATTATCATCTTCAAAGCGCTCCATGGCTCGGGACCTAGCTATCTGCGAGATCGGATCCTGCCCCATACATCCTCACGACCGATTCGCTCCCACAGAGAGGGACTTCTCCGGGTGCCGTCCACTAGACTTTGTCAGCGGGCGACGCCCAGGGGAAGGGCTCTCTCTGTGGCGGGCCCGGCCCTCTGGAACGACCTTCCCCCTGACATCAGAACGACCACTGACCTCCGCTCCTTCCGTACGAAATTGAAGACCTATTTCTTTCGACTGGCCGGCCTTGAATAATTCTCTCTGTCTATTGATTCTAAATGCATTTTAATGGGTTCTTAATCATTTTTAGCACGGGTAACACTGTTTAATTATGTTTTAAAGTATGTATTTTGTATTTATTGTATATTGTTTTTAGTTTCTCCTGTGCACCGCCCCGGGTCCCTGTGGGGAGAGGGTGCGGTTAATAAATCCGAATTTGATTTGAAATAAACAGACAGGGAAATTGTATCTTGTTGAGGCAAGGAGACACCAGGCAAGGTTCCCTTTGATATGAGTGATGTCATGTTGGCCAAGCCCACCCAGTCACATGACCACAAAGCCACGCCCACAGGACTGGTAGTAAACTTTTTTGAATCCCCCCACTGGATCCAGCCCTCTTCCAATCACTGACTCCTGTTACACACGAGTGTAAGATCTGCTCACTATTATTCCAGAGTGTCAGAGGTGGAAAAATGAATCCAGTTACAAGAGAGGAAATTTTAGCTGAATGAGAGAGAAAAAGAGGAGAAAAGGATGAGCTGTTTTAGAGCTGAGCCAGGAAAGCAGAGAAGTTCAGTCTCCTCTTCATGGATTGTCTGAATGCAAAGACTGCCATCAGTCAGAGAAGCTTCAACTGGGATTCCTGCAGAGAGGAGGGGTTGGGCTAGATGGTCTCAGGTTCTCCTCCAAATTTACAAAGGTTGTCATGCCACAACATGGAACTCTCGTGCTGTTGTTGCTCCAGCCCCACTTAGTGTCCGGGGGCAGATAAGCCTAACTCTATGGCCTGAAGCCAGACCCCGTTTTCTCTCAGCCTTTGGAGAAGATGGAAGCAGCCGTTGTGACCGAGACGCCTGGTCATCTGGAGACGGCCTCCGTCCCTCACACGGAGCATCGCTGGAGAGGTTCCAGCTGCTCCTTTGCTGGCTGTTAGTGAATGCTGCCTATCTCGTCTTTCTATTTGATTTCCATCCTTTCCATCTCCTCAGTTTCACCTGCCCTCTTCTCCCAATAAAGCATCCAGATCCACGTCAGGCTCCCTTTCATTGGAGGAGAATAGGGGGGCTTAGCTGCCTCTCCAGCTGCACACAGACCCACCTGCAATGGGGATGGAAGGAAGGTGGAATTCCACCAGGCTCTTCACAAACCCACAAATAAGGGGATTTATTTAAAAAAGAATACAGCATTTTCAAATTAGCAGTGTTTAATATAAAAATGCCATGGTATCTACTCGTTAAAACCATTAATTCCCTGAGTAATTAAATTGGCCAGATCTGTTGAGAAGGTTCCCCTCCTTCTCCTCTGGATTCCTCCTCCAAAGGATCTAAGATTAATGGATCCATATTGGGACCCCCATACCAGTCGTGGGTTTCTGCAGGCTCACACCTACTCGCAAGAGCCGGATGGTGAAATTTAGAGAGCCGGTGAGAGGGGATTCCATCGACGGACCCAGAAGTAAGTCTGGCCTGCCGCTGCCAGTAACCCAATGGGAAGGAAAGGAAAGGAAGGCAGAAAGAAGGAAAAGAAAGAAAGGAAGGAAGAAAGAAAGAAAGAAAGGAAGGAAGGAAGGAAGGAAGGAAGGAAGGAAGGAAGGAAGGAAGGAAGGAAAGAGAATTTATCATCACAATTGAGCCCAAAATTTTGGTTGCTAAGCAAGAGCGTTTTTAAATGAGTTTTACCACATTTTACAAGTTGGCCACTCCCACCCTGTCACATGACTGCCAAACCACGCCCACAAAATAGGCCACACCTAGACAGTAGGTTCTAAAACAATTTGAAACCCACCACTGCCCCATACCTGCCATGGCTGCAGCCTTGGAGACCCCAACCTCTTTTCTCCCTCCTTCCTTCCCCTCCTCGATCTGGAGGAATAGGCGGCATTCATCGCATGGGCCAAAGTCTTCATGAAACTGTAAGGTTGGTAGTTATTTTGGGCCCTTAATCTCCCCCGTTTCCATTGGGTCTCCAGTGGGGCTTTCTGGGTGCATCTTCTGCGGCCTTTGACAGAAAAGACGTTCTTTGAAAGAGAACAGCGGAAATAAGGATCTTGAAACTTTTCTTCCACAAAGAAAAAGGGTTTAAAGGCAGAATCTC
The DNA here is from genome assembly GCA_039707465.1 of Rhabdophis nuchalis. Lineage (NCBI taxonomy): Eukaryota > Metazoa > Chordata > Lepidosauria > Squamata > Natricidae > Rhabdophis > Rhabdophis nuchalis. The sequence goes on along the minus strand of CM077655.1, from coordinate 30,757,994 downwards.
TTGGCCTTTGTTTTGTCAGATAACCAAACTTCCAAATACTATGGATGTATGTGAGAAGTCTGTGCTTGGTCATTTCATACCTTGCAGAATTTGTGAGGATCCAGACTTTCCCTTCAATGGGTCCTGGGAGAAGCCTAAGTGTTAAATGGAAAGGAAGAATTCTCTCCCAAATGGGCTCAATTTCCATGAAGTGAACAAAGACGTTGACTTGTCTCCACTTAGAGAGGGAATCCCTGAGGGCTTCTGCATGTCCAGTCTTTGAGAACAGTTGTGATACAACCACACAAATTCCACTCCTGACAAGCACAGGAGGGAAAATCCTCATGAAATCCTCTCCCTTCTCTGTGTCTGAAGGAAAGAGGCCAATCAGGGTCCATCTGAAATGGAGGAGCAGCTGGACAATTGCTGGGTACTGGAATCCTTCTTTGAGATTCATCTGGTGGAAAAAGGGGAATCGACTTTTATCACTCAGAGCCTCTGAAGCTGTATAAAAATTGATCTGAAAAAGGAATTGAAAGGATGAGAGCCATGAAGGGGAAACTGAGGCACGCAGAGCCCTCTCTCCCGGCACACAGGCCGCCCCAGCCCAGCTCCACTAGCATCCACATGCAGGTCCACCTCCTGCCGGCCAGCTGGTTTTGGGGCCTCTGCCGAGGGCCAGGATCAGGGGACCTGTGAGTATGCTGTGTGTGGGATGGGGATGGGGGTGGCGCTTGCATTGCCCAGGAAACTCCAGTGGGCTGGAAGTGAGTGTGAATCGCCTGGACCCCCCCAGTGCTTCCTCCCTCGGTTGGAGGCTTCCTTCGGCCTTCAAAGAGTTGCAAGGGCTTTATTTTTTATTTCTGCTTCCAGGTTGGTGCAGGAGGCTTTCCAGGGCCAAAATGGGTACAAAAAGTCCAGGTTTTCCTGTTTTGGACCAGGCCTTTCACACTCACTTCCAGCCCACCAGAGTCCACTGCTTCAGGGCAGAAATGAGAGCCTGTCCTGTGGAACCCACTGCCACTTGGGAGAGAAGGATGTAGTTTGCTTCGCAATGCAAGCAACCCCCACTGCATACTCATGCGTGCCCCGCCCTGGCCCTCGTCATAGTTTAGTTTAGTTTCTTTACATTTATATCCCGCCCTTCTCCGCAAAGGACCCATAGGCCCGAAAACCAGCTGGCCAGCACTTGAACAATGACATGAAGAAGAGGAGGAGGAGAATGAAGAGGCTTTGCAGGGAGCAGGTTGGGGGGGGGAGGGGCTGGCTGGGGAGAGGAAAAATAGGAGGTCCTACTTGAATGGGGAGGAATCTACACACACACCCTGCCTCTCTGCTCAGGTGTCGCCCACACCATTGGCAGCAGTTTCGGTGCCCTCACACACACAAAGACACAAACACATACACACACAATTGGATTGCTCTCTTACCCTCCCTGTCTCTCTCTTGCCCCATTTACTTGGAAGCTGCTCCATGAGACAAGAAGCCGAGGAACAAGAGAGGAGAGAGAGGTTTGCAAAGTCAGGGAGTCCTTGTTGCAGGAAGGGAGGGAGAAGCAGGAGGGACCTGAGTGGGTTGGGGAGGCCTTGAGGGTCTCTTCTATCACTAGGATCCCCATGGCCTTCCCCACCCTCAGATTCCTCAGGGGCCCATTGGTATCCTTCAATTGGGAGCTCTTAGGAAAGGATCCCCTCCTTGTGGGTTGCAAACAGCTCTTTCCAGTGGGGGAAACAGGACAAAGCAAGCGGGGGGAAAGAGTTTCCTTTGCTCTATTTCCAGTCTGAAGGAGACCCCGTCCCACGTGGGACCACAAGGCTGCCCCTCCCAAATCATTCCACCACCACCACCACCATGGCTCCCACCCACTGGCTGAGTGCAGGCCTTTCCTTCACAAGCCCCACGGACTGAAACTGCAAAGTAAGACCAAAGTTTTTGGCTGGCAGAGTTCTTCTGGCTGAAGGGGAGGCCAAAAATGAGATGCACGGAGGCCCCAGGAGGGGAAAATGGAGCCCTCTGCCTCAGCTTCTTAGCTCGGGCAAAGTGGCACACAGAGCCATGTCGCCTGGCACACGCGGCCTTCCACTGTACTCTTCTGGTGCACACGTGTGTGGGACGATCAGCTGGCCTTTGCCTGCATGGCAGTGCCAGAGACTGGAAGAGCTGGTCTTCCTGAGGCAGGGCATAAAGTGAGTTTTAGACATAAGAATGAAATGAGTTGGGGTCAGACTGGATGATCTTTAGTCATCTTTATTTTTATGTTTTGTAAGGAACAGAAAGCATCTTTGAGACAGGGAGCTCGAACTCAGGAAATTCAAATGTCAAACCACAAACAGCTGCTTGTAAGTAGGTGGAGTCAGTTGGAAGTCCAAGCCCCTTGCAAGTCAGACAGAGGGCTTAACCACATAAGTCAGAATGGAACTGGGGTTTCCTGCATGCTTCTCTGCCCAGCAATAAGGAGCTGAACCAATCAGAGAGGAGTTAAATATTTCCTGTGATGCTCTCTTTGTCAAAGTAGAAGAATGAGTGTTTGCTATCAGAAGATTGTTCAGAATTTCCATGCTGGCCTTTGACTAGCTTTCTGAACCTGGCAGCCATAAATAAACTTTTCCTGATTCTGAGAAGTCCAAGCCTCGTTATTTCCTGCAACATTCCGGTTTCTGCCAGTACATGAGCGCCAGCCAGCTGATCGTCCTGTGTGTGGGCCAGGGGTGGGTTTTAGCTGGTATGCACAGGTATGGGCTTACTGGATGGTGAAATTTAGTGTGGCTTCCCGTACCCGTTCTTCCAGAGGCCCCATACCCTCCCCTGGCCTGCCCCCCACTCGCTCCCCCCCATCCACACAATGCTTTCCCCACCCACCCACTTCCTTTGCCCACCAAGCCAATGCTCCGAGGCTGCAGACAGCTGGGGAGGTGGGGGGGATGCTTCCCGTCTGCCTGCCCCCTCCAGAAGCAACTGGGGAGGCCCTGGGATGGTCAGCAGCCCATGTACCACTGCCATGTGACCACTCTGGGGGCGCAGCAACAGGATGCGAAGGAGAGGCTGTTCAGCAGAGGTCAGTGGGTTGGCGGGGAGCTTGCGCAGGGCTGGAGACTCCTTTGCTCATTCGGGCAGGCAGAGAAAGGAAGGAGGCATGGGATAAAGCATCCCGGCCACCTTCACCCTCGGCCATCGTGTGCCTCCTTCCTTTCTCCACCCGCCCGAGCAAAGAAAGGGGGCCACTAAACCACCCGCTCACCCGCATTCCAAGGTTGCGTAGGGCTGGAGATGGCAGGGAGGCTGGACTTCTAAGTCACCCTGAGTGCCTGCCTGGGCGGCTGCTCCTTTGTGCCCCATTGCTGGCAGCAGTTGGCTTTCTCCTGCCGATCCTTCCTCTCCGGGGATCCAGAAGGGCACTGGGTCTGTCAGCAGCCCCCACACCGCCTCCATGGGAGGTTCTGGGGGTGCAGCCAGGAAGGATTGCTGGGAGAATGCCAACTGCACCTGGGAGTGCAGTGCAGTGGGGGGGGGGGGGGAGATTGTGCAGGGCTGGAATGGAGGTGGCAGGCCCCCCATGAAAAAAAGAATCTCCCACCATCCTGGAACTGCGCCCTGGGAGAGACCTGGGAGCATCCCGGCCACCTTCGCCCTCGGCCATCACGTGCCTCCTTCCTTCCTCCACCCGTCCAAGCAAAGAAAGGGGGCCACTAAACTGCCCTCTCGCCCTCATTCCAACCAGCCCTCCCCCTCCTCTCTTTCAGCCTGGGCTCTCTGGAGGGGGAGGGGAGGTCTCTCCCAGGACCTGCTTCCCTTACCTCACGGGCACAGTTCCAGGACGGTGGGAGATTCTTTTTTCACCGGTATAGGGGGGCATAGCTTCGGCCCCTGCCTTCCTGCCACCTCCACTCCAGACCCCCACGATCTCTCCCCACCCGCACCCTACCCACCTCCCAGCTGCAGTTGGCATTCTCCCAGCAATCCTTCCTTGCTGCACCCCCAGAACCTCCCATGGAGGCGGTGTGGGGGCTGCTGACAGACCCAGGGCCTGTCTGGATGCCAGGAGAGGAAGGATCGGCAGGAGAAAGCCAACTTCTGCCAGCAATGGAGCAGAAAGGAGCAGCCGCCCAGGCAGGAACTCAGGGTGACTTAGAAGTCCAGCCTCCCTGCCATCTCCAGCCCTACGCAACCTTGGAATGCGGGTGAGCGGGTGGTTTAGTGGCCCCCTTTCTTTGCTTGGGTGGGTGGAGAAAGGAAGGAGGCACGTGATGGCTGAGGGCGAAGGTGGCCGGGATGCTTTATCCCACGCCTCCTTCCTTTCTCCGCCTGCCCGAATGAGTGAAGGAGGCGCCGGAGTCTCCAGGTCAGGGGGGGGGGGAGAGATTGTGCAGGGTTGGACTGGAGGTGGCAGGAAGGCAGGGACCGAGGCTACGCTCCCCATACCGGTGAAAAAAAGAATCTCCCACCATCCTGGAACTGCGCCCACGAGGTAAGGGAAGCAGGTCCTGGGAGAGACCTCTCTTCCCCTTCCAGAGAGCCCAGGCCGAAAGAGAGGAGGGGGAGGGCTGGTGGGAATGCGGGCGAGCAGACGGTTTAGTGGCCCCCTTTCTTTGCTCGGGCAGGCAGAGAAAGGAAGGAGGCACACGATAGCCGAGGGCGAAGGTGGCTGGGATGCTTTATCCCACGCCTCCTTCCTTTCTCCGCCTGCCTGAACGAGCAAAGGAGGTGCCTGAGCCAAGCTACCCGCTCGCCCACCTTCCCACCAGCCCTCCCCCTCCTCTCTTTCGGCCTGGGCTCCCTGGAGGGGGAGGGGAGGCTCTTTCCAAGACCGGCTTCTTTCCTTCCCTCCTGCGGCTGGCAAAAGAGGCATTTTCACAGCCGAGGCTGAAGCACAATCCCTGCGGTCAGTTCCGGCTCTCCCTGCCCCAAGCAGGTCCCATGGCTGCTGGAGCCCCGGCCGGCTCTTGTCATCGCTGAGAGCTTTCAGGAAAGCTGCTCCAGCAGCCACAGGACCCGCTTGGGGAAGGGAGAGCCGGAACTGACTGCAGGGATTGTGCTTCAGCCTCCGCTGTGAAAATGCCTCTTTTGCCAGCTGGGAGGCTGGCAAAGAATCCTCCATTTCCCTGTTGCTGCCGAACTCTCTGGGGCAGAAGGTCCCTCACAGCCAGGAAGGATCTCCAGAAGATATCCGACTGCAATGGGACGCCAAGGAGCGGCTGCCCAGCATAGCCGGGGGCTGGAGGTGGCAGGAAGGTGGGGGTTGAGGCTGCCCTGGGCACCTTCAATGTGATGGGGCAGCTGCCAGGGTCCCGCTTGAAGAAACTCTTCCTGCCATTGAGCACAACGCCCACGGGAGCCTCCGCACAGCAAATCCCCATTGCGGTTGATTCGGCAGGGAGGACGGACCCCTGAAAGCAGGGGTTGCTCTGCCTCTGCTGGTCCAGCTGCTGCTCTCAGGCGCATCCATGCAGGAGAACTCCCCAGTGTGGCTCAGTTCAGGGATGGCAGAGAACTAAAGCAAGACTCTATCAGAGGGAGGGAGGGATGGAGAGAGGGAGGGATGGAGAGAGGGAGAGGGAGAGGGAGAGAAGGAAGGAGAGACTCTTTGGGGAAATATAATTGATCTCGGGATCCTTTCTGAATATAAGATAATGAACTATAACAACTAATTTTTCTATAATGTTGACATATTAAAGATTGTGGATGGTTTCATCCCTGTAAATATCAGGTATTTTTGGGTCCATCTGGATTCATTACAAAATTTCAAAGAATATTTCCCATTCTGGAAAATGGATTCCTCCCTCCCTCCTTCATCTATCCGTCTGTCTGTCTGTCTGTCTGTCTGTCTGTCTGTCTGTCTGTCTGTTTCTATTTACCTGCCTAGCTATCTCTGTCCAAACAGTATGAAACCTGATAGGGCCCCTGAGTTGATAAAATGCCTGTTCCTCTCCAGCTGTTCTTTTTATCCAGACAAATAAGGCACCCACAACAAAGCCTTCATATTGCCTGGATACAAGAGAGAAAACTATGGGCCCCTCCCTTCATCCTTTCCCCTCCCCAGTTCAGAATAACCACAATTTCAGTGGCTTTGGATGGAAAGGGAAGGTCAAGCTGGCTCTCCCCTCAGATTAACCATGCAGCCCTCTTCTGCCAGCTGATCTCTCTCTCTTCTCTGGTGGAAATAAAGATGTTTATGAAGCCTATAAAAGGTGGAATATTATGGAAATACAAGGAATAATTTTTTCACAGCAGTGAAGTGTCCGTTGCTCAGTTGGTGGGTCAGCTTTGTAAGGCGCCATAACATCTAGTGAGGTCCACCTATTGTGTCCCTTTGGAAAGAAAGAAAGAGTTAGAGTAAGAAAGAGGAAAAGAGAAAGAAAAAGAAAGAGAAAAGAAGGAGAAAGAAGGAAAGAGAAAGAAAGAGGAAGGGAGAGAGAGAGAGACAAGAAAGGAAGGAAAGAAAGAAAAGATCTCATGACTTCAATTTAGCCCAAAATTTTGGTTATTAAGCAAGAGTGTTGTTTAGTGAGTTTCACCACATTTTACAAGTTGACCACTCCCAGCCAGTCATATCATTGCAAGTCACACCCAGCCAATCACATGACTGCCAAACCACTCCCACCTGGTCACATGACTGGCAAGCCACTCCCACCCAGTCACATGGCCATCAAGCAAGTCCCACAAAACAGGCCACACCTACAGAATAGTTTCTAAAAAAGTTTTAAACCCACCACTGGCATGGGCGCCAGAGACAGAGCTGCCAACATGCACACTGGGCAACTCCTCTTCCAGATCGCATCCCTGACTAGAGGGCTGAAAAGGTTCACCCTCCATGCCCTCTTCCAAGGGTGGTTTTACCAAGGCTTTACACAGTGGTATTCAATACTTCAAGCGATTTGGATTCTCTCCTTCTGCTGATGCAGCCTAGGATTGCAATGGCTTTTTTTGGCTGCTGCCAAACATTGTTGGCTCACAGTTGAGAGATTAAACCCTAAAATTCCCAGATCCCTCTCACAGTTCCTGCTATTGAGCCAGGCTTCACCTGATCTGTACCTGCACATTTGGTTTTTCTAGCCTCAGTGTAAGACTTTACTTTTAAAGTCTTTTACTATTTTAAATTTCCTTTTGTTAGATAGGCCCAGGGTTCAAGGCTATCTAGATCCACCTGGACCTTCAGCCTGTCTTCTGGGGTGTTGGCTATTCCTGACAGTTTAGGGTCATCTGTAAATGTAATGAGTTCCCCATCTATCCCTCATCCAAACCATTGATGGAGATGTTGAAGAGTCCTGGACCTAAAATGGAACCTTAGGGTCCCCCACTGCTTGTTTCCCTCCATGTAGACGTAGTTCCATTGAGGACCACAGGCTGAGTCCATCTGGGGGTGATGCTGTTTAACCCACATATTTTTAGCTTACCAAGAAGTAGATGGTGGTTTATTTTCTCAAAGCCTTTCTAAAATCCAAGTACTGTATACTATGCGCACTGCATTTCACTGGTCCACTAATTTAGCCATTTTTGTCAAAGAATGAAATAACATTTATTTATGATCTGTTTTTGGATCCTTCATTAGTTGAAATAAGTTGTCAATATCTGGACTGAATAACAAGGTTTCAAATATGCATCCTTCCCTTTGTCCTTGGTAAGCATCAATCCTTCTTCTCATGGCTCCATTGAGCCCAAACCTCCCTCTCAAACAAGGACCTGGAGAAAGAGCTTGGATCAGGGCCAACAGGCTGAGCTCCATTTTGAGGGCAATCAATTTCCTATAAAATGTTTCTATGTTAATTAGAACAAATGCAATAACATCTAGAAAGCCAGCAAACCTTTGTTTACTTTGCTGATAAAGATGAGATATTTTATGACAAATTTGTTACTAATATTATATTATTAACCTATGCATTATTTCTTATAAAATCTATATAGCTGTTCACTACCTAAAACCTTCTGGTCCTTCTGCAAGGAATGCATTTTTCTCAAGTTTAACTAAGAGGATCATGGCATAAATTTCAGCCACAATATCTGCTAGTCTATTTGGCCCATAATTGCTAGAGTCCTTTTTATTCCACTTTTTAGATATATAAAATGCTACTATTGCCAACTTCAATCCAAGTGGATAGGGCAGGCATTATTTATGTGTGGAAATGAAGATGCCAATAGAAGCCCCAACAACCAGGGATATTTTTTGATCATTTAAATAGTTGGTAGAATGTCTTCTCCAGGGATTGTATTGCTTACATTTCAGGCCTTTTATGATTAATCTTAACATGAACATAATGGGTTAAAATATTGACATTTTTGCTAATATGGTGAGAAGCAGCTCTTGAATTCCATGGAGGAAACATGATTGTCTGTATTGCTCACCCACCACGACCCACCCCTCACTTTACCAGATGGAGAAAAACCCACACAAACCTGTGGGACTTTGTAGGTGCCTCCTAATGTTGATGCCTGGATGGAGATTTCCCTTTTAGCTCCATCAAGAAGAGCCAGAAGGTTCTCCTTCCTTCCACAGTCGTAGTTGGGGACATTGGCTTCTCCAGTGGAGAGAATGTCCAGCAAGGCATCGGAAGTGCGGAAAGTGCTCCAATGGTTGTTATGGATGTTGTAGCCAAGTGTGAGATTGTGCAGGAGCTGGGAATTCTTGTTGACCGTTTGGAGGTTGAAAATAAACGCTAAGCCAGTTATAAAACCACTATTGTAAAAAAAGTGTTATTTTAATCAACAGCAACAACAAATACTTTTTAAAAAATATATAACCCTCCAGAAGTCTCATGAGCCTTAAGCCAACATTGATTCCAAAGCAATGATCAATTATACAAATAAGGAAATGGGCAACTACAACTGATTCCACCACTACTTTAAATAAAAATTATTATTCAAGTGATAAATTAAGGATTGAACTGAGAGAGGAAAATAATCTGCAGCCCTTTCAGCTTTTTTTTCAGACTTGTTTTTGAGTCTCTTTCACAAAATCTCTTTCACAAAAGAGAGAAGCCATGGAAATCAAAATCATTGAGGAAATTAGACATATCCTCCAATATAGGAACAAATAAGAAATAAAGGAGAGTGTCAGAATGGAGGGAGGGAAACTCCATCACCCTGAATGACTTACAGATCATGGAAAACAAACTGAAGAGAAGGAGCCACATTGAAAAGCAACTTTGTATGCGGTGTTTCCTCTCCAGTGATGACTATAGCAATGAGATGGTCTCCTGGGCTGTAAAAGCTCTGTGGTTGTTTCCCATCCTGGTGCTCCAAACTCTTCGGGCATTTCATCCTCAGCTTCCCAGAGACTGGATGGGACACCAGCAGCATCAGAGACAGAAGCACGAGGTCCATCATTCATGGGGTGAATCAATCGATCCCCTTCCTGTTTCTAAAGAAGAATTGGAAGGATTCAAAGGATTCTCACAAGGTGGAAAATGATCCAGTGTCTTTCCTGATTGAAACCCAGAGAAACACTCAGCTTCACCTGCAAAGGAGAGAGACGGACATTCAAGAGCACAGACCCTGCCTGTCCCTAAACTCCCTATTTCTCTTCCCAAAGTCTCCCCTGGAGGATTCGGCCAAAGAGCAGAGCTGAACCTTTGATCATAATTCTCCCTCTCAGGAGGGATCCCTGGAGAATTCAAACAGTTCTTGGACTCAAAGGTTGTTGGGAAAATCTCTGGAGGGAAATGAAAGGGAAATAATCCCCATGTGGCTCATAATAACAGGGGCAGAGATGGAATTAAATCCATTTTATAAGTTTGAGAGTTTTGGGGTCTCCATGCTTGAAAGTGGCCCCACAGGGAATACACGGCCATTGTGGCTGAAGAAAAACTAAATCTGAGATTTGTTTGCATAAAGACAAAATGGGGGGGGGGGCATTTAATGACAGAGAATGTCACAGATCTGAAATAGATGCCTGTTGAGTTGGAACCAAAATGTTGGTTATGTTATTTTGAAAGCTAATGCTCAAGGGTTTTGCACAAAAGGGCTGATGAAACAGTGCAGCCAGTTTCTAAGAACAAAATCAACGTTAGTGAAAAACTAGTTACCAGAAGTTTGCCAAGTTAAAAAAAAACATAGAGACAGAAACACAGAAAAAAACCAAGTGAAAAGAGGTGATGAAATCAAGGCTGCCAATCACCCCATGGAAGAAAGGAAAGAATGATGGATGGAAGGAAGGAAGGAAGGAAGGAAGGAAGGAAGGAAGGAAGGAAGGGGAAGAGGAAGGGAAAGGAGAGAGGGAGGGAAGGGAGCAGAAGTGGGTTGCTCCTGGTATGGACTGGTATGGGCGTACCAGTAGCGGAAATCAGCCATGCGTTTGCCTACTGGTAGACACCCCTCCCATACTGGCACGGTCAGGTATGGACAGGCTGTCAAGGAAGCTTAGGGCGACCACATGTTTATTGGATCCATGTCCCTCCTGGCTTGTACTGGCATCCTGGGAGACGACACGAGGCTGGCTCCAGGGCATTGTCAACGCATCTTTGAGTGAGGGGTCCTTACCTGCCGTCTTGAAAGAGGCGGTAGTGAGGCCCTTCCTCAAGAAGCCGTCCCTGGACCCAGCTTTATTAGAGAACTATCGTCCGGTCTCCAACCTTCACTTTTTAGTGAAGGTTGTTAAGAGTGTGGTAGCCCAACAGTTTCCGCGACACCTGGAGGAAGTTGATTATCTAGACCCGCGCCAGTCCGGCTTCCGACCCGGTCACAGCACCGAGACGGCATTGGTCGCGTTGGTTGATGATCTCTGGAGGGCGCGGGATAGAGGTTATTCCTCTATCCTAGTCCTATTAGACCTCTCAGCGGCTTTTGATACCATCGACCATGGTATCCAATTGCACCGACTGGGGGGGTTGGGGCTGGGAGGCACTGTTTTGCGGTGGTTCTCGTCCTACCTCTCTGGTCGGTTGCAATATGTGTTGATGGGAGGGCAGAGGTCCACCTTGAGACCCCTCTTATGTGGGGTTCCTCAGGGGTCGGTCCTCTCGCTCCTCCTGTTTAACACATATAAGAAGCCGCTGGGCGAGATCATCCGTGGTTTTGGGGTGGAGTACCATCTGTACGCTGATGACACTCAGCTGTACATATCCACCCCAGACCACCCCAATGATGCCGCCGAAGTGCTGTCTCGGTGTTTGAAGGCCGTACGGATCTGGATGGGTGGTAACAAACTCAAGCTCAACCCTGCCAAGACTGAGTAGTTGTGGTTTCTGGCACCCCGGTTCAGCCAGATTACTCCAACTCTGGCCATTGGGGGCGAAACACTGGCCCCCGTGGAGAGGGCACGCAATTTGGGTGTCCTCCTGGATTCCTGGCTGTCCATGGAGGACCATGTGGCGGCCGTGGCCAGGGGGGCATTTCATCAGGTACGCCTGATGCGCCAATTGCGCCCCTTACTGGACCAGGGTGCCCTTCGCACAGTCACTCAAGCTCTCATGACGTCCCGACTCGACTACTGTAATGCTCTCTACATGGGGCTTCCCTTGAGGTGCACTCGAAAGCTACAGCTAGTCCAGAATGCAGCCGCGCGGGTGATTATGGGAGCCACTAGATGCTCCCACATAACACCGATCGTGCGCGAGCTGCACTGGCTTCCTGTAGCCTTTCAAGTGCGCTTCAAGGTTTTGACGACCATCTTTAAAGCGCTCCATGGCTCGGGGCCTAGTTATATGCGAGACCGCCTTCTGCCCCATACATCCCTTCGGCCTATCCACTCCCACAGAGTGGGTCTTCTCAGGGTGCCGTTGGCCGGGCAATGCCGACTGGCGACACCCAGGGGAAGAGCCTTCTCTGTGGCGGGCCCTGCCCTTTGGAACGACCTATCCCCTGAATTACGCACCATCACTGACCTCCGCCTCTTCCTCCAATGTCTAAAGACACATCTTTTCCAACAAGCCGGCCTAGCCTAACCTCCCATGGGGACTATTTTAGAGAGTTTTAAATTGGGTATTTTAAAATTTGGTTTTAGCATAGGATTAAAATAGTTTAATATATTTTAAATTATGTATTTATTTTTGTATGTTTTTAAATTCCTGTGCGCCGCCCTGGGTCCTCTGTGGAGAAGGGTGGGATATAAATATAATAAAATAAACAAATAAATAAATAAAACTTGCTCAGCTGCCCCCTCTGATCCCCTGGCTGGATGCAGCCACTCACCAGAGACTGGAATGCGAGGTCGTCCACCTGCCTGTTTGCCCAGCACTTGTTCAATGACCTCCTACCCTCCCACTCACCCAACCCTCTTCCATCATGCCCCCCCCACCTAGCCACAGCCACTCCGCAGTTCTTTCTTCTTGTGTTTCCAGGCTAAGCCCTGGTTGGTTGGTTGGTTGGTTGGTTGGTTGGTTGGTTGGTTGGTTGGTTGGTTGGTTGGTTGAAGTGTGGTTGGATCCTAAAGCTCCATCACTGGAGGCTTTTAAGAGGGAGAACTTTTTGGCTGCCAGCTGGCAAAGGAAGCTCTCAGCCATGACCGGAGCTGCTGTGGCTCCCACAGGCTGAGTGGACAAAGGGAGCAGGAGGCGGCTGTGGTCTCGGTCTGGTATGAGCTCCTGGCCTGGTCTGGGAGGTGGGGAGTGGCTCACTCGGGCAGCTGCTGCAACAGTAAGGCTGGGTAGGTCCACCCCATGGGTTGTTCCCCTCTCCCAGCTTTTGCCCATGCCTCCATGCTGTTTTCACTCTCCCCAGACTCCTATAAAGCCTCTGGAGCCTGGGGAGGGTGAAGAATGGCTTCAAACAAGGGCGAATTCAGCTGGCCAGCACATGCATGTGCACTGACCAGCTGACAGCTGTGGCTCCTGCCGGCTAGGTGGACAAAGGGTTGCTGTTGTAAAAGCAGGGCTGAGAAGGTCTCACCCCATGTGTTTCACACCCCTCCATGCCGTTTTCGGATGTGCAACATGCGGGAAATCCTAGCTGCAGTTTACTCATGAACAACATTGGCCGGGAGAGGCAGGGAGAAAGGCCAATGGGGCTCAGGAGTAAACTGAGGCTCCTAAGTGGGATCGAGCCAGGGGTGGGTTCTGGCTGCCTCTATTGCCGGTTGCTCTGCGCATGGGCAGAAGGCAAGAACAATATGACCGAGAGAACCAGTTCAGGTGTGTGGCCAGCCTGGGTCATTGTAGGTTCCAGTGACCCAGACCACCAAGTTACTACTGGTTCAGCCAGGTAGGAACCCAGCTCTGATCTGGAGGAGTTTTCCATCAGGATTACAAGGGAGAAGATGAGCCTGAGATATTTCTTCTTGATCAACCCAGGCTTTCTGGGAATCACCCTGTTGTTTTCAAAGAGTTTATGGATCATCTTTTTATTTATTTAATTTTTTATTCATTTTATTTGTCATCTATCTAGAATGTTCCCTATAATTGACCAACTGTGCTGATTATATTTTCTCTATATTTTGATAAATTTTTCTCAAACCTTTTCATTCACTTATGAAGATAATGGCAGTATTTGTATCCTATTTAATCATATTTGGAGATGAGACAATTGTAGAAGAAAGATTCAATGTGGGATAAGAAACAAAGTTTTCTGTTTTTCAAATTCCTGGATGTTCCCATTCTAGTTTCATCCCTTTCTGGAGAAGAATGAATTTTGGAATATTTCTGAAAAAAAACTCTACTTGGACCAAAATGGAGAAATGAAAGCAGTTCTGGTCATTATGGGCTACTTGGTTCTCCCCAAGGAGGATCCCAGGATAGAGGTTCTGGCGTTTTTTGTAAGAGAGAGACTTTCTATCAGACAAGAGACTCTTTCACAGCTAAAGTTGCTCAATAAGGTGGGAGAAATTCTGGTGTCTTTTCTCTGTTTGCCAAAGCCTGAGGTCCCATTTCAAGTGGGCAAAGCCTAGAGCCGTGATGGGGAACCTATGACACACATTGCAGAAGTGGCACACAGAACCATCTCTCCTGGCACGCAGAGCCATCACCAGTTGCTCTTCCGAGTTCAGGAGTGGCAGTCAGCTGGTCTTCACTTGCATTGGAGTGCCAGAAAGTGGAAAAGGAGCCACCCGGTGCTCATGCACACACCAGGAGAATGATCTTTGTTTCCAGGGTGCACATGCGCATGAGCCACTTAGGGTTTTGGTGTCTGGTGTGCATGCATGCGCAAAAGCCACCAACAAAAAGAGCAGCGGCCGTGCGTGCCTAAAGCCAGAGACAGGAGATCCCGGCCGTGGCTTCTTAGCAGAGCAGAGCTGTGGTCAGAGCTTCCCTCCCTCCCCACCTGAGTGGGCTACTTGCATGGCCCCAGCCCTCCAGCCCATGGCAAATTCGTGGATCCGTGGTCTGGAGTGCCTGGCACAGCCCCAGAAGACCAGCAGCAGCAGCCAAAGGGGGAAAGGCAGGAGCGGCTGGGCAGCCACCGCAACCATGAGGCATCTCCAACACCTGCTTGTGTGGCCAAATGCTGCCCTGCTGCCACATCTGCCCGAACTGCGGATCCTCATCTGAGCCTCGGTTGGAGCTGTGCAAGAAACCTGCTCAGGAGGGGAGGGAGGGAACCACCTGGGACCACCTGTCCTTGCCACCGCTGCACCTTCGCCCCTGATAGTGGCAGCTGTTGGAGACACCGCTGAGGGTCTGGCTAACGGTTGTGCTGGCTGCCTGGTCGCTCCTGCCCTTCCCCCTGTGGCTGGAGATCTGCAGAGGCAGAGAGAGAGAGAGAGAGAGAGAGAGAGAGAGAGAGAGAGAGAGAGAGAGAGAGAGAGAGAGAGAGAGAGAGAGAGAGAGAGAGAGAGAAACAGAGGGGGGAGGGGGGGAGGGAGGAGCAGAGGGAGAGAAAGAGATGCTTTTATAGCCAGTAATAAATGGACTGGAGGGTCTCGGAGGGTCTGCGAAGTCAAGTGAGGCTCCCCCGCAGCCTTTCAGGAAACAGCCTGGTTTCATTGCTCCTTGGATGGGAGGGGTTGGGAGGGGAAGCTCCGAGGCTGCTGGGCTGGGGACAAGCGCTTGCCCAGCACTGCCCCCCTGCCAGCGTCTCTCAGGTGGGACTTGTGGGGGGGGAACCCCCCCCCCCCCTCGTCCTCTTGCCCTCCAAGTCAGCTGCCAGGATAAAGGCGGCTCCCCCTTCCTCCAGATTCCCTCAAAGGCTGAGGACACATCGGATGCTCTGGCTTAATGCCCCCTGCCCGACTTTGCCCCATCCCCAATGCCCTTGCTCTGCCTGAAGCCCCCATGGCTTTTCCCCCCTCCCCACTGCTGGGCAATCACTCCACAAACATGCGTGTATCTCACTCCAATCTGAGCCATTGCAGGGCTTTGAGGGGAAGGCAGCCAAATGGCTTGGAGCAGGGGTCCCCAACCCCCGGTCCGCGGACCGGTGCCGGTCCGTGGCTTGGTAGGAACTGGGCCGCAGGGCCGGAGAGGAGGAGGAGGGAGGAGGGGCACCAAACCCCAACTGCTTTTAGTAAACAAAACAGGTGTCAAGTGGAAAACAAAACACGTGAGCCAAACAGAGGCTGAACGAGAAAAGTGGTGGGCCGGATGCTATCTCCCCCCTTATTAGAGGAGGCGTATCAGGTAAGTACCAACGCCCTTTCTCAATAAGGGTGGAGATAGCATCCATGTATGGGACATACCCAAGCCCATAACATCATAGTAGGGCGGGTCGAGTTCAGTCCTGTTCAGGAACAGTAGGACACACCGCCTGCAGCACGTGGCGCCCGAAATTAGCGTCCGCTGACGCGAACTTACCCAGTTTGTAATGTCTAATGAAAGGCGAGTGGGAAGTCCAGGCAGCGGCTGTTCGCACCATTGGAGTGTTGCTCTTCCTCCACCTTCGTCAACGGTTGGACTCCTGGGCGCCGCAGCAGCAGCCCTCCCTACCGGCCACCAATTTCCCCCCCCACACACACACACGGAGCCTTCTCAGCTCCTGGAAGGAGCCTGAGCAAGCGAACGAGCGACCAAGCGTGGCGGCCGGTTGTTCGGGGTAGGCTAAGGCGAGTGAGTGCGGCCGGCTGGGCTGGGGCGGGGCCGACGACAGCCAGCCAGAGAGAGGCATAGACACAGAGAGAGACAGGGAGGGAGGGGGGAATCAGAGAGTGACAGACACGCACAGAGAGACAGAGAGAGGGAGGGAGGGAGAGAAAGAGAGAGACATAGAATGAGTGATTAAGTGCGTGAATACGAGACAGACAGACACACACACACACATAGAGTGACAGATGGGCGGATGAAGGAGAGAGACAGAGATAGAGAGAGAGAAAGAAAAAGGGAAAGAAAGAAAAAGAAAGTGGGAGAGAGAAAGAGAGAGAAAGACAGAGAGAAAGAGAGAAAGAGAGACAGAAAGGAAAGAAAGAGAGAGAAAGAAAGAGAGAGAGAAAGAGAGAAATAAAAAAGACAGAAAGAGAGAGAGAAAGAGAGAGAGAAAGAGAAAGAGGGAAAGAAAGAGAGAGAAAGAGAAATAAAGAGAGAGAGAGAAAGAGAGGGAAAGAAAGAGAAAGAAAGAGGGAAAGAGGGAAAGAAAGAGAAAGAAAGAGAAAGACATAAAGAGAAAGAAATAAAGAGAAAGAAAGAAAAAGAAGGAAAGAAAGAAAGAAAGAACTTATGACCACAATTGAGCCCAAAAGTTTGGTTGTTAACCAAGACCATTGTTAAGTGAGTTTCACATTTTCCAAGTTGGCCATGCCCACCCAGTCACATGACTACTGAGCCACTCAGCAGGTCCGCAAAACTTTCTTTAAAATGAAACTGGTCCCTGGCTTGGAGTATATTCAAGGGTAACAGGCGTGTTTGATGGAGTGGGGGAGGGAATATAAATGCTGTAAAAGAAAATATGTCCCCCTCACTCAGCCATGCCCTTCCCCTTCTTCCTCCCGCCCCCCCCCCCAACCTTCCCTCAGCCCCCAGCTCACCACTGATTCCCCTGCCCTTCATTTTGCATTGCAGTTCTGCTCTTGTGGCGCCTTTGTCTTCTCCAAGGTTTAAATTACACAGCAGGGCACTTTGCCCCCCCCCCAATTTTAGATTATGTGGAATGCTCCAATCCTCCCCTCCCCACATAGGCTGGTCCTGATGGGTCCTTCATCCATGGGGACCATCAGATCCACATCCACCAGCCCCCATCTCCACAGCTCTTCACACATGGAGACTCTCCCTTGGATGAAGTGGGGGGAGAGGGGGGGGGGGGCTGTGCTGGCTTCTTCCAAGGCCAGGAAGGGATTCCAGCTTTCCAGTGGAGGGAGGGGGCATTTCCCACCCAACTATCTCTCTGTCCAGGGCTGCAGAACCGGATCCTCACTGGGGACGTCCCACCACCCGGACAGGGATCAGGTGGGCGGGCAGGGAAGCACGAGGACCCCCAAAATCTGGAACTGGTGCATGCGCATCATGCAGCTGGTCTTTGTGTGCACGTGCATGCCAGAAACCGGGAGACCACATGGCTAGTGCACATGCGCATGTCGAAAACCAGATGATCATCTAGTTTTCAGTGTGTGCGCACGAGCACACTCATATTGGAATGTGGGGCCAAAAATGTTTCTGCATGCTCCCGTTTTGGCACATCCTGCCCAAAAAGATTCGCCAACACTGCTCTAGACTATTAAGTAGAAAAGTCCTTTATTGCAACCTTAAATTCCAAAAGCAAAATGGAGGAAGTAAATGAAGAATCTGCCAGATGTTCGACCTCCTGCATCTGTTTAGAAGGAGTCAGAGGTTTCCTATCTACCTCAGTGAAGACCAGAGGCTCCTTGTCTCCATCCATTTCTCCCTCCGTTTTCCATGGACGGAGAGTCCTAACATCTTTTCTTTGGCCTTCTTTGTTTTTCTGCTCAGTCCCTGCCTCAGTCCAGATGTGCGGAAAGTTGTCATCCTGGATTTGTCAAGAGGGCTCGAGAAGGAGAGCCAGTTTGCTGCTATGACTGCCTTCCTTGTCCGGAGGGGACCTTCTCCACTCAGGAAGATGGGTCACCCTGAGGAAAATGGGAGGCTTTGTGGAACTGGATCCACCCAGAAAAGTTTCATGAAAGTGCAAGTTAAATGATAGATCGAAGCTCACCTGGTTTTTTACATTTACTTTTAACCTGCAGAATTTCTTATCTAAAAGGAAGTAAACCAAAAAGACTTTGAAGGAGGGGCTGGGAAGAGATGGGAGGAGGGGGTGGCAGACTGAGCAAGCTTTACTAACAGCAGAGGAAATCTCTCTCCTGCTTCTTAGTTTGGACTTGTGCTGCTAAGTTCTCCTTCCTAGGAACATCTGAGTTCTTTGGAACTTGATGGATTGTGTGAGGTCCACCTTCTGAAAGACCTTTCAATTCACTGTATATTGGATCCTCCCCTTGAGGATCACTGAGAAGGAGTCACTGGTCCATAATGTGGTGCTGTGGATAGTTATGGTGGGGAACTCATTACACAAATATTCTGCCAGTCATGTAGATTAATCAGTTAGTCAGAAGGGAGCTGGAAGGGACCTTTTGTACAAAGCATGAGATGAATGATGTTTTTTTACTTGTTTTTAATGTTAAAAATAAAAATTTTCTTTTATATTGAAAAAGTTTTATTGGTTTTACATTTTTCTATAGGGTAGGGTAAGGGATACAAAGAAATTTTGAGAGCATTCACGTCAGAGTCGTCGGCCCTTCCGAGACCTCAAAATACACAATAAAAAGATAACCAAAAAAAAGCATTTTTCATAACACTACAAGGTAAAAGCAAGTACATATACCTAAATTCTCAATTCCATGCTGTCAGACATTTACAAAAAATCCAGATACAGATATTATGCAAAATTGCTCAGAAAAATCAAGGCAAAGTTATTTTTTCGATCTAAGTCTCTTGGCTATTGTATCTTCTTTTTCTCCTCCCTGGCCCTGAGCGGGCGGGGCCGTGGCCCCCTCCGTCCCCCCTGGATCTTCCCCCAGGGCAGAGGAATATTTTTTAAGAAAGGCTTCCGCCTCAGCAACTGTTTTAATCCTCACTCTTCCTCCTTCCTAGAACACCAGCATCCCTTCGGGTGTCACCCACTTGAACCAAATCCCATGATCAAATAAAATTTTAGACAAGAAGGAAAATTTCCTCCTTGCTTCTCGAATCTTTCTAGGAATCTGCTTCAAGATAGTGACCGTTTTTTGTTGGTAAATTAAAGGGTTCTCTCTCTGCGCCCTCAGGATTTCCTCTCTGGTTGACCTTCTAACAAATTTCACATGTATCTCTCTAGGCACTTCATTTATCCTGGCATATGCTGAGTTAATTCTATAGGCTAGGTCAATGTCCCCCCTGATCTCATCTTTAGGTTTTTGTAAATAGTCTGCTAAAATTGTGCTCATAAGATCAGGGAGGCATTCACCAGATTCCTCAAGAACGTTCTGAAATCTCAAAAAATATGTCATTCTTTCCATATCAATCCTAGACACATGCCCATCTATTTCCCCAACCTCTTTAGTAACATTTTTAATCTCTCCCTTAACCCCCACCAACCCCCCTTCCAATTCTTCAGTCTTCTGTGTGTTTTCCAGCACTTGCTTCCTTGTGTCCAATAGTTCCTTCTTGAAATTGATGTTTTCAGCCCTCTGGGCCTGAATTTCGTTTACCAAAGTTTGTATAACAGTTTCAAGAGAAGCCATCCGTTGTTCTAAACTTGCCAGTGCTGTTTCTTGAGCCATGATTAACTGTTAAAGTCAGTGCCACCAAAATGGCGTTTTCAGGATGGGGTTGGTGAGACTAACCGGGAGCCAAAAGTTCAGATCAAGGTTGAAACGTTGTAAAATTCAAGAACCAAGAGAGAGACAATTTTCCAGCTCAATAGTTATAATAACGAAGGTAATCCAGAAAGGAATCACAAATCCAACAAGAAAAAAATTCTTCATTAATATCCAGAGAGAGTCCCACTTGTAAAGAGACGCTGGGAATTTTCCATAGTTAAAATAGTCAGGTAGGGACAAAGAAAAGCCACTTTCCACCGTCCATCTCAGAGCCCAGAGGAGAGAGTAGGAAAATAAATTTTTTTTAACCAGCCACACCTAGAAACAATGTTGCAAGTAGCCGCATACCACTTTCCCTTGTTAGAGACAGTCCGGATTTAAGATTTCCGCTTTCTCTTCCAGAGAAGCCATTTTTAAGTGCCGCTTAAGTCCGAGGGTTTTTTTTTGAAAACAAACACCCCCGTCCCTGTCCGTTCAGCCTGGCTGGCAGCAAGGAAAAAAAGTCTTTTTAAACTCACTCTCCCTCGCAGCTGAAGCCTCGGCAAGCCTTCCGATCTCTTCCGCTCAGCCCTCTACATTGAAGTGAATGGCGCCGACAGCCGTTGGCGAAGGGAGAACCCCCCGCAGCATGTTCCTCCTCACCTAGGTCGCGGAGGGGATCGCTCTCCCCACCGCCGTGAGGAGAAACGTCTCCTCCGAGCCGACCCTACGGGAGACCTCCGGTAACCGGAGTGTCTCGCCCCCGTGGGGGGGCAGAAAAGGCAACAAAGCAGCGAGCGAGCCCCAGGCTCGCCCGTCGCCGCTGGAGCCGGAACCGGAAACTCAAAAAATAAAAATTTTCTTAAAAAAAAAAAGAATAGAGCTGGAAGGAACCTTAGAGGTCATTTAGTCCTACACCCTGCTTAAGCAGGAGAACCTGTACCAGCGATGAAATTCAAAATTTTTCCCTAACGGTTCTGTGGGTGTGGTTGATGGCAAGGGTCATGTGACTGGGTGGGCATGGACAACTTTTTTTTTACTTTTTAAAAGCATTTTTAAACTACTGTTTCTCCTGAACCGGTAGTTAAAAAATGCTTTAAAAAGTAAAAAAAAAAAAGTCTAACCATCAGCTGTGTGAAAATCAGCTGTGCTGCATAATTGTCGGAACTTTCTTTATACTTTTTAAAGCACTTTTTGCTACCAGTTCGATTGAATTGCCCCAACAACAGGGGCAACAGGGCATTTCACACTTCATTTCAAAGAAGTGATTGTTTAATGAAATTGTTTCAAAAATTCTTTCTTGGAAAATGCCTGTGGTATCAGCTGTTATCCAAAGAAAGTATTTATTGTAAGATAAAAGGACAGAATGTTAAAGAAAATTGCTTTTTGGTTTCTCAGATGTGGAAAAATGCAACAAGTGTCCAGATGATAAATATCCAAATGAGAACAGAGTCCAATGTATCCCCAAAGTTGTAACCTTCCTGTCTTATGAGGAACAATTGGGCATCATCCTGGTCTCTTCTGCCCTACTATTATTCTTAATCACAGGCCTTGTTTTAATCATCTTCATCAAATACTGAGAAACTCCCCTTGTCAAAGCCAACAACCGAGACCTCTCCTACATCCTCCTGGTCTCCCTCCTGTTTTGCTTCTTGTCTTCTTCTCTCTTCATTGGTCAACCAAGGAAAGCCACCTGCCTTCTCCGACAAACGGTCTTCAGCATCATCTTCTCAGTTGCCGTTTCTTCTCTCTTGGCCAAAACCATCATGGTGGTGCTGGCTTTCCTGGCCACAAAACCAGGAAACCGAGCGAAGAGATGGTTGGGGAAGAGCTTGGCCAACTCCATTATCCTCTCTTCTTCTGCTGCCCAAGTGATCATCTGCTCCATCTGGCTGGGAGTTTCTCCCCCCTTCCCTGACTCTGACCTCCACTCCCAGCATGGAGAGGTCATCCTGCAATGCAACGAAGGGGCCGTTGTCATGTTCTACGTCACCCTCAGCTACATGGGCTTCCTGGCTGCCATCTGCTTCACGGTGGCTTTCCTGGCCAGGAATCTGCCTGGGGCCTTCAATGAAGCCAAGCTGATCACCTTCAGCATGCTGGTCTTCTGCAGCGTCTGGGTGACTTTTGTGCCCACCTACCTGAGCACCAAAGGGAAATACATGGTGGCTGTCCAGGTCTTCTCCATCCTGGCCTCCAGTGCTGGTCTGCTGGGCTGCATCTTCATCCCCAAGTCCTACATTATCCTTCTGAGGCCAGACCTGAACACAAAGGAGCAGCTGACAGCCAGAACAAATGTGAAAATTTGAGATATAACAGAATTGTGATATTGAAAGAATTGTTAAAGTTTCTTTTATTTGAAAAAATATTTTCTTTCCACTTTGGTAGTATGCAGGAATAAAAGAATAATATATGTATACGTTTCTTGTAGTTCCCTTCCCTTTCATTTCAATAAATCTTGCGGAAAAGAACTCCTAGATGGTCAATGAACGTAACACTTTATTTTAAAAAATCATTTGAGTCATTTTTCCTACTGACAGAGGGCTAAAAGTGTAGATATGTGAGAGAAAGACTAGGAAAAGAGATAAGAAGGAAGCCTTGGGAACCAACTTCAAGAATTGTTAATCTCCATGAGGACCATTGGAAGAAAAGAATGAGCTGGAATGCCATGTTTGACTTTCTCTCAGCAGGGAAGGAAATCTTCATTTGCTGATTTCCTGATAAAAACCCTCTTGGCAGAAAGTCTTGACTACAAAGGCTGTCTGAGGTTTCACTTTGGAATAGTTTTTACTTAGTTGTCTACCTCTAAGAACCTCCCACTCTATTTTTTCTTTCTTTCCTCATCCAGAGAATTAAAAGAGGAATATCTAATGATATTCAAACCCTTTAATTTCCCACTCTACAATTTCTAAAGCATTTTCTCTGCTCCTCTTCCAAGCTTGTCTTGTGTGTGAAGGGCTGGAGAAGATGCCCAGAGAAAGGGGACCTTGAGACTCTCCCCAGGAGGAGGTTGGAGGGATCCTGTCTAAAGGCAGCCCCATCATTGACCAGGTCACAAACCTTCAATGCTGCATAAGTTCCATCCAGGTCCAAGAAGGGGGAGAATAAGGGGGGGGGGGCACTTTGAGGTTTCTAGGAAGAGGCCCCCATGGAAGCTGCTCTGCTCTCCAACCACACAGATTGCTGATCAATTGGGAATCAATGTTTATCTTTCAGAATGGCTCCTAATTGGGAATAGGATCCCTTTGCAAAATCCATTTTAAGGATATAAGAAAAACTGATGGATCAGATGAAGGTCAGTCTAAGATTCACACAAATCCTTCTGGCTCTCCCACCAGCAGAAGAAGGCAGAGGCTGATGGCTTTGCCCCCCATGGAACAGGCGTCTCCCCACAATTCCACTTTCCTCCATCAAACCACTCAGTATTGGGCAGTCGTCCATCTCCCTCTCTAGGAATCCCCAATTCTGGTATCCCACATGAATCTTCACACCCCCAATCAATAAGTACTGAGGCAGGACTGGAACTCAGGGCCTTCTGGTGAGTGGCCCAAAGAAACCCAGCCAGCTTTCTTGCTTAAGATGGGACTAGAACTCCCCACCCCCTGGTGATTATCTAAAGTCACCTGACCTGCAATCCTGTCTATGGCAGAACTAGAACTCAGAGCCTCCTGGACAGTGGCCCCAAACTCCCCCAGTTGGCTTTCAGGCCTAAAGCAGGACTGGAACTCAGAGTCCTCCGATGATTGGCCCCAGGGGAACCAAAATGGCTTTTATTTTGAAGGGGGGATTAAATCTTCAGTGTTTGGGGCAAAATCCCTCGGATGGCTTTTATTCCCTGCACCCCCCCAGGCACTCCTCGTCCCCCCCCCCAACACAAAGGCTCCTCCTGCAGCTGCGCCTCCCGGCTCTCCTCCTCTCTTGGCCAAAGAGCTGTCACTCAAGCCCCTCGCCTGCCCCGCTCCCTCGCGCCTAGGTCAGGCAGTGCCACCCCCGGTAGGCGGTCTGCCTGAGCCCCCTGCCCTCCCGCCGCCTTGGCCCTGCCGATGCCCTCCTGGGGCTGGTGGGGGCGCAGCGGGCGAGAGAGGAGCCAGGAGGGGCTTCCTGCCAGCCGAACTGCAGGGAACGAGGGAGGGTATGTGTGTGCTCCTCTCCTAGAAAGGCACGGAGGTCAAGCGAGGCTGGAGAAACCACCAACATTCAACCCTGGGATCCATAAACCAGGTTGGCCTCTTCCCAGGAATGCCCCAGATCCCCTCCCCCTTCCTGGCCATCCTGGGCTTTCTCCATGGGTTTGGGCTTTGCTTTCCCCTGAGTGCCCCCTGCGTGGAAAGAGGTGGCTGAGCAACATGGGATATGGTCTCCCCCCCTTCCCAGGACTCAGAAGATGGGACCTGGAGGGGGATTTTGGTTCCCTTCCCCAACAAGAGGCTCCCCAGGTTCCTCCTCCCAAGAGGGGCTCCCCACTCAGCTGGGCAGTCCTGTCTGGCATCCCTGCAAGAGCCCCCTTGCCTGGCCTCTGTGTGGGAAAGGGTGGCAGGGGAACATGGGATATGGGCTTCTGCATTCCCAGTCTCTGGAGTTGGAAGTTAGATTTTGCATTTTCATCTGCAATACAAAGGTCCTGAGTTCCCCTTCCCTCCCTCTTCTCCTTCTTCTCCCTCCCTCCCTTCTTCCATCCTTCCCTCTGTGAGATTTCCCCATCTCTTTTCACTTGTTTTTTATCCCTCACTTCTCTCTGTGTTTCTGTCTCTCTGGTTTTTTCTAACTCTGCAAAGTTGTAGTAACTAGTTTTTCATTAAAGTTGATTTTGTTTAGAGGATCCTAAGTCACCAAGCCCACAGCCATTAAACGTAGAGGAGATATTTCAAAGAATAATGAATGAAATGCAACAAATCCAGAAAGACAATTTAAGCACAAGATTGGAATTATTGGAGGCGCAAAGAGAAATAACAAATAATAAACAAAAAATTGTGGGGCTGGAAGGGGGGGCGGTTGAGATGAAGGAAGAGATAAAAGACTTTAAGAAAGAACTTACAGATATTACTGGTCAAATGTCTAAAATTGATTTTGAACGCATGTCTTTCTTTTTAAGATTTCAGAATGTTCCAGAATTACCGAATGAAAATTTAAAAGAGTTGATGGCTACTATGTTAGCGGATTATATTAAGAAAGATAAGGAATTTATTTGGGGGGACATTGATTTGATTTATAGAATTAATTCAGCATTTGCCAGAATAAATGAGGTACCCAGAGAGATACATATTAAATTTATAAGAAGGTCAACGAGGGATAAGATACTGAGAGCGCAAAGAGGGGGCCCTTTGATGTATCAGCAAAACGAGGTGGCCATATTGAAGCAGATCCCAAAGAAAATACGAGATATAAGAAGGAATTATTCCTTCTTAACAAAAAATTTATTCAAAAAGGGGGTATGGTTCAAGTGGTTGATGCCGGAAGGGATGCTGGTATTCTGGGAGGGAGGAAGAGTTAGAATCAAAACAGTTGAAGAGGCGCATAATTTTCTTAAAAACACTCCTCAATCCTGGATGATGATGAGATGGGAATGGGAGGGGCCACGGGTCCGCCTGCTGGTGGGGGGGAGGAGGAAGAGACTATAGCAAAGAGGCTCAGATCGCAAAAATAATTTGTTATATTTTTTTTTTATGATGGTAATTCCTGTACGGATGTCAATAGTACAAAGTAATTGAATGTATAAAATAATATGAAAATTTATGATTTTAAAATGTATGTACCCCTTCCTTTTAATATTTTTTTAATGGAATATGTATGAAGACTTGGAGGCGGTCATCAAACCCGATGTGGAAGCTCCAAAATATTATCTAATACCTTATTTACCCCTTTCCTGCTATACATCCTCACGGCGGATTCGCTCCCACAGAGAGGGACTTCTCCGGGTGCCGTCCACTAGACTTTGTCAGCGGGCGACGCCCAGGGGAAGGGCCTTCTCTGTGGCGGGCCCAGCCCTCTGGAACGACCTTCCCCCCGACATTAGAACAACTACGGACCTCCGCTCCTTCCGTCAAAAATTAAAAACATACTTTTTCTGCTTGGCCGGCCTAGGTTAGTCTCTACCTTTAGGGCGTTAGGGAATGCTAGTTTTAATATGGGGATTTTAGTGCAGGGACAATCAAATTTAATTCGTTTTTATTCTATTGTATTTATTCTTGTATGTATATTTTATAGTGTTTTAATTTTTCCCTGTGCGCCGCTCCGAGTCCCCCTGGGGAGAGGACGCGGTATATAAAATAAATATTATTATTATTATTATTATTATTATAAATTGTTAAAACCAATAAAACTTTTTCAAACAAAAAAAAAAGTTGATTTTGTTCAATAGACTGGCTCACTATTGCATCAGCCCTTCTCAGGTGGTGCCCTTGAGCATTAGCTTTCAAAATAAAATATTTTTTTTCTTCCAACTCAGCAGGCAGCTATTTCAGATCTGTGACATGCTCAGACATTAACTGGCCTCTGGGATTTTTCTCTTTAACCACAACGCCAACAAACGTCACATTTCTTTTTATTTTCACCCAAAGTGGCTGTGTATTCCCCCCAAAGCCAGTTTCAATGATGGCGCTCACAAACATTTCAATTCTATAATGATGGATTTAATCCCATCTCTGCCCCTGTTATTATGAGCCACATGGGGATTATTTCCCTTTCATTTCCCTCCAGAGAATTTCCCAACAACCTTTGAGTCCAAGAACTGATTGGATTCTCCAGGGATCCCTCCTGAGAGGGAGAATTATGATCAAAGGTTCAGCTCTGCTCTTTGGCCGAATCCTCCAAGGGAGACTTTGGGCAGAGAAATAGGGAGTTTGGGGACAGGCAGGGTCTGTGCTCTTGAATGTCCGTCTCTCTCCATTCCAGGTGAAACTGAGTGTTTCTCTGGGTTTCAATCAGGAAAGACACTGGATCATTTTCCACCTTGTGAGAATCCTTTGAATCCTTCTAATTCTTCTTTAGAAACAGGAAAGGGATTGATTGATTCACCCCATGAATGATGGACCTCCTGCTTCTCCTTCTGATGCTGCTGGTGTCCCATCCAGTCTCTGGGAAGCTGAGGATGAAATGCCCGAAGAGTTTGGAGCACCAGGATGGAAAACAACCACAGAGCTTTTACAGCCCCGGAGACCATCTCATTGCTATAGTCACCACTGGAGATGAAACATTGCACACAAAGTTGCTTTTCAACGTGGCTCCTTCTCTTCAGTTTGTTTTCAATGATCTGTAAGTCATTCAGGGGGATGGAGTTGCCCTCCCTCCATTCTGACACTCTCCTTCTTTTCTGTTTTATTTTTCATTTATTTCTATATTGGGGGGATATGTCTAATTTCCTGAATGATTTTAGTTTCAATGGATTCTCTCTTTTGTCTGATTTTGTGAAAGAGACTCAAAAACAGGTCTGAAAAAAAAGCTGAAAGGCTGCAGATTATTTTCCTCTCTCAGTTCAATCCTTAATTTATCACTTTAATAATAAATGTTATTTAAAGTAGTGGTGGAATCAGTTGTAGTTTCTGTACCTCAGCCCATTCCCACATTTGTATAACTGATCATTGCTTTTGGATCAATGTTGGCTTAAGGCTCAGGAGGCTTATGGAGGATTATATATTTTTAAACAGTATTTGTTGCTGCCCATTATAATAACTTTTTTTTACAATAGGAATGCTCATAATTTTCCAGGTGGCTTAATGTACATTTTCAACATCCAAACAGTCAACAAGAATTCCCAGCTCCTGCACAATCTCACACTGGGCTACAACATCCATAAGAACTATTGGAGCACTTTCCGCACTTCAGATGCCTTGCTGGACATTCTCTCCACTGGAGAAGCCAATGTCCCCAACTACGGCTGTGGAAGGAAGGAGAACCTTCTGGCTCTTCTTGATGCAGCTAGCAGGGACATCTCCATCCAGGCATCAACATTAGGAGGCACCTACAAAGTCCCACAGGTTTGTGTGGGTTTTTCTCCATCTGATAAAGTGAGGGGTGGGTGGTGGTGGGTGAGCAATAGATGCAATCATGTCTTCTCCATGGAATTCAAGAGCTGCTTTTCTCCATATTACCAAAAATGTCAATATTTTACCCCATTATGTCCAAGTTGAGATTAATCATAAAAGGCCTGAAATGCAAGCAATACATTCCCTGGAGAAGACATTCTACCAACTATTTAACTGATCAAAAAATATCCCTGGTTGTTGTGTACTCTATTGGCATTTTCATTTCCACATATAAATAATGCCTGTCCTATCCAGTTGGATAGAAGTTGGCAATAGTAGCATTTTATCTATCTAAAACGTGGAATAAAAATGACTCTAGCAATTATAGGCCAAATAGACTAGCAGATATTGTGGCTGAAATTTATGCCATGATCCTCTTAATTAAACTTGAAAAAAATGTATTCCTTGCAGAAGGACCAGAAGGTTTTATGTAGTGAACAGCTATATAGATTTTATAAGAATTAATGCATAGGTTAATAATATAATATTAGTAACAAATTTGTCATAAAATATCTCATCTTTAACAGCAAAGTAAACAAAGGTTTGCTGGCTATCTAGATGTTATTGCATTTGTCATAATTAACAGAGAAATAGGAAATTGATTGCCCTCAAAATGGAGCTCAGCCTGTTGGCCCTGATCCAAGCTCTTTCTCCAGGTCCTTGTTTGAGAGGGAGGTTTGGGCTCAATGGAGCCATGAGAAGAAGGATTGATGCTTACCAAGGACAAAGGGAAGGATGCATATTTGAAACCTTGTTATTCAGTCCAGATATTGACAACTTAGTTCAACTAATGAAGGATCCAGAAACAGATCATAAATAAACATTTCATTCTTTGACAAAAATTGCTAAATTAGTGGACCAGTGAACTGCAGTGCGCATAGTATACAGTACTTCGATTTCAGGAAGGCTTTGACAAAATAAACCACCATCTACTTCTTGGTAAGCTAAAAATATGTGGGATAGACAGCATCACCCCCAGATGGACTCAGCCTGTGGTCCTCAATGGAACTACGTCTACATGGAGGGAAACAAGCAGTGGGGGACCCCAAGGCTCCATTTTAGGCCCAGAATTCTTCAACATCTTCATCAATGATTTGGATGAGGGAACTCATCAAATTTACAGATGACACTCAAGTGGCAGGAATAGCCAACACCCCAGAAGAAAGGCTGAAGGTCCAGGCGGATCTAGATAGACTTGAACCCTGGGCCTATCTAACAAAATGAATTTCAATGTAGAGAAAAGTAAAGTCTTATACTGAGGCTAGAAGAACCAAATGTTCAGGTACAGATCAGGGGAAGCCTGGCTCAATAGCAGGAACTGTGAGAGGGATCTGGGAGTCTTAGGGGAGAATCTCTCAACTGTGAGCCAAAAATGTGTGGCAGCAGCCAAAAAAAAGCCATTGCAATCCTAGGCTGCATCAACGGAAGGAGAGAATCCAAATCACGGGAAGTCTTGGTACCACTTTATAAAGCCTTGGAAAAACCTCCCTTGGAAGAGGGCATGGAGGGAGAACCTTTTCAGCCCTCTTGTCAGGGATGCAATCTGGAAGAGGAGTTGCCCAGGGTGCCTGTTCTCAGCTCTGTCTCTGGCGCCCATGCCAGTGGTGGGTTTAAATTTTTTTTCGAATCTATTCTGTAGATGTGGCCTTTTTGTGGGAGTGGCTCAGCAGACATGTGACTGGGTGGGAGTGGCTTGGTGGTCATGTGATCGGGTGGGGGCGGCTTGGCGGTCATGTGACTGCCAATTGGCTGGGCATGATCAACTTGTAGCTGTGAAAATGCCTCTTTTGCCAGTTGTAGGAAGGAAGGAAAGAAGCCGGTCTTGGAAAGAGCCCCCCCTCCCCTTCTAGGGAGCCCAGGCCGAAAGAGAGGAGGGGGAGGGCTGGTTGGAAGGCGGGCGAGTGGCAGTTTGGCTTCAGCGCCTCCTTTGCTCATTCGGGCAGATGGAAAAAGGAATGAGGCGTGGGATAAAGCATCCTGGCCACCTTCGCCCTCGGCCATCGCGTGCCTCCTTCCTTTCTCCGCCCGCCCGAGCAAAGAAAGTGGGTCACTAAACCGCCTGCTCGCCCTCATTCCAACCAGCCCCCCCCCTCCTCTCTTTCCGCCTGGGCTCTCTGGAGGGGGAGGGGAGGTCTCTCCCAGGACTTGCTTCCCTTACCTCGCGGGCGCAGTTCCGGGATGGTTGGAGATTCTTTTTTCCAGGTGTGGGGGGTTTAGCCTCGGCCCCTGCCTTCCTGCCTCCTCCATTCCAGCCCTGCAAAATCTTCCCCCCACCCCTCCCACCTGGGGACCCTTCCAGCTGCAGTTGGCATTCTCCGAGCAATCCTTCATCGCTGCACCCCTAGAGCATCACATGGAGGCAGTGTGCAGGCTGCTGACTGACCCAGGGCGTGCCTGGATGCCCGGAGGGGAAGGATCGTCAAAAGAAAGCCAACTGCTGCCAGCAATGGGGTACAAAGGAGCAGCCACCCAGGCAGGAACTCAGGGTGACCTCGATGTCCAGCCTCCCTGCCGTCTCCAGCCCTGTGCAACCTCCCCGCCAATCCACTGACCTCTGCTGAACAGCCTCTCCTTCGCATCCTGTTGCAGGCCAGGGGAGGCTATGGGGCCTCCGGAAGAACGGGTACAGGAAGGCACATTAAATTTCACCATCCAGTAAACCCACCCCTGGCACACACAGAGGACGATCAACTGGCTGGCGCTCAAGTACTGGCAGAAACCGGAATGTTGCAGACTATCTAAATTCGCGCCAGTCCGGCTTCCGACCCGGGCACAGTACCGAGACTGCATTGGTCGCATTGGTCGATGATCTCTGGAGGGCACGAGATAGAGGATTTTCCTCTATCCTAGTCCTATTAGACCTTTCAGCGGCTTTTGATACCATCGACCATGGTATCCCATTACGCCGACTGGGGGGGTTGGGGCTGAGAGGCACCGTTTTACGGTGGTTCTCGTCCTACCTCTCTGGTCAGTCACAATATGTGTTGACGGGGGGGGAAGAGGTCGACTTCTAGATCCCTCTTATGTGGGGTCCCTCAGGGGTCGGTCCTCTCGCCCCTGCTGTTCAACATATATATGAAGCCGCTGGGTGAGATCATCCGTGGTTTCGGGGTGAGATATCATCTGTACACTGATGATACCCAGCTGTACATATCCACCCCGGACCACCCCAATGATGCCGTCGAGGTTATGTCCCGGTGCTTGGAGGCTGTACGGATCTGGATGGGTAGTAACAAACTCAGGCTCAACCCGTCCAAGACTGAGTGGCTGTGGCTTCCGGCACCCCGTTTCAGCCAGATTATTCCAACTCTGGCCATTGGGGGCGAAACACCAGCCCCTGTGGAGAAGGCACGCAATCTAGGTGTCCTCCTGGACTCCCGGCTGACTATGGAAGACCAGGTGGCGGCCGTGGCCAGGGGGGCATTCCATCAGGTACGCCTGATGCGCCAATTGCGTCCCTTACTGGATCGGGGAGCCTTACGCACAGTCACTCAAGCACTCATCACATCTCGACTTGACTATTGCAATGCTCTCTACATGGGGCTTCCCTTGAAGTGCACCCGAAGACTACAGTTAGTCCAGAACGCGGCCGCACGGATAATTACGGGAGCGCCTAAACACTCCCATATAACACCTGTCCTACGCGAGCTCCACTGGCTTCCTGTGGTCTTTCGGGTGCGCTTCAAGGTCCTAACGACCATCTTCAAAATGCTCCATGGCTCGGGACCTAGCTATCTGCAAGACCATCTCCTGCCCCATACATCCCTGGGACCGACACGCTCCCACAGAGAGGGCCTCCTCAGGGTGCCGTCGGTCGGGCAATGTCGACTGGCGGCGCCCAGGGGGAGGGCCTTCTCTGTGGCAGGGCCGGCCCTTTGGAACGACCTGCCCCCTCAAATCCGCACCATTCCTGACCTCCGCCTCTTCCGCAAATGTCTTAAGACTCACTTCTTCCAACTAGCCGGCCTTGCGTAACCCCAGCACCGCCAATTATAAACGAGGGTTTTAAAAACGGTTACAACACAGGCATCTAATATCTATCTATTGTATTTTGTATTTATTGATTTAATTCTATGTTCCCCGCCCCGAGTCCCTTGTTGTGAGATGGGAACGGGTTATAAATATGAAAAATAAATAAATAAATAAATAAATAAATAAATAAATAAATAAATAAATAAATAAATAAATAAATAAATAAATAAATAACGAGGCTTGGACTTCTCAGAATCAAGAAAAGTTTATTTATGGCTGCCAGGTTCAGAAATCTAGTCAAAGGCCAGCATGTAACTTCTGAACAGTCTTCTGATAGCAAACACTCATTCTTCTACTTTGACAAAGAGAGCATCACAGGAAATACTTAACTTCTCTCTGATTGGTTCACCTCCTTACTGTCAGGCAGAGAAGCATGCAGGAAACCCCAGTTCCATTCTGACTTATGTGGTTAAGCCCTCTGTCTGACTTGCAAGGGGCTTGGACTTCCAACTGACTCCACCTACTTACAAGCAGGTGTTTGTGGTTTGACACTTGAATTTCCTGAGTTGGAGCTTCCTGTCTCAAAGATGCTTTTTGTTCCTTACAAAGTGTAAAGATAAAGATGACTAAAGATCATCCAGTCTGACCCCAACTCATTTCACTCTTATGTCTAAAACTCGCTTTATGCCCTGCCTCAGTAAGACCAGCTCTTCCAGTTTCTGACACTGCCATGCAGGCAAAGGCCAGCTGATCATCCCACACACGTGTGCACCAGAAGAGTACAGGGGAAGGCCGCGTGTGCCAGGTGACATGGCTCTGTCTTCCACTTTGCCTGAGCTAAGAAGCTGAGGCAGAGGGCTCCATTTTCCCCTCCTGAGTCCTCTGTGCATCTCGTTTTTGGCCTCCCCTTCAGCCAGAAGAACTCTGCCAGCCAAAACCTTTGGCCTTACTTTGCAGTTCCAGTCTGTGGGGATTGCAAAGGTAAGGCCTGGGCTCAGCCGGTAGGTGGGAGCCATGGTGGTGGTGATGGTGGTGGTGGAATGATTTGGGAGGGGCAGCCTTGTGGTCCCACGTGGGATGGGGTCTCCTTCAGACTGGAAATAGAGCAAAGGAAACTCTTTCCCCCCACTTGCTTTGTCCTGCTTCCCCCACTGGAAAGAGCTGTTTGCAACCCACAAGGAGGGGATCCTTTCCTAAGAGCTCCCAATTGAAGGATACTAATGTGCCCCTGAGGAATCTGAGGGTGGGGAAGGCCATGGGGGTCCTAGTGATAGAAGAGACCCTCAAGGCCTCCCCAACCCACTCAGGTCCCTCCTGCTTCTCCCTCCCATCCTGCAACAAGAACTCCCTGACTTTGCAAACCTCTCTCTCCTCTCTTGTTTCTCGGCTTCTTGTCTCATGGAGCAGCTTCCAAGTAAATGGGGCAAGAGAGAGACAGGGAGGTTAAGAGAGCAATCCAATTGTGTGTGTGTGTGTGTGTGTGCGTGTGTGCGTGCGTGTGTGTGTCTTTGTATGTGTGAGGGCACCAAAACTGCTGCCAATGGTGTGGGCGACACCTGAGCAGAGAGGCAGGGTGTGTGGGTACATTCCTCCCCATTCAAGCAGGGCCTCTCATTCACCCCCCAGCACAGTCAGAGCATGGAGGCTGCTGCCCCCTAAGCACCATGATTGCCCCCTCCCCAGCCAGCCCCACCTGACCTGCTCCCTGCTGGCTCCTGCAAAGCCTCTTCATTCTCCTCCTCCTCCTCTTCGTCATTGTCATTGTCCTTCCTGCCCAAGTGGCAGTGGGTTCCACAGGACAGGCTCTCATTTCTGCCCTGAAGCAGTGAACTCTGGTGGGCTGGAAGTGAGTGTGAATGGCCTGGTCCAAAACAGGAAAACCTGGACTTTTTGTACCCATTTTGGCCCTGGAAAGCCTCCTGCACCAACCTGGAAGCAGAAATAAAAAATAAAGCCCTTGCAACTGTTGGAAGGCCGAAGGAAGCCTCCAACTGAGGGAGGAAGCCCTGGGGAGGAGGGGGGTGGAGGCCATTCACACTCACTTCCAGCCCTCCAGAGTTTCCTGCACAATGCAAGCCCCCTCCCTCCCCCCACTTCATACTCAGGCACCCCCCTCTCTGGCCCTCAAAATAGGCCCTAAAACCAGCTGGCCGGCAGGAGGGGCGCCTGCATGTGGATGCCAGTGGAGCTGGGCTGGGGCGGCTGGGGGGCCGGGAGAGAAGACTCTGTGTGCCTCAGTTTCCCCATCAGGGCTCTAATCCTTTCAATTGCTTTTTCAGATCAATTATAGACCAGCTTCGGAGGCTCTGAGTGATAAAAGTCGATTCCCCTTTTTCCACCAGATGTTCCCCAAAGAAGGATTCCAGTACCCAGCAATTGTCCAGCTGCTCCTCCATTTCAGATGGACCCTGATTGGCCTCTTTGCTTCAGACACAGAGAATGGAGAGGATTTCATGAGGATTTTCCCTCCTTTGCTTGTCAGGAGTGGAATTTGTGTGGTTATATCACAACGATTCTCAACAACTGGACATGCAGAAGCCCTCAGGGATTCCCTCTCTAAGTGGAGACAAGTCAACGTCTTTGTTCACTTCATGGAATTTGATTCCATTTGGGAGAGAATTCTTCCTTTCCATTTAACATTTATGCGTCTCCCAGGACCCATTGAAGGGAAAGTCTGGATCCTCACAAGGTTTGCAGCGTATGAAATAAACAAGCGCAGACTTCTCACATACATCCATAGTATTTGGAATTTTGCTTATCTGGCAAAAGAAAGGCCAAGAGATTCTGCCTTTGAACTCTTATTCTTTGTGGAAGAAAAGTTTCAAGATCCTTATTTCCACTGTTCTCTTTCAAAGAACGTCTTTTCTGTCAAAGGCCGCAGAAGATGCACCCAGAAAGCCCCACTGGAGACCCAATGGAAATGGGGGAGATTAAGGGCCCAAAATGAGTACCAATATTACAGTCTCATAAAGACTGTGGGCCATGCGATGAATGCCGCCTATTCCTCCAGATCGAGGAGGGGAAGGAAGGAGAGAGAAAAGATTTTGGGGTCTCCAAGGCTGCAGCCGTGGCAGGTATGGGGGTCCCGATATGGATCCATTAATCTTAGATCCTTTGGAGAGGGAATCCAGAGAAGGAGGGGAACCATCTCAACAGATCTGGCCAATTTAATTACTCAGGGAATTAATGGTTCCAAGAGTAGATTCCATGGCATTTTTATATTAAGCACTGATAATTTGAAAATGCTGTATTCTTTTTTTAACAAATCCCCTTATTTGTGGGTTTGTGATGAGCCTGGTGGAATTCCACCTTCCTTCCGTCCCCATTGCAGGTGGGTCTGTGTGCAGCTGGACAGGCAGCTAAGCCCCCCTATTCTCCTCCAATGAAGGGGAGCCTGGCGTGGATCTGGATGCTTTATTGGGAGAAGAGGGCAGGTGAAACTGAGGAGATGCAAAGGGTGGAAATCAAATAGAAAGACGAGATAGGCAGCATTCACTAACAGCCAGCAAAGGAGCAGCTGGAACCTCTCCAGTGATGCTCCGTGTGAGGGACGGAGGCCGTCTCCAGATGACCAGGGGTCTCTGTCACAACGGCTGCTTCCGTCTTCTCCAAAGGCTGACAGAAAACGGAGTCTGGCTTTAGACCATAGAGTTCGGCTTATGTGCCCCCAGACACTAAGTGGGGCTGGAGCAACAACAGCACAAGAGTTCCATGTTGTGGCATGACAAACTTTGTGAATTGGGAGGAGACCCTGAGGCCATCTAGCCCAACCCCTCCTCTCTGCAGGAATCCCAGTTGAAGCTTCTCTGACTGATGGCTGCTCAGTCTTTGCATTCAGACAATCCATGAAGAGGAGACTGAACTTCTCTGCTTTCCTGGCTCAGCTCTAAAACAGCTCATCCTTTTATCCTGTTTTTCTCTCTCATTCGGCTAAAATCTCCTCTCGTGTAACTGGATTCATTTTTGCACCTCTGACACTCTGGAATAATAGTGAGCAGATCTTACACTCGTGTGTAACAGGAGTCAGTGATTGGAAGAGGGCTGGATCCAGGGGTGGGAGTCCAATATTGGTGTGGCTTGGTGGTCATGTGATTGGGTGGGTGTGGCTTGGTGGTCATGTGACTGGCTGGCCATGGCCCTCCCCCCATTTTTTACATGCTCTTTTCACTCTCCCCAGGCTCCAGAGGCTTTATAGGATCCTGGGGAGGGCGAAAACAGCCTCCCCACCCCATCAGAGGCCCTCCGGAGGCTTCAGGGACCTTCAGGAAGCTTCACTCCAAATGACGCTCCGACAGAACTGGAAGTGATGTCCGATTTGCTCAGAGCATCATTTTGAACGGTCTGGAGGCTTCAGGGAAGCTCATGAAGCCTCCGGAGGGCCTCAGGGGGGGGGCTCTTTTCACCCTCCCCAGGATCCTATAAAGCCTCTGGAGCCTCTGGAGGGTGAAGAATGGCTTCAAAAAAGGGCGAATTCAGCTGCCAGCGCATGCATGACCACTGACCAGCTGACAGGGCAGCGTCTTGTGTGCCCTGACCAATGGCTCCATGTGCCGCCCTAGGTTCCCTATCACAGATATATAAGGTGGTCTGCTGAAAATAGGGGGTTGGACTAGATGACCTCTGAGGTCCCTTCCAACCAGCTGTGCTGTTTCAAGGAGTCTTCTGAAGCCAGAGTTTGTGTCCTTCCTTCCTCTCTTTTTTTCTCTCTCTCCCTTCATCCCTCCCTCCATGTATCTATCCATCCATCCAATTATAACTCTTTCACTTTCTTCTCCCTTCCTCCCTCCCTCCCTTTCTCTTCCTTCCATCTCTTTCTTTCTCTCTCCCTTTTTCTTTCTTCTCCTTTTCTTTCCTTTTTCTTTCCTTTCTTCTCTCTCCCTTCTCTCTCTCTCTTTCTTCTCTTTCTCTGTCATTCTATCCCTTCCTTTCCTCCTTCCAAAGCTAAGAGACCCACTTGAAACAAAAACTCTTTTGGATGACACCGGCCATTACACACACACACACACACACACACACTCTCACTCACTCACTCGCTCACTTCCAACCATAACTGCTGCAGCCTCTCCCCCCACACGCTGCCCAGTTATGGGACCAGCCTGCTTTGCCCTGCAGTATTGGGGGGGGGGGTGTTCCTCTGTTTGGGGAGAGAATTTGGTTGCAGAAAGGCCAACGGAGGGGGGCAGCCTTGGAGGGCCTCTTCCTCCTTCCCCTTTTCCTCTCAGCCCTGCAAAACCAGAAATCTCCCCCCCCCCTCCAAGCAGCCACTGAGACTGTGCAGGGGGGAGAAGGGGGGGGGCAGGAGAAGATGAGGGGACAAGAGAAGAAGATCGGAGGGATCCCAATTCTGCAGCCAGGGGAGTTTCTGCAGAGGGGAGGGGGAGGGAGGGGGCAGCTCCCAAAGGCCTTGGAGACAGAATCCGGCAGCTGCATAAGGGGAGAGAGAGAAACCCAGGAAGGATCCTCACTGACTTCTCAGGCTGAGAAAAGAGCTGGGGGGAGATTTCTTCTTTCAGGCTTTCCAAAATGTCTTCATCTCCCATTACAATCGAGTAGAACTGGAACATCTGGAGCAGGGCGGGGTTTAAAATAGTTTACTACCACTTCAGTGGTTGTGGCTAGATGGGGGGGCCTTCTGCCCTTGCGCAAGGGAAGGGAAGTCCTTTCCAAGGGTGCTCTGGGGATCCCCCCACCCCCACCAAAAAAGACCAAGGTTGCTTCTGGAGGGGGCAGGCAGATGGGAAGCATTCCCCCCTCCCTGGGCACCTGAAGCCTCGGAGGCTGCAGAAACTCCCGGCCCTTGCACAGTGGAGGCCATTAACAATTTCTCACACTTGCAAGAAGGTTTTCTTTACTGTGCAAAGGCCCAGAGTTGCTCCAAGGCTGCAGGCAGCCTGGGAAGAGAGGGGATGCTGCCCCTCTTCCCTCCCCCAAAGAAACCTCGAAGGTTTTCAGCTCCTCTGCAGAGGGATTTATTAACACCCCCCCCCAAAGCCTCAAGATCTGGAGCTGCCATTCTCCAGTAAGATGTGCATCATGTGGCCAGACCCGCCCACCCCCTACCCTACTCCTGCCCAGCAGCCTTCCCCAACTCCCCTTGCCCCACTGTTAAGCCAACCGAAGCCAACTGGGCACAAAGCTGGGATGACAATGAGCCTCCGAGGTCTCCCTCCTGCCTGCTTGCCCAGCGCTTGCTCAGCTGCCCCCTCCAATCCCCCGGCTGGATGCAGCCACTCACCGGAGACTGGAAAGCGAGGTTGTCCACCTGCCTGTTTTCCCAGCAGTTGGTCAGAGACCTCCTACTCTCCCACTCACCCCCCACAACATCCCCCCCCTCAGTCTGGGCGCTCAGCCATGACTGGTGCTGTTGTGGCTCCTGCCGGCTAGGTGGACAAAGGGAGTTGGTGGGGGCTGTGGCCTTGGTCTGGTGTCAACTGTGGGCCTGGTTTGGGGATGTGGGGAGTGGCTACTGCTGTGACAGTAAGGCTGGCCAGGTTCCATCTCATGTGTTGCACCCCCCCTCCCAGCTTTCGCCCATGCCTCCATGCCGTTTTCGGGCGGGCAACACATGGGAGATGCTAGCTGCAGTTTCCTCGTGAGCAACATTGGCCGGGAGAGGCCGGGAGAAAGGCCAATGGGGCTCAGGAGTAAACTCAGGCTCCTAAGTGAGATCAAGCCAGGGGTGGATTCTGGCTGCCTCTACTGCCGGTTGCTCTGCGCATGTGCAGAAGGCAAGAACAATATGGCCGAGAGAACTGGTTCAGGGGGGTGGCCAGCCTGGGTCATTGTAGGTTCCAGTGACCGAGGCCGCCAAGTTGCTACCGGTTCAGCCAAACTGGTCCACACAGGTAGGAACCCAGCTCTGATCTGGAGGAGTTTTCCATCAGGATTACAAGGGAGAAGATGAGCCTGAGAGATTTCTTCTTGATCAACCCAGGCTTTCTGGGAATCACCCTGTTGTTTTCAAAGAGTTTCTGGATCATCTTTTTTTCTCTGTTCATTTTATTTCTCATCTGCTCTAGAATGTATACCAACAGAATGTAGAATGTATCCCTATAATTGACCAACAGTGTTGATTATATTTTCTCTATATTTTGATGATTTTTTTCTCAAACTTTTTCATTCACTTATGAAGATAATGGCAGTATTTGTACCCTATTTAACCATATTTGGAGATGAGACAATTGTAGAAGAAAGATTCAATGTGGGATAAGAAACAAAGTTTTCTGTTTCTCAAATTCCTGGATGTTCCCATTCTAGTTTCATCCCTTTCTGGAGGAGAATGAATTTTGGAATATTTCTCAGAAAAAACTGTACTTGGACCAAAATGGAGAGATAAAAACAGATCTGTTCATTGTGGGCTCATTGGTTCTCCCCAAGGAGGATCCCAGGGAAGAGGATCTGGCGTATTTTGTAAGACAGAGACTTTATATCAGACAAGAGGCTCTTTCACAGCTAAAGTTGCTCAATAAGGTGGGAGAAATTTTGGTGTCTTTTCTCTGTTTGCCAAAGCCTGAGGTCCCATTTCAAGTGGGCAAAGCCTATAGCCGTGATGGGGAACCTAAGACACACATGGCAGAAGTGGCACACTGAACCATCTCTCCTGGCACACGGAGCCATCACCAGTTGCTCTTCCGGGTTCAGGAGTGGCAGTCAGCTGGTCTTCATGTGCATTGGAGTGCCAGAAAGTGGAAGAGGAGCCACCCAGAGCGCATGTGCACACCAGGAAAGTGATCTTTGTTTCTAGTGCACACATGCGCATGAGCCATTTTGGGTTTTGGTTTCTGGCGTGCATGACACGCGCAAAAACTATCAACAAAAAGAGCTTCCCTCCCTCCCTCCCCACCCAAGCAGATTTCTTGCCCAGCTCCAACCCGAGGCTCTGATAAGGATCCGCAGTCTGGAGCACCTGGCCGGTTCGGGTACACGTAGCAGCAGGGCAGCTTTTGCTGGGTGGAAGTCTGGCTGCCCTGCCTGCTGTCCTTCCCCAGCAGCTGAGATGCAGGAAGAGGAGCTGCTGGTGAGGAGGCGAGCTACCCACATCGGTGCCATGGGCTGGAGGGCCTGCTCAGGTGGGGAGGGAGGGAAGCCCTGGCCTGTCCTTTCCACTACCACTCCCTTGCCCCCCCCCCCCTCGGCGGCTGTCATGGTGTTGCTTCTGGCTGGGGTGCTGGAGCAGCCAGGAGAAGGAAAAGCCCCCATGGGGGATGGGAGGAGCCTCAGGAGGGCTGGAGGAGAGTGCAGGTCCACCCTCCCCCTCCCACCTATGGGCTCCATGTCCATCCCAGCACCCCCTTTCCTCCAAGGGAGGGGATTTTGAGTGACACCCTTCTCTGAATGTTCACCTTTCTTCACCCCACCTGGTTATCTCTTGCCTCTACCCCATAGCTCCCTCCCCATTGATCGCTCTTTCCCTCCCCCCCCCTCTCTCTCACACACAAGTACCAACCCTGGGGACTCTTCTAGTTTTGTTCCCCCGGGGGCAACCCCCACTCTCCTTCCATAAATCAGCCCCAACGCGACTGGGGCAGCCAAAACAATCCCAATCGCCTTTCATCTAATTATGCAGA
This sequence comes from Rhabdophis nuchalis, assembly GCA_039707465.1. Classification (NCBI taxonomy): domain Eukaryota; kingdom Metazoa; phylum Chordata; class Lepidosauria; order Squamata; family Natricidae; genus Rhabdophis; species Rhabdophis nuchalis. The sequence continues at coordinate 30,717,876 of CM077655.1, read as the reverse complement.
GCTTCTTAGAAATGTTCCACTTGGGGGGATTTGGGAAGTGGGGAGACTGAGAGGGAAGGGAGGGGTGGGGTCAGCCAGGTTGGGGGCTCTGCAGTGACCGCCTCTGCCAGACCCCCACAGGGGAACCTCTGAGGGGCTTTCCTGGAGAGCCAGCAGCTTCTGCCTTCCTCCTGAGCAACAATTGAAAATGCCAAGTTGCGATCTGGAAGGGCAGAGAGAGAGGGGGAGAGGAAGGTAGAGAGAGAAAGAGAGAGAGAGAGATAGACAGAGGGAGGGAGGGAGGTAGAGAGAAAAAAACACAAGCTGCTTTTATGGCCACTAATAAATGTCCTGGAGGGTCTCGGAGGGTCTGTGAAGCGAAGCTCTCCTGCAGCCTTTCAGGAAACAGCCTGGTTTCATTGGTCCTTGGATGGGAGGGGTTGGGAGGGGAAGCTGGGGGGCTGCTGGGCTGGGGACAAGCGCTTGCCCAGCACTGCCTCCCTGCCAGCGTCTCTCAGGTGGGACTTGTGGGGGGGGGGGGACACCACCCCCTGGTCCTCTTGCCCTCCAAGTCAGCTGCCAGGATAAAGGCGGCTCCCCCTTCCTCCAGATTCCCTCAAAGGCTGGGGACACATCGGATGCTCTGGCTTAACGCCCCCTGCCCGACTTTGCCCCCTCCCCAATGCCCTTGCTCTGCCTTAAACCCCCCTGGCTTTTCCCCCCTCCCCACCGCCGGGCAACCCCTCCACAAACACGCGTGTACCTCACTCCAATCTGAGCCATTGCAAGGCTTTGAGGGGAAGGCAGCCAAATGGCTTGGAGTATTTTCAAGGGTAACAGGCGTGTTTGATGGAGGGGGGGAGGGAATATAAATGTTGTAAAAAAAGTGTGTGTCCCTCCCTCAGCCACGCCCTTCCCCTTCTTCCTCCTGCCCCCCACCCTTCCGTCAGCCCCCAACTCCCCTCTGATTCCCCTGCCCTTCATTTTGCATTGCAATTCTGCTCTTCTTGTGCCTTTGTCTTCTCCGAGGTTTAAATTACACAGCAGGGCATTTTCTCTCCCCCCATTTTAGATTATGTGGAACGCTCCTCCCCTCCCCTCCCCCCATAGGCTGGTCCTGCTGGGTCCTTCATCCATGGGGACCATCAGACCCACATCCACCAGCCCCATCTCCACAGCTCCTCACACATGGAGACTCTCCCTTGGATGAAGTGGGGGGAGAGGGGGGGCTGTGCTGGCTTCTTCCAAGGCCGGGAAGGGATTCTGGCTTTCCAGTGGAGGGAGGGGGCATTTCCCACCCAACTTTCTCTCCCTGTCCAGGGCTGCAGAACCGGATCCTCAGTGGGGACGTCCCACCACCCCAACGAGGATCTAAGGGGAGCAGGGAAGCACAAGGACTCCTGAAATCTGGAACTGGCACCTCCAGCAGCTGGTCTTTGTGCGCACATACATGCCAGAAACCGGTAGACCACATGGCTGGTGTGTATGCGCATGCTGAAATCCAGATGATCACCTAGTTTTCAGTGTGTGCTCATGCAAGCACCCAAATTGGCACGTGGGGCCAAAAATATTTGTGCGTCTCCCATTTTGGCACTCGGTGCCAAAAAGTTTCACCAACATTGGCCTAGAGTCTCCAGGGTGGTTGTCCTTCCATGCCAGTTGGTGTCATCTAATGGAGGTTCTTCAAGGGATGGGACCTAAGTGGAGGGGCTTTGCCATGTTTTATAGAAACCTTTCAAGACCTTTCTGGTCAGAGGTTTCTTTCTTCACCAGTTTTATTCTAGATTTAAACATTCTAATGGAATAAAAGTTTCCTAAAACTTTTATAGTAAACTTTATTCTAAGTTTTAATATGAATAGATCATCATACTTAAATCTTTTTTTCAATTCCATCCCTCTAGACCAGCGATGCCGAACTTTTTTTGGCTCACATCCCGTAAGTGGGGGGAGCATAGGCGGGTTGTGCCGCAACCATATTGCAATGTGTGACCCACCCACCCCACTTCACATGGGCGCATGACAGGGGCTTCTCCCATGTTTTCCATGCTTTTTTCACCCTCCCCAGGCTCCAGAGGCTTTATAGTTTTCAGTGTGCACCTGGGGCAAAAATGTTTGTGCATGCTCCCGGTGCCTAAAAGGTTTTATTTATTTATTTATTTATTTTCATGTACTTCTATACCACTCTCTCTCCCTGATGGGACTCAGGGCGGTGCACAGGGATAATAAAAATAATAAAATAATAAATACAATCAAAATAATTAAAAATGAATTAAATCGAATTTTGTAAACCCGTGCTAAAAGACCCAGACTAAGATGAGCCATAACAGCTATGCCAGGTCGGCCACATAAAAGAGGTATGTTCTTAATGCCCGACGAAAGAGGAGAAGGTCCGTGATTGTACGGAGGTTGGGGGGCAGGTCATTCCAGAGGGCGGGGCCTGCCACAGAGAGGGCTCTACACCTGGGAGTCGCCAGCCGGCATTGTCTGGCGGACGGCACCATAAGGAGGCCCTCCCTGTGGGAGCGGATAGGTCGAATGGAAGTGTGTGGTAGGAGGCGGTCCTGCAAGTAACCAGGTCCCATGCCATGGAGCGCTTTGAAGATGGTCACTAGTACCTTGAAGCGCACCCAGAAAGCCACAGGCAGCCAGTGCAGCTCGTGCAGGAGAGGTGTTACATGGGAGTATCTTGAGGCCCCCAAAATCCCCCGTGCGGCCGCATTCTGTACTAACTGGAGCCTCCGGGTGCATCTGAAGGGCAGCCCCATGTAAAGAGTGTTACAGTAGTCCAGGCGGGAGATGACGAGGGCTTGAGTGACCATGCGTAGGGCGTCACGATCCAGAAAGGGGCGCAACTGGCGTATCAGGTGAACCTGATAAAAAGCCCCCCTGGCTACGGCTGTCAAATGGTCATCCTAAAACAGCCAAGAGTCCAGGAGGACGCCCAAATTGCGGGCCCTCTCTGTAAGAGCTAATGACTCACCCCCGATAGCCAGAGATGGAACCAACTTGCTATGTCGTGACACCGGAAACCTCAGCCACTCGGTCTTGGACGGATTAAGTCAGAGCCTGTTCCTCCCTATCCAGACTCGCACGGCCTCCAAGCACCGGGACATCACTTCGACGGCATCATTGGGGTAGTTAGGGGTAGAGAAGTACAGCTGGGTGTCATCAGCATACTGGTGGAACTCTACCCCAAAACCACAGATGATCTCACACAGCGGCTTCATATAGATGTTGAACAGGAGGGGCGAGAGGACCGACCCCTGAGGAACTCCACATATAAGGGGCCTCGACGCCGACCTCTGCCCTCCTGCCAACACAAATTGCGACCGGTCGGAGAGGTAATCGGAGAGGTGCCTCCCAACCCCAACCCCCCGAGCCAGTGCAATAGGATACCATGGTCGATGGTATCGAAAGCCGCTGAGAGATCTAATAGGACCAGGATAGAGGAAAAACCTCTATCCTGACCCCCAAAGAGAACATCTACCAATGTGACCAATGCCATCTGCCGTGCTGTACCCAGGTTGGAAGCTGGACTGGCGCGAGTCTAGATAGACAGTTTCCTCCAGGTGCCGGGGGAACTGTCGTGCCACAACAATCTCAACAACCTTCGCAAGAAAGCGAAGGTTGGAGACCAGACGGTAGTTAGCTAACACAGCTGGGTCCAGGGAGGGCTTCTTGAGGAGGGGTCTCACCACCGCCTCTTTCAAGATGATCGGTAAGGACCCCTCACTCAAGGAAGCATTAACAATTCCCTGGAGCCAGCCTCGTGTGACCTCCCAGGAGGCCAGTACAAGCCAGGAGGGACATGGGTCCAATAAATATGTGGTGGCATTCAGCTGCCACAGCATCCTGTCCATGTCATCAGGAGTCACAGGATCGAACTCAGCCCAAACAATGGTCTCAAGAACTGTCTCTGTCATCCCGTCCGGACTAACCCAATCAGAGGCTAACTCGTCCCAAATTTGAATGATTTTATCATGCAGATAACATCCAAATTCCTCTGCATGACCCTGCAAAGGAGCTTCCCGCGGCCTCTGGTGAAGGAGGGAGCAGGTCACCCCAAACAGGGCAGCAGGACGGTTATCTGCAGATGCGATAAGAGTGGTGAGGTGATCCCATTTTGCCACTCTTATCACCACAAGGTAGGTCCGCAAATGCGACCTTGCCTGTGTCCGGTCAGCCTCGGTGCAAGTGGACCTCCAGACGCTCTCTAGGTTCACCAACACTGCTCTAGTCTATTAAGTAGAAAAGTCTTTTATTGTAAAGTTAAATTCCAAAAGCAAAAGGGAGGAAGTAAATGGAGAATCTGCCAGATGTTCTACCTCCTGCATCTGTTTAGAAGGAGTCAGAGGTTTCCTATCTACCTCAGTGAAGACCAGAGGCTCCTTGACTCCATCCATTTTTCCCTCCGTTTTCCATGGACGGAGAGTCCTAACATCTTTTCTTTGGCCTTCCTTGTTCTTCTGCTCAGTCCCTGCCTCAGTCCAGATGTGTGGAAAGTTGTCATCCTGGATTTGTCAAGAGGGCTCGAGAAGGAGAGCCAGTTTGCTGCTATGACTGCGTTCCTTGTCCGGAGGGGACCTTCTCCACTCAGGAAGGTGGGTCACCCTGAGGAAAATGGGAGCCTTTGTGGAACTGGATCCACCCAGAAGTTTTTCATGAAAGTCCAAGTTAAATGATAGATCGAAGCTCACCTGGTTTTTTATATTTATTTTTAACCTGCAGAATTTCTTGTCTAAAAGGAAGTAAATCAAAAAGACTTTGAAGGAGGGGCTGGGAGAGATGGGAGGAGGGGGTGGCAGACTGAGCAAGCTTTACTAACAGCAGAGGAAATCTCTCTCCTGCTTCTTAGTTTGGACTTCTGCTGCTATGTTCACCTTCCTAGGAACACCTGAGTTCTTTGGAACTGGATGAACTGTTTGAGGTCCACCTTCTGAAAGATCTTTCAATTCACTGTATATTGGATCCTCCCCTTGAGGATCACTGAGAAGGAGTCACTGGTCCATAATGTGGTGCTGTGGATAGTTATGGTGGGGAACTCATTACTTATTTATTTATTTTTTATTTTTATTTTATTCAATTTATATCCCGCCCTTCTCCAAAAGGACCCAGGGCGGCGCAGAAGAATTTAAAACAACATACAAAAATAATACAAAACATATAAATTTAAAAAACTATTAAATAGCAAAACCTGCGCTAAAACCAATTAAAATCCCCCATTTAAAAACTATCTAAGATTAGTCACAGCGGAGGCTATGTTAGGCCGGCTTGATGAAATAAGTGTGTTTTTAAACACTGGCGGAAGAGGCGGAGGTTGGTGATGGTGCGGAGTTCAGGGGGTAGGTTGTTCCACAGGGTAGGGCCCGCCACAGAGAAGGCCCTTCCCCTGGGTGTCGCCAGCCGGCATTGTCCGGCCGATGGCACCCGGAGAAGGCCCTCTCTGTGGGAGCATATCAGTCTAAGGGATGTATGGGGCAGAAGACGGTCTCGCATATAACTAGGTCCCGAGCCATGGAGCGCTTTGAAGATGGTCGTCAAGACCTTGAAGCGCACCCGAAAGACCACAGGAAGCCACAGGACTAGAATAGAGGAATATCCTCTATCCCGCGCCCTCCAGAGATCATCCACTAACGCGACCAATGCCGTCTCAGTGCTGTGACCGGGTCGGAAGCCAGACTGGCACGGGTCTAGATAATCAACTTCCTCCAGGTGTCGCGGAAACTGTTGGGCCACCACACTCTCAACAACCTTCGCTAGAAAGTGAAGGTTGGAGACGGGACGAAAGTTCTCTAATAATGCTGGGTCCATGGACGGCTTCTTGAGTATTCTGCCTGTCATGTAGATCAATCAATCAGAATAGAGCTGAAAGGGACATTGGAGGTCTTTTTGTCCTACCCTCTGCCCAAGCAGGAGATCCGATATCATTTCAGACAAGTGACTGTCTAGTCTATTCTTAAAGCCTCCAATGTTGAAGAACCCCAAATCTTAGAATCAAGCTGTTCCACTGCTTAATTGTTCTTACTATTAGGAAGTTTCTCCTTAATTCGAGGTTGCTTCCAGATGTTACAAGATACTTTAGGTATCCTCCAAGCACAGAATATTAACTGCCATGTGGCAAGACTCAGGATGTTTGCCTAAAAAGATTATACGATTCATTAATAATCTCTAATAATGTAGGTTCCTATGAAGATTCTACACATTATACAGGAAATAATTAGGACATCGCTCAACTTAAATACCTAGCTACATCTTTTTTTTTAAAAATATTCTTCTTATGCTCTTCATAATGAAATCATTAAGAAATTCTTCTTGGAAAATGCCCATGGTATCAGCTGTTATCCAAAGAAAGTATTTATTGTAAGATAAAAGGACAGAATATTAAAGAAAGTTGCTTTTTGGTTTTTCAGATGTAAAAAAATGCACCAAGTGTCCAGATGATAAATATCCAAATGTGAACAGAGTCCAATGTGTCCCCAAAGTTATAACCTTCCTGTCTTATGAAGAACTTCTGGGCATCATCCTGGTCTCTTCTGCCCTACTCTTGTTCTTAATCACAGCCCTTGTTTTAATCATCTTCATTAAATACCGAGAAACTCCCCTTGTCAAAGCCAACAACCGGGACCTCTCCTACACCCTCCTGGTCTCCCTCCTGCTTTGCTTCTTGTCTCCTCCTCTCTTCATTGGTCAACCAAGGAAAGCCACCTGCCTTCTCCGACAAACGGTTTTCAGCATCATCTTCTCAGTTGCCGTTTCTTCTCTCTTGGCCAAAACCATCATGGTGGTGCTGGCTTTCCTGGCCACAAAACCAGGAAACCGAGCGAAGAGATGGTTGGGGAAGAGCTTGGCCAACTCCATCATCCTCTCTTCTTCTGCTGTCCAAGTTATCATCTGCTCCATCTGGCTGGGAGTTTCTCCCCCCTTCCCTGACTCTGACCCCCATTCCCAGCCTGGAGAGATCATCCTGCAATGCAATGAAGGGGCCGTTGTCATGTTCTACGTCACCCTCAGCTACATGGGCTTCCTGGCTGCCATCTGCTTCACGGTGGCTTTCCTGGCCAGGAATCTGCCTGGGGCCTTCAACGAAGCCAAGCTGATCACCTTCAGCATGCTGGTCTTCTGCAGCGTCTGGGTGACTTTTGTGCCCACCTACCTGAGCACCAAAGGGAAATACATGGTGGCTGTCCAGGTCTTCTCCATCCTGGCCTCCAGTGCTGGTCTGCTGGGCTGTATCTTCATCCCCAAGTGCTACATTATCCTTCTGAGGCCAGACCTGAACACAAAGGAGCATCTCACAGCCAGAACAAATGTAAAAACATGAGATATAACACCATTATAATATTGGAAGAATTGTTAAAGTTTCTTTTAATTGAAAAAATATTTTCTTTCCTCTTTGGTAGTATGCAGGAATAAAAAAATAATATATGTATACATTTCTTGTAGTTCCCTTTCAAAAAATGTTGCAGAAAAGAACTCCTTTATGGTCAATGAACCTAACATTTTATTTTAAAAAATCATTTGAGTCATTTTTCCTACTGACAGAGGGCTAAAAGTGTAGATATGTGAGAGAAAGACTAGGAAAAGAGATAAGATGGAAGCCTGGGAACCAACTTCAAGAATTGTTAATCTCCATGAGAACCATTGGAAGAAGAGAATGAGCTGGAATGCCATGTTTGACTTTCTCTCAGCAGGGAAGCGAATCTTCATTTGCTGATTTCCTGATTAAAACCCTCTTGGCAGAAAGTCTTGACTACAAAGGCTGTCTCAGGTTTCACTTTGGAGTAGTTTTTACTTAGTTGTCTACCTCTAAGAACTTCCCACTCTATTTTCTCTTTCTTTCCTCATTCAGAGAATTAAAACAGGAATATCTAATAATATTCAGACCTTTTAATTTCCCACTCTACAATTCCTACCTGAAGCATTTTCTCTGCTCCTCTTCCAAGCTTCTCTTGTGTGTGAAGGGCTGGAGAAGATGCCCAGAGAAAGGGGACCTTGAGACTCTCCCCAGGAGGACGTTGGAGGGATCCTGTCTAAAGGCAGCCCCATCATTGACCAGGTCAGAAACCTTCAATGCTGCATAACATCCATCCAGGTCCAAGAAGGGGGAGAATAAGGGGGGGGGGCACTTTGAGGTTTCTAGGAAGAGGCCCCCTTGGAAGCTGCTCTGCTCTCCAACCACAGAGATTGCTGATCAACTGGGAATCAATGTTTAGGTCTCAGAATGGCTCCTAATTGGGAATAGATCCCTTTGCAAAATCCATTTTAAGGAGAGAAGAAAAGCTCTGATGGATCAGATGAAGGTCAGTCTAAGATTCACACAAATCCTTCTGGTTCTCCCACCAGCAGAAGAAAGCAGAGACTGATGGCTTTGCCCCACATGGAACAGGCGTCTCCCCACAATTCCACTTTCCTCCATCAAACATCTCAGTATTGGGCAGTCGGCCATCTCCCTCTCTAGGAATCCCCAATTCTGGTATCCCACATGAACCTTCACACCCCCAATCAATAAGTACTGAGGCAGGACTGGAACTCAGGGCCTCCTGGTGAGTGGCCCAAAGAAACCCAGCCAGCTTTCATGCTTAAAATGGGACTAGAACTCCCCACCCCCTGGGGATTATCTAAAGTCACCTGACCTGCAATCCTGTCTATGGCAGAACTAGAACTCAGAGCCTCCTGGACAGTGGCCCCAAAGTCCCCCAGTTGGCTTTCAGGCCTAAAGCAGGACCGGAACTCAGAGTCAAACTGGCTTTTATTTTGAAGGGGGGATTAAATCTTCAGTGTTATAATCCCTCGGATGGCTTTGATTCCCTGCCCCCCCCCCCCTGCACTCCTCGCCCCCCCAACACAAAAGGCTCCTCCTGCAGCTGTGCCACCCGGCTACCCCCTCACTTCGCCCAAACAGACAGCTGTCACTCAAGTTCTTCGCCTATCCTGCTCCCTCGCGCCCAGGTCGGGCAGGGCCACTCCCGGTAGGCGGTCTGCCTGAGCCCCCTGCCCTCCCGCCGCCTTGGCCCTGCCGATGCCCTCCTGGGGCTGCTGGGGGCGCAGAGGGCGAGAGAGAAGCCAGGAGGGGCTTCCTGCCAGCCGGACTGCGGGGAACAAGGCCATGGAGGGGGGGGGGCTCCACGCCGCTTCCCTCCCGGGCTGAGCCGGGGCTCCGTCTCCCGAAGGCCGAGGAGAGCCGCGGGGCAGCCCGGGAGGCGGGCAGGGCGAGCGTCTGTCCCGGGAGCTGCGCAAGAGAAGCGCCTGGGCGGAGGTGGGGGCTGTCCCGGGGCTTCAGCTCAGCCAGGCAGGGCGGAGGGGGCGGCGGAGGGGAAGCCCTTCTGGGGGGGGGGATGGATGGGCTCTGGGGAGCCTCCCGGGTTTCTCTCCCTTCCAGGACGCGACGCATCGGGCCAGGGAGAAACAGCGCCGGCTGCACGCTTGGTTGCCGCCCTTCGGGAAGGGGAGGAGCAGCGGCTGCGCCATGTGGCTCCTCTGGGGAGGAGGGAGGGGGTGTGTCATATTCCCCCCCCTTTTTTTTTTCTCTCTCCAGCCTCCGCGGTGCTTTTAAGGCAGCTGCAGATTCGACCTCTGCCCCCTTCCCTTCCCCAGGACCTCCGAGGACGCCCCGGCTTCCCTCCTCTCCCCCCGTGTCGCTCCCCCCACCTTTCTCCGACTAGGCGCTGGTCCTCCTGCCTGGCAGCTGCCGCTGAGAGCTCAGTGGAAGGGCAGCCAAAGAGCCCCGACCCCCTTCGGCCCCTTCGCGGCTCCCTCCCGCCCCCAGCCCCCCCTTCTCCTAGGGGGACGTTGTAGGAGGGGGGGCTGTTGGGGGAGGCTCGGCCCTTCTTCTCTCCCCCAACTGGAGGCAGCGACCTCTGGGGAAGGGGGGGCTCCATCTGCCTTGGAGCCGGCATGAAAGGCTTCCTGGCCTGTGGTAGGGATTTTATATAGCGATTCTAGTAGGGCAGTGGTGTCCAAACTTTTTTCCAAAGAGGGCCAGATTGGATGAAGTGAACATGGTGGAGGGCCGAACATTTTTCCGAACATTCTTTGAACCATTACAATTAAATGCAAATAAATTATTTTATGCCAAGTTAATTGCAAATGACATACTTTTCATTTCATAACATTAACATCAACTGACAGTTGAGTTTTCGCAATGTATTGAAAATAAATTAAAAAAAACTTACCTACCTCTTTCTCTCTTTCTCTCTTTCTTCCTCTCTCTCCATTTCTCTCTCTCTCTCTCTCTCTTTTTCTCTTTCTTTTTGTCTCTCTTTCTTTCTCTCTCTCTCTCTTTCTTCCTCTCTCTCTCCATTTCTCTCTCTTTCTTTCTCTCTTTCTCTTTCTTTCTGTCTCTCTGTCTCTTTCTCTCTTTCTTTCTCTTTCTCTCTCTCTGTCACTCTGTGTGTCTGTCTCTCATTCACTTAATCAGTCTCTATCTGTCTCTCCCTCCCTCTCTCTGTCTCTCCCTGTCTCTGTGTGTGTCACTCTCTCTGATTCTCTCCCTCCCTCCCTCTCTCTGTATGTCTGTCTCTCCCTCTTTCCCCGTCTGTCTCCGATTCAATCCCTCCCGGTGTCATTCTCTATCTGTCTCTCCGTCTCTCTCCCTCCCTCTCTTTCTCTCTGTCTCTGTCTGTCTCTCTGTCTTTCCCTCCCTCCCCTTCTGTCTCTCTGTGTGTCTGTCAGTCACTCCCTCTGCCTGCCGGGCGACCTTGTGCGGCGGGAGCTGCACGTTCTGGGTCTGCATGGCTGGGAGGGAGGTGAACGCGCGGCCCCAGAACGTAAGCCGTGGTGCCCGCCGGAGGGAACCGCGATGGAGACGCAACCGGCTTCCCTGCCTGACGCAGGCAGGGAAGCCCGGCGCGTCTCCATCGCGGCTCCCTCCGGCAGGCACCAAGCGGACGTTCTGGGGCCGCACGTTCACCTCCCTCCCAGCTTCGCAGCCCCAGAACGTGCAGCGATGGAGGCGCGACCGGCTTCTCTGCCTGACGCCCCTGCCGGGCGACAGCCTGCTTAAGATGACGGTAGCCTTGGGTGCTCACCCCACCTGCTCCCTCGCCCACTGCGGGAGGAGGCGTCCGTAACCTCCGTCCACCTCCCTCCCAGCCACACAGCCCCCGAGACAGAGGGAGGAAGGGAGGGCCACATTTACACAGAGCAGGGAGGGCTGTTGGAGGGCCGTATTAAACCGACCCCCGGGCCGCAAATAGCCCGCGGGCCGGACTTTGGACATGCCTGTAGTAGGGGATTTGAAAAACGTAGGTCATGTATTTAATCTCTTTTAACGCCTTGTTTTAGATTTTGTATCCCTTGTTCTACTATGGCTGTTCCCCGCCCTGAATCCCCAAAGGGAGAAGGGGCGCTATAGACATCAAATCCCCTTCGACTTCAACTGCCCGTCTCCCCAAGCCAGAAGGGGTGGAAGCCTCCTGGTCCTCTCCTTCCGATACCGTCACCCGGGGAGATCCGGCTGCCCCTCCCCGTCTTCCCCAGCACCCCCCTCTCCCTCCCTCCTTTAGGGGTCTTCCTTGAGGCCCTTTGCGGCGTTGCTGGCACTTTGATGAGATTATGAAAAGCAAGAAGGTTTTTCTACTCGCCAATAAGGGGGCGAGGGAAGTATTCGAATCCCCCCTCTCTCTTTTTCTCCTCTGGGTCCTCCTCATATTCCAGACAAGGAACAATGGATGGAGACTGAAAGAGGAGAGATTCAACCTGGAAACGAGGAGGGATTTTCTGACAGGGAGAACAAATCAACCCATGGAACGGAAGTTGCCTAGTTGTGTAGGGTCTCCTGCTTGGGCAGGGAGGGGGCTGGACTAGATGACCTCCAGGGTCCCTTCCGTCTCTGTCATTAATCATCTTCTCAAACTCTGCTTGAAGGTTTCCTTCTGGGTCCTTTGAGCTGCCCCTCCTCCTTCCCCCCAGTGGGCAAACACTCCCCCTCCCCTTTGCAGATAGCGAGGAAGGGGCCACTGAGGCAGGGCTGCCCTTTGCCAAGATGGAAGTGGCCGACAGTCTCCCGGGCTCCAGACCGACTTTGGGCAGCAACGTCTGGGGAAGGTGAGGGTTCGTCGGGGGGGGGGGGCAAAGGGGTGAGGGGCAGATGCATTTCCTCTCTCTCCAGGCTCATGTCCAGCATTCCCCTCCCAGCTTAAGGGGTCCTTAGCCTGGTGGGAAGGAGCCCTTCTTCCTCCAGACCAACCTTAATGCTCAGAATCTACAGATTGGTTTCCTCCCCCCCCCCCAGGAATGGAGCCCCTGGGAGCTTCTTCTTGAGGCTGCAGAAGGAGACCCCCTCTGCAGGGGTCCGGCCCCTCCTCCTCCCTCTCCAGCCGAAGCCCCTCTGCCCCAGACGGAAGGCCACCCTCACTTAGGAAAGGCGGCTGGTCTATTGGGGAGGAGGGTGGGGGTCTTTCAGGGGAAGGCTGGCCAAGGACCCACCTGGACATGGCTGGGAGCATGGAGGCATGTCTGAAGTGGGCTGAGTTCAGGGTCTTCGTGCACCAGGAAGCAGAGTTGGGGGTGGGGAATCATGGAAGCTCCTCTTAATACAGAGGACTAGAAACTTTGTCCTCTCCATAGCTCAAGCCAGTTTCTCCCACCCCTTCCTGAGCTTTGCCTTCTGTCGCCCCCTGGAAAACTCTTTTGGGTGGGTGGGAGTGTTTTCCATGTTGGGGGGGGGGGGGCTTCATAACTGCAGAGGCCTTGGCTTCCCTTAGATTCTGAGGAAATGTACCCCATCTCACATACAGAGACCTCAGCTTAGAAGGATTCATTTAGTGACCGTTGGGAGTTACAATGGCTCTGAAGAAAGTAAATGATTACCATTTTTCACACCTACGACCGTCACATCATCCCCATGGTCAGGTGTTCAACATTCGGAGGCTTGGCAACTGGCATGTACTTATGACGGTTTCAATGTCCCAGAGTCATTGATCCCCTTGTGTGACTTTCTGACAAGCAAAATCAATGGGGAAGTCTGTTTCACTTAACAACTGTGCTACTAGCTTAAGAACTTTAATGACTCGTTTAACGACTGTGGGAAGAAATGTCATAAAATGGGGAAAAGCTCACTTAACAACTGCCTTGCTTAGTATCAGAAATTTTGGGCTCGGCTGTGGTCGTAAGGCAAGGACTTCCTGCCTTTCAGTTCCTTGCTGTCAGCTCTGCTTCCAAAAGGCAACCTGGAAATTGGACACTAATGTCGAAACCTTCCAAATTTCTCCATTAATGCCCTTGATGGTCTTTAAAGTATAGGCAGTCCTCGATTAACGACGGCAATTTGGCCCAGAATTCCCATAGCTAAGCAGGGTGGTTGTAAAGAACATCCCCACCACTCAGGATTGGCAGAGGCCAGGCAAGGGGGCTCTTGCAGGGATGCCAGACAGGACTCTGTACGGCTGAGTGGGGAGCCTCTCTTGGGAAGAGGAAGCTGGGGAGCCTCATGTAGGGGAAAGGAAGCAGGGAATTCTCCCTTCCGCAGTGTCATCGGTCTCCGGGCAGAGTCTCCCTTGACTTCACCCGATGGAAGAGAGAGAAGGGAGGGAGGGGGGATATGCTCAGTCTTGGGGGGGGGCGCAGCTCAAGGGGGTTCATGCCAGACCTTCGAGGGGAGGGGGGACTTCCTTTTGCCCTCCTCCCCATCCAGCATGGAGTGGGGCTGCAGTGGATGAGTGAAAAGGAGGTGCAGCCTCATAGCCTGTGAGGACTTAGGGGTCTCTGAGTGGGCTGGCTGGGGAGTCCTTGGCCACCTTTTCTCTCTCTCCCTCTCTCTATCCTTGGGAGTGCCCCTCTCCCAACCCTGTGGGGTCCCTGCCCTCCCACCCCCTCCCGGAAGCTTCTGCCTTTGGTCCCTTTCTGGCAAAGGGGCTGCTGGATGGCCGCTTGTACCCGCAGTGCTGTGGGGTTTTCTGACCCACCACAAAGAACAGCTTGGTTTGGGGTCCAATAATCGCTGTTGTGGATGTCAATGGGGGGAAATAAGAAGGGGGGAAGCGGGAATCCCTGGCTGAGAATCATAAAGAGAGCAAAGGAAGGGGAGGTTCCCGTCTGGGGCTGCCATGATCCCCCCCTTGAGCTGCAGCCCCACCCCAATACCCAACAGATCCCCCCTCCCAATTTCTCCCCTTCTCTCTCCAGGAACCCAAGATTCCCTGATGGTTCCGCCCCAGGTGCCTGATGGACCCAGAGAGGTTCCAGACGGAGCTTGGGCCCATACCTGTAACCCTCACCCACGACTCGACCGAGGACTTAGTGGTCGCATGGAATAGTGCGGCCACGGGGGCCTTGGACTGGGTCGTGCCCTTGCGGCCTCTCACGCGGCACCGATCCACCCTGGCCCCTTGGTTTTCTGAGGAGCTAAGGGTGATGAAGCGCCACAAGAGACGCCTAGAGAGCAGATGGAGGTCCACTCGTTCCGAATCCGACTGAACACTAGTGAGGTCTTACACAAAGACCTACCTAGTGGCAATGAGAGTGGCAAAATGCAGTCATCTTGCCACTCTTATTGCGTCTGAAGATAACCGCCCTGCCGCCCTGTTTAGAGTGACCCGCTCCCTTCTCCATCAGGGGTCGCGGGAAGCTCCTTTGCAGGGTAGAGCAGAGGAGTTCGGAGGTTCTCTGCAGGACAAAATCGCTCAGATTCGGGACGACTTGGCTTCCATTTCGATAGATCTGGGAGGACCGTCCGAGGCAGGTCTTGAGACCGTTTTATGGGACGAGTTCGACTTTGTTACTTCCGAAGACATGGACAGGTTGCCGAGGCGACTGAATGCCACCACATGTTTATTGGACCCGTGTCCCTCCTGGCTAGTACTGGCCTCCTGGGAGGTGACACGAGGCTGGCTCCAGGGAATTGTGAACGCTTCCCTTAGTGAGGGGTTCTTGCCGGCCTCCCTTAAAGAGGCGATGGTGAGACCCTTCCTCAAGAAGCCCTCCCTGGACCCAGCATTGCTAACTAACTATCGTCCGGTCTCCAACCTTCGCTTTTTGGCGAAGGTTGTAGAGAGTATGGTGGTACAGCAGTTCTCTCGGCACCTGGAGGAAATTGTTTATCTTGACCCGCGCCAGTCTGGCTTCCGACCCGGGCACAGCACCGAGACGGAATTGGTCGCGTTGGTGGATGATCTCTGGAGGGCCAGAGATAGGGGCTTTTCCTCTATCCTGGTTCTATTAGATCTCTCAGCGGCTTTCGATACCATCGACCATGGTATCCTATTGCACCGACTGGAGAGGTTGGGGTTGGGGGTACTGTTTTACAGTGGTTCTCCTCCTACCTCTCCGGTCGGTCGCAATTTGTATTGGCAGGAGGGCAGAGGTCGACCTCGAGACCACTCATTTATGGGGTGCCTCAGGGGTCGGTCCTCTCACCCCTCCTGTTTAACATCTACATGAAGCCGCTGGGTGAGATCATCCGTGGTTGCGGGGTAGAGTACCATCTGTACGCTGATGATACCCAGCTGTACATATCTACCCCCAACCACCCCAACGATGCCGTCGAAGTGATGTCCTGGTGTTTAGAAGCTGTGCGGCTCTGGATGGGAAGTAACAAACTTCAGCTCAACCCGTCCAAGACTGAGTGGCTGTGGTTTCCGGCATCTCGGCATAGCCAGCTTACTCCATCGTTGGTTATCAGGGGCGAGTCATTGGCCCCCGCGGAAAGGGCTCGCAACTTGGGCGTCCTCCTGGATTCTCGGCTGTCCCTAGACGACCATGTGACGGCCGTGACCAGGGGGGCATTCTACCAGGTCCGCCTGGTATGCCAGTTGCGTCCCTTTCTGGACCGAGATGCCCTCCGCACTGTCACTCAGGCACCCGTGACGTCTTGCTTAGACTATTGCAACGCTCTCTACATGGGGCTTCCCTTGAGGTGCACCCGGAGGCTCCAGTTGGTTCAGAATGCGGCCGCGTGGGGGATTTTGGGTGCGTCTCGTTACTCCCACATAACACCTCTCCTGCGCGAGCTGCACTGGCTACCGCTTCAAGGTGCTTGTTACCATCTTCAAATCGCTCCATGGCTCGGGACCTTGCTACTTGTGGGACCGACTCCTGCCACACACCTCCCTGCGTCCAATACGCTCCCACAGAGAGGACCTACTGAGGGTACCAACCGCCGGTCAGTGCCGGCTTGCAGTGCCCAGGGGTAGGGCCTTCTCTGTGGCAGGGCCGGCCCTCTGGAATGACCTACCCCCCGAACTTCGCACTATCACGGACCTTCCCCTCTTTCGCCGGTCACTTAAAACATATTTTTTTCAGCTAGCTGGCCTTGCGTAACAATATAACTCTGACTCTCTCAATATAACATCTGCCAAATACGTATATGGATATTAGACTTTAGGAAATTTTAGCATAGGTGGGTTGTATTTTAAATGTTTTTAAATTTTAGTGCAGGTTTAATTTAATTCATTTTTAACTTTGTATATATTGTATGTTTTATATGGTTTTTTAATTTTTCCTGTACACCGCCCCGAGTCCCTTTGGGGAGAGGGGGCGGTTTATAAATCGAATAAATTTGAATTTGAGGACGGATTCCCTCCTCCTTCACGTAGCCACAAGGAATTCTGCCTGGAGACCGATGACGCTCAAGCAGGGAGAATTATCATTGGTGCTTCTCCTGGTTGTGGCCCTTCCCATCCTGCAAAGTCCGAGATCAAAGTTTCCTTCCCCCAATTCAGAACCCCTGATTCCCACGTTTCAGTTCAGAGATGAAGGTTTCGGCCGTCGGAAGAGGGGCTGCTCTGGAGGAGAAGAGGGGAGGGGCACTTCTAGAGACAGCCTGGAGTCTACAGGGGTTCATTCAATCTCCCCAAAGAGGCCCCCAGAAATCTCCCCTGTTGATGATAAAGAGAATGCATATTTAATCCTACATGTATGAACTGCAGCTAGAATTGTATTTGCACAAGATTGGAAGAGTGAAGAGATTCCTACGGATGAGAAGGTGAGAAGGAAAATATCTGAATGGGCAGAAATGAACAGATTAACATTCGCAATGAATGAAAAAGAAGTAAAACTGAATATCATGTGATTTGGGAAGAATTTTACCAATGGTTGGAGAATAAAAAAGGAGTTTGGAAATGAAGAAGGCTAAAACACAAATAGAAAATATACTAAGATAGAGACATAAAGAAGATGAAAACTGTTAGTAAGTTTATGATGAGAATAAGGATGTACAGTATAATGTTAACATGGTATCATCACTAGAAGATATTAAGAAAAACGGAGAGTTTTATAATGTTTAAATGTTCAAAATATTATAATACGAAGCTTAAGGATGTTAATGTTAATATGAATGAGAAAGATGTGGCAAATGAAGAACGATGTTGCACAGAGATATTTCTATTCAGACGACACACGGCGTAAGGAAAGATGGAGTGTTTATTTTTGTAATTGAAGCATAATAATAAAAATCATATATATACTGTATATAAAAGAAAGCACCCCTGTTGCACAGGTGTGGATTCCAGGCTCAGCACAGGAAGATTCCCTGGGTAAGTGAGTCCAATGGGAACCCAGGAAGTCCAGGGAAACCGTCCCTGAGTCTCAGAGGTCAGGAGAGATGCCAGGGCTCTAGAACTGGGCACGTTGCTCCAGCAATGCTCAAGTCTTCAGAGCGGGATGAAGCAGGCAATGCCAGGGCAGCCCTTGACGAGAGGGAAGGTGGCATCCTCACAAGTAGCCCGGCTGACTGGCATTGTACCTGTCCCCCCCCCCCCCGTCTGTTCTACGTGTCCTTGGATCAGGAGGAGGTGGGACTCCACATCCCCCTCATTGCTAATGGGCAGCAGTTGCTCCTGGCCCTCAGCCTTTACTCCTCCGATGACCCAGCTGAGGCTCCTCCATCAGGCCAGCACCCTCCGAGCCCCCATCCTGACCAACACTCGACTGCTGACTGAAACGCCCCCTCCTCTTCTGAACTCACCTCTAGAGAAGGGCCTGGGGGGGGGGATAAATGACAGATGGGGACCCTGCATAAGATGTCTCCTTCAGGAGAGTCACCAGGAGGAGCTGGAAGTCTGGGAGATATGCTAGAGCTCCAAGGGAAGGAGACCCTCCCGAGTGGCTAGGAGAGGGGGAGGCCTGCGATGATCAGCCAAGGCCTTGATGGTCATTGGGGGTCAGAAAGAAAGGGACAGAAGGAACACTGCATTCAACTGTCCCCATTATATGTTGATCCAGAGATCCCCTGTCTCTGAATCTCCTTCCACCCTCCCTGTGTCTCCTCTTCAGGGCTTATCCCTCTGGGAAGCCTCTCCTGCCCAGTCCTCGCATTCTGACGGTTCCGCCCACCTGCTTTTTTTTTCCTGGGAGAGAAGAGAACGGCCGCCTTCTGAAGGCCCACCCCCACCCTCCCTGCATGGATCTGGTTTCCCCCTGAGGGGATCCTTTGAGGGGAAGGGAGGGATCTGCTCTTCCTGGGACTCTTTCCACTCACTGAGGGTTGAAATGGCTTCTCCTCTTGGCTCTCCGGCTGCTTTTCCTCCAATGCCTTTGAGGTCCCCATTGAGATGGAGGGGACCCTCCTCCTGGGTTACGTCCAGCTCCTTCCAAGATTGTGCCCTGAGTGACCCTCCTCCACCCCCAGAGACAAAGAGAGAAACTCCCATTGAAGGACAAGAAGGAGAGATCTTAATTTGCGTCTCTTCTTCGACCCTCCCCAATATTATTTTCCCCTCTGCTTATAATTGGGGGGCCTTGGAGGCTCTTTTCCTTCTGACTCCGTCCCAGAGAACCAGAGGCCTCCTTGCTGGGCCTTTCCTGGGGGTCACCAGAGGAGCCGGTTTCTTTCTCCTCCTCCGTGGGCCCCCCTTCCCTGAGACCCAGAAGAGGAGGGAGGGGCAGGGAAGGCCGGACTGAAGGGGGGAAAGCTTAAGAAACCACCCTCCTTTTTCCTGTCTCCTGCAGAGGGGAGAGAAATGCTCCTTTTCCCTCCAGGAGCCCCTCCTGCTTCTGGAAAGCCCCCTCCTCCCTTCTCTCTGCCCCTCCACAAGGGGAGACTCGGCTTCTCTCTCTCTGGGCAGACAAAGGCGTCCCAGGAAGAGAGACGGGGTCCTTCTCCAGGCGCTTTGGATGGGGGGGCAAAACCTTCGGCTGAACCTGGCAGGAGGGAATGGGAGGCCTCAGTTCTTTCCCCCTTTTGGCTCTGGGACTTTATCTCCTCTGAGGATGGATGGATGAATGGATGGGGGGGGGGCAGCAGCCTGGACTCCCCCACAGGGCCTGATCTGGGGGTCCTTCTGGATCCCCAACCCTTACCTGAGGAGGAAGGGGGGCAGCGATGGTCAGGAGGGGCATGGCAGAGTTTGGGGTCTTGCCCCCCCCCCAGTCTTGCCCCCCCCCACTCAAACTTTGCATCCCATAATATCCCACGTTCATTAAATGGAGGTCAGAGGTCAGAAGGGGCAGAAATCGGGGTCTGCTTCACCTCTTTCTTGAACTCTGAGCAACTGTGTTCCTCACAATCTCTGCCCCTTCTGACCTCTGACCTCCATTTAATGAACGTGGGATATTATGGGATGCAAAGTTTGAGTCCATGGAACTGATTTCCTATGCAAAGGTGGCTTTTATCCCATCCAATCAACTTTCCCCTTTCATTTCTCCTTCTTGTACCAACTAGAAAAAGGAACGTAAGAGGGATCTCTGGGGTCTCCCTTTTCACAGAGAGATTCCATTTTATCAGGGCAGCCTCAGAAACCGCTTCTAAGGGATCTTCCGACTCGATTGCTTCTTGGGAAGGTGAACCAAGGCAGATTTGACTCTCAGGCACAAGGAGTTTTGAAATCACCTCCAGTTGAGGATTAGTACAGGGCCCTGATGGTGAACCTATGGCACACCTGCCCCAAGGGCCATGTGTAACCACGTCACCCGACACGCGTGACCTTGCCTGTTTGTTTTCCAGGTCTCTGGCACGCATGTGCATGCGACAATCACCTGTACTTCACACATCTGGCAGTGCCGAAAACCAGCGTGCACATTCACACCAGCCAGCTGATCGTCGGGTGTTTATGCGCACCAGGACCCGGAGGTTCAACTTTTCCAGAGCGCAGCCCCTCCGTGCATAACAGTGCCAAAAACCAGAGTGCACATGTGAGCCAGCCAGCTGATCTTTGGGCAGGCATGTGCCCCAGAATCCGGAAGTTCAGTTTTTCTGGTATGTGGCCACAACAAACACACTCACACACAATGTGCGATGTTTCCGCACCATTTTGGCACTCAGTGCAGAAAAGGTTCTCCATCCCTGGCTTAAAGACTTCTAAGAACCAACCAGGATAGCTTCCAAACCACAATCAGGATCTTGAGGTTATATGTCAGGCCAACTAATTGTGGCATGTTTCACATCCGATGGCCATAAAACTCCATGGTTTCTGCCTTATGGAAGCTGCCCAATGGCTGAGGGTCTCTTCAGGTGTGTTTGTTGTTTTCCCAAATGGAGGTCACGTGTGGAGATGTTGGTCTGCATCCATGTTTTTCAAACTTCAAGATGAATCGACTTCAACCCCACCCAACAATGCATCTCCCAGGATTCTCTGGCCATCAGGCTGTCCAGGGAATTCTGGGAATTAAAGTCTGTTCATCTTCAAGTTCCCAGATTGAAAAATGCTGGTCTGTATCCTCCCCTTCTGTCAGGAGTTAAACTCTGCACCAAGACTTGGCTCATCCACACATTTCTGAATAAGCAGGAGACAATTTTGCAGATGAATCCTGGGTTGTTTGGCTAATCCCTGATTAGGTTTCCTCCTTTTTAAGCTTTTTTTAATATCTCTGGTTTTTATCTTTCTCTCCCCGCTTGGAAGACCCAGCCCTGCATGGCTTCTCCCCCACAAGAGCCTCTCCTGGAAAGACACAAAGCGAAGCTGGAGAAACCCCGGCGACTGCATTCCCCCCCCCCCCAACATTCAGCCCTGAGATCCATAAACCAGGATAGGTTCCACCAAGGAATCAATGGTGAGGGCAGCTGCCACAGATCCCCTCCTCTTTTCTGGCCAACTTAGGCCTTCTCTTTGGCTCTGGGCTTCACATTCCTGAGTGCCTTATACATGGAAATAGGTGGCAGTGGAACATGGGACTTGGGTCCCTCCTTCCCAGGACTCAGAAGATGGACCTTGGTGGGGGCTTTCCATCTGCAACCTGAGTCTCTATAGCTCCCCTTTTCCTGCCCCCCCCCCCACTTCATTCCTCCCTTGGGGTGAGAGGCAGCCTTGATTTCTCCATCTCTTTCCACTTGGCTTCCTCTGACTTCTCCCTCTCTGGGTGTTGATTTGTGGGTGTGATTTTTTTCCAACTAGGCAAAGTTCTGAGAACTACTTTTCCATTCAAGTTGATTTTATTCTTGCAGTCTGGCCACACTGTTGCATCAGCCCTTTTGTTGAGCTTTGACTTTCAAAAGAAAGCAGATGTTGGTGTGGACTCAGTAGGCAGCTACATCAGATCTGTGACATGTTGGGGCATTAACTGCCTCCCAGGATTTTCTCTCTAACCACGATGCCACTTTTCTAGTTAGCTTCAGCCACAAGGAAATCCCAAAGCTCTCAATACTAGATGATGGTTTTATTCCAATCTCTGCCCCTGTTATTATGATTCACATGGGGATTATTTCCCTTTCATTTCCCTCCAGAGAATTTCCCAACAACCTTTGAGTCCAAGAACTGGTTGGATTCTCCAGGGATCCCTCCTGAGAGGGAGAATTATGATCAAAGTTTCAGCTCTGCTCTTTGGCCAAATCCTCCAGGGGAGACTTTGGGCAGAGAAATAGGGAGTTTAGGGACAGGCAGGGTCTGTGCTCTTGAAAGTCCAGCTCTCTCCTTTCCAGGTGAAGCTGAGTGTTTCTCTGGGTTTCAATCAGGAAAGACACTGGATCATTTCCACCTTGTGAGAATCCTTTGAATTCTTCTAATTCTACTTTAGAAACAGAAAAGGGATTGATTGATTCACCCCATGAATGATGGACCTCCTGCGTCTCCTTCTGATGCTGCTGGTGTCACATCCAGTCTCTGGGAAGCTGAGGATGAAATGCCCGAAGAGTTTGGAGCACCAGGATGGAAAACAACCACAGAGCTTTTACAGCCCAGGAGACCATCTCATTGGTATAGTCCGCAGTGGAAAGGAAACACTGCATAAAAAGTTATTTTTCAACGTGGCTCCTTCTCTTCAGTTTGTTTTCCGTGATCTGTAAGTCATTCAGGGTGATGAAGTCCCTCCATTCTAACACTCTCCTTCTTTCCTGTTTTTTATTTTTCATTTATTCCTATATTGGGGGATATGTGTAATTTTCTGAATGATTTTTATTTTCATGGCTTCTCTCTTTTGTCTGATTCTGTGAAAGAGACTTAAAAAAGGGTCTGAAAAAAAGTTGAAAGGTCTGCAGATTATTTTCCTCTCTCAGTTTAATCCTTAATTTATCACTTGAATAATGAATTTTATTTAAAGTAGTGGTGGAATCAATTGTAGTTTCAGTACTTCAGCCCATTCCCATATCTGTATGACTGTTCATTGCTTTTGGAACAACATTGGCTTAAGGCTCAGTAGGATTCTGGAGGATTATATACTGTATTTTTAAAAAAAGTATTTGTTGTTGCTGTTGATTAAAATAACACTTTTCTTACAATAGGGATTTTTATGGTTTTCCAAATGGCTTAGGGTTTATATTCAATATACAAACGATCAACAAGAATTCCCAGCTCCTGCACAATCTCACACTGGGCTACAACCTCCATGACAACCATTTGAGCACTTTCCGCACTTCAGATGCCTTGCTGGACATACTCTCCATTGGAGAAGCCAATGTCCCCAACTACGGCTGTGGAAGGAAGGAGAACCTTCTGGCTCTTCTTGATGGAGCTAGAAGGGAGATCTCCATCCAGGCATCAACATTAGGAGGCACCTACAAAGTCCCACAGGTTCGTGTGTGTTTTTCTCCACCTGGTAAAGTGAGGGGTGGGTGGTGGTGGGTGAGCAATAGATGCAATCATGTCTTCTCCATGGAATCCAAGAGCTGCTTTTCTCCATGTTAGCAAAAATGGTCAATATTTTACCTCATTATGTTCATGTTGAGATTAATCATAAAAGGCTTGAAATGCAAGCAATACATTCCATGGAGAAGACATTCTATCAACTATTGAACTGATCAAAAAATACCCCTGGTTGTTGGGGCCTCTATTGGCATCTTCATTTCCACATATAAATAATGCCTAGACTATCCAGTCAGTTGGCCATAGTAGCATTTTATCTATCTAAAAAGTGGAATAAAAAGGAGTCCAGCAATTATAGGCCAAATAGACTAGCAGACATTGTGGATATATTTTATGCCATCATCCTCTTAGTTAAACTTGAGAAAAATGCATTCCTTGCAGAAGAACCAGAAGGTTTCAGGTAGTGAACAGCTATATAGCTTGTATAAGAAATAATGCATGTCAATAATCTAATATTGGTAACAAATTTGTCTTGAAATATCTCATCTATATCAGCAAAGTAAAACATGGTTTGCTGGCTTTCTAGATGTTAGTGCATTTGTCCTAATTAACAGAGAAATATTATATGGGAAATTGATTGCCCTCAAAATGGAGCTCAGCCTGTTGGCCCTGATCCAAGCTCTTTCTCCAGGTCCTTGTTTGAGAGGGAGGTTTGGGCTCAATGGAGCCATGAGAAGAAGGATTGATACTTCCAAAGGAAAAAGGGAAGGATGCATATTTGAACCCTTGTTATTCAGTCTAGATATGAATACTTTGACAAAGGATCCAGAAACAGATCATAAATAAATGTTATTTCATTATTTGACAAAAATGGCTAAATTAGAGGACCAGCGAAATGCAGTGCACATAGTATACAGTACTTGGATTTTAGAAAGGCTTTGACAAAGTAAACCACCATCTACTTCTTGGTAAGCTAAAACTATGTGGGATAGGCAGCATCACCCCCAGATGGACTCAGCCTGTGGTCCTCAATGGAACTCTGTCTACATGGAGGGAAACAAGCAGTGGGGGACCCCAAGGCTCCATTTTAGGCCCAGTCTTCTTCAACATCTTCATCAATGATTTGGATGAGGGATAGATGGGGAACTCATCACATTACAGATGATATTAAACTGACAGGAATAGCCAACACCCCAGAAGACAGGCTGAAGATCCAGGTAGATATAAATAGGTGGATCTAGACCAGTGGTGGGCAAACTCATTAGTCAACAGAGCCAAATCTAAACAATAGAACGATTGAAATTTCTTTTGGGAGTCAAAAAAAAGGTGTGGCCTGTTTTGTGGGAGTGGCTCATCTGACTTAACTTTTAACTTTAACTTTATTTAAATTTATATACCACCCTATCTCCCTTACGGGACTCAGGGCAGTGAACAGGCAATCATAAAAACATAAAAACATCAAGTACAATAAATATACTAAAAACAAATTAAACTAGAAACCTGTTCTAAAAACCCGAATACAAACCCAATAGATAAAATAGATTTAAAAGCTACACCAGGCCGGCCACCCGAAATAGATGAGTTTTCAGGGCCCGGCGGAAGAGGAGCAGGTCTGTGGTTGTGCGCAGTTCGGGGGGAAGGTCATTCCAGAGGGCAGGAGCAGCCACAGAGAAGGCTCTCCCCCTGGGGGTTACCAGCCGACATTGGCTGGTCGACGGGACCCTGAGGAGACCCTCTCTGTGGGAGCGGACTGGTCGGTAGGAGGTATGCGGCAGGAGACGGTCTTGCAAGTATTCAGGTCCATTGCCATGGAGCACTTTGAAGGTTGTTACTAAGACCTTGAAGCGCACCCGGAAAACCACAGGCAGCCAGTGCAGCTCGCGCAGGAGAGGTGTTACATGGGAGCGTCTAGAGGCCCCCAAGATCACCCGCGCAGCCACATTCTGTACTAGCTGGAGTCTCCGGGTGCACCTCAAGGGAAGACCCATGTAGAGAGCATTGCAGTAGTCTAGGTGGGAAATGATGAGCGCTTGAGTGACTGTGCGTAGGGTGCCACGATCCAGAAAGGGGCGCAGCTGGGGTAACAGGCGTACCTGATAAAAAGCCCCCCTGGCCATGGCTGTCACATGATCATCTAATGACAGCCTAGTGTCCAGGAGGTTGCGAGCCCTCTCTGCGGGGGCCAATGATTTTCCCCCAATAGCCAGTGATGGAACCAGCTGGCTATGTCGTGGCGCTGGAAACCACAGCCACTTGGTCTTGGACGGGTTGAGTCGGAGCCTGTTTCGCCCCATCCAGACTCACATGGCCTCCAGGCACTGGGACATCACTTCCACGGCATCGTTGGGGTGGCCGGAACATGTGACCGGGTAGGCGTGGCCAACTTGGAAAATGTGAAACTCACTTAGCAATAGTCCTGCTTAGCAACAAAAGTTTTTGGCTCAATTGTGGTCATAAATCAATCCTTCCTTCCTTCCTTCCTTCCTTCCTTCCTTCCTTCCTTCCTTCCTTCCTTTCTTTCTTTCTTTCTTTCTTTCTTTCTTTATCTCTCTCTCCCACTTTCTTTTTCTATTTTCTTTCTTTCTCTTTTTCTCTTTTTCTTTGTCTCCCTATCTCTCTCTCTCTCTCTCCTTCGTCGCCCATCTCTGTCACTCTGTGTCTGTGTGTGTGGGTCTCGTATTCACTCACTTAATCACTCATTCTGTGTCTCTGTCTATCTTTCTCTCCCTCCATCCTTCCCTCTCTCTGTCTCTCCCTGTCTCTCTGTGTGTGTCTGTCAGTCTCTCTGATTCCCTCCCTCTATGTCTCTCTCTGTCTCTGTGCCTCTGTCTGTCTGTCTGTCTGTTTCTCCCCCCCCCCCCCCCCCGCAGAGCCTCCTCAGCCCTTGGAAGTAGACGAGTGATCAGCATGTTGTTTGGGGAGGCTGCGGCTGCCTCTTTGACCTTGGGGCAGCCGCTGCACTTCCCAGGGGATGAGGAGGCTCCATGAGAGAAGGAGGGAACTGGCGGCCGGTCGGTAAACCAGCGGGGCAGGCCGGCAGGGAGGGCTGCTGGGTGCTGCCGCAGCAACCTTCCCTGGCCACCCACCTGCACTACTTGCTTGCTCGCTCACCCACTAGCCGCTGGTTCCCTCTCATGGAGCCTTCTCAGCCCGTGGGAAGCACAACGGCTACCCAAAGGCCAAATAGGCAGCCGTAGCTTCCCCAAACAACATGCCAGTCAGTTGGCTGCTTCCCAGGGGATGAAGAGGCTCTGGGGGGGGGGGGGGAGGAACCGGTGGCCGGTGGGTGAGCGAGCGGAGCAGGTGGGCAGTGAGGGTTGCTGCGGTGGTGCCCAGGAGGGCCTTTCAAGCAGGGCCTCTCATTCACCCCCCAGCACAGTCGGAGCATGGAGGCTGCTGCCCCATAAGCACCATGATTGCCCCCTCCCCAGCCAGCCCCACCTGACCTGCTCCCTGCCGGCTCCTGCAAAGCCTCTTCATTCTCCTCCTGCTCTTCTTCATCATTGTCATTGTCCTTCCTGCCCAAGTGGCAGTGGGTTCCACAGGACAGGCTCTCATTTCTGCCCTGAAGCAGTGAACTCTGGTGGGCTGGAAGTGAATGTGAATGGCCTGGTCCAAAACAGGAAAACCTGGACTTTTTGTACCCATTTTGGCCCTGGAAAGCCTCCTGCACCAACCTGGAAGCAGAAATAAAAAATAAAGCCCTTGTAACTGTTGGAAGGCCGAAGGAAGCCTCCAACTGAGCCAGGAAGCCCTGGGGAGGAGGGGGGTGGAGGCCATTCACACTCACTTCCAGCCCACCTGAATTTCCTGCACAATGCAAGCCCCCCCCCCACTTCATACTCAGGCGTCCCCCTCCCTGACCCTCAAAATAGGCCCGAAAACCAACTGGCCGGCAGGAGGGGCGCCTGCATGTGGATGCAGGGCTGGGGCGGCTGATATGCTGGGAGAGAGGGCTCTGTGTGCCTCAGTTTCCCTTTCATTTTATTTTATTTATTTATTGTTTTATTGCATTTCTATACCACCCTTTCTCCCCAATGGGACTCAGGGTGGTGCATAGGAATAATAAAACAAAAATATAAATATAGTCAAAACATAGTTAAAAATAGATTAAATCAATTTAAGACCCATGCTAAAATTTATAATTAAAACTCTGGTTAAAAATCAATAATAAAAGACTATGCCAGGTTGGCCATATGAAAAAGGTGTGTTTTTAATGCCTGGCGAAAGAGGAATAGGTCCGTGATTGTACGAAGTTGGGGGGGCAGGTCATTCCAGAGGGCAGGGCCTGCCACAGAGAAGGCTCTTCCCCTGGGAGTCGCCAGCCTGTTGCAGAAATAACCAGGCTTGGACTTCACAGGAATAGGAGAAGATTTATTGGCCAAGTCCAGAGGTGCAAGTCCATAGACTGCATAAAATCCTCTGAACATGTAAGAAATATTTTAACCAAGTTTTATAGTACAGAAACAAGCATGCTTAGTTAACATGGAAAGACGTCAGCCAGGAAAACCACAAACTTTGCATACCTATAGCTCGCTCCCCCCATACATCTTGCATCCCCCTTATCTGGGTTTGCAGGCACAAAGATTTATTGCTTCTAGTTTCAATATATGGATGTGGTTAAGCTAGGTGTCGGAATCCGCTAGCTGAATCGACCCATTTCTAGCAGAAGGCCCCTCTGCGGTTTCAACATCTCAGACTTCCTGTTGCAGCTTAGCTAACTCTAAGAAATATCTTCTTTACAATGCTGAGCTAAGTGGGGGCCCACTGGATCATCCATCCGTGCCCCACTTCATTTCACACTTAACAACCAGGTCTCACTCTATGTCCTGCCTCAAGCCGGCAATGACCGGCAGATGACACTTTCAGGAGGCCTTCCCTGTGGGAGCGAACAGGTCAAAGGGAGGTATGTGGTAGGAGGCGGTCCCGCAAATAACCAGGAACAATGCCTCTCATCCTTTCAATTCCTTTTTCAGGTCAGTCATGTAAGAGCTTCAGAGGCTCTGAGTGATAAAACTCGATTCCCCTTTTTCCACCACATGCTTCCCAAAGAAGAGATCCTGTACCCAGCAATTGTCCAGCTGCTCCTCCATTTCAGATGGACCCTGATTGGCCTCTTTGCTTCAGACACAGAGAAGGGAGAGGATTTCATGAGGATTTTCCCTCCTGTGCTTGTCAGGAGTGGAATTTGTGTGCTTATATCACAACTATTCTCAAAGACTGGATATACTGCATACCTCAGGGATTCCCTCTCTAAGTGGAGACAGGTCAACGTCTTTGTTCACTTCATGGAATTTGAGCCCATTTGGGAGAGAATTCTTCCTTTCCATTTAACTCTTATGCGTCTCCCAGGACCCATTAAAGGGAAAGTCTGGATCCGCACAAATTTTGCAGGGTATAAAATGAACAAGCGCAGACTTCTCACATACATCCATAGTATTTGGAACTTTGATTATCTGTTTAAACAAAGCCCAAAAGATTCTGCCTTTGAACCCGTTTTCTTTGTGGAACAAAAGTTTCAAGATCCTTATTTCCACTGTTCTCTTTCAAAGAACGTCTTTTCTGTCAAAGGCCGCAGAAGATGCACCCAGAAAGCCCCACTGGAGCCCCAATGGAAATGGGGGAGATTAAGGGCCCAAAATTACTACCAACATTACAGCCTCATAAAGACTCTGGCCCAGGGCTTGAATGCCGCTTATTCCTCCAGATTGAGGAGGAGAAGGAAGGAGGGAGAAAAGATCTTGGGGTCTCCAAGGCTGCAGCCATGGCAGGTATGGGGGTCCCCATATGGATCCATTAATCTTAGATCCTTTGGAGGAGGAATCCAAAGGAGAAGGAGGGGAAGCATCTCAATAGATCTGGCCAATTTAATTACTCAGGGGATTAATGGTTTCAAAGAGTAGATTCCATGGCATTTTTATATTAAACACTACTAATTTGAAAATGTTGTATTGTTTCTTAAATAAATCCCCTTATTTGTGGGTTTGTGATGAACCTGGTGGAATTCCACCTTTCTTCCATCCCCATTGCAGGTGGGTCTGTGTGCAGCTGAACAGGCAGCTAAGCCCCCTATTCTCCTCCAATGAAAGGGAGCCTGGCGTGGATCTGGATGCTTTACTGGGAGGACAGGGCAGGTGAAACTGAGGAGATGCAGAGTGGAAATCAAATAGAAAGACGAGATAGGCAGCATTCACTAACAGCCAGCAAAGGAGCAGCTGGAACCTCTCCAGCGATGCTCCGTGTGAGGGACGGAGGCCGTCTCTGGATGACCAGGGGTCTCGGTCACAACGGCTGCTTCCGTCTTCTCCAAAGGCTGACAGAATACGGAGTCTGGCTTCAGACCATAGAGTTAGGCTTATCTGCCCCTGGCCACTAAGTGGGGCTGGAGCACAAGAGTTCCATATTGTGGCATGACAACCTTGAGGAATTGGGAGGAGACCCTGAGACCATCTAGCCCAACCCCTCCTCTCTGCAGGAATCCCAATTAAAGCTTCTCTGATTGATGGCTGCTCAGTCTTTGCATTCAGACAATCCATGAAGAAGAGACTGAATTTCTCTGCTTTCCTGGCTCAGCTCTAAAACAGCTCATCCTTTTCTCATATTTTTCTCTCTCATCTGGCTAAAATCTCCTCTCTTGTAACTGGATTCATTTTTCCACCTCTGACACTCTGGAATAATAGTGAGCAGATCTTACACTCGTGTGTAACAGGAGTCAGTGATTGGAAGAGGGCTGGATCCAGTGGGGGGATTCAAAAAAGTTTACTACCAGTTCTGTGGGCATGGCTTGGTAGTATTGTGACTGGGTGGGTGTGGCCAACTTGACATCACTCACATCAAGGGGCAGCTTGCCTGGTGTCTCCTTGCCTCAACAAGATACAATTTCTCTCTCTGTTTATTTACTACTTATGAACACCCAAAATACACAATTTAATCCTATGTATACATGCCATATGTGTACATCCATATTACATAGTATAGTGTGTGCATAGGCACACAAAATGATACACACACACACACATAGCTTTTCAAAACTCTACACACTCAACCTCACTTCCTACGTTTGAAAAAACACACCCAGAGTCCACTTTCTGCCACACATTTAACTGTAACTTCTGCCCATGAGAACATTACAGAGGCCTTCAGATGCTCTTCCCTATCCTGCACATGACTGTCAGAGCCAGGAGATGTCATGGATTGAGTAAAATATGGCAAAACTCACTTAACAATGCTCTTGCGTAGCAACCAAAATGTTGGGCTCAATTCTAGTCATGTCAAGGACTATCTCTGCCTTCCTCTGCATGGCAGCCTTGTCCTAGTAAACCCCTTCCCTTTTCTGGCATTTTTCCTCTCTGTTGGAGGCACCAAAATCATCCAGAGGATATAAGGCCTCCTGCTGGAGCAGGGGGTTGGACTAGATGGCCTCCAAGATCCCTTCCAGCCTTAGATTGCTGTGCCATTTCAAAGAGTCTTCTGAAGCCTTCCTTCCTCTCATTTTTTCTCTCCCTCCATTTCTCCATGTATCTATCCATCAATCCATCTATCCAACCATCTATATCTCATTCACTTTGTCCTCCCTCCCACTCTTTGTTTCTTTCCCTTCCTTCAATCCCTCTCTCTTTCTTTCTTTCTGTCTCCCTTTTTCTTTCTTCCCCTTTTCTTTCCTTTTTCTTTTCTTTCTTGTCTCTCCTTTCTCTTTGTCTCTCTTTCTCTCTCTCACTCTCCCTTCCTCCCTCCCTCCATGTATCTATCCATCCATCCATCCAACCATCCATCCATCCATCCATCTATATCTCATTCACTTACTTCTCCCTCCTTCTTCATTTTTCCCTTCCTTTCTTCCATCCCCCTCTTTCTTTCTCTCTCCCCTTTTCTTTCTCTTTTCTTTTTGTTCTTGTCTCTCCCTTTCTCTCTCTCTTTGTATCCCTTCCTTTCCTCCTTACAAAGCTAGGAGACTCACCTGAAACAAAAACTCCTTTGGATGAAACTGCCCATTTTACACACAAACACACACACACAGATACACACACACTTCTCCAACCAGCTCTGCACCTGTTTCATTGTTTGCCTTTAGCGGAGGGCTGGTGACCGAAGTCCTTTCCAAGCGCCCAGCAGCATCTCTCACATCCCAGGAAAGTCCGGCTGATGAATTTACTGGGGCGCCCTTGGATCTGCGCCGCTTCCGCACAAGGAAGCTTCTCTCTCTCAGCCACAGGAGGGGGACTTGCAGGGATAGGAGTGTGTGTGTGTGTGTGTGTGTGAGAGAGAGAGAGAGAGAGAGAGAGAGAAAGAAAGAAAAAAAGAATATGTGTATGTGTATGTGAGACAAAAAAATAAGAGACAGAGAGAATAAGAGAGAAAGAGAATGAGAGAAAGAATGAGAGAGAGAATGGGAGGAGAGAGAGAAAGAATAAGAACCAGAGAGAGAGAATGGGAGGAGAGAGAAAGAATAAGAGACAGAGAGGGAGAATGGGAGGAGAGAGAAAGAATCAGAGAGAATGAGAGAGAGAGGAATCAGAAGCTGTTAAACCTTGTGGGGTGTCTGGGAGGAGGGGATAGAGGACCCCGCCCCGGTTTCCTCTGGGTCTCCCTTCCTCTTCCCCCCAGGTTGCCTTTCCTCCCATCCATTCTTTCTCCCCGCCCCTCCTGAGAGAGAGATGGAGCTGCTTTGCCTGGGAGTTTTCGGGGGGGGGGGCAGCGGGGGGGTTGGGGGGTTTGGGCTCCCCAGAACTTCTTTGGGAGAAGCTTCACTCTGAACTCTGCGCTCGTTTCCCGATGCCCCCCGCCCCCAGGCATTGCGTGGAGGGTCTGCTGAGGGGCGTTTAGCTGGAGGCGCCTCTGGCCAGGGGGGGGGGGGAAATTGGGGCAGCTCAGGAAAGCCAGGAGGGACGGTTGAAATCCCTTGGCTGGACTTCCCTCCCTCCCTCCGCAGCAAAGGGAAGGGACGGGGAGCCTGAAGGGAAGGGAGCTGCAGCCGCCTGCCTCTCCCTTCCAGGCCCTTCCACCCCCCAAGAAGAGGGGGCCGGGGGGGGCATAAAGGGAGCAGCAGCCCTGCTGTGAATGGAGGGGGGAAAGTTTGGCTTCTCTCTGCCATTCAAGCATTCAAGGGCTGCAGCAGAGAGAATCCCCACTTTTCTCTCTCCCTCCGTTCACAGCAGAGCTCCTGCAGCCTCTCCCCCCACACGCTGCCCAGTTATGGGCCCAGCCTGTTTTGCCCTGCAGTATTTGGGGGGGGGGGTATATTACTCTGTATACGAGAGCTCCTCGTTCACAGTAGCATTGGAGGGCCTCTTCCTCCTTCCCCTTTTCTTCTCAGCCCTGCAAAACCAGAAATCTCCCCCCCCCCCTCCAAGCAGCCACTGAGACTGTGCAGGGGGGAAAAGGGGGGGCAGGAGAAGATGAGGGGACAAGAGAAGAAGATCGGAGGGATCCCAATTCTGCAGCCAGGGGAGTTTCTGCAGAGGGGGGGGGAGGGAGGGGGCGGCTCCCAAAGGCCTTTGAGCCAGAATCCGGCAGCTGCATAAGGGGAGAGAGAGAAACCCAGGAAGGATCCTCACTGACTTCTCAGGCTGAGAAAAGAGCTGGGGGGAGATTTCTTCTTTCAGGATTTCCAAAATGTCTTCATCTCCCATTACAATCGAGTAGAACTAAAACATCTGGAGCGGGGGGGGGGGTTCAAAAATGTTACTACTGGTTTGGTGGGTGTGGCTAGATGGGGGGATCTTCTGCCCTTGTGCGCAATGTTCACCTCCACATCCACTCTGGCAGCCAGGCAGGTGCCCACCCCATTCCCATCCCAATCCCAGGCGGCCGGGCGCTGTTGCCTCTTCGGGGTGCTGTGCTGCCCTCATGGCTTCTTCTTCTTCCCTCCCCCGAAGCAACCTTGGAGGGTTTCAGCTCCTTTGCAGAGGCATTTTTTTTTCAAAGAAACCCCCCCCCCCAAAAGCCACAAATCCAGAGCTGCCAGTCTCCATTAAGATGTGCATCTCGTGGCCAGGCCCAGCCCATCCCCTGCATCTGTCATTGTTTATTGTGCAAGGTTTTTCCCTGCACACAACGGCTGAGAGACGCTTGCAGTGGGAGGAAATTTGGGCCCAGCCCCCACCCCAAGGCAAGGCCCATCAATCACAGTTAGACTGAATAAGCCAGGGGTGGCTCCCTCGACTGCCTCCACTGAAGATCCCCTTCATCCTTTTGGAGTCCGTCCGCTTTGCCATCTGGGGAACAACCGAGCCAAACCGCTCCTGCCCAGTGGCCTCCCCAACTCCCCATGCCCCACCATTAAGCCAACCAATGGTGGGCAACTGGAGCTGACTGGGCACAAAGCTGGGTTGACAATGAGCCTCCGATGTCTCCCTCCTGCCTGCTTGCCCAGTGCTTGCTCAGGGACCCCCCACCCTCCCCCTCACCCAGCCCCCCCTCAACATCCCCCCCCCAGCTGGGCACAGCCACTTACTGGTTCTTTCTTCTTCTGTTTCCAGACTAAGCCTCAGTTGGTTGGTTGGTTAAAGTGTGGTTGGATCCTAAAGCTCCATCATTGGAGGCTTTTAAGAGGGAGAACTTTTCGGCTGCCAGCTGGCAAAGGAAGCTCTCAGCCATGACTGGCACTGCTGTGGCTCCCACCGGCTGGGTGGACAAAGGGAGCTGGTGGGAGCTATGGCCTCAGTCTGGGGAGGTGGGGAGTGTTTCACTGATGCACCTGCTGTGACAACAGGGCTGGCCAGGTCCCATCCCGTGTGTTGCGCCCCCCTTCCACACACTCTCAGGTGTGCAATTTTCAGGTAGCTGCAGTTTACTCGTGAGCAACGTTGGCCGGGAGAGGCAGGGAGAAAGGCCAATGGGGCTCAGGAGTAAACTGAGGCTCCTAAGTGGGATCAAGCCAGGGGTGGGTTCCGACTGTCGCTACTGCCGGTTGCTCTGCGCATGCGCAGAAGGCAAGAACAATATGGCCGAGAGAACCAATTCATGGGTGTGGCCAGCCTGGGTCGTTGTAGGTTCCAGAAACCCAGGCTGCCAAGTTGCTACTTGTTCAGCCAAACTGGTCCAAACAGGTAGGAACCCACTTCTGATCTGGAGGAGTTTTCCATCAGGATTACAAGGGGGAAGATTAGCCAGACAGATTTCTTATTGATCAATCCAGGCTTTCTGGGAATCACCCTGTTGTTTTCAAAGAGTTTATAGATCATCTTTTTTCCCTCTGTTCATTTTATTTGTCATCTGCTCTAGAATGTTCCCTATAATTGACCAAATGTGTTGATTATATTTTCTCTATATTTTGATGAATTTTTCTCAAACTTCTTCATTCACTTATGAAGATAATGGCCGTATTTGTTTCCCATTTAACCATATTTGGAGATGAGACAATTGTAGAAGAAAGATTCAATGTGGGATAAGAAACAAAGTTTTCTGTTCTTCAAATTCCTGGATGTTCCCATTCTAGTTTCATCCCTTTCTGGAGAAGAATGAATTTTGGAATATTTCCCACTTTAAACTGTACTTGGACCAAAATGGAGAGATAAAAGCAGATCTGATCATTATGGGATTCTTGGTTCTCCCCAAGGAGGATCCCAGGAGAGAATATCTGGCGTATTTTGTAAGACAGAGACTTTCTATCAGACAAGAGACTGTTTTACAGCTAAAGTTGCTCAATAAGGTGGGAGAAATTTTGGTGTCTTTTCTCTCTTTCCCAAAGCCTGAGGTCCCATTTCAAGTGGGCAAAGCCTATAGCTGTGATGGTGAACCTATGGCACATGTGGCAGAAGTGGCACACAGAACCATCTCTCCTGACACACGGAGCCATCACCAGTTGCTCTTCTGGGTTCAGGCGTGGCAGTCAGCTGGTCTTCGGATGCATTGGAGTTCCAGAAAGTGGAAGAGGAGCCACCCGGTGCACATGCGCACACCAGGAAAATGATCTTTGTTTCCAGTGCACACATGCGCATGAGCCTCTTAGTGTTTTGGTTTCCGGTGTGCATGCATGTGCACAAACCATCAACAAAAAGAGCAGCAGCCGCATGTGGTTGGAG
Organism: Rhabdophis nuchalis; assembly: GCA_039707465.1. Lineage (NCBI taxonomy): Eukaryota > Metazoa > Chordata > Lepidosauria > Squamata > Natricidae > Rhabdophis > Rhabdophis nuchalis. The sequence continues at coordinate 30,682,985 of CM077655.1, read as the reverse complement.
TGAGACAAACATGCGTGTATCTCACTCCAATCTGAGCCATTGCAGGGCTTTGAGGGGAAGGCAGCCAAATCGCTTGGAGTATATTCAAGGTAACAGGCATGTTTGATGGAGGGGGGGAGGGAATATCAATGAATCCCACTCACTCAGCCATGCCCTTCCCCTTCTTCCTCCTGCCCCCCACCCTTCCCGCAGCCCCCAGCTCCCCACTGATTCCCCTGCCCTTCATTTTGCATTGCAGTTCTGCTCTTGTGGCTCCTTTGTCTTCTCCAAGGTTTAAATTACACAGCAGGGCAGATTATGTGGAATGCTCCTGTCCTCCCCTCCCCCCATAGGCTGGTCCTGCTGGGTCCTTCGTCCATGGGGACCATCAGACCCACATCCACCAGCCCCCATCTCCACAGCTCCTCACACATGGAGACTCTCCCTTGGATGAAGTGGGGGGAGAGGGGGGGCTGTGCTGGGTTCTTCCAAGGCCAGGAAGGGATACCAGCTTTCCAGTGGAGGGAGGAGGCATTTCCCACCCAACTTTCTCTCCCTGTCCAGGGCTGCAGAACCGGATCCTTAGTGGGGACGTCCTGCCACCCCAATGGGGATCAGGTGGGCAGGCAGGGAAGCACGAGGACCTCCGAAACCTGGAGGTGGCACATGCGCATCATGCAGCTGGTCTTTGTGCGCAAATGCGTTCCAGAAACAGTAAACCACGTGGCTGGTGCACGTGCACATGCAGAAAACCAGATGATCATGTAGTTTTCAATGTGTGCGCCAAAAATGTTTGTGTGTGTTCCCGTTTTGCCACTCGGTGCCAAAAAGGTTCGCCAACACTGTTCTAGACTATTAAGTCGAAAAAGTCCTTTATTATAATGTTAAATGCCAAAAGCAAAAGGGAGGAAGTAAATGGAGAATCTGCCAGTTGTTCTACCTCCTGCATCTGTTTAGAAGGAGTCCGAGGTTTCCTATCCACCTCAGTGAAGACCAGAGGCTCCTTGTCTCCATCCATTTCTCCCTCCGTTTTCCATGGACGGAGAGTCCTAACATCTTTTCTTTGGCCTTCCTTGTTCTTCTGCTCAGTCCCTGCCTCAGTCCAGATGTGCGGAAACTTGTCATCCTGGATTTGTCAAGAGGGCTCGAGAAGGAGAGCCGGTTTGCTGCTACGACTGCCTTCCTTGTCCGGAGGGGACCTTCTCCACTCAGGAAGGTGGGTCACCCTGAGGAAAATGGGAGGCTTTGTGGAACTGGATCCACCCAGAGCATTTCCATGAAAGTGCAAGTTAAATGATAGATCGAAGCTCACCTGGTCTTTTACATATAAATTTTCAAATTGCAGAATTTCTTATCTAAAAGGAAGTAAATGAAAAAGTCTTTGAAGGAGGGGCTGGGAAGAGATGGGAGGAGGGGGTGGCAGACTGAGAAAGCTTTACTAACGGCAGAGGAAATCTCTCTCCTGCTTCTTAGTTTGGACTTGTGCTGCTAAGTTCACCTTTCTAGGAACACCTGAGTTCTTTGGATGGATTGTGTGAGGTCCACCTTCTGAAAGACCTTGCAATTCACTGTATATTGGATCCTCCCCTTGAGGGTCACTGAGGAGGAGTCACTGGTCCATAATGTGCCACTGTGGATAGTTATGGTGGGGAAACTCATTGCACAAATAGTCTGCCATTCATGTAGATCAATCAATCAGAATAGAGCTGGAAGAACCTTAGAGGTCATTTAGTCCTACACCTTGCTCAAGCAGGAGACCCTGTACCAGTGGTGAAATTCAATTTTTTTCCCTAACGGTCCTGTGGGTGTGGCTTGCTGTGGAGGTCATGTGACTGGATGGGCATGGACAGCATTTTTTTTTTTTACCTTTTAAAAATATGTTTAAACAACTGTTTCTCATGAACTGGTAGTTAAAAATGTTTTTAAAAGTTTTTAAAAATCTAATGATCAGCTGTGTGAAAATCAGCTGTGCTGCATAATTGTTGGAACTTTTCTTTATACTTTTTAAAGCACTTTTTGCTAACAGTTTGAGTGAATTGCCCCAACCGGTTGCATTTCCCCCCTGCCCTGTATTATTTCAAAGGAATGATTGTTTAATGAAATTGTTTCAAAAATGCTTCTTGGAAAATGCCCCTGGTATCAGCTGTTATCCAAAGAAAGTATTTATTATAAGATAAAAGGACAGAATATTAAAGAAAATTGCTTTTTGGCTTCTCAGATGCAGGAAAATGCACCAAGTGTCCAGATGATAAATATCCAAATGAGAACAGAGTCCAATGTATCCCCAAAGTTATAACCTTCCTGTCTTATGAGGAACATCTGGGCATCATCCTGGTCTCTTCTGCCCTACTCTTGTTCTTAATCACAGTCCTTGTTTTAATCATCTTCATCAAATACCGAGAAACTCCCCTTGTCAAAGCCAACAACCGGGACCTCTCCTACATCCTCCTGGTCTCCCTCCTGCTTTGCTTCTTGTCTTCTTCTCTCTTCATTGGTCAACCAAGGAAAGCCACCTGCCTTCTCCGACAAACGGTCTTCAGCATCATCTTCTCAGTTGCCGTTTCTTCTCTCTTGGCCAAAACCATCACGGTGGTGCTGGCTTTCTTGGCCACAAAACCAGGAAACCGAGCAAAAAGATGGTTGGGGAAGAGCTTGGCCAACTCCATCATCCTCTCTTCTTCTGCTGTCCAAGTGATCATCTGCTCCATCTGGCTGGGAGTTTCTCCCCCCTTCCCTGACTCTGACCTCCACTCCCAGTCTGGAGAGATCATCCTGCAATGCAACGAAGGGGCCGTTGTCATGTTCTACGTCACCCTCAGCTACATGGGCTTCCTGGCTGCCATCTGCTTCACGGTGGCTTTCCTGGCCAGGAATCTGCCTGGGGCCTTCAACGAAGCCAAGCTGATCACCTTCAGCATGCTGGTCTTCTGCAGCGTCTGGGTGACTTTTGTGCCCTCCTACCTGAGCACCAAAGGGAAATACATGGTGGCTGTCCAGGTCTTCTCCATCCTGGCCTCCAGTGCTGGTCTGCTGGGCTGCATCTTCATCCCCAAGTGCTACATTATCCTTCTGAGGCCAGACCTGAACACAAAGGAACATCTCACAGCCAGAACAAATGTAAAAATATAGCGATATTAAGAGTCACAAACACACCATTATTTGTAAAAGTACTAATTTTTACCCGGCTACTAAAGGGGATTCAAAATAATTTAATCATTAAAATAGATCTATCATAAAAGGATTGTTTTACTGTGCGAAACATTTACCAATTCTAAAAAAACACCCAATTGTTTCTACAATGATCAGGAATTGTAATATCTATAACTATAAAAAAAATGGAACTGGGCGTGGAGAGGGGCCCCTATAACCAGTTAAAATCACTACTTTAAACAAAAGTTAGCATTCAAGGGATGAAGTGAAGTTTGGATGGAGAGAGGAAAATAATCTGAAGTTGTTACGGTTTTTATTCCATCCCATCTTTGGATTTCAGCGACTTCCACAAAATAAGAGAAAAAGGGAGAAGCTTTGGAAATCCAGACCATGAAGGAAATTAGAGACAGGTCCTTTCCTATAGGAGAAAGTGGGATAAAGAGAAAAGGAGGAAAGTGTTAAGAGGAATCCAAACAGAGGGAAGGAAACTCCAGCACAGGGAATGACTGAGGGAGGAAACTGACCAGGAGGAGCCTTGTTGGAAGTCCTTGTTTTATGGGATCTTCCTGTTAAACTGAGAATTCTCCCAATGAGAAGGTCTCCTGGCCTGGAAATGCTCCATGGATTGTTTCCATCCTGGTGCTCCATACTTGGTGGGCACCTCATCCTCAGCTTCCCAGTGATTGGATGGGACAAAAGCAGCCGCAGAAGCAGGAGGTCCATCATTCATGGGGTGAATCAATCAATCCCCTTCCTGTTGCTAAAGAAGAATTAGAGGAATTCAAAGGACTCCTGAGATGTTCTGGGAGAAGAATGGAGGTGAGGCCAGAGTGAATTCCAACAATCTTTTATTCAATCCTACCTGCGAAGCAGCTGAACTCTCTGGCTAACACTGCTCCTTTTAAAGTAAACTGATCACCCAAACAACCAATCAGGAGAGAGTATTTTCCCGCTTCAACAGAGGACCAGAATGAGAACTTCAACTGACAACTATACACTATGCATCTTGAAAATAAGACCTCCCAAATAATAAGCCCAATCGGGCTTTTGAGCGCATGTGCTAAAATAAGCCCTTCCCCCCAAATAAGCCCTCGAAAATACTCCAGCACAGCAGCAGCCATGAAGGTGACCACGCTCGCCGCCTACTGTAACCTCAAAAATAACAAGACCTTCCCGAAAATAATGCCAATCGCTTATTTCGGGGGGCAAAAGAAAATAAGACCTTGTCTTATTTTTGGGAAAACACAGTACAATACATAACAATTCTCATAATGTGGACTTGACTTCCGGCTTCTGGAGGCGATGGACATGTTTTTAGACACGTCCACTACTTGCTTTTCTGGTGGGCGCCTTCGGGAGAACTGGGGGCTCCGTAGTGACCCCCAGCTGTACAGGTGGCTTCAGGAGACCCCCAACCAGATGGCGGTCAGTGGGGCATCCTTCCCGCTTTGCCCCAGGAGCCGGAGGGCAGACAGCGCGGTGGGGACAGCCCTCTCGCTGATGAATGCCGGAATAATCATAAGATTGGAGTTCGAAATGCCAGGGATGGAGGATCACACCACAAGGCAAAAAAAGACCACAAGGCAAAAAAATTATACTTAAAGCCTCCCCAAGAAGCCTTTAGTGTTTCTCCCAATACGTGGATCTTTCTTTTTTTTTGGATTTGATAATACAGTTACTTCTCTGGATTTTATACAATACATGATTTGAACTTTGATTTGGACTTTTCCTGATATCTCGGATTTCACTGACTGCTTACCCCTCTGACACCATCTTTACTACAAGAGCTTAAAACTACAACAATGGCCTCGAAAAAACCACCAACTGGAAAGTCCCTTTCTGCTCCATCTTCAACCAGAGCCAGCCCAACTTTGCAGCAGGGGAAAATTACCACAATGCTACAAAAAGAAGCGGCAGGAGATTGCTTCAGGCTCCCGGAGGCAACGGATGGGTCTCTGACTCGTCCGCCGCTCATTTCTCCAGTGGCACCTTCGGGGGCTTGGGGGCTTTGCAAAAGAGCCCCCTAACTGGATGGACGGCTTGCGGGAGACCCCTACCCAGACAGCTGTTGGGGGGGTCGCACCCGCTTCATCCCAGGAGTTGGGGAACAAAATGCGGGGGGAAGAGTCCCTTCCGGGTGCGCTTCAAGGTGTTAGTTATCATCTTCAAAGCGCTCCATGGCTCGGGACCTAGTTACCTGCAGGATCGGATCCTGCCCCATACATCCTCACGGCCGATTCGCTCCCACAGAGAGGGACTTCTCCGGGTGCCGTCCACTAGACTTTGTCAGCGGGCGACGCCCAGGGGAAGGGCCCTCTCTGTGGCGGGCCCAGCCCTCTGGAACGACCTTCCCCCCGATATTAGGACAACTACGGACCTCCGCTCCTTCCGTCTGAAACTAAAGACACATCTTTTTTGCTTGGCCGGCCTAGGATAGGATAGTCTCTGTTAAGATTAAGGGATTTTATGAGGGATTTTAGCGCAGGGACATATGTTTAATCTATTTTTAACCTAGTTATTTAGTTAGTTATTTATTTATATTTAAGGTTTTAATTCTGTATCTGTTTGGTTTTAGTTGCTTTTAATACCCTGTGCCCCGCCTCGAGTCCCCTCGGGGAGAGAGAGCGGGATATAAATAAAATTTATTATTATTATTATTATTTTGCCAATGGAGCGCCGGAACAACAGAAAATGAAGAAGTGGGCTGAAATCCGCGGCTGCGAGAAACACCGAGGCTCTGTGGTCTGCTGTGTGGTTTGTGAGTTGATTTTGAGATTTTGATGCCTTCAGTTCTTTTAAGAAAAGAAGAATGGAGGGGGGGGTTGGAAAAGAGAGAACCCCCCTGAGATCAAGCGCTATTTTTTTTATTGAAAAAGTTTTATACAAACAAATTTTTTCCCCTTTCACCCCCAATACATATAATATAAATCAAATACATCAAATACTATGCCCCCCTCCCACCCATCAAGATATAAGTTTCTCTAGGCTGCCGGCAGGTTTTTTTCAAGCCTGCCATCCCACCCCCCCGTGGAGGCGTTTTTTATACCATCAAAGCGTCTCTGAACTCCAAGTTCTCAAGGAACTTGCGAGGGAGTTTTTGCTGCCAGGGAGGGGCCCACTTGCGAAGCCCCCAGAGGGTTAGTTTCCTCTGTGGAGCGAGTAAGGAGAGGCCCCACCCTTCATAGGCTGCGATCTTCTCTAGGAGGGTGAGGAGCTCGTGCTAATTAGCACGACAAAGCAAACTGCTTTTACCTTTATATCTACATTCCAAGATACTTCGTACTTCAAAGGAAATTTCTTGGCATCTCATCGCAAACGCAAGTAATTAAACTTGGTGATTTCACCAGAAAACAGTAGATTTTAGACACAGCTTTTAGAATGAAGGAACCAAGATGGCGTTAATTACCAGATGAGACGAAACGAAAGCTAAACTATTAACTGTTAACTGACTTGTGGATTGTAGTCTCTGTGTAACCTCTGGAGTTCGAGGCGAAGGGGGAGCAGAGCTATAAAGTTAAACGCATTACATGATTTATTGTCTAATTTTGACATTTTGAAGAGAATTCTCTTTGGGAAAGTTTAACAACATGGCAACGGAACAAGCTGGTGCAGTAACTCCTCAGGATTTTAAAGAATTAATGAGCTTTTTGGCTAATGAGAATAAAGAGATTAAGAGAATGGTTCAGGATAAATTTGAACAATCGGATAAAAATATGCAAGCTGTGGCTAAGGGTCTGTCTGAAATTATGATTAAAATTGACAACAAAATTGAAGACCTGGCCCTAGGTGTGGAAGCCAAAGCAAAGGAAACGGACCTGAAATTTGTGGAGATGGAAGGGAACATGCGCAGGATAGATAACGAAATTATTATGATACAATTTCGTTCCATGGAGTACGCTATTAGGCTGAGGGGCCTCAGAGAAAAACCTAAAGAAGATTTAAGAAAAGCTTGTGCCGATGCTTTAGCTAAATTATTAAGAGTTGCTCCTGATGAAATTTCTGATAAGATGGATAAAATCTACAGAGTAAACTCACGTATAGCTTTACAAAGACAATTGCCAAGAGATGTTGTGATATATTTTACTGAGAGAAATTACAGAAATGATATTGTACAGAAGTCTTACTACTCCTCTATTCACGTAGACGAACATCGGATTAGTGTCTTCAAGGAGTTGCCTCCGGCAATGTTAAAATTCAGAAGGGATTTTGGATTTTTGGTAGTGGAGTTGAAGAAAAGAGAGATACCGTTTAGGTGGGACGCACCAATGGGTGTTATATTCAGATATGAAGGGGTGAGGTATCGTTTGAACACTATAGACAAGGCAAGAGAATTTTACCATGGAATACTGATGGCAACTGCAGCGCCCCCACGTACATCTACACCTACACCAGCAGACCTGGAAGCTTTGGAGCAGAGGTTATTTGAGAAAGAGACAGAAGAACAGATATTGCAGACGCAAAAAGAGAGAGAAGCCCAGGGTGCTACAGGTGGATCTCAATTGGATTCTTCTCGGCTCCCTCTAAGTTCCTCTTTGGAGGAACCGTCTAAGACATTTATTGAAATGCCATTACTTGAGCCTGTGGAACAACGTGTTACTAGATCTACGACTAGACAATTGCTGGATTCTCAGAAGCAGGGGCAGCCACAAGGACAAGGTACCAAGAGGAACCAAGGCAAAGACAAGAAGGAAACTGAAGCTGTGGGAGGAGCAGAGCCGAAGACTAGTCTGGTGGAGAGAGATCTTCAGCAAATGTTCTCAATGTTTCAGACTAGGCCTAAAGATGTTTAAACTATTATCCTGGAATGTGAATGGATTGAACTCTCCACAAAAAAGGAGAAAAATATTTAATTACTTGAAGCAATTTAATAATGATGTGGTCTGCCTTCAAGAAACTCATATCAGGCTGCAAGATCAGAAGTATTTAATGAGCCCAAGATTGGGAACATTTTATGCAGCCTCCAGTTTAGTAAAGAAAAATGGTGTGGTAATATATATTAACAAAAGATTTTCAGCTAAAATTATAGAGGCGGATGACAGTGGTAGATTTATAGCAATTGAACTTGATACAGATTTTGGTCCTATCTTGCTGGTAGGAATATATGCACCTAACCAACAACAAGAAAGTTTTTACAGGATGCTTCACTTGAAAATTTTGGATTGGAATTTTAAGAGTGTTTTAATTATGGGAGATTGGAATGGTGTGATCTCTCCAAGGATAGACAAGAGAACAATGACTAAAGTCTCCACCCAATTACCACGGGGTTTTTTTGATCTTAAAAATGATTTGGAGTTAAAAGATGTTTGGAGGATACAACACCCAAAAGAGATGGACTTTTCTTTTTACTCAGAAAGGCACAAATCTTTTTCAAGGATTGATTTTTTTTTGTTAACACCGGATTTACTTCCTAAAGCTAAGAAAACTAAGATATTCCCCAGGACATTAACTGATCATAGCCCGGTGTGGTTAGAGATCGATCTAGGGAAGAGGTCAAGAAGGTCATGGAGAGTAAATGAAAATTTATTTAGATATGAAAAAAATATTGAAGAACTTAAAAAACATATGAAGGAATTTTTTAGTTTTAATATGAATAAAGGTACCCCTATTGAAATAGTATGGGATGCGAGTAAAGCTTATATGCGGGGGGTTTTGATACATATGAATTTTAAACATAAACAAAGTAGGCAGAAAAAAAGAACGGAATTGGAAAACGAAATTAAAAACAAGGAGCAGTTACTTATAGTAAATCCAGAAGATGTTTCACTCCAAATGGCGATAAAGCTGTTGAAAGATCAATTTCAAATGCTTATATCAGAACAAACAGCAACCAACTTACAATTTGCTAAACATAATACTTTTGCTAATGCGAATAAACCTGGTAGGTGGTTGGCCTACACCTTGAGAAAAAATACGAATAATAGAATTATTGACAGAATTGAATATGGAGGGAAAACGGTATATCAACAGGACTCGATTAAAAAATCATTTGTGGATTATTACACCAAGTTATATTTACAGGATAATATACAGAGTAACTCAATAGATGACTTTCTGGAAGGAAAAAGGGTGACCAAAATAAATGTGCTCCAAAAGGCAAATCTGGAATGTTTGATAACTGCAGAGGAGATTGCTTTAGCTATAAATCAACTTAAACTAGCCAAGGCTCCAGGGACTGATGGATTGACCGCAGTCTACTATAAAACTTTACAATTGGAAATGATTGAATATCTTACACAGTTATTTTGTAATATACAGCAAGGGGGTAAAATACCTTCTTCATGGGAAGCGGCTTTTATATCATTGATACCTAAGGACAAAGACGGCCCTAAGAAACCAGAGGATTACAGACCGATATCTCTTCTAAATACGGATTATAAAATATATGCTAAAGTACTTGCCAACAGATTGATGCCAGTTATCCAAGAGGTTATTCACTATGACCAAGCAGGATTTATTGAAGGGAGACATATGAAGGAGAATGTAAGACAAATTATAGATTTAATTGACTATCTTGATAAGAATAAGCAGATCTCTGCAGTGCTGGTCTTTTTGGACGCGGAGAAGGCCTTCGATCGAGTGAACTGGAACTTTCTAACCAAGACTTTGGAAAAGATGGATATGGGACCACGAATGAGACAAGCGATTGGTGCAATTTATCAGCAGCAATATGCACAACTTATTATTAATGGAAGTTTGACTACAACTTTTGAAATACAAAAAGGTACAAGACAAGGGTGCCCATTATCTCCATTGTTATTTATCTTAACCCTGGAAGTCTTGTTGAATATAATTCGGGACTCTAACACTTTAAGTGGTATAATTATTAGGCAAAAAGAATACAGAACTAGGGCATTTGCCGATGATCTGGTTGTTACCCTCTCACATCCTATGAACTCAGTAATTCAGATGAAAAATATCATAGTAGAATTTGGTGTGGTGTCTGGGTTTAAACTGAATCAAGGCAAAACGAAAATGATGGTTAAAAATATGTCAGAGACTCAGAGGAAGTCACTTGAAAGCTTGGCAGGTTTTGAAATAGTTTCTAAAGTTAAATATTTAGGAATACAAATTGCAGAAATAAATACAAAACTTTTTTCAAATAATTATGAAGTGTTGTGGCAACAGATACAGAAGGATCTTCAAGCTTGGAATAAGCTACAACTATCTCTGCTTGGAAGGATTTCAGCAATTAAAATGAATATTCTACCTAGATTCATTTTTTTATTTCAGATGATACCGGTGCTTAAATCAGATAAAATCTTGTCAGATTGGCAAGCAACATTAAATAAATTTGTTTGGAAGGAGAAAAAGCCGAGAGTAAAGATGAAGATTATGCAAGATACTCGTGAAAGAGGTGGCCTTAGACTCCCAAACCTCCGATTGTATTATGAAGCGGCGGCATTGACGTGCGTGGCAGATTGGTTTGGGAAAACAAAATCTGAACTATTGAATATAGAAGGTCATGATCTTGTGTTGGGTTGGCATGCATATCTGTTTTATGAAGAAAAGGTGGATAAAGTATTTAACAATCATGTTCTCCGAAGTGCCCTGATGAGAATTTGGAGGAAGCACCGGCCTAATTGGGATTATAAAATACCGCTTTGGTTGGATCTTGCAGACACCATGTGGATTACAAATACTAAGTCACTCGGGGGGTGTTTATATAAAGATGTGCTTACTTTTGACAGGGGCGAATGGCAGATGAAAACTTTGGAACAACTGTTGGAGGCAGGAATCACTTTAAATTGGTTACACTACACACAGTTACAGAAGAGATGGAAAGAAGATCGCAGGATTGGTTTTATGGAGAAAGAAGTGGAGTTGATCAAGCAGATAAAAGAGACTGGCCCAAAACATGTTAAAAGAATATATAATGTACTGTTAGAAAGGGATTCAGAAAGCGAGTTGGTCAAGGATTGTATGATTAAATGGGCTCAGAATTTTGATGAACCCGTTATGTTGGATACGTGGGAAAAAATATGGGTTCAAAATATTAAATTTACACAGTCACAAAGTTTAAGGGAGAATTTTTATAAAATGTTTTATAGATGGTATTTGGATCCTAAGAAATTATCATGTATGTATCCTAATTTTCAACCTAAATGCTGGAGATGCGGGTGTTTAGATGCTACTTTCTTCCATGTATGGTGGACTTGCAATAAGGTCAAAGCTTTTTGGATAAAAATATGGTGGGTTATGCAAAACGTATTTAAGAAAAGATTAGAATTTACCCCGCAAATGTTTCTATTGGGCATAACTAAGGATTTTTGTAAAGGGGATACAAAATTGTTTTTGTATATGGTTACAGCAGCTAGGTTGTTGATTGCTCAACATTGGAAGAAAGATTTTGTACCGACAATTGCTCAATGGATTCAAAAAGCGGCGGGGTTTGCGGAAATGGCAAAACTTTCAGCTTTCCTAAAAGACCAGAAGCAGGAGAGCTACACGCAGGAATGGGCAAAATGGATTAATTATATACAGAATAAATATCAGACTGGGAAATACCATGTAGCTTTTAGGTAGGAATGTTTGGATTGATAGGTGAATAGATTAAACAATATCTGGGATGTTTGGAATGTTTAAAGTGGTGTACAGCGGAACTCAGGGGGGGTGGGATTGACTGGGAGGTGGGGGTGGATTAGGGTGGAGGGTGGGGAAATATAAGTGGATAAGCAATATAGAGATGGGTATAATGGGATATGGTCATGTTATGATGCTGAATTAACTTAGAAAGGGTGTCAGGGAGAGATTGATGTATTTTATACTAAATTTATATCATGTTGGTCGGGGGTATAATACTCAATATTTGAATGAGAACTTTATTTTAAGATGGGGGGAGGTGAGGGGTATACTTTTTGTATGTGATTTTATATTATATGTCGGGGGGGTAAAAGGGGGGAAAACTTGTCTGAATAAAACTTTTGCAATAAATAAAAAAAAGATATAAGTTTCTCATAAAGTAACCATATCCCATTGTCCCCCATCTTTTAAACTAATTGTACAAATATATTTCCCCCCCTCCACACTAACCCTCCCCGTCCTCCCGTTACAACCCACCCCCCTGACTTCCACTATACACCTCTCTAGTAATTCCAAACAATCCATATATTATTTACTCTGTTCACATTATACCCCTTGATTGTCAGCTTATCAATCTAGACACTCTTACCTAAAAGCTACATGATACTTCCTAGTCTGATATTTATTCTGTATATAATCAATCCATTTTGCCCAATCCTGTATATAATTCTTCTGCTTCTGATCTTTTAGGAAAGCTGAGATTTTTGCCATTTCCGCAAACCCCGCCACCTTCTGAATCCATTGATCAATCGTAGGTAAAAAATCTTTTTTCCAATGCTGAGCAATCAGCAACCTAGCTGCTGTAACCATATACAAAAACAATTTTGTTTCCCCCTTTGATAAGTCCTTGATTATACCCAATAGAAACATTTGCAGAGTAAATTGTAATCTTTTTTTAAATACATTTTGCATAACCCACCATATTTTTATCCAGAAAGCTTTAACCTTATTACAAGTCCACCATACATGAAAAAAGTAGCGTCTAAGCACCCACACCTCCAACATTTTGGTTGAACATTAGGATACATACATGATAATTTCTTAGGATCTAAATACCATCTATAAAACATTTTATAAAAGTTCTCCCTTAAATTCTGTGACTGTGTAACTTTAACGTTCTGAACCCATATTTTTTCCCATGTCTCCAACATAACAGGTTCATCAAAATTCTGAGCCCATTTAATCATACAATCCTTGACCAACTCGCTTTCTGAATCCCTTTCTAACAGTACATTATATATTCTTTTAACATGTTTTGGGCCAGTCTCTCTTATCTGCTTAATCAAGTCCTCTTCATTGTCCATGAAACCAGCTCTTTGGTCTTGTTCCCATCTCTTCTGTAGCTGTTTATAATGTAACCAATTTAAAATAATTCCTTCTTCCAAAAGTTGTTCCAAAGTTTTCAACTGCCATCTACCCCCATCAGCAAAAAGCACATCTTTATATAAACACCCCCCAAGTGACTTAGTATTTATAATCCACATGGTATCTGCTAGATCCAACCAAAGCAGTATCTTATAATCCCAATTACCGTATCTGCCGGCGTATAAGACGACTTTTTTGCCCTGAAAAACATGCCTCCAAGTGGGGGGGTCGTCTTATACGCCGGGTCATCCGCGAGGTCCCCTTCTTGCAAGTCTACGCGCGATGGTTTCCTCTTTCCCCTCTGTCAAGTCTCTCTCGCGCGCGATGGTTTCCTCTTTCCCCTTTGTGCAAGTCTCTCTCTCTCGCGATGGTTTCCTCTTTCCCCCTGTCTCTTTCTCCTCCGCGCAAGTCTCCCTCGCGCGCGATGGTTTCCTCTTTCCCCCTGTCTCTTTCTCCTCCATGCAAGTCTCTCTCTCGCGGGCGATGGTTTCCTCTTTCCCCTCTGTCAAGTCTCTCTCGGGGGCGATGGTTTCCTCTTTCCCCTTTGTGCAAGTCTCTCTCTCGCGCGATGGTTTCCTCTTTCCCCCTGTCTCTTTCTCCTCCGCGCAAGTCTCCCTCGCGCGCGATGGTTTCCTCTTTCCCCCTGTCTCTTTCTCCTCCATGCAAGTCTCTCTCTCGGGGGCGATGGTTTCCTCTTTCCCCTCTGTCAAGTCTCCCTCGCGCGCGATGGTTTCCTCTTTCCCCCTGTCTCTTTTTCCTCCATGCAAGTCTCTCTCTCGCGGGCGATGGTTTCCTCTTTCCCCTCTGTCAAGTCTCTCTCACGCGCGATGGTTTCCTCTTTCCCCTTTGTACAAGTCTCTCTCTCGGTTTCCTCTTTCCCCTTTGTGCAAGTCTCTCTCTCGCGCGATGGTTTCCTCTTTCCCCCTGTCTTTCTCCTCCGCGCAAGTCTCCCTCGCGCGCGATGGTTTCCTCTTTCCCCCTGTCTCTTTCTCCTCCGCGCAAGTCTCCCTCGCGCGCGATGGTTTCCTCTTTCCCCCTGTCTCTTTCTCCTCCGCGCAAGTCTCTCTCTCGCGCGCGATGGTTTCCTCTTTCCCCTCCGTGCAAGTCTCCGCGCGGCTGCGGATGGCTCTGGACGCCATCCGGGGAGAGGAGGAACGTGAAGGGGACAGCCGTCACCACAGAGCGCGCGAGACAGTGACAGAGAGAGAGAGAGAGGCCCAGAACGAGAGTGTAACAGACACACAGGGGAAAGAGACAAGAGGGGAATGAGGAAACCATCACGCGCAAAAGATAGCCACGCGCGTGCGTGAAAAAGAAGGCGGAGCCTCCCGAGCCGACACAACCGGGCTCCCTAAACTGCAGGGACCCGGCTGGAATTCGCCTCCCCCGTGATTCCATAAGGAATCTAAGCCACCCCGGAGAGGTGGTGATTAGGAGATAAATCTTCGCTGGGTGCAGGGACCACGCAAGATCCCTGCCCGACACGAAGCAAAATCTCTGAAGGGAGACGAATCGCATCCCCCCCCCCTTTCTGGAGGGTGGACCATAGGCGAAGGAGAATCTTTGAAACAAGAAAGGGAAAAATCTGCTGGAATACATCGGGAAGGTACTTTATTTGATCTCTGAAACACTCTGCTAAGAAATCTTTTTTTTTACCAAAGCTTTGAAGTTAAAGATAAGCGGCGAATTTAAATTGAAGTGTGAGATTCCTCAGCTTCACAGAATGTTTTGAAATGGCCGACTGAACTGATAATAGTTACTCTACGTTTGCGCTGAAAAGGATTGGATTATGACTGACTTTTCTAATTCTTTTTTTCTGTCTTTTTGATTTATTTCACTCAAAACTTTGAAACTTGGAGCACTTCCACAATCCTATAATTATTTGGACACTCTATTGCGCATCTTTAAACTTAAATAAGGACCATATCTTATCTTTTTTTGTCTCTGTTTTCCTTCCAACAAAAAGGACTGAAACACTTTGAAACTATTTAAACTATTTCATACATCGTATCGCTCTTGGAAAAACAGTGGGCGGACATACATGAGTAGATTTACTGGAAATATTGTCTAGAAACAAACTAACAGAGATAAACTAAGTGTTAACAAGGTAATTGGAGCTACTTTTTCCTAGTTTGCAGAGTCGCCAAAATGTCTACGCACATAGATATATACACTCCAGAAAACCAGGAGCTTTTGGCTGAAATCTTGAGGGAATTGAGAGAATTTCGTGCAATACTCGACATTACACCAAGTGAAGAAATTGAACAGATTAGAGAAATTAAAGAAGAAAAGGAAAACGAGGCTGTTTGTGGACTGGATTTAACTGAAGACAAGGGAGAAGATCCAGGAGAGGAGATAAGACCAAGATCCCATCAGAAATTTGAATTTCAACCTATCTGGCAAAAGGAAGGAAAAGGAGAACAAAAGATAGAGGAAATCACATCAGAGATACACTTGATATTTGAAAATATCAAATCAAATTTGAGGAAAAGAATTGGTCAGCACTATGATTGTACAGCTATACAGGATCACAATGTGCCAATAGAAGTTTATAAAGAACTTGAGAAGAGGAAAAAAAGCCGATGGAGAATGTGGACTTTAAAAGAGGCAAATTTAATTCATCCTTGGAGAGACAACGGCTGAAAAGAGGAACTTTTATCCCTTGATGAGAAATAATTAGGCTGGGTTTAAATTACCATCAAGGATTATTAAATAATTGATTGTTAGTAATAACTATAGATGCTCATAATAAGATTAGGTTTTTGATAATGATATATATTAGTTTATCTATAGATGGGGAACTGGGCTATTTAGATGGTTATAGAAAAATGATGTGTCAATGAATGATATATATCTGCTTATCTATAGATGGGGAGTTATGCTACTAAAATGGTTACAGAATACTCTTGGTAAAGGTTTTGTTAATGATATACATTTGTTTATCTATCGATGGGGAACTATGCTACTTAGATGGTTAAAGAAAGATTACGTGTTAGTGAATGATATATATTTGCTTATCTATAGATGGGGAATTATGCTATTAAGATGGTTATAGAATACTCTTGGTAAATGTTTTTGTTAATGATATATATTTGTTTATTTATCGATGGGAAACTATGCTATCTAGATGGTTATAGAAAGATTATGTGTTAGTGAATGATATATATTTGCTTATCTATAGATGGGGAAGTATGCGATTAAGATGGTTATAGAATACTATCACTCTTGGTAAATGATCAATCAATTAACAACTACACAAAATTTTAGATAATTATATGGAATCTATAGAGATATGAGGGGATTAAATAAGGGATATTAATAGTAAATAGGATTTAAAGATATTATTAAAGAAAAAATAGATTGAGGCTAGAATACTTGATAAGACTTGTGGATACTGATATTGAATCACAGGATAAATTGTTAGATTTAAAATTAATAAAATGAGATAATCCATGAATAATAACCACTTCTGGAAGGCACAGAATTTATGGATACCCGATTAGGCCTTCTTATATTTAAATTTATTTAAATCTACTTATACTGTTTTTGGTTCTTTTTTGTTTGGTTTTATAAATAGAACATTATTATACAATTAGGCTTTACTTAAAAGGGTATTAAAACAACTAGCAAGATTTGGGACTGAGACATAAGAATTGTAATAATCGATATGAAAATTGAGCGATAAACCTTAAATCTGAAATTATAAATACCATCAACACAAAATAGAACTGGCTCCGAGGCCGAAATACACCAAGTAAATGAGACGAAGAGTGTGGAGTAGAAAGGTAAGGGAAGAAGAGAGAGAAAGGAGAGAGGGCAAAGAGGGGGAAGAGGAGAAGAGAAAGGAGGAGTGGAAAGGGGAGAGAGGAGAAGGAGAGAGGAAGGGGAAGTAGAGAAGGGAAGGGCGTCAGAGGGAAGAAAGGAGGTAGGGAGGAGGAGGAGAGAGGGGAAAGAAAATGATGGGTAAGGCACAAATATGGTGTATGGAGAGCAGAAGAGCCCTCTGGGAGTTTTCTGGGTGTTGATGGTAAAATGAAATGATGGTAAAATGGAATGATGTAAACACTTAATAATATAATATGATGTTGGCTAAGTAACAGTATATATGTTGTTATTTACTTTGAAAACCGAAAATAAAATAAAAATATCTATTCAAAAAAAAAAAAGCGGCAAGTCTCTGCGCAGCTGCGGATGGCTCTGGACGCCATTCGGGGAGACGAGGAACGTGAAGGGGACAGCCATCACCACAGAGCGCGCGAGACAGAGAGAGAGAGGCCCAGAGAGAGAGAGAGAGAGAGAGAGAGAGACGAAACAAAACAAAACAAAACAAAGCAAAACAGGCCACACCTTCTGGCTCTCAAAATAAATTCCAGTCATTGTATTGTTGATATTTGTCCAGCAGTCAAACCCCTATCAACCCTATCATGGCACCAAAAAGAAAGAAATATGAGGCAAGTTTTAAACTTAAAGTTGTAAACTTTGCCAGGAACATAATAATTGTGCTGCTGCAAGACAATATGGAGTAACAGAAAAGATGGTTCGGGACTGGAAATCAAATGAAAAAGCATTAAAGAGTATGCCAAGGGGTAAGTGTGCATTAAGAAGAGGCATCGCACACTGGCCAGAACTTGAAAAACATGTAGCAGATATGGTGGCTGAGCATTGCCAAAACGGTTATGTGGTGACACGAAATAAAATACGCTTGTTTGCACTTCAGTGGGCCAAATCTAACCCCGATCACACCAACAATTTTAAGGCCACTATATCCTGGTGTAGTAGATTCATGGCAAGGCATGATCTGGTACTAAGGCAAAAGACAAAAATTGCCCAAAAATTACCTGCAGATCTGGATAATAAAGTGGATAGTTTCCATCGATACGTAATAAAACAGCGCACTAAACATGGCTATGCGCTAAGTAATATTGGAAATATGGATGAAACTCCAATGAATTTTGATATGATTGGAAATAAAACTGTCCATCATAAAGGTGAGAAAACTATTTTGATAAAAACAACAGGACATGAGAAGTCAAGTTTTACAGTGGTACTAGCATGCACAGCTGATGGCAACAAACTGAAACCTATGATTATTTTTAAAAGGAAAACCATGCCAAAACTCAAGTTCCCTGCTGGTTGTTTTGTGCACGTGCATGAAAAAGGCTGGATGGATGAGGAGGGTGTGAAACTATGGCTGGATAATGTATGGAGCAGACGACCAGGTGGTCTACTTCAAAAACGTAGTCTACTTGTGTGGGATATGTTCAGGGCTCATTTAACTCCCACCACCAAGGAAAGGCTTGCGAGAATAAAAACAGATGCAGCAGTTATTCCTGCAGGATTGACATCATTGGTACAGCCCCTGGATGTGTGCCTAAACAAGCCTTTTAAAGATCGCATTCGAGAACAGTGGAATGAATGGATGGTTAGCGGCGAAAAGTCATACACAAAAGGAGGAAACATGCGTGCTCCACAGTTGGATGTTTTGTGCCAATTTGTCATAAAAGCCTGGAATGATATTGATGCACAAACAGTAATCAAGTCTTTCAAGAAGTGTGGCATATCAAATTCATTAGATGGTATGGAGGACGAGTACTTGTGGCAAGATGAAGATGAAGAGTAAGCTAAAGCTGAGGCCACATCATCTGACACGGAATTAGATTCATACGATGACTGCCTTACAACTGTATCACAAGATGTCATTGATGAACTTTTAATATCAGATGACGAACAGGAGTTTGAAGGCTTTTAAAGGGAAACTGTCACGCCAGCAAACTTGCCCGGCACTTGCTCTCTCCCTCTATTTGTTATCTTCCTTCTATCATTGACAGTTCCAGTTTGGTTAACAGCTTAGAAAACAAACAGCATGGTAGCTCCCATAGGTTTATTGTTCCATTCAGCTTTAGTGAATTAGCCTCTGGCATTTACTATTGGCTGGTATAATACAGGAGGGGGAGGGGTCTTAGCCACCCTCACACTATTTACCTTATGAACATTCCTTTGGGAGCTCAGCAAGGTCTGACGAAGGGGGCATGTCCCCAGAAACATGTTACCTATCCCGTGGTTTTGCTGATCCAATGTTTATGCTCTTGATGTGCAACTTGCACTGTTTTATGTTTACTGTACGTGTTTGATAACATACAGCCTTGTGACAGTTTTCCTGCATGTCATAAGCATTTGAATATAAATTAACATGTTGAAATCAAATCTGATGTTCTTTTACGTTTTATTTGGGGTGTGGAAGGTGTGCGGAAGAGGGGGTAGTCATACGGCGAGTATATAACAAACTCTATATTTTGAGTGGAAATGATGGGGGGGTCGTCTTATACGCCCAGTCGTCTTATACGCCGGCAAATACGGTAAGCCGGTGCTTCTTCCATATTCTCATCAAGGCATTCCAGAAATATGACTATTAAACACCTTGTCCACCCTATCTTCATAAAAGAGGTATGCATGCCATCCCGAAACAAGGTCGTGACCTTCTATGTTCATCAATTCAGTTTTTGTTTCCCCCAACCATTCTGCTATATGTGTCAGTACCGTCGGAGGGAGCCAGTGGAGATGCGCCTGGCTTCCCTGCCCAATGCCCCTGCCGGGCGACCTGCCGAGCGACCTTGGGTGGTGGGAGTTGCGCGTCGCAAGGCTTGGAACCATGCAGGAACTCAGCGCTTTTCCACGGTGTGGAAAAGATAAGCGCATGCAGGTCCTGCGGAATTACAGCGCAAATTCCAACCACTACCAAGTCTCCGAGACTGTAATCGGGCAAGGCATGCGCGTGCCTATCTTTTCCGTGCGCATGCCCCGCCCGATTACAGTCTCAAAGACTTCGTAGCAGTTGGAATTTGCGCTGTAATTCCGTAGGACCTGCATGCACCTATCTTTTCCACACCGTGGAAAAGCGCCGAGTTCCTGCATGGCCCCTGATCACTCCAGACGCCATCGGGGAAGAGGAGGAACGCGAGGGGGACCTCGCAGATGGCCCTCCAGCAGCGCACAGACTCGCTGCTGCTTCACGCGGTATTCTGTGGATAGAGACAGTGACAAGCAGACAGAGAGAGGCACAGAGAGAGAGAGAGAGAGAGACGGAGGGAGGGTGGGAGGGAATCAGAGAGAGACTGAAGAGCCACATTCAAGGGGCCAAAGAGCTGTGTGTGGCTCGCGAGCCGTGGTTTGCCGACCACTGGGCTAGATGATCTCAGGGTCTCCTCCAAATTTATAAGGGTAACATTCCACTATGCTGATCACAAAACCATAAATGTAGGAATTTATTTAAAAATCCATAACTGTCTTTTAAAATGAGCTATATTGAATATGAAAGTTTATCTGTCAGGTGTCTCCTCTTTGGAGCATTTCCCCCTCAGCAATTAGATTGACCAAATCTGTCCAACTTTTGTAGCATAAGAAGGTTGAGGTAGTTCCCCTCCTTCTTCTCTGGACTCCTTCTCCAACAGAACTCAGATTAACGGATCCATCTCAGGACCCCCATACCGGCCACGGCTGCAGCCTTGAAGACTTCAAAGTCTTTTCTCCCTCCTTCCTTCTCTTCCTTGATCTGGAGGAATAGGCAGCATTCAAGGTGTGGGCCAGAGTCTTCATGATACTGTAATTTTCGTAGAGACTTGTGAACCTTTTTCTGTTCTTTTTCTCCTGGGTCTCCAGTGGGGCTTTCTGGGTGCATCTTCTGCGGTCTTTGACAGAAAAGACATTCTTTGAAAGAGAACAGTGAAAATAAATGTCTTCAAACTTATCTTCCACAAAGAAATGGCAGAATCGTTTGGGATTTCTTTTTCAAAAATATCAAAGTTCCAAATACTATGGATGTATTTGAGAAGTCTGTGCTTTTTTATTGAATACAGTTGAAAATTTGTGAGGATCCAGACTTTCCCTTCAATGGGTCCTGGCAAATGCAGAATTGCTAAATGGAAAGGAAGGATTCTGACCTTAATGGAATCAACTTCCATGAAGTGAACAAAGACGTTGACTTGTCTCCACTTAGAGAGGGAATCCCTGAGGGCTGCTGTATGTCCAGTGGTTGAGAATCGTTGTGATATAACTACACAAATTCCACTCCTGACAAGCATAGGAGTAAAAATCCTCATGAAATTCTCTCCCTTCTCCATGTCTGAAGCAAAAAGGCCAATCAGGGTCCATCTGAAATGAAGGAGCAGCTGGACAATTGCTGGGTACTGGATCCCTTCTTTGGGGTACATGTGGTGGAAAAAGGGGAACCGACTTTTATCACTCAGAGCCTCTGAAACAAAGTTATCTCTGCACTGAAAAAACCCCCCAATGAGGAATGTTGTAATCAGATCAAGCTTTAAATTAATCCAACTTCATTTGGATGAACATATTAGAATAGTTTGTTTAGCCATCATTTAAAATATTAAGAGAATATTAACAAGGGAGGAGCCAACATCATGACGATACGACATGCAATCTTGATGTTCTGAAACTGCCTCTGACACTTTTGCCACTGGATGGTCCAATTGAACTTAAACCATCCTGCAGAGATGGTGAATAGGAAGACAAAGCCTTGCTGATCTCAAGGACACCACAAAGTCCTTGATTGATCCAAGGGAAGCTCTTCTAGCTGGTGGTAAACAGGCAGCCTATGCTGATGAAGTTGGAATGGAAGGAGGGAAAGTGAAAAGAGAAAGTGTGTCCATCTGGTGAGGTATTTTTTCTATTCCAAGAAAGACTGCCCAAAGAAACCGCTTTTAAGCGAAATTAAATCCTTAAGTAAAAGAATCAAGCGGCAAAATTAACCTGCATTGGATTGCTTTGGAAAGTGTTTTCTTTTTCTTGTAACTATACTTTGTGGATTGAAGTGCTCACGTCTTTTTCTTTTCCTCTTCTTAAAGTGAACAGATCAATTTTTCTTCTATTTTTTGTTACTTTATTTTTTGACTTATGGATTAAAACATTCTTCTTTAGTTTAACAATGGTTCCTATTACTTGTTATTAAACTTCATTTAAGAACATTGTTTCCTTTAAGCCTGAGATAAACATTAGAGAGTGAAAGGAAGCAACACTGCCACTCAGAGGCTAGAGGCTGGAGTTTTTGAAATAACCTACTTTCTCTTTTTCTTCTTTGATCCTATTGACTTTGTAGCTGAAGGGTCTGTAATTTATTTATAAAGAACCAAGGGCACAAATTGTTTACACAGATGCTCTTTGTTTTGAAAAAGTTTTATTGAGTTTTAACAATTTTCTAGAGGGTAAGGTAAGGGTTACAGAAACATTTTGAGAACCTTTGCGTCAGAGTCTTTGGCCCATCCCGGGCTCCATAATAAAACAATAGTAAAGCAATTTATCCGAAAAAATACTACAAGATAAAGGCAAATGAATACATAGTACATTTCCAATTCTCAGATGGCAGACATGTGCAAACATCCTGGTACAAAAGAATAATAAAAGAAAAAAAATTAGTAAAAAAAAGAAAAACAAGCAAAATCATTTTTTGGATCTAAGTCTTTTGGCAATTGTATCTTCTTTTTCTCTCGCCTGGCCCCCAGCGGGCGGGGCCGTGGCCCCCCCCGCCCCCCCCTGGATCTTCCCCCAGGACAGAGGAATGTTTTTTAAGAAAGGCTTCCGCCTCAACAACTGTTTTAATCTTCACTCTTCCTCCTTCCCAGAACACCAGTATCCCTTTGGGCATCGCCCACTTGAACCAAATCCCGTGATCAAACAATGTTTTGGATAAGAAGGAAAATTTCCTTCTCATCTCTCTGATTTTTTTTGGGACCTGCTTCAAGATGACGACCACCTTTTGTTGGTAAATTAAGGGACCCCCTCTCTGCGCCCTCAAAATTCCCTCCCTGGTTGACCTTCTAACAAATTTAATGTGTATCTCTATGGGTAGCTCATTTATCCAGGCATATGCTGAGTTTATTCTGTAGACTAGGTCAATGTCCCCCCTGATCTCATCTTTAGGTTTATGTAAATAGTCTGCTAAAATTGTGCTCATGAGTTCAGGCAGGCATTCACCAGATTCTTCAGAAATATTCTGAAATCTTAAAAAATATGACATCCTTTCGAAGTCCATCCTAGACATATGCCCAGTTAATTCCCCCACCTCGCTGTTAACATTTTTAAGCTCTCCCTTTGCCTCAATTAGCCCCCCTTCCAGATCTTCAGTCTTCTACACAGATGCTCTTTGAGAACTATTCTGGCAGTGGGAGAGAAAGGGAAAAAAAACAGACCCCCTTTCTTTTGAAGATCATAAAAGAACTTGGCTTAAATTAACTTAAAAGATAAAAATTAAAAGAAAAAAAAAGGGCCTGGAAAGCTAGAGTGGCAATGGCCATTAGTTTTTATTTTTTTAATCTTTTTAGAAATATGGATCAATACTCAGAAGAAACTTTAAAGCTGCAAAACATTTTGGCTGGACTTCAAAATTTACTGGAAGTAACTGGGAGAATCGAGAAGAAGTTGGAACTAGAGTCCTTTTCAGTAAAAAAACGATGGGGTTGGAGCCCCAAAAATTGAAGGGAAGAATGAAGATAAAGATCAGATAACTGATTATTTTACCAAGGGAGCAAACATGGGTGAAAGTGGAAAAAGGGGGAATATGGAAAAGGGAATTTGATGAATTGGAGCTCTACCCCAGATTCCAAGATACAGAAGAAGAAGAAAGAGAAATGATGATGGATTTAAGGAGAGAAATTTTATCAGAAGCACGATTTCACAACCAAAGATAAACGAATGGCAAATGGAGGGCAACGAGACTACCTGAGAGATGCTATAAGCAACAAAGTCTATAAAAACCTTATTAAGGAGATAAATAGAAGATTAATACCACAAATGGCAAAAGAAATAAGACTGTACTGTTATCCTCCTGTCTCATCTGATCAGGAAGAGAACCTGGTGGCTTAATGGCTAAGGCTCCTGCCTAGCATGCAACACAGCCCCGTTTCAAATCCCAGTAAGGATATGGCTAGCTGATGAGTTTGAGTTTGAGTTTATTGGGCTTTTATACCGCTCTATTCCCAAAGGACTCAGGGCGGTGTACAACCAGAATAAAAACAAATATATAAAAGTTAAATAAGTTTTTAAAAGACATATTAAACTTTGTCTGTTCTGATTGATACTATTTTGGGGGTCTGCCAGTTTTCATAGCTTTGATTTTAAAGCAATATAGCCTGATTTTAGGCAAAGAAGAAGTCATGTAAATTCCAAAATCGGCTCTAAGGGCAGCAGCTGAAGTCTTTAAATGAGCCCTTTGGATGACGAGGGATCCAAGATTCAACCTCAGAGAAACCTTCCCAGGTAAGGAAAGATGTTAATTTGCTCTATTGACTCACCATTGAGGAGCCATCTGTGGCTATGATGTCATTTTTCAAAGATTAAAACTTTGGTCTTTGATTTATTAATGATCAGAGAATTATGATAATAGGATCAAAGACTCCTTAAAAGCCTATATAATCCAACATGTGATAGCAATCTCAACATGTGATAGTAATCTCATATTATCAGTGTAAATCAGGGTGTTCTAATATGCCTTTAGCACATTAGCCGTGAGGACTTCAGGATCCTTCATTAGTGCAAGTGAGTCATTAATAGTTAGACTGAATAACAAGGATTCAAATATGCATCCTTCCCTTTGTCCTTGGGAAGTATCAATCCTTCTTCTCGTGGCTCCATTGAGCCCAAACCTCCCTCTCAAACAAGGACCTGCAAAAAGAGCTTGGATCAGGGCCAACAGGCTGAGCTCCATTTTGAGGGCAATCAATTTCCTCCATAACCTTTCTCCATTTACTGTGTCAAATGCTGCACTAATATATAGAAAGCCAGCAAAAAGTGGTTTATCCGACAAACATATTTTGCAATTATTTCAAGACAAATTTTTGTCAATATTAGATTATTAATTTATTATATAAACATATATAACTCTCCCTAAAATGTTCTTGTTCTTCTGCCCTGTTTTCTTCTACACGCTCTCACATTTAATTAAGAGAAATGTGGCATATATTTTAGCCACAATATCTGATAAACTAAGTGTTTATAGAGGGTTCCACAATGAGGGATGTTTTTTGAATAGTGGAATAACTGGTAGAAACTCTTCTCCTTTGACCTTATTGCTCTTCAGGCCTTTTATGATGAATTTGAACAGGAATATAATAGGAAAAAAATTGTCAACATACTTGCTAGCATGGAGAAAAACACCTCCCAAATTCCGTGGAGAAGATATTGGACCTATTGCTCATCCCCCACCCCCCACCACTCACTTTACTAGTTAGAAAAAAGCACACACAAACCTGTGGGACTTTGTAGGTGCCTCCTAATGTTGACATCTGGATGGAGATGTCCCTGTCAGCTGCATCAAGAAGAGCCAGAAGGTTCTCCTTCCTTCCACAGCCGTAGTTGGGGACATTGGCTTCTCCAGTGGAGAGAATGTCCAGCAAGGCATCTGAAGTGCGGAAAGTGCTCAAATGGTTGTCATGGATTTTATAGCCCAGTGTGAGGTTGTACAGAAGCTTGGAATTCTTGTTCACCACTTGAAAGATGAAAATTAATTGTAAGGTGTATAAAAAAATCTAAAGAAAGTATACTGTAGAAAAATGTTCAAGTTATTATCAAGAGTAACAAAACATTCTTTCTTTAAAAAAATGTAAACCTCCTTCTGATCAATTATAAAAATATTAAAATGGGCTGGTCTGAGACAACTACAACTGTTTCTATCACTACTTTAAACAGAAGTCGGAATTCAAGTGATGAGGATTGAACTGGGAAAGGAAAATCATCTGGAATTCTTTTAGGGTTTTTCAGCCCCATCTTTGGATCTTTGTCATAGAAAGATCACTCTCTCCTTCGGCTAGACTTCCCAACCACTCCACTCCACCGCGGGGAGGCGGAACCTGAAATGCTAAGTTGGTTCCGCCCCAGGCTCCTGATGGACCCAGAGAGGTTCCAGACAGAGCTTGGGCCAATTCCTGTGACCCTGACCCGTGACTAGACTGAGGACCTGGTGACCGCTTGGAATACGGCGGCCGCTGGGGCTCTGGACTGGGTCGCGCCCTTGTGGCCTCTCACTCGGTGTTGATCCACCCTGGCCCCTTGGTTTTCCGAGGAGCTGGGGGTGATGAAGCGCCGAAAGAGATGCCTAGAGAGCATTTGGAGATCCACTCGCTCCGAATCTGACCGAACACGTGTAAAGTCCCACTTGCGGACTTATCTCATAGTGATAAGGGCAGCAAAACGTAGCTATTTTGCCACCCTCACCGCATCAGCAGATAACCACCCTGCTGCCCTGTTTAGGGTGACCTGCTCCCTCCTTCAACAGAGGCCGCGGGAAGCCCCGTTACAGGGTCGTGCAGAGGAATTTGGATGTTATCTGCAGGATAAAATCGCTCAGATCCGGGATGAGCTGGCCTCCAACGAAAGTAGTCTTGGTGGACAGACGGAGATAGGCCTTGAGACCTCTTTATGGGAAGAGTTCGACCTTGTGACTCCAGATGACATGGACAGGTTGCTGGGGCGGCTGAATGCTACCACGTTTATTGGACTCGTGTCCCTCCTGGCTTGTACTGGCATCCCGGGAGGTTACACGAGGCTGGCTCCAGGAAATTGTGAACGCTTCCTTGAGTGAGGGTTTTTTACCAGCCGTCTTGAAAGAGACGATGGTGAAGTCCCTCCTCAAGAAGCCTTCCCTGGACCCAGCGGTGTTGGCTAATTATCGTCCGGTCTCCAACTTTCACTTTCTTGTGAAGGTTGTTGAGATTGTGGTGGCACAACAGCACCTGGAGGAAACTGTCTATCTAGACCTGCACCAGTCCGGCTTCCGGCATGGGTACAACACAGAAATGGCATTGATCGCGGTGGTCGATGATCTCTGGAGGGATCGGGATAGAGGCTGTTCCTCTATCCTGGTCCTATTAGACCTCTCAGTGGCTTTTGATACCATTGACCATTGTATCCTATTGCACTGGCTGGAGCTGTTGGGGCTGGGAGGCACCGTGTTGCGGTGGTTCTCTTCTTACCTCTCCGGCCGGTTGCAATTTGTGTTGGCAGGAGGGCAGAGATCGACACTGAGGCCCCTCACATGTGGGGTGCCTCAGGGGTCGGTTCTCTCACCTCTCCTGTTTAACACCTATATGAAGTCGCTGGGTAAAATCATCCGTGGGTTTGGGGTAGAGTACCATCAGTACGCTGATGATACTCAGCTGTACATCTCTACCCCTAACCACCCCAACGATGCCGTCAAAGTGATGTCCCGGTGTTTGGAGGCCATGCGAGTTTGGATGGGGAGGAACAGGCTCCGAATCAACCCGTCCAAGACCGAGTGGCTGTTGTTTCCGGTGCCACGACATAGCCAGTTGGTTCTATCTCTGGCTATCGGGGGCAAGTCATTAGCTCCCGCAGAGAGGGCCGGCAACTTGGGGGTCCTCCTGGACTCTCGGCTGTCTTTGGATGACCACTTGACAGCCGTAGCCAGCGGGGCCTTCTATCAGGTCTACCTGATATGCCAGTTGTGCCCCTTTCTGGATCGTGATGCCCTACGCACGGTCACTCAAGCTCTTGTCATTTCCCGCCTGGACTACTGTAATGCTCTCTACATGGGGCTCCCCTTGAGGTGCACCCGGAGGCTCCAGTTAGTGCAGAATGCGGCCGTGCAGGGGATTTTGGGAGTCTTAAGATACTCCCATGTAACACCTCTCTTGTGCAAGCTGCATTGGCTGCCTATGGCCTTCCGGGTACGTTTCAAGGTCTTAGTGACCATCTTCAAAGCGCTCCATGGCATGAGACCTAGGTACTTGCAGAACCGCCTCCTACCACATACCTCCATTCGACCTGTCCGCTCCCACAGGGAGGGCCTACTTAGGATGCCGTCCACCGGACAATTCCGGCTGGCGACTCCCAGGGGAAAAGCCTTCTCTGTGGCAGGCCCCGCCCTCTGGAACGACCTGCCCCCCGACCTCCATACAATCACAGACCTTTGCCTCTTTCGTCCGGCACTAAAAACATACTTCTTTCATGCAGCCGGCCTGGCATAGCTGTTTTATGGCTGATTTTAGTTGGGTTTTAGTTATGTTTTTAGCACGGGCCCGATTTTATTTAATTCAGTTTTAACTACTTTGATTGTTTGTATATTTCATATTTTTATTGTTCCTATGCACCACCCTGAGTCCCGTCTGGGAGAGAGGGCGGTATATAAATATAATAAAGATAAAGAAGATAATGTATATACAGGTGAAACTCGAAAAATTAGAATGTTGTGCAAAATTTCATTTATTTTAGTAATACAACTTAAAAGGTGAAACTAATATATGAGATAAGAGTCATTACATGCAAAGCAGGATGATGATTATGGCTTACAGCTCATGAAAACCCAAATCCACAAACTCAGAAAATTAGAATATTACATGCAATTAATAAAACAAGGATTGTACATAGAACAATATCAGACCTCTGAAAAGTATAAGCATCATATGTACTCAGTACTTGGTTTGGGCCCCTTTTGCAGCAATTACTGCCTCAATGCAGCGTGGAATGAAGCTATCAGCCTGTGGCACTGCTGAGGTGTTATGGAAGACCAGGATGCTTCAATAGTGGCCTTCAGCTCTTCTGCATTGTTCGGTCTCATGTCTCTCATCTTTCTCTTGGCCATGCCCCATAGATTCTCTGTGGGGTTCAGGTCAGGCGATTTTGCTGGCCAATCAAGCACAGTAATCTCACGGTCATTGAACCAGGTTTTGGTGCTTTTGGCTGTGTGGACAGCTGGAAAAGTCAGCATCCCCATAAAGCTCATTTGCGGAAGGAAGCATGAAGTGCTCCAAAATCTCCTGGTAGACGGCTGCATTGACCCTGGTCTTAATGAAGCACAGTGGTCCAAAATCCTCTTTTATGTTGAGAACAACTTTTGCATCTCCTTTGAAAACCAAGGACCCAGAGTATGGAGGAAGAATGGAGAAGCACACACTTCAAGCATCTTCATGCAAGATGCTTGAAGTCCAATGTGAGGTTTCCACAGTCTGTGTTGATTTGAGGAGCCATGTCATCTGCTGGCGTTGGTCCACTGTGCATCATTAAAACCAGGGTCAACGCAGCCGTCTACCAGGAGATTTTGTTATATTTTTTATTTTTATTATAAACGAATAACAGGAAAAAAAACAGAAAAAGGACATCAGCAAGACCAAACTACATAGATATATAGATACTGGGAGTGACTCACCCCCTCTATGTATACAGTTATAAGGTAAAATCATATGTCATCTTACTACATTTCCAGATTTTGGAGCACTTCATGCTTCCTTCTGCAGATGAGCTTTATGAGGTTGCTGACTTCATTTTCCAGCAGGACTTGGCGCCTGCTTGATTGGCCAGAAAACTAACCTGACCGGAACCCCACAGAGAATCTATGGGGCATTGCCAAGAGAAAGACGAGAGACATGAGACCGAACAATGCAGAAGAGCTGAAGGCCACTATTGAAGCATTCTGGTCTTCCATAACACCTCAGCAGTGCCACAGACTGATGGCTTCCATGCCACGCTGCATTGAGGCAGTAATTGCTGCAAAAGGTACCCAAACCAAGTACTGAGTACATATGCATGCTTATACTTTTCAGAGGTCCAATATTGTTCTATGTACAATCCTTGTTTTATTGATTGCATGTAATATTCTAATTTTCTGAGATTGTGGATTTGGGGTTTTCATGAGCTGTACGCCGTAATCCTCACAATTATGACAAATCACGGCTTGAACTATCTTGCTTTGCATGTAATGAGTCTTATCTCATATATTAGTTTCACCTTTTAAGTTGCATTACTGAAATAAATGAACTTTTGCACGATATTCTAATTTTTTGAGTTTCACCTGTAGTTATAGTTATATAGTTATATAAGAATTACATGTACAGATAAAAGAAACACGACAGTTGTGTAAAAGAAGTGAAAAGTGTTGCAAGGATGTTAAACATAAACAAAATAAAAAGTTTACCAAAAAAGGAATAAATGAAATAAGACGGAAAAGAAGGAGTTAGAACTGCAAATGGAGGGGGTGCAGCCCCATCACCCTGAATGACTTACGCATCAGACTGAATAGAAGGAACACTGTTGAAAGGCAATATTATAGGCGATGTTGTTTTTTCAGTTGTCACTATACCAATGAGATGGTCTCCTCGTTTGTAATAGCTCCATGGATTCTCTCCATCCTGTTGATCCAGACTGATCACACACTTCATTCTAAGCTTCCCAGAGACTGGCTGAGACATCAGCAGCATCAGAAGCAGGAGCAGGAGGTCCATAATTCACGGGCTGAATCAATCCCCTTCTAACCATGAACAAGAGTTGGAAGAATGTAGACACTCTCAGAAGGTGGAAATGCCTTTTCTGATCCAGACAGAGACCATCAGAGCTTCACCTGGAAAGGAGAGGAAGGTACATTCAAGAGCACAGACCCTGCCTCTCCTCAACCTTCTTCCCACAGAGCTTGACCTAAGGATTTTATCCTTTTCTGATGCAAGATCCCTTCCATGTTGCTTCCATATGACAGTTCCATCAAAGGTATAGAAACCTCAAAGGCCCAAATGGTCTTAATTACAAGGAGAAGCAACTTCTCCTCTTGGGATCCTGAACTTCTTCTGGGCTCCATGTGCAGAGGAGAGGCTAGAGAAAAACATGTTATAGTGAAAAATCACAGATGCATCACTGGGGTCACTGTTCTGTTGTGAGTTTGTGGTCCTTCCTATCTGCACATGTCCAGAAAGTGACGATGCAGGAAGATAAATCAATAACAAAGAGATTTGCAGCTAAGCTTGTTGAGGTGCCCACATTATTATGGATGGAGCAACTTGTTTTCTTGCCATGCCCCCCCCCCCCAGAAGATGGTTTGGGGGCACCTGGTCTCCCTTTCTCTGGTGGTGTAGAGGCACTTGGGGGGGGGGTCTCTTTGACATTCCCAGCTTTTCCACACCAAAAACCTCCCAAGACTTAATTGGGAGTCTCTCTCTTCCTGTTTTATCTGGATCCCTTGTGGTGAGACTAGTGGGTGGCCATAAACATTTTCTTAAATAAATACAATTAATAAATATATCCACCTTAGAAGGAGAAGTGTGGGGGGGGGTGAGTGAGAGAGAGGGGTTAGGTCCCTATCCCTGGTCCACCACTTGAAAGTTCTGCCACTTAAAGTTCTACACTCCTTGCCTGGAGACCAGATCCTGGGGAGGGGGGGGGGCTCTGGGTTCAGGCTGTGGCTTTTGATTGAAAAGTTGATTCATGCCAAGGCTGTTCTCCTCCATGAGGGTCTCTGCTTTGTCTCGCTAAAGTTGGGTTGTGGCCAGAGGGGAGGATGCTCCTTCTCGGTCAGAAATGAGCTCACCCCGATTTCTGGATTTCCCCCAGGGGAGACCCCAGGGGAGAGGAAGAGGGGAGGCTGTGGTTTGTGACAGGCTCTCCGGAGGCTTCACTCACACCGAGGTTTTGTCTTGCAGGGGAGCTGCAAGAAAGTTTACCTCAAGGGTGGGTTCCTACCGGTTCGCCCCGGATCGCATGAGCTGGGTCGTAAAATTTAGCGATCTGGGGCGATCCGGTTGGACCGGTGGACCCGGAAGTAACTTTCAGAACGCGTGGCTCGCTCTGTCCATAGTATCTCGCTAGCTGCCTTGCCTGACTCCACTAAACTAGCCAAACCCAATGCTTACTGATTCGCTGGACACCAG
The DNA here is from genome assembly GCA_039707465.1 of Rhabdophis nuchalis. Classification (NCBI taxonomy): domain Eukaryota; kingdom Metazoa; phylum Chordata; class Lepidosauria; order Squamata; family Natricidae; genus Rhabdophis; species Rhabdophis nuchalis. Next base: position 30,651,258 of record CM077655.1, on the reverse strand, counting down.
CCAATCAGTGAGCATTGGGTTTGGCTAGTTTAGTGGAGTCAGGCAAGGGAGATAGCGAGATACAATGGACAGAGCGAGCCACGCATTCCGGAAATTACTTCCGGGTGAAGGGCTGGAGGTGACCCTTTAAAAGTGTGGCCCCAATGGACAACGCTTTGATCCACCTCCCAGCAGCTTACTGCTTACTGCAGGTAAGCAACATTGCTTAGGGGGGCTGCAGGAGGCTAGGTTACGCCAGCTGGTGGCATTTGGAAGGGAAGGCCTTCCAGGTCTTACCTCCCAAAAGCCGCGAGCTGGCATAGCCACGTGGCCGAAATGTGCGCACACTGCATGGACGGGAGCTGCTGCCGCTAGCCGCTAAGCCTAAAATCTGCTGAGCGGCGGTGGCCTCGCATGTGGGGTGGAAGGGATGCCACTAAGTGCGGAGACTTCGCCCGCAGCCCCTCCCACGGCTTCCCGTCGCTGGCCGGCGCTAAATTAGCCGGCCGCGATGAGAACCAGCTGGGCGCTTCACCCGCGGCCCCCAGGCAGCTTCCCATCGCTGGCCGGTGCTAAATTAGCCGGCCGCAATGAGAACCACCATGGTGCTTCGCCCGCGGCTTCCCATTGCTGGCTGGCGCTAAATTAGCCGGCCGCGATGATTACCAGTGCAGTGCTTCGCCCGCGGCCCCCACGCGACTTCCCATCGCTGGCCGCCGCTAAATTGGGGGCCGTGGGTGAAGCGCCGCGCTGGTTCTCATCGCAGCCAGCTAATTTAGCGCCGGCCAGCGATGGGAAGCTGCGTGGGGGCCGCGGGTGAAGCGCCCCGCTGGTTCTCATCGCGGTGCTTTGCCCGCAGCCCCCATGCGGCTTCCTATCGCTGGCCACCGCTAAATTAGCCGGCCGCGATGAGAACCAGCGTGGAGAGGCACCGGGACGTTTCCCTCCGTCGCCCGGCCCTAAAATCGCTGACCGGCAGGGACTTCCAGCGCAGAGCAGAGCCAAGGATGCACACGTTTCCCTCGCCCCTTCTCGTTGCACCGGGGATGCCCACCGCTGCTCCACGTTGCGCCATAGACCGTTTATTTAGGACTTACATTCTTATTTGTAAGTAAATCAATGGAAGTTGCTTGTTTATTTAAATGATTTATGTGGCCACCTATCTTGGGACTGGGACTCTGAACTTTTACCAATTAAATTAAATGAGAAAAGTATGTTTTATCCATATGAAACATACATGAAAAGTGCTGAATTTCAGGGCTTTCCTCTTTGGCAAATTGATTGGTTTTTACGCTGCTCCCCCCCCCCCCATAGGAATAACAAAACATCTGGCATCCTTCACCTGTATTCTATTTGCTATCCACTTTGCAAACTTATAAAATATGTGAATTTCCAGTACTTCATATCTAGGAAACTGCTTTTTATATCAAAAATAGAATTGGAGTGGCTTCCTTCCGGTTCTTCGACGGTGACGGTCGAGTCCCGGGACTCGTCCGTCGTTTTGTTCTTTTCGCGGCCCCAAACGGGGCGGGGTGTGCCTTTCAAGGGACCCCCCCGTACGGTCGGCTTGCCTGGACCTTTCCTAGCCCGGCGGTGGCCGGGGGGGTCCTTGTCTTCGATCTAGGAGGGAGAAGACATGCTGCGGGGGGCTTGGTTCCCTTCGCCAACGGAGGACGGGAGCAAATAATTAATTTGGAGAGAGCTGGATCGTTCGAGTCGGAGGGCTATGCCGGGACTCTGGCGGCGAGGTGGATTGTAAGTGACTTTGTCTTTTTTTGCTGGCAGCTTTGACTATAAGAAACGATGGAGGGGGGTGTTTGTTAAACCCCCCCCTCGGATTTACAGCAGCGCCGTTTTGAAATGGCTCCTCGAGTTCGAGGAAGCGGATATTTCTCATCCGTACTTTGCTAAAGAGTGAAAGTCCTTTGCGGTTTGTTTCCAGCTACATAGTATCGAAGTCTTGCTACAATGAAACAATTTCCTTTGTTGATTTCTCCTGCTGGCTTCCAGATTGGGTGGGGGAAGATGTGAATTTCTTTGTTCTTAAGTGACTATTCTTTATGGAAAATTTCCGACATTCCCTTATGACATGGACCGTCTCTCTCTACTAATGGATGATTTTTGATAAATGATTAATTGATTCCTTCCCTGGAGTGCTTTCTTTGTCTTCATAATTGACTGAAAAATTTGCTTTTCTCTCTGGATTTTACAACTTTTACAACTTTGAACTGAACTTTGCCTCTGGACTTGCTCCACCGGCCGCACCCAAAAAACGCCATCTTACTGTCATTGATTTAAACCACTCACCATGGCTTCCAAAAAGCAGCCAGAAAAACCAGACACAGATGCAAGATTAACAGCTATGGAAGAAGTGTTACATTCTTTGGTACTGGAAATTAAAGAGCTTAGAAAAGACCACTGCAGTTCCAAATTAGAGCTTTTGGAGACACAGAAGAAATTGATGCAGAATACACAGAAGACTGAAGAGTTAGAAGTGGGGCTGGCTGGGGCAAAGGGAGAGCTTAAAAATGTTAATACTGAAATTGGAGATTTAACTGGTCATATGTCTAGGATGGATTTTGAAAGGATGTCATATTTTTTAAGATTTCAGAATATTCCTGAAGAATCTGGTGAATGCCTCCCTGATCTTATGAGCACAATTTTAGCAGACTACTTACACAAACCTAAGGAAGAGATCAGGGGGGACATTGACCTGATTTATAGAATAAATAAAGCATATGCCAGGATAAATGAACTACCCAGAGAGATGCATATTAAATTTCTTAGAAGGTCTACCAGGGAGGAAATATTGAGGGCGCAGAGAGAGGGTCCGTTAATTTACCAACAAAAGGAAGTCGCTATCTTGAAGCAGATCCCGAAAAAGATTAGAGAGGTGAGGAGGAAATATTCCTTCTTATCTAAAAAATTGTTTAAGCAGGGGATTTGGTTCAAGTGGGTGATGCCAGAAGGGATGTTGGTGTTCTGGGAAGGAGGAAGAGTAAGGATTAAAACAGTTGTTGATAGGGAAGTCTTTCTTAAAAAACATTCCTCAATCCTGGAGGATGAAAGTGGAGGAGCGGAGGGGGCCACGGCCTCGCCCACTGGGGGCCAGGGAGGAGAACAAGAAGATACAATTGCTAAGAGACTTAGATCTAAAAATGACTTTTTTAATATAGTATAACTTTTGTTTGGATGTTTGTATACAATTGCTAGCATAGAATTTACAATGATGTATGCACTTCTCTTCACTTTGTAGTACTATTGATGACCTTGTGTCAGAGGGGGACCCGGACCTGGTGGGTATAACGGAAACCTGGTTGGGCCTCGAGGGGGGTTTACCCCTCGTAGAAATGTGCCCACCAGGCTACCGAGCCTTCCATCAGCCTAGGGCCCTGGGGAGGGGTGGGGGGGGTGGCGATTATGATTAGGGAAGGTCTTCAGCCGAAGGAGACCACTGTCCCTCAGACGACTGGGTGCGAGTCCCTCCTCGTGAAGTGGGGCCTAGGGAGGCAGATGGGCGTGTTAGTTGTATACCTGGCTCCTCGCTATACAACAACAGCCCTGTCCGAGCTCCTAGAGGTGATAGCCGAGGCGGCGGTTGAGACCCCCAGACTTTTGGTCATGGGGGACTTCAACCTGCCGTCGGCGGGCAAAACCTCTGGTGTAGCTCGGGAGTTCATGGCTTCCATGACAGCCATGGACCTGACCCAGGTAGTTTTAGGCCCTACGCATGGGGGGTGGACAGTGGAGTCATGATCTGGGAATAGGGGATTTAGCCATCACACCCCTGTCATGGACAGATCATGCTCTCCTTTGGCTGGACTTTCCAATCGCCGCACCTCACCGCGGGGAGGCGGAGCCGACTACTCCTATATGGTTCCGCCCCAGGCTTCTGATGGACCCGGTAGGATTCCAGAGGGAGCTTGGGCCAATACCTGTGGACTTGCCCCGTGACTCGATTGAGGACCTGGTGGCCGCATGGTTAAGTGCGGCCACGGGGGCCTTGCGGCCTCTCTTGCGGCGACGAGTCACCCAGGTTCCTTGGTTTACCGAGGAGCTGAGGGAGATGAAACGCCACAAGAGACGCCTAGAGAGCAGATGGAGATCCTCTCGCTCCGAAGCCGACCGAACACTAGTGAGAATCCATATTAGGACTTACTTAGTGGCGATAAGAGTGGCCAAACATGAGTATTGTGCCACTCTTATTGCATCCGCAGATAACCCCCCTGCCGCCCTGTTTGGGGTGACCCGCTCCCTTCTTCACCAGAGGCCGCGGGAAGCCCCTCTGCAGGGACGAGCAGAGGAATTTGGGATTTATCTGCAGGACAAAATCACTCGGATTCGGAATGAGTTACCCTCCATCGAGAGTGGTCCAGCGAGGTTGTCCGAGGTTGGTCTTGAGGCTCCATTCTGGGAGGAGTTTGACTTTGTCACTACCGAGGATATGGACAGGTTGTCAAAGAGATTTAAGGCCACCACATGTTTATTGGACCCGTGCCCCTCCTGGCTTGTACTGGCATCCTGGGAGACGACATGAGGCTGGCTCCAGGGCATTGTCAATGCATCTTTGAGTGAGGGGTCCCTGCCTGCCGTCTTGAAAGAGGCGGTGGTAAGGCCCCTCCTCAAGAAGCCGTCCCTGGACCCAGCATTATTAGAGAACTTTCATCCCGTCTCCAACCTTCACTTTCTAGCGAAGGTTGTTGAGAGTGTGGTGGCCCAACAGTTTCCGCGACACCTGGAGGAAGTTGATTATCTAGACCCGCGCCGGTCCGGCTTCCGACCCGGTCACAGCACCGAGACGGCATTGGTCGCATTGGTGGATGATCTCTGGAGGGCGCGGGATAGAGGACATTCCTCTATCCTAGTCCTGTTAGACCTCTCAGCGGCTTTTGATACCATTGACCATGGTATCCTATTGCACCGACTGGGGGGGTTGGGGCTGGGAGGCACCGTTCTGCGGTGGTTCTCGTCCTACCTCTCTGGTCGGTCGCAATATGTATTGGCAGGGGGGCAGAGGTCGGCCTCGAGGCCCCTCGTATGTGGGGTACCTCAGGGGTCGGTCCTCTCGCCCCTCCTATTCAACACATATATGAAGCCGCTGGGTGAGATCATCTGTGGTTTTGGGGTGGGATACCATCTGTACGCTGATGACACTCAGTTGTACATCTCCACCCCAGACCACCCCAACGATGCCGTTGAGGTGATGTCCCAGTGTTTGGAAGCCGTACGGATCTGGATGGGTAGTAACAAACTCAAGCTCAACTCGTCCAAGACTGAGTGGCTGTGGTTTCCGGCACCCCGGTTCAGCCAGATTACTCCAACTCTGGCCATTGGGGGCAAAACACCGGCCCCCGTGGAGAGGGCGCGCAATTTGGGTGTCCTCCTGGATTCCCGGCTGTCCATGGAGGACCATGTGGCGGCCGTGGCCAGGGGGGCGTTTCATCAGGTACGCCTGATGCGCCAATTGCGCCCCTTACTGGACCGGGCTGCCCTTCGCACAGTCACTCAGGCCCTAGTGACATCCCGACTGGATTACTGCAATGCTCTGTACATGGGGCTTCCTTTGAGGTGCACTCGAAAGCTACAGTTAGTGCAGAACGCAGCCGCGCGGGTGATTACGGGAGCCCCTAGATGCTCCCACATAACACCGATCCCGCGCGAGCTGCAGTGGCTTCCTGTGGTCTTTCGGGTGCGCTTCAAGGTCCTGACGACCATCTTCAAAGCGCTCCATGGCTCGGGACCTAGTTATATGCGAGATCGTCTTCTGCCCCATACATCCCTTAGACCGATACGCTCCCACAGAGAGGGCCTTCTCAGGGTGCCGTCGGCCGGACAATGCCGGCTGGCGACACCCAGGGGAAGGGCCTTCTCTGTGGTGGGCCCTACCCTGTGGAACGACCTACCCCCTGAACTCCGCACCATCACCGACCTCCGCCTCTTCCACCAGTGTTTAAAAACACACTTATTCCATCAAGCCGGCCTTGCATAGCCTCTGCTGCGACTAATTTTAGATAGTTTTAATTGGGGGATTTTAATTGGTTTTAGCACAGGTTTCGTTATTTAATAGATTTTAAATTATATGTTTTGTATTATTTTGTATATTGTTTTAAATTTCTATGCGCCGCCCTTGGTCCTTTTTGGAGAAGGGCGGGATATAAATTGAATAAAATAAATAAAAATAAAATAAATGTATTATCTATGTTTTGTCAAGAAGCCCCGGAGGGGGCCCACGACCTCGACGTTAAAGTTCTCAAAATATTTCCTTATCACACCTTACCCTATCCTATTTGAAAAAATTGTAAAACTCAATAAAACTTTTTCAATATAAAAAAAAATAGAATTGGAGTATTTTTTTACTTTGATACACCATTTGCCTTGTTTTAATTTTATTATACGGTATTGTGCACTATGCTATGCTATGCTATGCTATGCTATGCTATGCTATGCTATGCTATGCTATGCTATGCTATGCTATGCTATGCTATACTATACTATACTATACTACTAATGATATTAATACTATGTTATTAATTTTTAAACATTTATGGTGTCCATCTCACTGATGCAGTGACTCTGGGTGGCTTATAGTTTATTATGACTTTATATACATAATCTAACTCCTTTCTAATGTTATTTTATATTTTGCCCAATAAAATATTATTGCTTGGGATAACACAATTAATTACAAAATCATAAAATATTCAGTAGAAACTATGTTGAACTTTTTCAGGGTAAATTTTTAGAGTATTTTTCTATGTATATTTTCTTAAAAATAGACTGTTAAAGGTATATTTATGCCTAAGAAAGCACTTTTTATCTGGAAATCAGTGGCCCTTGGCTGATGTCAAAAAATGTAAGTTGCATTTGATTAGTACTTGATTGGGAGGTCACTACAAAAGGACAGGCCTATAAGTGGCTAGGCAATTAAAAAAATAAAATAAAACAGTGACAACCACTTCTGTAATGCTGCCAAGAAAACTATAGGGATGTGCCACGAACCTCATAAGCAGTGAAGCTCAATTTGACTTCACTTACAAGTTTAAGAATGGTAATTGAGGATGTAATTGATACCTAGGATGTTGGCAACAACCTCTATCAACCTTATAAAATATCTTTTTTTACATTATTTTAGGGAATTTTTTAATTGTTTATAAAATATATTTACTACATGAAATGTTATTCCTTTTTGCAAATGTTTTCTTTGAGATGCAATATGTTGCTTTTAAGTGTTCAGACCAGGTTTATAAAGTGGCTGCTTTCCTATGGGCTGCCAGGTTGGTGCAAGGCAGCTTTGCCAGAAAGAGTGTGTTTCACCCTGGTTGCCTAGGTAATTCTTAGGTGGTTGCTGGTTCTGTGAGCTTGTGTGTCCTTTATAATTTTCCACAATGCCTTTATGGTTTTTATTCCATTGGCTTTCTCTCTCGTGTCCCTAAGGTTAGGGGGGAAAAACTGGTTTCATTTTCAGTCTTTTGTAGTAGGGATTCTTATTTTTTGGTGTTTTGCTGGCACTGTCATAGTTTGCATGGGTGTGTTATGTCCCGCAGCAGTTGTACATGTTTTTTTTTAATTGAAAAAGTTTTATTCAAACAGGTTTTCCCCCTTTTTGCCCCCCCCCGGCATATAATATAAATCACATACAAATAGTATACCCGTATAGCAGTTGTACATGTTAATAACGATCAAGTACTACTAATATTTTAGTGACCTTTCCTTACATAATTGGTGTTGTCTTTCATACTTTTGGATTTCTATTTTCTGTTTCTCTTACTTAGCAATTGCTAAAACAAATCCCACATGAAAAAATATTCAAAGCCTTCTTGATTTTAATTGTCACTTTATTTATTCCTGCACATTGTAGTATTTATTCATTTTCATATCTGTTTTTCCACTGTTGTGCAAACATAATTCCAGCAGCTGCTAACATTCCCACCCGGTCACGTGCCCGGTAAGCCACTCCCACCTGGTCACATGGCCAGAAAGCTACTCCCACCTGGTCACATGGCCGGCAAGCCTGTTATGTTCTCAACCCACGCCCAGACATTCAGTCTGGGGAACTAAGATTAACCCGGAGGTCTGTTAAACACTGTAACAACCAGTTGCATCTGATTGGCCGAGACGCGGCTGGCCGGGCCAGAAGTTCTGTCTGGCTAAGGTTTTTCCTGCTTTGTGCTAAAGTATAAATAGCTATCGAAGTCTTTGCTATCTGCTCTCTTGTTACTTGTATATAGTTCTTGCTAGTTGCAAATAAACCTGTCCAAATGACTAGCCTGCCTCGGACTGAATTCCTGCAAACTTAACACTGGCGACGAAGGTTTTGGGAGCAGGCCTAGTCGCACCGTTCGATGCTACGAAAGAGCAATGGGCTTCATTCCTTGCCTGGTTTGAATGTTTCTTGATTGCTAACGATTTCGGCGAGCTGTCCCCCGCATGGAAACTCAGCATTTTCCTAGGATGCGGCGGCCCCGAACTCTTTGCAACCGCAAGAACCATCGCTGCACTGGCCGCGGTGCATGAGGTGCCATGGGACGATCTCCTCGGCCGCCTCCTTGCACACTATGCCCCGGTGCTGTCTAGAATTGCACACCGATACGCCTTCCGGCAGTGTGTGCAGCAGTCAACCCAATTGATTGCACAATTCCTCCAGGTGCTGAGAGTGACGGCGATTTCCTGTGAATTCCCTGCCGCGTTCCTCGAAGAGTCCTTGCTAGAACTATTCGTCTGTGGTGTCAGGGACGTCCGCCTGAAACGCTGGCTCCTCGCCAAAACAGCTATTATTCTCAAGCAGGCAGTGGAAGAGGCTCGTGCTGCCGAGTTGTCGGAGCTATCCATGACTGACATGGGCCGCGCTCGCCCCTCTCTTTTCCCATCTCCAAAAGCCTGCATGGTGGACGAGCTCACACCACTGGACACCTCCGACAACGACGACCAGATTGCCTGCATGCGCATAACGGGATGAAAGGCACGCCGCCCTTCCGCCAACCACCCCAGTCCCTGTTTAGGGTGCGGAGGGGATCAGCAAAGGCCAGACTGCCCTTTCAAATCCTCCATGTGTCATCGCTGCGGCCGCAAGGGCCACCTGGCTGCCGTCTGCAGAGCCGCGAATCCAGCTACACCGTCTGCTGCGTCCACAGCCACCAGACCTCCGCCCAAACAACACGCCTCTCCGCCGAAGCCTCCAAATCACCGAGCAAACCCACCTACCGACAGCTTGGCCCTCTCCAAGAATTCCCCCGCCGTCTGCTATGAATCCACAGACAGTACGCGCCTTAAGACAGTGATTTGTCTGGAGGGGGTGGGAGTGTCCATGGAGGTGGATTCCGGATCTTCCCGTTCAATTCTGTCATGGGTGCAGCTCTCAAAGTTGCGTCCTACTTTAAAGAAGAAGGATCTCTCTCCCTCCCTGACCGTCCTTAAAGACTACCAGGGTTCCGGGATTCCCACTCTGGGAAAATGGGTTGTGCGGATGGACTATGGGTCGTTTCACGGGTCCTTACCCGTACTGGTGGTGGCAAATCCCCTCTCCGCTATCATCGGACTGGACTGGTTCAAAGCCCTGGGCCTGTCAGTCCAGGGAGTGCGTAGCGTATCGGCCAAATCCCCCATTAAGGAAGTGCTGGATGAGTTCAGCGATGTTTTCAATGGGCGTTTGGGCGCCTACAAAGGCACCCCAGTATCGCTCAACATAGACCCTCAGGTTGCTCCTATCCATCTGAAGACCCGCAGGTTGCCGCCCAAGGTGGAGGCGGAGTTGGACCGTTTGGTGGCGCAGGGCATGCTCGAACCCGTTGACCAGGCAAAATGGGAGACCCCAATAGTGGTCCCCATTAAGCCCGACGGGTCCGTCCGTATATGTGCCGATTACAAATCCACCATAAACTGAGGACATCAGGCGAACCCGTATCCAGTTCTGGTTGTGCAGGACCTACTCCACTCATTAGGAAGGGGCTGCATATTCACGAAACTGGATATGGCGCAGGCCTATCAACAGCTCCCGGTGGATGACGAGGCTGTGGAAGCACTGACCATCGTCACCCACCGAGGGGCTTTTCGCTGTCGCTGCTTACAATTCGGCGTTTCCGTGGCCCCGGGGATCTTCCAGAGCCTCATGGAGCGTTTGCTCCATGGGCTCCCTGGCGTCGTTCCTTATTTTGACGACGTTCTGATAGCTTCATCTAGCGTATCAGAACTCGCCAAAGTATTACGGAAGGTCCTCTCGATTTTCAGGGGCGCGGGCTTAAAATTGAAGCGCAGCAAATGCACATTTGCTGTGCCGTGACTCGAATTCCTGGGCTTCATGATTGACGCCCAAGGAATTCACCCCACCCGCTCTAAGGTTGAGGCAATCCAAAACGCCCCCACTCCTGCTTCCAAGATGGAGCTGCAGGAATTCCTCGGCCTTTTGAATTTTTACGCGCCTTTCATCCCCCACAAGGCATCGTTAGCCGAGCCGCTGCATCGGTTGCTCGACCGATCTAGGGCCTGGCGCTGAGGCAACTGCGAAGCCCAAGCGTTTGTGGCTGTTAAAGCTATGCTAACATCGGAGGCTGTCCTAGTCCAGTATGATAACAGGCTTCCTCTGATTCTGGCATGCGATGCCTCCCCATTTGGCCTGGGGGCTGTCCTGAGCCATGTCCTGCCTGATGGCTCAGAGGCCCCCATTGCTTTTTATTCCCGGACGATGTCTCCCACGGAGAGAAACTACAGTCAGATAGACAAGGAGGCTCTGGCTGTAGTGTCTGGGATTAAAAAGTTCCACACCTATCTCTATGGTCGGACCTTTTCCGTCATTACCAGCCACAAGCCTCTCCTTGGGCTGTTGGCCGGTGACCATCCGACTCCCCCCATCCTCTCTCCCAGGATGACCCGGTGGATGGAGTTCCTAGCAGCGTATGATTATACGCTGCTATACCGTCCAGGTAAGCAGATAGGGCATGCCGCTGCCCTTAGCCGCTGCCCCCTCCCCGAGGTGGACCCCACGCCAGTTCCATCTCTCTCCGTCCTGGCAGTTGCCGAATCCGACATTCCCTTGTCCTCTTCGGAGGTCGCTGCCCACACCCGGTCTGACCCTGTCCTGTCTCAAGTGGCCAGATGGGTGCTGCGTGGGTGGCCTTCAGGCAGCGTGGCCGATAAATTTTGGCCCTACAAAGCACGCCAGATGGAGCTTTCGCTCCATTGTGGCTGCTTGTGCTGGGGGGACCGGGTCATCATTCCTCCTCCCTTGCGACTCCAGGTCCTATAGTCCCTCCATGCTACCCATCCAGGCATAGCTTGGATGAAGGCATTAGCCAGGAGCTATGTCTAGTGGCCCGGCATGGACGCGGAGGTAGCCACCTGGGTCGTTGCGTGTCCAATCTGCCAGTCATCACGTCCTGCCCCACCGGTGTCTCCCCCCAGGGAATGGGACATCCCCAAGAGCCCTTGGTCCCGAGTCCACATTGACTTCGTGGGTCCCTTCCACGGGTAGTCCTTCCTGGTGGTGGTGGATGCCTACTCCCGCTGGGTGGAGGTGGTCCTCATGGCTTCTACTACACCGGAGAGCACGGTGTGGGCTTTGCGTCGCCTGTTCGCGACGCACGGATTGCCGGACTCCATTGTGTCTGACAATGGCCCGCAATTCCATTCCACCACTTTCCAGGAATTCTTGGCCGCACAAGGGATCCGCCACGCGCCAGTAGCTCCCTATCACCCGGCGTCAAAAACAGACGCGCGGAACGAGCCGTGTGCTCGGCAAAGGAGGCCTTGGCCCGGCTGGATAAGGGAGACTGGCATGCAAGGGTGGCTGCTTACCTCATGGGTCAGCATTCCACTCCTTGCCCAGCCACAGGGAAGAGCCCTGCTGAGCTCTTGATGGGTCGACGCCTGCGGACCACATTGGACAGACTGCACCCCGACTACGACGGGGTGCAGCCGAGCAACCTGGGGGACCCCCCCCCCCTTCCCGCTTTTTTGCCAAGGGTGACCTGGTCTGGGCTAGGAATTATTCGAGGGATCCGCGCTGGGTGCCAGCCTCCATCATTGACCTAACCGGCCCCTGTTCCTATAGGGTTGGGCTGCCCGATGGAACTGAGTGGCGGCGCCACCTGAATCAGCTGAGGCGCCGTATTCAAGCACCGGCTGTCCCTTCTCCAGGCCAGTCCGGCTCGTTGGCTGTGTTTTGGCCACATTGGTTGGCTCAAGTCGAGGCGCAAGGGGATTTACAAATTCCAAAGTTTTTCGTTCCGGACTATCCTTTCACCCAACAGTTCGAGGCGCCGCCTTACTGCGGTGATTCCACTCACATTGCCCCGCAGGGAGAAGCTACAGAACGTTTTGAAAATAACCAACGGCCGCAACCCTGTACAGGGCTGCTCTCCACTCCTCCTCGTTTCAACTCATCGGAGTTGTCTTCTTCGCCCCAGCTGTCTCCACCCCCGGGACCCAGCCACCAGGACACAACCTGGAACTCCGCTTTCCAGGGAGAGGAGCCTCACAGCCCCGTTAGCGCTCCAGCGCAGCCAAGGCGTTCCGGACGGATCAGACACTGCCCCACCTATTTAAAAGACTATGCGTACACAGCCATTCGAACTGACAGTTATCTGTAAGGCTGCACGATGACTGGGGGGAAAGGGGTGTTATGTTCTCTGGCCACGCACAGACAGTCAGTCTGGAGAACCAAGGCTGACCCGGAGGTTTGAGAAACACTGTAACAGCCAGTCGCATCTGATTGGCCGAGACGCAGCTGGCCGGGCCAGACTTTCTGTCTGGCTCAGTTTTTTTCCCGCTTTAGAGAAACCTATAACGAGCTATCAAAGTTGGGAAGTTTCAGTTGCACTGATCTCTTGTTGTTCCTGTATATAGTTCTTGCTACTTGCAATAAACCTATTTAATGACTAGCCTGACTCGGACTGGAATTCCCCCAAACTTAACAATCAAAGTGTAAAGAAAATATTTTTTCAAATAAAAGAAACTTTAATATTTCTTCTAATATCATAATGGTGTTATATCTCATGTTTTTACATTTGTTCTGGCTGTGAGATGCTCCTTTATGTTCAGGTTTGGCCTCAGAAGGATAATGTAGCACTTGGGGATGAAGATGCAGCCCAGCAGACCAGCACTGGAGGCCAGGATGGAAAAGACCTGGACAGCCACCATGTATTTCCCTTTGGTGCTCAGGTAGGTGGGCACAAAAGTCACCCAGACGCTGCAGAAGACCAGCATGCTGAAGGTGATCAACTTGGCTTCGTTGAATGCCCCAGGCAGATTCCTGGCCAGGAAAGCCACCGTGAAGCAGATGGCAGCCAGGAAGCCCATGTAGCTGAGGGTGACATAGAACATGACAACGGCCCCTTCGTTGCATTGCAGGATGATCTCTCCAGGCTGGGAGTGGAGGTCAGAGTCAGGGAAGGGGGGAGAAACTCCCAGCCAGATGGAGCAGATGATCACTTGGACTGAAGAAGAAGAAAGGATGATGGAGGTGGCCAAGCTCTTCCCCAACCATCTCTAACCACCTCCCTCTAAGTCCTCTCCTTCCCAAATCCTCTCAAGTGGAGCATTTGTAGGAAGCTTCCCCCCAATAAGACTAGAAGAGTCCCCAGGGTTGGTGTGTGTGTGTGTGTGTGAGAGAGAGGGGGGGAGAGAAAGAGGGGGAGAGAGAGGGAGGGAGGGAGCAATCAATGGGGAGGGAGCTATGGGGTAGAGGCAAGAGAGAACCAAGTTGGGTGAAGAAAGGTGAACATTCAGAGAAGGGTGTCACTCAAAATCCCCTCCCTTGGAGGAAAGGGGGAGGCCTGAGATGGACATGGAGCCCGTAGGTGGGAGGGGGAGGGAGGAACGGCGCTCTCCTCCAGCCCTCCTGAGGCACCTCCCATCCGAACCCTAAAGAGCAACTGGTGATGGCTCCATGTGCCAGGAGAGATGGTTCTGTGTGCCACTTCTGCTACGCATGTCATAGGTTCCCCATCACGGCTCTAGGCTTTGCCCACTTGAAATGGGACCTCAGGCTTTGGCAAACAGAGAAAAGACACCAAAATTTCTCCCACCTTATTGAGCAACTTCAGCTGTGAAAGAGTCTCTTGTCTGATAGAAAGTCTCTCTCTTTCAAAATACGCCAGAGTCTCTCTCCTGGGATCCTCCTTGGGGAGAATGAATAAGCCGTCAATGGTCAGATCTGCTTTGATCTCTCCATTTTGGTCCAAGTACAGTTTCATGTCAGAAATATTCCAAAATTCATTCTTCTCCAGAAACGGATGAAACTAGAATGGGAACATCCAGGAATTTGAAAAACAGAAAACTTTGTTTCTTATCTGACATTGAATCTTTCTTCTACAATTGTCTCATCTCCAAATATGGTTAAATAGGATACAAATACTGCCATTATCTTCATAAGTGAATGAAGAAATTTGAGAAAAAATTCACCAAAATATAGAGAAAATATAATCAACACAGTTGGTCAATTATAGGGAACATTCTAGATCAGATGACAAATAAAATGAAGAGTGAAAAAAAGATGATCCATAAACTCTTTGAAAACAACAGGGTAATTCCCAGAAAGCACAGTCTAAGTGTCTGCTTGGAGGGGGAGATTTCTGGTTTTGCAGGCTGAGAAGAAAAGGGGAAGGAGGAACAAGACCCTCCAAGGCTGCCTCCCCTTTAAGGTTTCTGCAACCAAATTCTCCCCCCCAGACAGAGGAACCCCCCCCCCCCACACACACACCTGAATACTGCAGGGCAGAGGAGGCTGGGCCCATAACTGGGCAGCGTGTGGGGGAAGAGGCTGCAGGAGCTCTGCTGTGAACGGAGGGAGAGAGAAAAGTTGGGATTCTCTCTGTTGCAGCCCTTGAATGCTTGAATGGCAGAGAGAAGCCAAACTTTCCCCCCTCCATTCACAGCAGAGCTCCTGCTCCCTTTATTCCCCCCCCTGGCCCCCTCTTCTTGGGGGGTGGAAGGGCCTGGAAGGGAGAGTCAGGCGGCTGCAGCTCCCTTCCCATCAGGCTCCCCGTCCCTTCCCTTTGCTGCGGAGGGAGGGAGGGAAGTCCAGCCAAGGGATTTCAACCGTCCCTCCTGGCTTTTCTGAGCTGCCCCAATTCCCCCCCTGGCCAGAGGCGCCTCTGGCTAAAAACCCATCAGCAATTCCTCCACGCAATGCGCTCTGCCCGGTGGGGGGGGGCGTCATCGGGAAAGGAGCGCTGGGCTCAGAGCGAATCTTCCCCCAAAGAAGTTCTGGGGAGCCCAAACCCCCCCAACACCCACCCCCACTGCCCCCCCAGAAAACTCCCAGGCAAAGCAGCTCCATCTCTCTCTCAGGAGGGGGGAGAAAGAATGGATGGGAGGAAAGGCAACCTGGGGGGAAGAGGAAGGGAGACCCAGAGGAAATGGGGGGGTCCTCTAACCCCTCCTCCCAGACGCCCCACAAGGTTTAACAGCTTCTGATTCCTTTCTCTCATTCTCTCTCTCTCTCTCATTCTTTCTCTCTCTTATTCTTTCTCTCTCCTCCCATTCTCTCTGTCTGTCTATTATTCTTTCTCTCTCTGCTCCCATTCTCTCTCTCTCTCTCCTCCCATTCTCTCTCTCTCTCTCATTCTCTCTCTCTCTTATTCTTTCTCTCTTTCTCTCTCCTCCCATTCTCTCTGTCTGTCTATTATTCTTTCTCTCTCTTTTCCCATTCTCTCTCTCTCTCCTCCCATTCTCTCTCTTATTCTTTCTTTCTCTCTCCTGCCATTCTCTCTCTCTCTCTCTCATTCTTTCTCTCTTTCTCTTTCTCTTATTTTTCTCTCTCTCTCACACACACACATATTCTTTCCCTTTCTTTCTTCTTTCTTTCTTTCTTTCTTTCTTTCTTTCTTTCTTTCTTTCTCTCTCTCTCTCTCTCTCTCTCTCTCTCACACTCCCTCCCTCCTCTCCCTGGAAGTCCCCCTCCTGTGGCTGAGAGAGAGAAGCTTCCTTGTGTGGAAGAGGCGCAGATCCAAGGGCGACCCAGTAAGTTCATCAGCCGGACTTTCCTGGGATGCGAGCGATGCTGCTGGGCGCTTGGAAAGGACTTCGGTCACCAGCCCTCCGCTAAAGGCAAACAATGAAGCAGGTGCAGAGCTGGTTGGAGGAGTGTGTGTGTGTGTGTGTGTGTGTGTGTGTCTGCGTGTGTGTAAAATGGGCAGTTTCATTCAAAGGAGTTTTTGTTTCAGGTGGGTCTCCTGGCTTTGTAAGGAGGAAAGGAAGGGATACAAAGAGAGAGAAGAGAGACAAGAAAGAAAAGGGGGAAAAAGAAAAGGGGAGAGAGAGAGAAAGAGGGAGGGATGGAAGGAAGGAAGGGAAAAACAAAGAGAGGTAGGGAGGAGTAAGTGAATGAGATATAGATGGATGGATGGGTGGGTGGGTGGGTGGGTGGAAGGAAGGAAGGAAGGAAGGAAGGATGGGTACATAGAGTGAGGGTGGAAGGGGGAGAGAGAGAAAGGCAAAGAGAGAAGAAGAGAGAAGGGAGAGACAAGAAAGAAAAAAAGAAAAAAGGGAAGAAAGAAAATGGGAGAGAGAAAGAAAGAGAGAGAGGGGGATAGAAGGAAGGAAAAGAAACAGCGAGAGGGAGGGAGGAGAAAGTGAATGAGATATAGTTGAATGGATGGATTGATGGATAGATACATAAAGGGAGGGAGGGAGAGAAAAAACGAGTGGAAGGAAGGCTTCAGAAGACTCTTTGAAACAGCAGAGCAATCGAGGGCTGGAAGGGACCTCAGAGGCCAACTAGTCTAACCCCCTGCTGCAGCAGGAGGCCTGATATCCTCTGCATTATTTTAGTGCCTCTAAGAGAGAGGAAAATTGCCAGAAAAGGGAAGGAGTTTTCTGGGACAAGGGAGCCATGCAGAGGAAGGCAGAGATAGTCCTTGACTTATGACAATTGAGCCCAACATTTTGGTTGCTAAGCAAGAGCGTTGTTAAGTGAGTTTTGCCACATTTTACTCAATCCATGGCATCTCCTGGTTTAGCTGCCTGTCCAGCTGCACACAGACCCACCTGCAATGGGGACGGAAGAAAGGTGGAATCCCACCAGGCTCATCACAAACCCACAAATAAGGGGATTTATTTAAGAAACAATACAGCATTTTCAAATCAGCAATGTTTAATACAAAAATGCCATGGAATCTACTCTTTGGAATCATTAATTCCCTGAGTAATTAAATTGGCCAGATGTGTTGAGATGATTCCCCTCCTTCTCCTCTGGATTCCTTCTCCAAAGAATCTGAGATTAATGGATCCATATCGGGACCCCCATACCTGCCACGGCTGCAGCCTTTGAGACCCCAAGATCTTTTCTCCCTCTTTCCTTCCCCTCCTCGATCTGGAGGAATAGGCGGCATTCAAGGCCCGGAGCAGCGTCTTTATGAAACTGTAATATTCGTATAAATTTTGGCCCCTTAATCTCCCCCATTTCCATTGGGTCTCCAGTGGGGCTTTCTGGGTGCATCTTCTGCGGCCTTTGACAGAAAAGACGTTCTTTGAAAGAGAACAGTGGAAATAAAGATCTTGAAACTTCTCTTCCACAAAGAAATGGGGTTCAAAGGCAGAATCTCTTGGCCTTCCTTTTGGCAGACAACCAAAGTTCCAAATACTATGGATGTATGTGAGAAGTCTGCGCTTGTTTATTTCATACCCTGCAAAAGTTGTGAGGATCCAGACTTTCCCTTCAATGGGTCCTGGGAGACGCATAAATGTTAAATGGAAAGGAAGAATTCTCTCCCAAATGGGATCATATTCCATGAAGTGAACAAAAACGTTGACTTGTCTCCACTTAGAGAGGGAATCCCTGAGGGCTTCTGCATGTCCAGTTGTTGAGAATCGTTGTGATATAACCACACAAATTCCACTCCTGACAAGCACAGGAGAGAAAATCCTCATGAAATTCTCCCCCTGCTCTGTGTCTGAAGCAAAGAGGCCAATCAGGGTCCATCTGAAGTGGAGGAGGAGCTGGACAATTGCTGGGTACAGGAATCCTTCTTTGGGACTCATCTGGTGGAAAAAGGGGAATCGAGTTTTATCACTCAGAGCCTCTGAAGCTGGTCTAAAATTGATCTGAAAAAGGAATTGAAAGGATGAGAGCCATGAAGGGGAAACTGAGGCACGCAGAGCCCTCTCTCCCGGCCCCACAGCCACCCCAGTCCAGCTCCACTTGCATCCACATGCAGGCCCACCTCCTGCCAGGCAGCTGGTTTTAGGGCCTATTTTGAGGGCCAGGGAGGGGGACGCCTGAGTATTAAGGGGAGAGGGGGCTTGCACTGTGCAGGAAACTCTGGAGGGCTGGAAGTGAGTGTGAATGGCCTACACCCCCCTCCTCCCCAGTGCTTCCTGGCTCAGTTGGAGGCTTCCTTCGACCTTCCAACAGTTGCAAGGGCTTTATTTTTTATTTCTGCTTCCAGGTTGGTGCAGGAGGCTTTCCAGGGCCAAAATGGAGGTTTTCCTGTTTTGGACCAGGCCATTCACACTCACTTCCAGCCCACCAGAGTTCACTGCTTCAGGGCAGAAATGAGAGCCTGTCCTGTGGAACCCACTGCCACTTTGGGCAGGAAGGACAATGACAATGATGAAGAGGAGGAGGAGGAGAATGAAGAGGCTTTGCAGGAGGCGGCAGGGAGCAGGTCAGGTGGGGCTGGCTGGGGAGGGGGCAATCATGGTGCTTAGGGGGCAGCAGCCTCTATGCTCCGACTGTGCTGGGGGGTGAATGAGAGGCCCTGCTTGAATGGGGAGGAAGCTACACACACACCCTGCCTCTCTGCTCAGGTGTCGCCCACACCATTGGCAGCAGTTTCGGTGCCCTCACACACACAAACACACACACACACACACACACAATGGGATCGCTCTCTTACCCTCCCTTTCTCTCTCTTGCCCCATTTACTTGGAAGCTGCTCCATGAGACAAGAAGCCGAGAAACAAGAGAGGAGAGAGAGGTTTGCAAAGTCAGGGAGTCCTTGTTGCAGGAAGGGAGGGAGAAGCAGGAGGGATCTTAGTGGGTTGGGGAGGCCTTGAGGGGCTCTTCTATCACTAGGACCCCCATGGCCTTCCCCACCCTCAGATTCCTCAGGGGCACATTGGGATTCTTCCATTGGGAGCTCTTAGGAAAGGATCCCCTCCTTGTGGGTTGCAAACAGCTCTTTCCAGTGGGGGAAACAGGACAAAGCAAGTTGTTTAAAAGGGTTTCCTTTGCTCTATTTCCAGTCTGAAGGAGATCCCGTCCCACGTAGGACCACAAGGCTGCCCCTCCCAAATCATTCCACCACCACCCCGGCTCCCACCCACTGGCTGAGTGCAGGCCTTTCCTTTGCAAGCCCCATGGACTGAAACTGCAAAGTAAGACCAAAGTTTTTGGCTGGCAGAGTTCTTCTGGCTGAAGGGGAGGCCAAAAATGAGATGCATGGAGGCCCCAGGAGGGGAAAATGGAGCCTCTGCCTCAGGGGTGGGTTCCTAAGGGTTCGCACGGGATCCCGCGAGCCCTTTCGTCAAATTTCCTGATCCCGAGCGATCCCTTTGGACCGTGGACCCGGAAGTAAGTCCTCCGCATTCGTCCCCGCCCCCCCCCTCTGCCCAGCCAACGCTAAAATTGCTGGACACCGGGGGGGGCTAACCGCCGCTGCTAACTGCTGCTCCCTCAGCTGGGGCGGGCAGGCAGGAAAGCAAGGAAGGCGGCTGCACTGTCTTCTTTTTCCCTCAGCGAAGCGCCGCCGCGGCCGCCTCCTCGCCCATCGGCTTAGTAGGGACCGGGCCGCAGCGCCAGAGAGGAGGAGGAGGGGGCAGCCCCCTGGGCAGAGCGCGCAGTCAGGCGGCCGGGGCAGGCTAAGGCGAGTGATCACGGCGGGCAGGGACGGGGGGCAGGGACGGGGACGCCAGGTTCCTTCATCCGGGGGTGGGTGAACGAGCGAACAAGCAAGCGCGGGCGGGCAAGGAAACTTGCTGCAGCAGCGCCCAACAACCTGCCTGCCCACCGCCTGCGGTTACTTGCTTGCTCACCTACCCACCGGACGAAGGAAGCTGGCGTCCGGTGGGTGAGCGAGCGAGTGAGTAACTGTGGCCGACTGGCCGGCGGGCGGGTAAGGAAAGTTGCTGCCGCAGCGCCCAACAATCCGCTGGCCCGCTGGCCGCAGTTGCTCGCTCGCTCGCTTGCTCACCCATCGGACGTCAGGTTCCTTCGTCTGGTGGATGGGTGAGAGAGCGAGCGAGTAAATACAGCCAGCAGGCTGGTGGGACGGTCAGGCTACTTCCAGGAGCTGAGGAGGTTTGTGGGGGGGGGGGAGACAGACAGACAGAGAGAGGCACAGACACACAGAGAGACAGGGAGGGAGGGGGGAACCAGAGAGTGACAGACACACACAGAGAGAAAGAGAGTGGGAGAGAGGGAGAGAAAGATAGACAGAGACACAGAATGAGTGATTTAAGTGCCTGAATGCGAGACAGACACACACACACACACACACACACAGAGTGACAGATGGGCAAACAAAGGAGAGAGAGACAGAGAGAGAGAGAAAGAAAAAAAGAAGGTGGGAGAGAGAGAAAGAAAGAGAGAAAGAAAGACAGACAGAGAGAAAGAGAGAAAAAAGAAAGAGAGACAGAAAGGAAAGAAAGAGAAAAAAGAGAGAGAGAAAGAGAGAAAGAAAAGAGACAGAAAGAGAGAAAGAAAAAAAGAGAAAGAGAGAGAGAAAGAAAGAAAGAGAGAAGGAGAGAGAAAGAGGGAAAGAAAGAAAGAGAAAGAGAGAGAGAAAGAGAAATAGGGAAAGAGAGGGGGGAAAGAGGGAAAGAAAGAGAAAGAAAAAGAAAAAGAAAGAAAGAGAAAGAAAGAGAGAGAGAGAAAGAGAAAGAAAGAAAAAGAAAGTGGGAGAGAGAGAAAGAAAGACAGACAGAGAAAAAGAGAAAGAAAGAGACAAAGGAAAGAAAGAGAGAGAGGGAAAGAAAGAGACAGAAAGAGAGAGAGAGAGAGAGAGGGAGAGAGAAAGAGGGAAAGAAAGAAAGAAAGAAATAAAGAGAGAGAGAAAGAGGGAAAGAAAGAAAAAATGAGAGAGAAAGAAAGAGAGAGAAAGAGGGAAAGAGAAAGAAAGAGAGAAAGAGAAAGAAAGAGAAAGAGAAAGAAATAAAGAGAGAGAAAGAAAGAGGGAAGGAAAGAAAGAGACAGAGAAAGAAAGAGAGACAGAGAAAGAGAGAAAGAAAGACAGAAGGAAAGAAAGAAAAAGAAAGAGAGAGAAAGAGAGAGAACTTATGACCACAATTAAGCCCAAAAGTTTGGTTGCTAACCAAGACCATTGTTAAGTGAGGTTCACATTTTCCAAATTGGCCACTCCCACCCGGTCACATGGCTGGCAAGCCACTCCCACCCGGTCACATGGCCGGCAAGCCACTCCCACCTGGTCACATGGCCGGCAAGCCACTCCCACAAAGCAGGCCACACCCACAGAACCTGTTCCAAAAATTTTGAACCCCACCCCTGCTCTGCCTCAGCTTCTTAGCTCGGACAAAGTGGAATACAGACCCATGTCGCCTGACACACGTGGCCTTCCCCTGTAGTCTTCTGGTGCACACGTGTGTGGGACGATCAGCTGGCCTTTGCCTGCATGGCAGTGCCAGAAACTGGAAGAGCTGGTCTTCCTGAGGCAGGGCATAAAGCGAGTTTTAGACATAAGAGTGAAATGAGTTGGCGTCAGACTGGATGATCTTTAGTCATCTTTATTTTTACGCTTTTTAAGGTACAAAAATCATCTTTTTATTTTTATATTGAAAAAGTTTTATTGGTTTTTACAATTTTTCCAAAAGGGTAGGTAAGGGATACAGAAACATTTTGAGAACTTTTGCGTCGGGATCATTGGCCCTTCCAGGGCTTCATAATAAAACATTAAAAAAACATTTTTCAAACATACTACGAGGTGAAAATAAGTACATGCTACCTAAATTCTCAATTCTATGCTGGCAGTCGTGTGCAAACATCCAGATATAAAGGTTATACAATGTTAATAAAAAAGCAAAGTTATTTTTTCGATCTAAGTCTCTTGGCAATTGTATCTTCTTTTTCTCCTTCCTGGCCCCCAGCGGGAGGAGCCGCGGCCCCCCCTGCCCCCCCTGAATCTTCGCCCAGGACAGAGGAATGTTTTTTAAGAAAGGCTTCTGCCTCAACAACTGTTTTAATCCTAACTCTCCCTCCTTCCCATAACACCAACATCCTTTCCGGCATCGCCCACTTAAACCAAGTCCTGTGGTCAAACAATTTTTTGGATAAGAAGGAATACCTCCTTCTCATCTCTCTAATCTTTTTTGGGATCTGCTTCAAGATGGCGACTTCCTTTTGTTGGTAAATTAGCGGCCCCCCTCTCTGCGCCTTCAAAATTCCCTCTCTGGTTGACCTAACAAATTTAATATGTATCTCTCTGGGTACTTCATTTATCCTGGCATATGTCAAGTTTATTCTGTAGACTAGGTCAATGTCCCCCCTGATCTCATCTTTAGGTTTATGTAAATAGTCTGCTAAAATTGTGCTCATGAGTTCAGGAAGACATTCACCAGGTTCTTCAGAAATGTTCTGAAATCTTAAAAAATATGACATCCTTTCA
This sequence comes from Rhabdophis nuchalis, assembly GCA_039707465.1. Taxonomy (NCBI): domain Eukaryota; kingdom Metazoa; phylum Chordata; class Lepidosauria; order Squamata; family Natricidae; genus Rhabdophis; species Rhabdophis nuchalis. The sequence continues at coordinate 30,628,726 of CM077655.1, read as the reverse complement.
AAATCCATCCTAGACATATGCCCTGCCAATTCTCCAACCTCACTGTTAACATTAAGCTCTCCCTTTGCCCCAGCCAGCCCCCCTTCCAGCTCCTCAGTCTTCTGTGTGTTCTCCAGCACTTGTTTCCGAGTTTCCAAAAGATCCTTCTTGAAGCTGCTATTATCTTCTCTCAATGCTTTAATTTCCTGCACAAAAGCTTGTAACACTGATTCCATTGATGTCATTTTTTGTTCCAAACCTGCCAATTCTGATTTGATGTCATGGTAAGCTGTTAAAGTCAGTGCCACTAAGATGGCGTTTTTTGGGTGGGGCCGTTGAAACAGGTCAGGAGAAAACAGTTCAAATCAGGGTTGTAAAAAGTTCAAGACCCAGAAGAGAAACACTTTTCACAGTCAATAATTATAGCAGAGAAGGCACTCCAGGGAAGGAATCAATTAATCCAGACATTTCTTCATTATTAGAGAGAGGGAGTCCAAATCACAAAGAGATGTTGGTAATTTTCCATAAGTAAAAATAGTCATTCAGGAACAAAGGGCAGCCATCTTCCACCGCCCAGTCTGAGAGCCAGCAGGAGAAAGTAGCAAAGGAAAAATTGTTGCAAGCCAGCCGGACGTAGATACATTGTAAAGAAACAAGCCGCAAAACACTTACACTTGCTTCCAAGCAATCCGGATGCGAAATGTCCGCTTCCTCGCAACGAGGAGCCCCAAAATCATCTTTGAGACAGGAAGCTCCAACTCAGGAAATTCCAGTGTCAAACCACAAACACCTGCTTGTAAGTAGGTGGAGTCTGTTGGAAGTCCAGGCCCCTTGCAAGTCCGACAGAGGGCTTAACCACATAAGTCAGGATGGAACTGGGGTTTCCTGCATGCTTCTCTGCCCAGCAATAAGGAGCTGAAGCAACCAGAGAAGAGTTAAGTGTTTCCTGTGATGTTGTCTTTGACAAAGTAGAAGAATGAGTGTTTGCTATCAGAAAACTGTTCAGAAGTTACATGCTGACCTTTGACTCGCTTTCTGAACCTGGCAGCCATAAATAAACTTTTCCTGATTCTCAGAAGTCCAAGCCTCGTTATTTCCTGCAACATTCCGGTTTCTGCCAGTACATGAGCGCCAGCCAGCTGATCGTCCTGTGTGTGTGCCAGGGGTGGGTTTTATCTGGTACGCACCTCTACGGGCTTACTGAATGGTGAAATTTAATGTGCCTTCCCATTCCTTTTCTTCCAGAGGCCCCATCCCCTCCCCTGGCCTGCCCCCCCTCGCTCCCCAAGCCTGCCTGGTTGCCTCTCCCTCACACCACCCATCCACCCCAAGCTTTCCCAGCACCACCCCCACTTCCTTTGCCCACCCAGCCGAGGTTCTGAGGCTGCAGATGACCGGGGAGGTGGGAGGGATGCTTCCCATCTGCCTGCCCGCTCCAGAAGCAACTGGACAAGCCCTGGGATGGTCAGCAGCCCATGCACCATTGCCATGTGACCACTCTGGGGGCACAGCAACAGAATGCGAAGGAGAAGCCATCCAGCAGAGGTCAGTGGGTGGGCAGGGAGGTTGCACAGGGCTGGAGACAGCAGGGAGGCTGGACATCGAGGTCACCTGGGGCAGCTGCTCCTTTGTGCCCCATTGCTGGCAGCAGTTGGCTTTCTCCTGCTGATCCTTCTTCTCCGGGCATCTAGACGGGCCCTGGGTCAGTCAGCAGCCCCCACACCACATCCATATGTTGCTCTGGGGGTGCAGCCAGGAAGGATTGCTGGGAGAATGCCAACTGCAGCTGGGAGGGTCCCCAGGTTGGTGGGGTGGGGGGCAGATTGTGGGGGGCTGGACTGGAGGCGGCAGGAAGGCAGGGGCTGAGGCTGCGCCCCCCATACCAGTGAAAAAAAGAATCTCTCACCGTTCCAGAACTGCGCCCGTGAGGTAAGGGAAGCAGGTCCTGGGAGAGACCTCCCCTCCCCCTCCAGGGAGCCCAGGCCGAAAGAGAGGAGGGGGAGGGCTGGCTGGAAGGCGACTGAGCAGGTGGTTTAGTGGCCCCCTTTCTTTGCTCGGGCAGGTGGAAAAAGGAAGGAGGCATGCGATATCCGAGGGTGAAGGTGGCCGGGATGCTTTCTCCCACGCCTCCTTCCTTTCTCCGCATGCCCGAATGAGCGAAGGAGGCACCGGAGCCAAACTGCCCTCTTGCCCACCTTCCAACCAGCCCTCCCCCTCCTCTCTTTCGGCCTGGGTTCCCTGGAGGGGGAGGGGAGGCTCTGTCCAAGAACGGCTTCTTTCCTTCCCTCCTGCGGCTGGCAAAAGAGGCATTTTCACAGCAGAGGCTGAAGCACAATCCCTGCGGTCAGTTCCGGCTCTCCCTTCCCCAAGCAGGTCCCGTGGCTGCTGGAGCCCCGGCCGGCTCTTGTCATCACTGAGAGCTTTCAGCAAAGCGGCTCCAGCAGCCACAGGACCTGCTTGGGGAAGGGAGAGATGGAACTGACCGCAGGGATTGTGCTTCAGCCTCCGCTGTGAAAATGCCTCTTTTGCCAGCTGGGAGGCTGGCAAAGAAGCCTCCTTTTCCCTGTCGCTGCCGAAGTCTCTGGGGCAGAAGGTCCTCCAAGCCAGGAAGGATCTCCAGGAGAAAGCCAACTGCAATGGGACGCCAAGGAGCAGCTGCCCAGCAGAGCCGGGGGCTGGAGGCGGCAGGAAGGTGGGGGCCGAGGCTGCCCTGGGCGCCTGCAATGTGACGGCGCAGCTGCCAGGGTGGGAGGTCATCAGAGGTCCCCCAACTGTCCCGTGGCTCATTCGGGTTCCGCTTGAAGGAACGGCCGAAGGTTCTTCCTGCCATTGAGCACAGAAATCCCCATTGCGGTTGATTCGGCTGGGAGGATGGACCACCAAAAGCAGGAAAGATAATGAACTATAACAACTAATTTTTCTATAATGTTGACACATTAAAGATTGTGAATGATTTCATCCCTCTAAATATCAAAGGTATTTTTTGGTCCATCTGGATTCATTACAAAATTTCAAAGAATATTTCCCATGCTGGAAAATGGATTCCTCCCTCCCTCCTTCATCTGTCTGTCTGTCTGTCTGTCTGTCTGTCTGTCTGTCTGTCTGTCTGTCTATCTATCTCTATTTACCTTCCCAGCAAACTCTATCCAAACAGTATGAAACCTGATAGGGCCCCTGAGTTGATAAAATGCCTGTTCCTCTCCAGCTGTTCTATGGGCCCCTCCCTTCATCCTTTCCCCTCCCCAGTTCAGAATAACCACAATTTCAGTGGCTTTGGATGGAAAGGGAAGGTCAAGCTGGCTCTCCCCTCAGATTAACGATGCAGCCCTCTTCTGCCAGCTGATCTCTCTCTTCTCTGGTGGAAAAAAAGATGTTGATGAAGCCTATAAAAGGTGGAATATTATGCAAATACAAGGAGTATTTTTTTCACAGCAGTGAAGTGTCTGTTGCTCCGTTGGGGGGTCAGCTTTGTAAGGTGCCATAACATCTAGTTAGGTCCATCAATTGTGTCCCTTTGGAAAGAAAGAAGGAGTTAGAGTAAGAAAGAGGAAAAGAGAAAGAAAGAGAAAGAGAAAAGAAAGACAAAAAAGGAAAGAGAAAGAAAGTAGAAGGGAGAGAGAGAGAGACAAGAAAGAAAAGAAGGGGTGAAGGAGAGAAAGAAAGAAGGAAAAAGAAAGAAAGAGGAAGGAAGGAGGAAAAGAAAGAGAACTCATGACCACAATTGAGCCCAAAATTTTGGTTACTAAGCAAGAACGTTGTTTAGTGAGTTTCACCACATTTTACAAGTTGACCATGCCCAGCCAGTCATATGACCATCAAGCCACTCCCACAAAACAGGCCACACCTACAGAATAGGTTCTAAAAAAAATTGAAACCCACCACTGGCATGGGCGCCAGAGACAGAGCTACCAACATGCACACTGGGCAAGTCCTCTTCCAGATCGCGTCCCTGACAAGAGGACTCAGTGCTGAAAAGGTTCGCCCTCCATGCCCTCTTCCAAGGGAAGTTTTGCCAAGGCTTTATAAAGGGGTGTCAGCCTCTGCTTTGTGGCTTGCTTCAGCTGCCATTGTATTTGGGAATGGGATTAATTGGTGCAGGAGGGAGATTTGGAGAAGGGAGCATGTTCTCACCATCTACTGTGCATACCGATGGCTGGTGCCTTGAGATGCAACACACATGACACCTGAGGGATCTGCAGATTGGACCAGAGGGTGGGGAATGTTGGAGGGACGGAGGGAGTTGGACATATAGTGATATGTATGATTTCACACGCTTTGGTTCAGACCTTGCTTTACTTAGCTGCTTTCTTTTCATAACCAGAAAAAGTACTCTTCATTCATCATAATGGAGTGGAGTGGTTTCCTTCTTGGTCCATGATGGAGGCAGACCTGACAAGCAGTACCAATACTTCACGTGATTTGGATTCTCTCCATCTGTTGATGCAGCCTAGGATTGCAGTGGCTTTTTTTTTGGCTGCTGCCACACATTCCTGGCTCACATTGGAGAGATTCTCCCCTAAGATTCCCAGATCCCTCTCACAGTTCCTGCTATTGAGCCAGGCTTCACCTGATCTGTACCTGCACATTTGGTTCTTCTAGCCTCAGTGTAAGACTCTGTAAGACTTTTCTCTATATCGGATTTCATTTTGTTAGATAGGCCCAGGGTTCACCTCTATCCAGATCCACATGCACCTTCAGCCTATCTTCTGGGGTGTTGGCTATTCCTGACAGTTTAGGGTCATCTGTAAATTTGATGAGATCCCCATCTATCTCTCATCCAAACCATTGATGAAGATGTTGAAGAGTCCTGGGCCTAAAATGGAGCCTTGGGTCCCCCACTGCTTGTTTCCCTCCATGCAGACGTAGTTCCATTGAGGACCACAGGCTGAGTCCATCTGGGGGTGATGCTGTCTATCCCACATATTTTTAGCTTACCAAGAAGTAGATGGTGGTTTACTTTGTCAAAGCCTTTCTGAAATCCAAGTACTGAATACTATGTGCACTGCATTTTGCTGGTCCACTAATTTAGCCATTTTTGTCAAAGAATGAAATAATATTTATTTATGATCTATTTCTGGATCCTTCATTAGTTGAAATAAATTGTCAATATCTGGACGGAATAACAAGGATTCAAATATGCATCCTTCCCTTCCTCCTTGTTAAGTATCAATCCTTCTTCTCATGGCTCCATTGAGCCCAAACCTCCGTCTCAAACAAGGACCTGGAGAAAGAGCTTGGATCAGGGCCAACAGGCTGAGCTCCATTTTGAGGGCAATCAATTTCCTATTTCTCTGTTAATTATGACAAATGCAATAACATCTAGATAGCCAGCATAAAAATATTGACATTTTTGGTAATATGGAGAAAAGCAGCTCTTGAATTCCATGGAGAAGACATGATTGCATCTATTGCTCACCCACCACCACCCACCCCTCACTTTATCAGATGGAGAAAAACCCACACAAACCTGTGGGACTTTGTAGGTGCCTCCTAATGTTGATGCCTGGATGGAGATGTCCCTGCTAGCTGCATCAAGAAGAGCCAGAAGGTTCTCCTTCCTTCCACAGCCGTAGTTGGGGACATTGGCTTCTCCAGTGGAGAGAATGTCCAGCAAGGCATCTGAAGTGCGGAAAGTGCTCCAATAGTTGTCATGGAGGTTGTAGCCAAGTGTGAGATTGTGCAGGAGCTGGAAATTCTTGTTGACCGTTTGGATGTTGAAAATGGATTGTAAGCCATATTGAAAACTATTAAGATCCCTATTGTAAAAAAAAAGTGTTATTTTAATCAACAGCAACAACAAATACTTCTTTCAATATATAATCCTCCATAAGCCTCCTGAGCCTTAAGACAACATTGGTCCAAAAGCAATGATCAGTTATACAAATAAGGAAATGGGCTGAGGTACAGAAACTACAACTGATTCCACCACTTCTTTAAATAAAATTCATTATTCAAGTGGTAAATTAAGGGTTGAACTGAGAGAGGAAAAATAATCTGCAGCCCTTTCAGCTTTTTTTAGACCCATTTTTGGATTTGAGTCTCTTTCACCAAACCAGACAAAAGAGAAACGCTGTGGAAATCAAAATAATTCAGGAAATTAGAGATATCCCCCAATAAAGGAATAAATGAAAAATAAAAGAGAAAAGAAGGAGAGTGTTAGAATCGAGGGAGGGCAACTCCATCACCCTGAATGACTTACAGATCACAGAAAACAAACTGAAGAGAAGGAGCCACATTGAAAAGCAACTTTGTGTGCAATGTTTCTATTCCAGTGGTGACTATAGCAATGAGATGGTCTCCTGGGCTGTAAAAGCTCGGTGGTTGTTTTCCATCCTGGTGCTCCAAACTCTTCGGGCATTTCATCCTCAGCTTCCCAGAGACTGGATGGGACAAAAGCAGCATCAGAAGCAGAAGCAGGAGGTCCATCATTCATGGGGTGAATCAATCAATCCCTTTCCTGTTTCTAAAGAAGAACTAGAGGAATTCAAAGGATTCTCACAAGGTGGAAAATGATCCAGTGTCTTTCCTGATTGAAACCCAGAGAAACACTCAGCTTCACCTGGAAAGGAGAGAGATGGACATTCAAGAGCACAGACCCTGCCTGTCCCTAAACTCCCTATTTCTCTGCCCAAAGTCTCCCCTGGAGGATTCGGCCAAAGAGCAGAGCTGAACCTTTGATCATAATTCTCCCTCTCAGGAGGGATCCCTGGAGGATTCAACCAGTTCTTGGACTCAAAGGTTGTTGGGAAATTCTCTGGAGGGAAATGAAAGGGAAATAATCCCCAGGTGATTCATAATAACAGGGGCAGAGATGGAATTAAATCCATCCTCTAGCATTGAGAGGTTTGGGGGTCTCCATGCTTGAAACTGGCCCCAGAGGGAATACACGGCACCTGTGGCTGAAAATAAAAATAAATCTAATATTTGTTTGCATAAAGACAAAACCAGGGGGATCCAGTTAATGCCAGAGCATGTCACAGATCTGAAATTGCTGCCTGTTGAGATGGAAACAAAATTTACTTTATTTTGAAAGCTAATGCTCAAGGGCACCACACAAAAGGGCTGATCAAATAGCCAACCAGTTTCTAAGAACAAAATCAACCTCTTCTGAAAAACTAATTATTAGAACTTTGCAAAGTTAAAAAAAAGATAGAGACAGAAACACAGAGAGAAAAACCAAATGAAAAGAAATATTGAAATCAGGGCTGCCTCTCATCCCATGGAAGGAAGGAAGGAAGGAAGGAAGGAAGGAAGGAAGGAAGGAAGGAAGGAAGGAAGGAAGGAAGGAAGAAGTCCTGCAGGAGACAGGGGAAAAAGGAGGATGGTTTCTTAGGCTTTCCCCCCTTCAGTCCGGCCTTCCCTGCCCCTCCCTCCTCTTCTGGGTCTCAGGGAAGGGGGGCCCATGGAGGAGGAGAAAGAAACCAGCTCCTCTGGTGACCCCCAGGAAAGGCCCAGCAAGGAGGCCTCCGGTTCTCTGGGACGGAGTCAGAAGGAAAAGAGCCTCCAAGGTCCCCCAATTCTAAGCAGAGGGGAAAATAATATTGGGGAGGGTCAAAGAAGAGACACAAATTAAGATCTGTCCTTCTTGTCCTTCAATGGGAGTTTCTCTCTTTGTCTCTGGGAGTGGAGGAGGGTCACTCAGGGCCCAATCTTGGAAGGAGCTGGACGTAACCCGGGAGGAGGGTCCCCTCCATCTCAATGGGGACCTCAAAGGTATTGGAGGAAAAGCAGCCGGAGAGCCAAGAGGAGAAGCCATTTCAACCCTGGGTGGGTGGAAAGAGTCCCAGGAAGAGCAGATCCCTCCCTTCCCCTCAAAGGATCCCCTCAGGGGGAAACCAGATCCATGCAGGGAGGGTGGAGAGGCCTTCAGAAGGAGCCCTTCTCTTCTCTCCCAGGAAAGAGGCCGCAGGAGGGAGGAACCGTCGGAATGCGAGGACTGGGCAGGAGAGGCTTCCCAGAGGGAGAAGCCCTGAAGAGGAGACCAGGGAGGGTGGAAGGAGATTCAGAGACAGGGGAAACGGCCAAACTTTGTTCCGGGATCTTCACTCGGGGCGGCTTTGCAAGGAAAAGGGGGATCTTCCTGACCCACAGAAAGAAAGAGGGAGACAATCGGGGTTGAGGGGAGGGGATCTGAACGGGATTATTCATCCAGATGTTCTGAGCAGGAGAGACGCGTGTTTGAAGGAGGGAAATCGCCCAGGGCTTTTCTCTGTTTTCCTTTTGCTTAGGGGGTTTCTGTGACCCCACCCACCCACCCATCAGTCCTCGTTGGCTATGGGGGGGGGGCGCCTCCCCTCTTCTCCTCCAGCCCAGCGCCTCTTCCGACGGCAGAAACCTTCATTTCTGAACTGAAACGTGGGAATCGGAGGTTCTGAATTGGGGATAGGAAGCTTTGATCTGGCACTTTGGAGGATGAGAAGGGTCAGAACCAGCGGGACCACCAATGGGAATGCTCCCTGCTTGAGCGTCATCAGTCTCCGGGCAGAGTCCTTTGGGGCTTCGTGGCAAAGAGAGAAGGGGAGAAATTGGGAGGGGGGATCCGTTCGGTATTGGGGGGGTGGATGCAGCTGAAGGGTGGGTTCATGGCAGCCCCAGACGGGATCCTCCCTTTTCTCTCTATAAGCCAGAGATTCCCGCTTCTTATTCCCTCCCCCCACTCTTGACATCCACAACAGAGATTCTTGAACCCCAGATTCGAGCTGTTCTTTGCGGTGGGTCAGAAAACCCCGCAGTGCTGCGGGTACAAGCGGCCCTCCGGCAGCCCCTTTGCCAGGAAGGGATCAAAGGCAGAAGCTTCCGGGAGGGGGAGGGAGGGCAGGGGCCCCACAGGGTTGGGGGAGGGGCACTCCCAAGGATGGAGAGAGGGAGGGAGGGAGCGAGGGAGAGAAAAGGCCCCCAAGGACTCCCCAGCCAGCCCACTCAGAGACCCCCAAGTCCTCACTGGCTGTGGGACTTCGCCTCCCTGTCACTCATCCACTGCAGCCCCACTCTATGCTGGATGGGGGGGGGGAGGGCAAAAGGAAGTGCACACTCGCCTCGAAGGGCTGGCATGAACCCCCTTGAGCTGCCCCCCCCCCCAAGACTGAGCATATTCCCCCTCCCACCCTTCCCTCTCTTCCTTCAGGTGAAGTCAAGGGAGACTCTGTCCGGAGACCGATGACGCTGCAGAAGGGAGAATTCCCTGCTTCCCTTCCTCAACACGAGGCTCCCCAGCTTCCTCCTCCCAAGAGGGGCTCCCCACTCAGAGTCCTGTCTGGCATCCCTGCTAGAGCCCTCTTGCCTGGCCTGTGCATGGGATAGTGAGGCAGTGGAACATGGGACATAGGCTTCCATATTCCCTGGTCTCTGAAGTTGAAAAGAGGATTCTGCATATATGCTTTCCATCTGCAACACGAGGCCCCTGAGCTCCCCTTTCTCTCTCCCCCCCCTCATTCCTCCCTTGGGGTGAGGGGCAGCCTTGATTTCTCCATCTCTTTTTACTTGGTTTTCTCTCTGTGTTTATTGTCTTCAGCATCATCTTCCCGGTTGCCGTTTCTTCTTTCTTGGCCAAAACCTTCTGAGGCCAGACCTGAACACAAAGGAGCATCTCACGGCCAGAACAAATGTAAAAACATGAGATGTATTTAATGTTCTCACCATTAAGACATTTAAATAATTGTAGGATGTCCTTTAATTTATTTATTTATCAAATTTATACCCCGCCCTTCTCCAAATGGACCCAGGGCGGCGCACAGGGATGTTAAAATAGATACAAAATATATAAAATATATCAAAATTTAAAATACTTATTCTAATAAATAAACCCTGCGCTAAAAACCGAATTAAAATCCCAAATTTAAAACTATCTAATAGTCAGTATGGAGGTTACGCTAGGCCGGCTAGGTGGAATAGGTGTGTCTTCAGACACTTGCGGAAGAGGCGGAGGTCGGAGATGGTGCGGAGTTCAGGGGGTAGGTCATTCCAAAGGGCAGGGCCCGCCACAGAGAAGGCTCTTCCCCTGGGTGTCGCCAGTCGGCATTGTCCAGCCGACGGCACCCTGAGGAGGCCCTCTCTGTGGGAGCGTATTGGTCTGAGGGATGTATGGGGCAGGAGGCGGTCTCGCATATAACTAGGCCCCGAGCCATGGAGCGCTTTAAAGATGGTTGTCAAGACCTTGAAGCGCACCCGAAAGACCACAGGAAGCCAGTGCAGCTCGCGCAGGATCGGTGTTATGTGGGAGCATCTGGGGGCTCCCGTAATCACCCGCGCGGCTGCGTTCTGGACTAGCTGCAGCTTTCGGGTGCACCTCAAGGGGAGCCCCATGTAGAGAGCATTACAGTAGTCGAGTCGAGAGGTGACGAGTGCTTGAGTGACTGTGCGTAAGGCATCCCGGTCCAGTAAGGGGCGCAATTGGCGCATCAGGCGTACCTGATGAAACGCCCCCCTGGCCACGGCTGCCACATGATCTTCCATAGACAGCCGGGAATCCAGGAGGACACCCAAATTGCGCGCCCTCTCCACGGGGGCCGGTGTTTCGCCCCCAATGGCCAGAGTTGGAGTAATCTGGCTGAACCGGGGTGTCGGAAGCCACAGCCACTCAGTCTTGGACGGGTTGAGCTTGAGTTTGTTACCACCCATCCAGATCCGTACGGCTTCCAAGCACCGGGACATAACCTCGACGGCATCGTTGGGGTGGTCTGGGGTGGATATGTACAACTGAGTATCATCAGTTGAAAGAACTGATTTGAAAGAAGATATAATTTATTTCCACTTATAGTATGTAGGAGTGAAAGAACATCATGTCTCCTTGTTTCCAAATGGGAAATAGTTGAATGACGGGAATTCGTATAACTCCCTTCCCTTTCATCTCAATAAATCTTGCTAAAGAGAACTCTGTGAAAATCATTCGGAGGAATTTGCTTTTCAGCAACTGCCAATGAACGTGACACTTGTTAAGAAACCATTGGAGCAATGATTCCGACTGACAGGGGCTAAATGTGTCTGTGTGTGAGAGAGCGAATAGGAAAGAGATAAGATGGATGCCATGGGAACCAAACTCCAAACAGCTTCTTTGATCATCTCCATGGAAACCATTGGAACGGCAGATTCACCTGAAATGTTTCCCTCTTCTCAGCTGGGGAAGCAAATATCCATTACGATTACGTGGTTCCTTCTTCATTTTCTGGCAAAATCCTTTGTAGAGAAAGTGTTGATCACAACAGTTCTCTAGGATTTCAAGTTGAGATTGTTGTTATTGTTATTTATGTATCCACCTTTAAGAAATTCCTATTGCTTTCCCCCCCCCCCCTTTCATCGCCCAGAGAAGTCAAAGAGGAACCTCTAATGACATTCAGGCGCTTTAATTTCCCACTCTACGGTTTCTACCTAAAGCCCTTTCTCTGCTCCTCTTCCGAGCTTCTCTTGTCTGTGAAGGCTTGGGTGATGTCCAGAGAAAGGGGACCTTGAGACTCTACCCTGGGACGAGATTGAAGGGATCTTGGGTGAAAGCAGCCGCATCCTTGACTGTGGCAAGAGGGCTAAAATCCCCAGCATTCCTCCAGGTCCAAGGAGGGGCTGAGTCAGGGTGGGAACATCTGGGCTTTTAGGAACTTTCCTGAGCCTCCTCCCCTCCCCCCCCCACTTCCCTGCCTGCAGGCCTGAGACTTCCCACTGGCTTCCCCACTGACCAAGTTGGCTCACCTAATGACGGTGGGTTTCGCTTAAGGACGGCAACCGTGACTGCAGGGATTGCCATTGCTGAGTGGTGGGGATGTTCTTTACAACCACACTGCTTAGCTATGGGAGTTCTGGGCCAAATTGCAGTCGTAAATCGAGGACTGCCTATACTTTAAAGACCATCAAGGGCATTAATGGAGAAATTTGGAAGGTTTCAACATTAGTGTCCAATTTCCAGGTTGCCTTTTGGAAGCAGAGCTGACAGCAAGGAACTGAAAGGCAGGAAGTCCTTGCCTTACGACCACAGCCAAGCCCAAAATTTCTGTTATTAAGCAAGACAGTTGTTAACGGAGTTTTTATGACATTTCTTGCCACAGTCGTTAAAGGAGTCATTAAAGGAGTCATTAAAGTTCTTAGGCTAGTAACACGGTTGTTAAGTGAAACAGACTTCCCCATTGATTTTGCTTGTCAGAAAATCACACAAGGGGATCAATGACTCTGGGACATTGAAACCGTCATAAGTACATGCCAGTTGCCAAGCTTCCGAATGTTGAACACCTGACCATGGGGATGATGTGACGGTCGTAGGTGTGAAAAATGGTAATCATTTACTTTTTTCAGAGCTATTGTTACTCCCAACAGTCACTAAATGAATCATTGTAAGCCTTTATGTGAAATGGGGTACATTTCCTCAGAATCTAAGGGAAGCCAAGGCCTCTGCAGTTATGAAGCTCCCCCCCCCAACACGGAAAACCCACCCACAAGAATTTTGCAGGCGGTGACAGAAGGCAAAGCTCAGGAAGGGGTGGGAGAAACTACCTTGAGCTATGGAGAGTACAAAGTTTCTAGTCCTCTGTATTAAGAGGAGCTGTCATGATTCCCCAACCCAACTCTGCTTCCTGGTGCACGAAGACCCTGAACTCAGCCCACTTCAGACATGCCTCCATGCTCCCAGCCATGTCCAGGTGGGTCCTTGGCCAGCCTTCCCCTGAGAGACCCCCACCCTCCTCCCCAATAGACCAGCCGCCTTTCCTAAGCGAGGGGGGCCTTCCCTCTGGGGCAGAGGGGCTTCGGCTGGAGCGGAAGGAGGAGGGGCAGGACCCCTGCAGAAGGGGTCTCCTTCTGCAGCCTCAAGAAGAAGCTCCCAGGGGCTCCATTCCTGGGGGGGAGGAAACCGATCTGTAGATTCTGAGCATTAAGGTTGGTCTGGAGGAAGAAGGGCTCCTTCCCACCAGGCTAAGGACCCCTTAAGCTGGGAGGGGAATGCTAGACATGAGCTTGGAGAGACAGGAACAGCGTCTGCCCCCCCCCTTTGCCCCCCCCCCAGACGAACCCTCACCGTCCCCAGATGTTGCTGCCCAAAGTTGGTCTGGAGCCCGGGAGACTCTGTCGGCCACTTCCATCTTGGCAAAGGGCAGCCCTGCCTCAGTGGCCCCTTCCTCGCTATCTGCAAGGGGGGGGGTTACCCACTGGGGGGAAGGAGGAGGGGCAGCTCAAAGGGCCCAGAAGGAAACCTTCAAGCAGAGTTTGAGAAGATGAATCATGACAGAGATGGAAGGTACCTTGGAAGGTCATCTAGTCCAGCCCCCTCCCTGCCCAAGCAGGAGGCCCTGCACAACTAGGCCACTTCCATTCCATGGGTTGATCTGTTCTCCCTGTCAGAAAATCCCTCCTCATTTCCAGGTTGAATTTCTCCTCCTTCAGTCTCCATCCATTGTTCCTTGTCTGGAATATGAGGAGGATCCAGAGGAGAAAAAGAGGGGGGGGGGGTTCGAATCCTTCCCTCGCCCCTTATTGGTAGACCTGTGCCCTGTTCACGGAGGTCTCCCTTCTGTGGCCTTTCCGTTGGCTTTGGAGAGGATCTGTTGGACGCCCCCTGTCACCCGCAGAGGACATGCCACGCTCCCCCCCCCATTGTCCTCCCCCCCATTGTATCCATTTCCCCCAATTAGCGAGTGGGAAAACATGCTTCCTTTTAATCACCTCATCAAAGTGCAAGAAACCCCCTAAAGGGCCCCAGGGAAGATCCCTAAAGAATGGAGGGAGAGGCGGGGGTGCTGGGGAAGAGGGGGAGGGGCAGCTGGATCTCCCCGGGTGAAGATATTGGAAGGAGAGGAGCAGGAGGCTTCCACCCCTCGGGCTTGGGGAGACGGGCAGGGACCCTCAGAGAGAGGAGTGGGGGATTCCTGCAAGTCCCTTGGCCCCATCCTGTCCCTTGCCTTCCAAGCGATGGGGGGCTGCTTCCTCTCCACCAGGTCTTTCACAGCCTCTGGACACTGGGTGGGCGGGTCGCCTGGATGCCCTTGCCTGACCCACCAGTCGAGGGAATGGAGGACTCCATGGGGGTTGAATGAGGGACTGGGGGTCTTCCTGCTCCTTTTGGAGACCCCCCTGGTACCATAAAGCCAAGGCCACGTGACCCTGTGCTGCAGCCTCTTCCCCTAAATCCCCCCACCCGGAGATTCCATCCTCTGCTGGTACTAAGAAGGAGCCGCGAGGGTCCCTGGTCGGCCAGGCGAGGCTCTTCCGGGGCTCCCAAAGGGGCTGGAGGGGGGGGAGGTCTGCGAGGGGAGGAAGCGGGTCTACCTGAACCAGGAGAGAAGGAAGATTTCGGCCCACCTGGGTCTGGAGAGGGTCGTCTTTCATGCCGGCTACAAGGCAGACAGAGCCTTCCCTTCCCCAGAGGTCGCTGCCTCCAGTTGGGGGTGAGGAGAAGGGCCGAGCCTCCCCCAACAGCCTCCCCCTCCTACAACGTCCACATAGGCAGAAGATCGGGCTGGGGGGGGGGGGAGGGGGAAGAGCCGGCAAAGGGGCCGAAGGGGGCCGGGGCCCTTTGGCTGCCCTTCCACTGAGCTCTCAGCGGCAGCTGCCAGGCAGAAGGACCGCCGCCCGGTCGGAGAAAGATGGGGGGAGCGTCATGGGGGGAGAGAAGGGAAGCCGGGGCGTCCTCTGAGGTCGTGGGGAGGGGAAGAGTTCGATTCCGCAGCTGCGTTCAAAGCACCGCGGAGGCAGACAAAAAAAGGGGGGCGATTTGACACACCCCCTCCCCCTCCCGAGAGGAGCCACCTGGGGCAGCCGCTGCTCCTTCCCTCCCCGAAGTGCCTGCAACCAAGTGTGTAGCCGGCGCTGTTTCTCCCCGGGCCGACGCGTCGCAACCCATCCGCTCCCCCTCCCCCAGAAGGGCTCTGCCACCGCCGTCCCCTCCGCCCTGCCTGGCTGCGTCCGGCGAGGCAGCGCTGAGCTGAAGTCCGAGGGCAGCCCGCCTTTCCTCCCAGGCGCTTCTCCCGCGCAGCTCCCGGGACAGGTGCTCGCCCTGCCCGCCTCCCGGGCTCCCCTGCGGCTCTCCTCGGCCTTTGGGAGACGGAACCCCGGCTCGGCCCGGGAGGAAAGCGGCGTGGAGCTACCCGTGGCCTCGTTCCCCGCACGCCAGCTGGCAGGAAACCCCTCCTGGCTCCTCTCTCGCTCGCTGCACCCCCACCAGCCCCAGGAGGGCATCCGCAGGGCCAAGGCGGCGGGAGGGCAGGGGGCTCAGGCAGACCGCCTACCGGGGGTGGCCCTACCCGACCTGGGCGTGAGGGAGCAGGGCAGGCGAAGAACTTGAGTGACAGCTGTCTGTTTGGGCAAGGTGAGGGGGGAGCCGGGAGGCGCAGCTGCAGGAGGAGCCTTTTGTGTTGGGGGGGCGAGGAGTGCCGGGGGGGGGGGGCAGAGAATCGAAGCCATCCGAGGGACTTTGCCCCAAACACTGGAGATTTAATCCCCCCTTCAAAATAAAAGCCATTCTGGTTCCCCTGGGGCCAATCATCAGAGGACCCTGAGTTCCGGTCCTGCTTTAGGCCTGAAAGCCAACTGGGGGACTTTGGGGCCACTGTCCAGGAGTCTCTGAGTTCTAGTTCTGCCATAGACAGGATTGCAGGTCAGGTGACTTTAGATAATCCCCAGGGGGTGGGGAGTTCTAGTCCCATCTTAAGCAAGAAAACTGGCTGGGTTTCTTTGGACCACTCACCAGGAGGCCCTGAGTTCCAGTCCTGCCTCAGTACTTATTGATTGGGGGTGTGAAGATTCATGTGGGATACCAGAATTGGGGATTCCTAGAGAGGGAGATGGCCGAGTGCCCAATACTGAGAGGTTTGATGGAGGAAAGTGGAATTGTGGGGAGACGCCTGTTCCATGGGGGGCAAAGCCATCAGTCTCTGCCTTCTTCTGCTTGTGGGAGAACCAGAAGGATTTGTGTGAATCTTAGACTGACCTTCATCTGATCCATCAGAGCTTTTCTTATATCCTTAGAATGGATTTTGCAAAGGGATCCTATTCCCAATTAGGAACCATTCTAAAATATAAAAATTGATTCCCAATTGATCAGCAATCTCTGTGGTTGGAGAGCAGAGCAGCTTCCATGGGGGCCTCTTCCTAGAAACCTCAAAGTCCCCCCCCCTTATTCTCCCCCTTCTTGGACCTGGATGGATGTTATGCAGCATTGAAGGTTTGTGACCTGGTCAATGATGCGGCTGCCTTTAGACAAGATCCCTCCAACCTCCTCCTGGGGAGAGTCTCAAGGTCCCCTTTCTCTGGGCATCTTCTCCAGCCCTTCACACACAAGACAAGCTTGGAAGAGGAGCAGAGAAAATGCTTTAGAAATTTTAGAGTGGGAAATTAAAGGGTCTGAATATCATTAGATATTCCTGTTTTAATTCTCTGGATGAGGAAAGAAAGAGAAAATAGAGTGGGAAGTTCTTAGAGGTAGACAACTAAGTAAAAACTACTCCAAAGTGAAACCTTAGACAGCCTTTGTAGTCAGGACTTTCTGCCAAGAGGGTTTTTATCAGGAAATCAGCAAATGAAGATTTGCTTCCCTGCTGAGAGAAAGTCAAACATGGCATTCCAGCTCATTCTCTTCTTCCAATGGTTCTCATGGAGATTAACAATTCTTGAAGTTGGTTCCCAGGCTTCCATCTTATCTCTTTTCCTAGTCTTTCTCTCACATATCTACACTTTTAGCCCTCTGTCAGTAGGAAAAATGACTCAAATGATTTTCTTAAATAAAGTGTTAGGTTCATTGACCATCTAGTTCTTTTCCGCAAGATTTATTGAAATGAAAGGGAAGAGAACTACAAGAAACGTATATATATATTATTCTTTTATTCCTGCATACTACCAAAGTGGAAAGAAAATATTTTTTCAAATAAAAGAAACTTTAAAAATTCTTCCAATATCACAATGCTGTTATATCTCATGTTTTTACATTTGTTCTGGCTGTGAGATGCTCCTTTGTGTTCAGGTTTGGTCTCAGAATGATAATGTAGCACTTGGGGATGAAGATGCAGCCCAGCAGCCCAGCACTGGAGGCCAGGATTGAGAAGACCTGGACAGCCACCATGTATTTCCCTTTGGTGCTCAGGTAGGTGGGCACAAAAGTCACCCAGACGCTGCAGAAGACCAGCATGCTGAAGGTGATCAGCTTGGCTTCGTTGAAGGCCCCAGGCAGATTCCTGGCCAGGAAAGCCACCGTGAAGCAGATGGCAGTCAGGAAGCCCATGTAGCTCAGGGTGACGTAGAACATGACAACAGCCCCTTCGTTGCATTGCAGGATGATCTCTCCAGGCTGGGAGTGGGGGTCAGAGTCAGGGAAGGGCGGAGAAACTCCCAGCCAGATGGAGCAGATGATCACTTGGACAGAAGAAGAAGAGAGGATGATGGAGTTGGCCAAGCTCTTCCCCAACCATCTCTTTGCTTGGTTTCCTGGTTTTGTGGCCAGGAAAGCCAGCACCACCGTGATGGTTTTGGCCAAGAGAGAAGAAACAGCAACTGAGAAGATGATGCTGAAGACCGTTTGTCGGAGAAGGCAAGTGGCTTTCCTTGGTTGACCAATGAAGAGAGAAGAAGACAAGAAGGAAAGCAGGAGGGAAAGCAGGAGGATGTAGGAGAGGTCCCGGTTGTTGGCTTTGACAAGGGGAGTTTCTCCGTATTTGATGAAGATGATTAAAACAAGGTCTGTGATTAAGAACAATAGTAGAGCAGAAGAGACCAGGATGATGCCCAGTTGTTCCTCATAAGACAGGAAGGTTACAACTTTGGGGATACATTGGACTCTGTTCTTATTTGGATATTTATCATCTGGACACTTGGTGCATTTTTCCGCATCTGAGAAAAGCAATTTTCTTTAACATTCTGTCCTTTTATCTTACAATAAATACTTTCTTTGGATAACAGCTGATACCAGGGGCATTTTCCAAGAAGCATTTTTGAAACAATTTCATTAAACAATCACTCCTTTGAAATGATACAGGGCAGGGAGGAAATGCTACCGGTTGGGGCAGTTCACTCAAACTGGTAGCAAAAAGTGCTTTAAGAAGTATAAAGAAAAGTTCTGACGATTACGCAGCACAGCTGATTTTAACACAGCTGATCATTAGACTTTTTTTTTTTACTTTTTAAAGCATTTTCAGGAGAAACAGTAGTTTGAAAATGCTTTTAAAAAGTAAAAAAAAAGTTGCCCATGCCCACTCAGTCACATGAGCTCCCCAGCAAGCCACACCCACAGAACCGTTAGGGAAAGCACCGCTGGTGCAGGGTCTCCTGCTTAAGCAGGGTGTAGGTCTAAATGACCTCTAAGGTTCATTCCAGCTCTATTCTGATTGACTGATCTACATGACTGGCAGAATATTTGTGCAATGAGTTCCCCACCATAACTATCCACAGCCCCACATTATGGACCAGTGACTCCTTCTCAGTGATCCTCAAGGGGAGGATCCAATATACAGTGAATTGCAAGGTCTTTCAGAAAGTGGACTTCACACAATCCATCCAGTTCCAAAGAACTCAGATGTTCCTAGAAAGGTGAACTTAGCAGCACAAGTCCAAACTAAGAAGCAGGAGAGAGATTTTCTCTGCTGTTAGTAAAGCTTGCTCAGTCTGCCACCCCCTCCTCCCATCTCTTCCCAGCCCCTCCTTCAAAGTCTTTTTGATTTACTTCCTTTTAGATAAGAAATTCTGCAGGTTAAAAATAAATGTAAAAAACCAGGTGAGCTTCGATCTATCATTTAACTTGCACTTTCTTGGAAATCTTCTGGGTGGATCCAGTTCCACAAAGCCTCCCATTTTCCTCAGGGTGACTCACCTTCCTGAGTGGAGAAGGTCCCCTCCGGACAAGGAACGCAGTCATAGCAGCAAACTGGCTCTCCTTCTCGGGCCCTCTTGACAAATCCAGGATGACAACTTTCCACACATCTGGACTGAGGCAGGGACTGAGCAGAAGAACAAGGAAGGCCAAAGAAAAGATGTTAGGACTCTCCATCCATGGAAAACGGAGGGAGAAATGGATGGAGACAAGGAGCCTCTGGTCTTCACTGAGGTAAATAGGAAACCTCTGACTCCTTCTGAACAGATGCAGGAGGTAGAACATCTTTCAGATTCTTCATTTACTTCCTCCCTTTTGCTTTTGGCATTTAATGTTGCAATAAAGGACTTTTCTACTTAATAGTCTAGACTAGAGCAGTGTTGGTGAACCTTCTTGGCACCTTCTTGGCACCACTGCGCCAATATGGGTGTGAGCGTGCACACGCACTGAAAACTAGGTGATCATCTGGCATGCCCATGCACACCAACCATCCAACCATTCCTGGTGCGCATGTGCTGGCTCCAGATTTCAGGGGTCCTTGTGCTTTCCTGCCCCCCCCCCCACCTGGTCTTCCTGGACGAAGGACCCAGCAGGACCAGCCTATGGGGGGAGGGGAGGACAGGAGCGTTCCACATAATCTAAAATTGGGGGTGGGGGGAACTGCCCTGCTGTATAATTTAAACCTTGGAGAAGACAAAGGCGCAAGAAGAGCAGAACTGCAATGCAAAATGAAGGGCAGGGGAATCAGTGGGGAGCTGGGGGCTGAGGGAAGGGTGGGGGTGGGAGGAAGAAGGGAGGGGCGTGGCTGAGTGAGGGACACGCACTTTTTTTACAACATTTATATTCCCTCCCCCTCTCCATCAAATACGCCTGTTACCCTTGAATATACTCCAAGTGATATGGCTGCCTTCCCCTCAAAACCCTGCAATGGCTCGGGTTGGATTGAGCTGTGGTGTTTGTGGAGGGGTTGCCTGGTGGTGGGGAGGGGGGAAAAGCCAGGGGGGTTTAAGGCAGAGCAAGGGCATTGGGGAGGGGGCAAAGTCGGGCAGGGGGCATTAAGCCAGAGCATCCGATGTGTCCCCAGCCTTTGAGGGAATCTGGAGGATTCCCTCAAGGACCAATGAAACCAGGCTGTTTCCTGAAAGGCTGTGGGGGAGCTTTGCTTGGCTTCACAGACCCTCCGAGACCCTGAAGCTCATTTATTACTGGCCATAAAATCACTTTTTGGTTTTTTTCTCTGTCTGTCTGTCTGTCTGTCTCTCTCTCTCTCTCCTTTCTCTCTCTTTCTCTCTGCTCCTCCAGATTCCAACTTGACATTTTCAATTGTTCCCCTGTGGGGGTCTGGCAGAGGGAGTCACTGCAGAGCCCCCAACCAGGCTGACCCCACCCCTCCCCTCTCAGTCTCCCCACTTCCCAAATCCCCCCAAGTGGAGCATTTCTAGGAAGCTCTGCATAATTAGATGAAAGGCGCTTTGGGATTTTTTGGCTGCCCCGGTAAAGTTGGGGCTGGTTTATAGGAGGGGAGTGCGGTTCCCCCCCACCCCAGGGCAACAACTCTAGAAGAGTCCCCAGGGTTGGAAGGGGGGGTTTGCCCGCCCCCTCCGTGTAGAACAAGACTAGGAGAGTCTGCAGGATTGGTATTTGTGTGTGTGTGTGTGTTTGTTTGTGTGTGTGTTTGTGTGTGTTTGAGAGAGAGGGAGGGAGGGAGGGAGAGAGGGAGGGAGTAATCAATGGGGAGGGAGCTATGGGGTAGAGACAAGAGAGAACCAGGTGGGGTGAAGGAAGGTGAACATTCAGAGAAGGGTGTCACTCAAAGTCCCCTCCCTTGGATGAAAGAGGGAGGGCTGGGATGGACATGGAGCCCATAGGTGGGAGGGGGAGGGAGGAACTGCACTCTCCTCCAGCCCTCCTAAGGCATCTCGCATCCGAACCCGGAAGAGTAACTGGTGATGGCTCCGTGTGCCAGGAGAGATGGTTCTGTGTGCCACTTCTGCCACGCATGTCATAGGTTCCCCATCACGGCTATAGGCTTTGCCCACTTGAAATGGGACCTCAGGCTTTGGCAAACAGAGAAAAGACACCAAACTTCTCCCACCTTATTGAGCAACTGTAGCTGTGAAAGAGCCTCTTGTCTGATAGAAAGTCTCTGTCTTTGAAAATACGCCAGTTTCTCTTCCCTGGGATCCTCCTTGGGGAGAATCAAGAAGCCCTCAATGATCAGATCTGCTTTTATCTCTCCATTTTGGTCCAAGTACAGTTTAAAGAGGGAAATATTCCAAAATTCATTCTTCTCCAGAAAGGGATGAAACTAGAATGGGAACATCCAGGAATTTGAAAAACAGAAAACTTTGTTTCTTATCCCACATTGAATCTTTCTTCTACAATTGTCTCACCTCCAAATATGATTAAATAGGATACAAATACGGCCATTGTCTTCATAAGTGAATGAAAAAGTTGGAGAAAAGTTCATCAAAATATAGATAAAATGTAATCAACACAGTTGGTCAATTATAGGGAACATTCTAGAGCAGACGACAAATAAAATGAAGAGTGAAAAAAAGATGATCCATAAACTCTTTCAAAACAACAGGGTGATTCCTAGAAAGCCTGGGTTGATCAAGAAGAAATCTTCTCTGGAAAAAAGATTTCTTACCGACAATTGAGCAATGGATTCAGAAGGTTTGCGGAAATGGCAAAAATTTCAGCTTTTTTAAAAGATCAGAAACAGGAGAATTATGCACAGGAATGGGCAAAGTGGATTGATTATATACAGAATAGATATCAGACCAGGAAGTATTACGTAGCCTTTAGGTAAGAATGTTTAGATTGATAGGGTGATATGTAAGTGATACAATGTGAATTGAGCAAATATTACATGGGATGTTTGGAATTATTAGAGTGGTGTATAACGGAAGTCAGGGGGGTGGGTTTGAACGGGAGGTGGGGGAGGGTTAGGGTGGAGGGTGGGGAAACACATATGTATAATTAATTTAGAAGATGGGATTAACGGGATATGGATACGTCAAGAGAAATTTATATTATGATTTATATATATTCAATTAATTTAGAAGATGGGGTTAATGGGATATTTTTATCTTAAGAGAAATTTATATTATGATTGTTTGGAGATGAGGGGATACAATACAATACAATACAATACAATAGCAGAGTTGGAAGGGACCTTGTAGGTCTTCTAGTCCAACCCCCTGCATGGGCAGGAATCTTATACCATTTCAGACAAATGGCTGTCTAACATCTTTTTAAATATTGGAATGAGAAATTAATTTTAAGATAGGGGGAGGGGAGGGGGTATAGTATTTGTATGTGATTAATATTATATGTCGGGGGGTAAAAAGGGGGAAAATTTGTTTGAATAAAACTTTTTCAATTAAAAAAAAAAAGAAGAAGAAATCTTCTCCCTTGTAATCCTGATAGAAAACTCCTCCAGATCAGAACTGGGTTCCTGTGTGAACTGCTAGTAACTTGGCAGTCTGGGTTTCTGGAACCTACAATGACCCAGGCTGGCCACACTCCTGAATCGGTTCTCTCGGCCATATTGTTCTTGCCTTCTGCACATGCACAGAGCAACCGGCAGTAGAGGCAGCCACAACCCACCCCTGGCTCGATCCCACTTAGGAGGCTCAGTTTACTCCTGAGCCCCACTGGCCTTTCTCCCTGCCTCTCCCGGCCAATGTTGCTCACGAGTAAACTCAACTAGGATCTCCCGCTTATGCATGCCTGAAAACGGCCTGGAGCATGGGCAAAAGCTGGGAGGAGGATGCAACACACAGGATGGGACCTTCTGAGCCCTGCTGTTGTAGCAGCTGCCTGGGTGAGCCACTCCTGACCTCTCCAGACCAGGCCCAAAGCTGCCTCCAGACAGAGGCCGCAGCTGCCTTCCGCTCCCTCTTTAGCCCACTGGGAGGGGGTGCAGGGGTGGGGGAAGGGATGGATGGGCCTGGCCATGAGATGCACATCTTACTGCAGACTGGCAGCTCTTGATCTTGTGGCTTTGGGGGGGTTTCTTTTAAAAAATCCCTCTGCAGAGGATCAGAAAACTTCCGAGGTTTCTTTGGGGGAGGGAAGAGGGGCAGCATCCCCCCCCCACCCTCCCTGGGTGCCTGCAGCATTTTGGGAAACCCTGAAAGAAGAAATGTCCCCCCAGCTCTTTTCTCAGCCTGAGAAGTCAGTGAGGATCCTTCCTGGGTTTCTCTCTCTCCCCTTATGCAGCTGCCGGATTCTGGCTCCAAGGCCTTTGGGAGCTGCCCCCTCCCTCCCCCTCCCCTCTGCAGAAACTCCTCTGGCTGCAGAATTGGGATCCCTCCGATCTTCTTCTCTTGTCCCCTTATCTTCTCCTGCCCCCCCTTCTCCCCCCTGCACAGTCTCAGTGGCTGCTTGGAGGGGGGGAGATTTCTGGTTTTGCAGGGCTGAGAGGAAAAGGGGAAGGAGGAAATCTCCCCCCATACAGAGGAACGCCCCCCCCCCCGAATACTGCAGGGCAGAGGAGGCTGGGCCCATAACTGGGCAGCGTGTGGGGGGAGAGGCTGCAGGAGCTCTGCTGTGAACGGAGGGAGAGAGAAAAGTGGGGATTCTCTCTGCTGCAGCCCTTGAATGCTTGAATGGCAGAGAGAAGCCAAACTTTCCCCCCTCCATTCACAGCAGAGCTCCTGCTCCCTTTATGGCCCCCTGGCCCCCTCTTCTTGGGGGGTGGAAGGGCCTGGAAGGGAGAGGCAGGCGGCTGCAGCTCCCTTCCCTTCAGGCTCCCCGTCCCTTCCCTTTGCTGCGGAGGGAGGGAGGGAAGTCCAGACAAGGGATTTCAACCGTCCCTCCTGGCTTTCCTGAGCTGCCCCAATTCCCCCCCCGGCCAGAGGCACCTCCAGCTAAACGCCCCTCAGCAGACCCTCCACGTAATGCGCTCTTCCAGGTTGGGGGGGCATTGGGAAAGCAGTGCAAGGCTCAGAGCGAAGCTTCCCCCAAAGAAGTTCTGGGGAGCCCAAACCCCCCAACCCCTACCCCTCCCCCGCTGCCCCTTCCAGAGCCCAGAAAATTCCCAGGCAAAGCAGCTCCATCTCTCTCTCAGGATGGGGGGAGAAAGAATGGATGGGAGGAAAGGCAACCTGGGGGGAAGAGGAAGGGAGACCCAGAGGAAACGGGGAGAAGGTCTCCATCCCCTCCTCCTCCCAGACGCCCCACAAGGTTTAACAGCTTCTGATTCCTCTCTCTCTCTCTCTCTCTCATTCTCTCTCATTCTTTCTCTCTCTCTCTCTCCTCCCATTCCAACATGCAGTGCAAGGAAGCTGCCCACCCTTCCAACTCCCCATAAATCCCCCTCCTGTGGCTGCTCCAGAGAGAGAAGCTTGGGTGGAAGAGGCGAGAGGAAGACTGCTGCCTGCACAGTTAATCTAGTTAGTCAGCCAGACTTTCCTGGGAGGTGAGCGATGCTGCCGGGTGCTTGGAAAGGACTTTGGCGATTGGCCCACCACTAAAAGCAAACAATGAATCGAGGAGCAGAGCTGGTTGGAGGAGTGTGTGTGTGTGTGCGTGCGTGTGTGTGTAAAATGGTCGGTTTCATCAAAAGGAGTTTTTGTTTCAGGTGGGTCTCCTGGCTTTGGAAGGAGGAAAGGAAGGGATACAAAGAGGGAGAGAAAGGGAGAAAAAGAGAGAGAGAAGGGAGAGACAAGAACAAAAAGAAAAAAGAAAGAAAAAGGGAGAGAAAGAAAGAGGGAGAGATGGAAAGAAGGGAAAGAAAAAAGGAGGGAGGAGAAAGTGAATGAGATACAGGTGGATGGACAGATGGATACATGGAGGGAGGGATGAAAAGAGAGAGAGAGAAAATGAGAGGAAGGAAGGACACAACCTCTGGATTCAGAAGACTCTTTGAAACAGCACACCTGGCTGGAAGGGATCTCAGAGGTCATCTAGTCCAACCCCTTACAACCGTATATCCTTTGGATTATTTTGGTGAAAATGCCAAAAAAGGGAAGGAGTTTACTAGGACAAGGCTGCCATGCAGAGGAAGGAGAGATAGTCCTTGACTTATGACTAGAATTGATTCCAACATTTTGGTTGCTAAGCAAGAGTGTTGTTAAGTGAGTTTTACTCAATCCATGACATCTCCTGGCTCTGACAGTCATGTGCAGGATAGGGAAGAGCACCTGAAGGCCTCTGTAATGTTCTAATGGGCAGAAGTTAAAGTTAAATGTGTGGCAGAAAGTGGACTCTGGGTGTGTTTTTCCTAATGCAGAAAGTGAGGTTGAATATGTGGAGTTTTAGAAGAGCTCTGTGTGTGTGTGTGTGTGTGTGTGTGTGTGTGTGTGTCATTTTGTGTGCCTATACACATACAATACTATGTAATATGTAAGCACACATATGGCATGTATACATAGGATTAAATTGCATATTTTGACTGGTCAGTAGCAGTAAATAAACAGACAGGGAAATTGTATCTTGTTGAGGCAAGGAGAGACCAGGCAAGGTTCCCTTTGATGTGAGTGATGTCATGTTGGTCATGCCCACCCAATCACATGACCACCAAGCCACGCCCACAGTACTGGTAGTAAACTTTTTTGAATGCCCCCACTGGATCCAGCCCTCTTCCAATCACTGACTCCTGTTACACACAAGTGTAAGATCTGCTCACTATTATTCCAGAGTGTCAGAGGTGGAAAAAGGAATCCAGTTACAAGAGAGGAGATTTTAGCCGAATGAGAGAGAAAAACAGGATAAAAGGATGAGCTGTTTTAGAGCTGAGCCAGGAAAGCAGAGAAGTTCAGTCTCCTCTTCATGGATTGTCTGAATGCAAAGACTGAGCAGCCATCAGTCACAGAAGCTTCAACTGGGATTCCTGCAGAGAGGAGGGGTTGGGCTAGATGCTCTCAGGGTCTCCTCCAAATTTACAACGGTTGTCATGCCACAACATGGAACCCTTGTGCTGTTATTGCTCCAGCCCCAATTAGTGGCCTGGGGCAGAGAAGACTAACTTTATGGTCTGAAGCCAGACTCCGTTTTCTGTCGGCCTTTGGAGAAGATGGAAGCAGCCGTTGTGACCGAGACTCCTGGTCATCTGGAGATGGCCTCCGTCCCTCACACGAAGCATCGCTGGAGAGGTTCCAGTTGCTCCTTTGCTGGCTGTTAGTGAATGCTGCCTATCTCGTCTTTCTATTTGATTTCCACTCTTTGCATCTCCTCAGTTTCACCTGCCCTTTTCTCCCAATAAAGCATCCAGATCCACTTCATTGGAGGAGAATAGGGGGGCTTAGCTACCTGTCCAGCTGCACACAGACCCACCTGCAATGGGGACGGAAGAAAGGTGGAATTCCACCAGGCTCATCACAAACCTACAAATAAGGGGATTTATTTAAAAAAGAATACAGCATTTTCCAATTAGCAGTGTTTAATATAAAAATGCCATGGAATCTACTCTTTGGAACCATTAATTCCCTGAGTAATTAAATTGGCCAGATCTGTTGAGATGGTTCCCCTCCTTCTCCTCTGGATTCCTCCTCCAAAGGATCTAAGATTAATGGATACATATCGGGACCCCCATACCTGCCATGGCTGCAGCCTTGGAGACCCCAAGGTCTTTTCTCCCTCCTTCCTTCCCCTCTTCGATCTGGAGGAATAAGCTGCATTCAAGGCTTGGACCAGAGTCTTTATGAGACTGTAAGGGTGGTAGTAATTGTGGATCCTTATTCTGCCCTGTTTACTTTGGGTCTCCAGCGGGGCTTTCTGGGTGCATCTTCTGCGGCCTTTGGCAGAAAAGACGTTTTTTGAAAGAGAACAGTGGAAATAAGGATCTTGAAACTTTCCTTCCACAAAGAATAAGCGTTCAAAGGCAGAATCTCTTGGCCTTTCTTTTGTCCGATAACCAAAGTTCCAAATACTATGGATGTATGTGAGAAGTCTGTGCTTGTCTATTTGATAGTCTATAAAACTTGTGATGATCCAGACTTTCCCTTCAATGGGTCCTGGGAGACGCATAA
Organism: Rhabdophis nuchalis; assembly: GCA_039707465.1. Classification (NCBI taxonomy): domain Eukaryota; kingdom Metazoa; phylum Chordata; class Lepidosauria; order Squamata; family Natricidae; genus Rhabdophis; species Rhabdophis nuchalis. Next base: position 30,601,996 of record CM077655.1, on the reverse strand, counting down.
ATGCTAAATGGAAAAGAAGAATTCTCTCCCAAATGGTCTCATCTTCCACGAAGTGAACAAAGACGTTGACTTGTCTCCACTTAGAGAGGGAATCCCTGAGGGCTTCTGCATGTCCAGTCTTTGAGAATCGTTGTGATATAACCACACAAATTCCACTCCTGACAAGCACAGGAGGGAAAATCCTCATGAATTCCTCTCCCTTCTCTGTATCTGAAGCAAAGAGGCCAATCAGGGTCCATCTGAAATGGAGGAGCAGCTGGACAATTGCTGGGTACCGGAATCCTTCTTTGGGCTCTGTCCGGTGGAAAAAGGGGAATTGACTTTTATCACTCAGAGCCTCTGAAGCTGTTTCATGACTGATCTGAGAAAGCAATTGAAAGGATTAGAGCTGTGATAGGGAAACTGAGGCACGCAGAGCCTTCTCTCCCCACCCCACAGCTGCCCCAGCCCAGCTCCACTGGCATCCACATGCAGACCCACATCCTGCCGGCCAGCTGGTTTTCGGGCCCATGCCGAGGGCCAGGATTGGGGGGACCTGTGAGTATGCAGTGGGGGAGGGGGGAAGGGGAGCACTCGCATTGTGCAGGAAACTCCGGTGGGCTGAAAGTGAGTGTGAATGGCCTCCACCCCCCTCCTCCCCAGAGCTTCCTGGCTCAGTTGGAGGCTTCCTTCGGCCTTCCAACAGTTGCAAGGGCTTTATTTTTTATTTCTGCTTCCAGGTTGGTGCAGGAGGCTTTCCAGAGCCAAAATGGGTACAAAAAGTCCAGGTTTTCCTGTTTTGGACCAGGCCATCCACACTCACTTCTAGCCCAGCAGAGTTCACTGCTTCAGGGCAGAAATGAGAGCCTGTCCTGTGGAACCCACTGCCACTTGGGCAGGAAGGACAATGACAATGATGAAGAGGAGGAGGAGGAGAATGAAGAGGCTTTGCAGGAGCCGGCAGGGAGCAGGTCAGGGGGGCTGGCTGGGGAGGGGGCAATCAAGGTGCTTAGGGGGCAGCCTCCATGCTCCGACTATACTGGGGGGTGAATGAGAGGCCCTGCTTGAATGGGGAGGAATGTACCCACACACCCTGCCTCTCTGCTCAGGTGACGCCCACACCATTGGCAGCAGTTTCGGTGCCCTCACACACACAAAGACACACACACACAATTGGATTGCTCTCTTCCCCTCCCTGTCTCTCTCTGGCCCCATTTACTTGGAAGCTGCTCCATGAGACAAGAAGCCGAGAAACGACTTCCGGTTCCAGCTCCAGCGACGACGGGCGAGCCTAGGGTTCGTCCGCCGCTTTGTTTCTTTTCCTGCCCCCCCACGGGGGCGAGACGCCCCGTTTTTGGGGGTCTCCCGTAAAGCCGGCTTGCCTGGGTCGCCCTTCCCCAGCGGCAGCTGGGAAGCGACCCTTGTCTTCGGCTTAGGTGGAGGAGGACATGCTGCGGGGGGTTTCCCCTTCGCCAATGGTGGGCGGCATCGTTTTGTGAACATGGAGAGAGCTGGCCGTCTGAGTCGGAAGGCTTCCTGGGGCTTCGGCTGCGAGGGGGAAAGTGAGTGATTTTAAACATTTTTTTTGCTGTCAGCCTGGGCTGAAAGAACTTGGAGGGGGGTGTCTGCTTGTTAAACCCCCCCTCGGACTAAAGCGGCACTTGAAAATGGCTCCTCGTTGCGAGGAAGCGGATATCTTTAATCCGGACTGTTTGAAACAAGGGAAAGTGATCTGCGGTTTGCCTTGAAACAAAGTATCTAGGTCTGGCTGACTTGAAACATTTTTTTTTACCACTCTCTCCTTCTGGCTCTGAGTCTGGGCGGTGGAAGATGGCTTCTCTTTGTCCCTGAATGACTATTTTACTTATGGAAAATTTCCAGCATCGCTTTGTGATTTGGACTTCCTCTTGTTATTAAAGAAGAATTTTTTTGGATTATGTGATTTCTTTTCTGGAGTGCCTTTGCTATTATAATTATTGATCTGGAAAACTGTTTCTCCTGAACTTTTTACAATCCTGATTTTAACTTCCAGCTCCTGATTTGCCTCAACGGCCCCACCCAAAAAACGCCATTTTAGTGGCATTGACTTTAACAGCTAATTATGGCACAAAAATCAGAACTGGCAGGCTTAGAACTAAGGATGGCTTCTCTTGAATCAGTTATACAAACTTTGGTGCAAGAAATCAAGGCCCAGAGAGAAGAAAACATCAACTTTAAAAAGGAGCTACTGGACACACGGAAACAAGTGCTGGAGAACACACAGAAGAATGAAGAGTTGGAAGGGGGGCTGGCTGGGGCTAAGGGAGAGATTAAAAATGTTACTAATGAGGTTGTGGAAATAAATGGGCATGTGTCTAGGATTGATATGGAAAGGATGACAAATTTTTTGAGATTTCAGAACGTTTCTGAGGAATCTGGTGAATGTCTCCCTGAACTCATGAGTACAATTATAGCAGATTATTTACATAAACCTAAGGATGAGATCAGAGGGGACATTGACCTAGCCTACAGAATAAATTCTGCATATGCCAGGATAAATGAAGTACCCAGAGAGATACATTTTAAATTTGTTAGAAGGTCAACCAGAGAGGAAATCTTGAAAGTGCAAAGAGGAGGACCGTTAATTTACCAACAAAAGGAGGTTGCCATCTTGAAGCAGATCCCAAGAAAGATTAGAGAAGTGAGAAGGAAATTTTCCTTCTTGTCTAAAAAATTGTTTGATCACAGGATCTGGTTCAAGTGGGTGATGCCCCAAGGGATGCTGGTGTTCTGGGAAGGAGGAAGAGTGAGGATTAAAACAGTTGTTGAGGCGGAAGCCTTTCTTAAAAAACATTCCTCTGTCCTGGAGGAAGATCCAGGGGGGAAGGGGGGGCCACGGCCCCGCCCGCTGGGGGCCTGGAAGGAGGGATAGAAGACACAATTGCCAAGAGACTTAGATCTAAAAAATAACTTTGCCTTGATTTTTTGAGTAATATTGTATAACATGTGTATCTGGATTTTTGCAAATGACTGACAGCATAGAATTGAGAACTTAGAAATATGTACTTGTTTTCACTATGTAGTATTATGAAAAATGTTTTTTGTTAATGATTTATTATGAAGCTCCGGAAGGGCCGACCACTTCGATGCGAAAGCTCTCAAAATTTCTTTGTATCTCTTACCCTACCCTAATGAAAAACTGTAAAACCAATAAAACTTTTTCAATATAAAAAAAAAGAACCCGAGAAACAAGAGAGGAGAGAGAGGTTTGCAAAGTCAGGGAGTCCTTGTTGCAGGAAGGGAGGGAGAAGCAGGAGGGATCTGACTGAGTTGGGGAGGCCTTGAGGGTCTCTTCTATCACCAGGACCCCATGGCCTTCCCCACCCTCAGATTCCTCAGGGGCACATTGGTATCCTTCAATTGGGAGCTCTTAGGAAAGGCTCTCCTCCTTGAGGGTTGCAAACAGCTCTTTCCAGTGGGGGAAACAGGACATCGCAAGTTTATTTTTATTTATTTTATTTTATTAAATTTATACCCCGCCCTTCTCCAAACGGACCCAGGGCGGCGCACAGGAATACTAAAATACATACAAAAACATATAAAAATTTAAAAAACTTATTCTAATAAAATCCTGCGCTAAAGCCAAATTAAAATCCCCAAATTTAAAACTATCTAAAAGTCAGTAATGGAGGTTACGCTAGGCCAGCTAGATGGAACAGATGTGTCTTAAGACACTTGCGGAAGAGACGGAGGTTGGAGATGGTGCGAAGTTCAGGGGTAAGTCGTTCCAAAGGGTTGGGCCCGCCACAGAGAAGGCTCTTCCCCTGGGTGTTGCCAGTCGGCATTGTCCAGCCGACGGCACCCTGAGGAGGCCCTCTCTGTGGGGGCGTATCGGCCCGAGTGATGTATGGGGCAGGAGGCGGTCTCGCATATAACTAGGCCCCGAGCCATGGAGCGCTTTAAAGATGGTCGTCAGAACCTTGAAGCAAAAGACCACAGGAAGCCAGTGCAGCTCGCGCAGGATTGGTGTTATATGGGAGTGTCTAGGCGCTCCCGTAATCACCCGCGCGACTGCATTCTGGACTAACTGCAGCTTTCGGGTGCACCTCAAGGGAAGCCCCATGTAGAGAGCATTACAGTAGTCGAGTCGAGAGGTGACGAGTGCTTGAGTGACTCTGCGTAAGGCATCCCGGTCCAGTAAGGGGCGCAATTGGTGCATCAGGCATACCTGATGGAACGCACCCTGGCCACGGCTGCCACATCGTCCTCCATAGACATCCGGGAGTCCAGGAGGACACCCAAATTGCGCGCCCTCTCCACGGGGGCCGGTGTTTCGCCCCCAATGGCCAGAGTTGGAATAATCTGGCTGAACCGGGGTGCCGGAAGCCACAACCACTCAGTCTTGGACGGGTTGAGCTTGAGTTTGTTACTACCCATCCAGATCCGTACGGCCTCCAAGCACCGGGACATAACCTCGACGGCATCGTTGGGGTGGTCTGGGGTGGATATGTACAACTGAGTATCATCAGCGTACAGATGATATCCCACCCCAAAACCATGGATGATCACACCCAGCGGCTTCATATATGTGTTGAACAATAGGGGCGAGAGGACTGACTCCTGAGGAACCCCACATATGAGGGGCCTCGAGGCCGACCTCTGCCCCCCTGCCAACACATATTGCGACTGACTAGAGAGGTAGGACTAGAACCACCGCAAAACGGTGCCTCCCAGCCCCAACCCTCCCCCCCCAGTTGGCGCAATAGGATACCATGGTCGATGGTATCAAAAGCCGCTGAGAGGTCTAATAGGACTAGAATAGAGGAATATCCTCTATCCCGCGCCCTCCAGAGATCATCAACCAACGCGACCAATGCCGTCTCGGTGCTGTGACCGGGTCGGAAGCCGGACTGGCACGGGTCTAGATAATCAACTTCCTCCAAGTGTCGCGGAAACTGTTGAGCCATCACACTCTCTACAACCTTCACTAAAAAGTGAAGGTTGGAGACGGGACGATAATTCTCTAATAATGGTGGATCCAGGGACGGCTTCTTGAGGAGGGGCCTTACTACCGCCTCTTTCAAGACGGTAGGCAAGGACCCCTCACTCAAAGATGCATTGACAATGCCCTGGAGCCAGCCTCATGTCGTCTCCCAGGATGCCAGTACAAGCCAGGAGGGACAAGGATCCAATAAACATGTGGTGGCCCTAAGTCTCTTTGACAACTTGTCCATATCCTCGGTAGTAACAAAGTCAAACTCCTCCCAAGATGGTGTCTCAAGAACAGCCTCGGACCGCTCGACTGGACCACTGTCGATGGAGGGTAGCTCATTCCGAATCTGAGTGATTTTCTCCTGCAGATAAATCGCAAATTCCTCTGTGCGACCCTGCAAAGGGGCTTCCCATGGCCTCTGATGAAGGAGGGAGCGGGTCACCCCAAACAGGGCGGCAGGGCGGTTATCTGCGGATGCAATGAGGGTGGCACAATACTCGCGTTTGGCCACCCTTATCGCCACTAAGTAAGTCCTAATATGGTCTCTCACTAGTGTTCGGTCAGCTTTGGAGTGAGAAGATCTCCATCTGCTCTCTAGGCATCTCTTGTGGCGCTTCTACCGCAAAGATCCCACAGAAGAAGAGCAGCCTGGACAACTTTGGGATCTGGCAGGGTGAGAGCTGTGACCCACAAACACAAAACTTTTGCTGTGTCCCAGCATAACAGATATAGCGCCCTTGCTGATCTTAATGGGGACACTAAAGTGACAGGTCAAGGTAATAATGTCGACTCAAATAAGCAGGGGATTGTGGTCCAAAGTGAAGAACCTACTTCAGAAATGCAAAAGTGTGAACCAGGGATCATGCATCAGTCACACAACAAGAGCAAGGTACCCAAAAAGAGAAGTCACCTCCTGATTGGTGACTCAATCGTAAGGGATGTAAACTTAGGTAAGGATACGGAGGTTTTGAAAGAGGTCAGATGTTTGCCGGGTGCTACAGCCAGCAGAGACAAGAGGCGTATTCTTAAGATAGTCAAGAATGCAAGTAAGGACTGTGAAGTTGATGCTATTATACATCTTGGCACAAATGATCTGTCCCAAAAAGATGTAGCTTCTGTGCAGAATGATTCCCAGAGTTTGGGGTACGAACTTAGTAGTACAGGTTGTAGGCTTATCTTCTCAGAGGTTATACCAGTATACAAGGAACAAAAAGGAAAGGGCCAGTGCATAGCAGAGTTTAATGTGTGGCTAAAGGAGTGGTGTAAAAAGGAAGGCTTTGGTCTTATTAGTCATGATGCCTGCAGCTGGCCCAATGATAAACTGTACAAAAGAGATGGTTTGCACCCATCCAAGAAAGGGACTACTTGGCATTAAATTCACAGATTTCCTGGCTAAACATTTAAACTGAATAGTGGGGACAGAGAATCAATAGATAAAGAACATTTCTGTCCCCAGCAAACTAATATCCATAGGGTTATCAGTGCATGTAACATAGATATTTGTGCGGGTAATATTATCAACACTGCTGTCAAGCAAAACCAAACAATTAACAGTGATTGCCAAACCATGTACATGAACCATACAAGTAGCAAAGAAATAGGGGCAAAGAGAACCATAGTCAGGCATAACACAGGTTTCGTAGACAGTAAACACAGGGTCAATCAAAATGGACTCAAATGTCTATACACCAATGCACAGAGTATGAGGAATAAACAGGGTGAATTAGAAATTCAAGTAAATGAGGGCAGATACGATATTGTTGCCATTACAGAAACTTGGTGGGATGAAACCCACAAATGGAACATACAGCTAGAAGGATTTAAATTATTTAAAAGAAATAGACCAAATAAAAGAGGAGGTGGAGTTGCACTATATATAAGAAATAATTACATCTCTACAGAAATAGAGCACAACAATGGTGAGAATTATCTTGAATGTATTTGGGTCAATATTAAAGGTTGGGGGGGGAATGATATTGCCATAGGTCTATACTACAGGCCACCCAACCAAGCAGAGGAAGTGCATGAACTTTTTGCTAACCAGCTAACTAAGGTATGTAGGAAGCACACTACAATAGTAATGGGAGATTTTAACTACCCTGACATCAATTGGGAAACAAACTCTGCACCAAGTGGAAGATCCAACAGGTTCCTAACAAACCTAGCAGACAACTTTGTTTCCCAAAAGGTAGAGAAGGGAACAAGGGGATCAGCAATATTGGACTTAATTCTCACTAACAGAGAGGAAATGATAGAAGGTGTAGAAGCTACAGGAACTTTGGGGGCAAGCGATCATGAAATACTGGAATTCAACATTATGCAAACAAAAGTAGTTGAACAAAGTCAAACTAGAGTCTTAGACTTTAAGAGAGCTAATTTCAATAAACTCAGAGAGAGCTTGGGAAGGATTCCATGGATGAGAATCCTCAAGGGGAAAACAACTCAAGAAGCTTGGGAAATTTTGAAAAATGAGATTATAAAAGCCCAGTCCAGCGCAATACCAATGAAGAAGAAAAATAACAGTTCCCAAAAGAAACCAGCATGGCTGCATAAAGAACTCTCTGACAAATTGAAAGACAAAAAGGATAAATATAAAAAGTGGAAAAAGTGGGACATAACTAAGGCAAAATATCAGCAAATAGCCCGAGCCTGTAAAGATGAAGTGAGGAAAGCTAAGACTCGCAATGAAGAAAGGCTTGCCAAAAAAGTAAAAAATAACAAAAAAAGGTTCTTCCAACATGTTAAAAATAAGAAAAAAGTTAAGGAAACAATTGGTCCACTGCTGGGAGAAAATGGCAAGAAGATGATAAGCAACAGGGAGAAAGCAGAACTATTTAACTCTTTTTTTGCATCTGTCTTTACACAAAGGGATAACACAGTCCAACCAATCAAAAACAGCACCACAAAAATCAGATTAGGAACACAAGTTGAAATAGGGAAGAAAATGGTAAGTGAGCACCTGTCTGCCCTGGACGAGTTCAAATCACCAGGACCGGATGGATTACACCCCAGGGTTCTGAAGGAACTGGCAGACGAGATCTCAGAACCACTGAACTATATCTTTCAGAGATCCTGGAGCACCGGGGAACTGCCAGAAGACTGGAAAAGAGCTGATGTGGTTCCCATCTTCAAAAAAGGAAAAAAAACAGATCCAGGAAACTATAGACCCATCAGCCTGACCTCAATAGCAGGAAAGATTCTGGAAAAGATAATTAAACAACAAATAAGTGAACACCTAGAAGCAAACAAAGTAATAGCCAAAAGCCAACATGGGTTTGTCAAAAACAGATCATGCCAGACGAATCTAATTGCATTCTTTGACAAAGTGACAAAATCAGTGGACCAGAGGAATGCTGTTGATATAATTTACCTGGACTTCAGTAAGGCATTTGATAAAGTAGACCATAACCTACTATTAGATAAAGTAGAAAATTGTGGGTTAGACAGCACCACCAGCAAATGGATTCGCAACTGGCTGACCAACTGCACTCAACGTGTAGTCCTCAATGGAACTGCATCTACATGGAAGGAAGTATGCAGTGGAGTCCCCCAAGGCTCTGTTTTAGGCCCAGTACTCTTTAACATCTTCATCAACGATTTGGATGAGGGGATAAATGGGGAACTCATCAAATTTGCAGACGACACCAAGCTGGCAGGAATAGCCAACACTCCAGAAGATAGGCTTAAGATACAGAAGGATCTTGACAAACCTGAACATTGGGCACTATCTAACAAAATGAAATTCAATTGTGAAAAAAGTAAGGTTCTACATTTAGGCAAGAAAAACCAAATGCACAAGTACAGTATAGGTGGTACCTTGCTCAATAGTAGCAACTGTGAGAGGGATCTTGGAATCCTAGTGGACAACCATTTAAATATGAGCCAGCAGTGTGCAGCAGCTGCCAAAAAAGCCAACACAGTTCTAGGCTGCATAAACAGAGGGATAGAATCTAGATCACATGAAGTGTTAATGCCACTGTATAGTGCCTTGGTAAGGCCACACTTGGAATACTGCATATAGTTTTGGTCGCCACGATGTAGAAAAGACGTGGAGACTCTGGAAAGAGTGCAGAGAAGAGCAACCAAGATGATTAGGGGACAGGAGACTAAAACATATGAAGAACGGCTGCAGGAGCTGGGTATGTCTAGCTTGATGAAGAGAAGGACCAGGGGAGACATGATAGCAGTGTTCCGATATCTCAGAGGGTGCCACAAAGAAGAGGGAGTCAAACTATTCTCAAAGGCACCATGGGGCAGGACAAGAAGCAATGGGTGGAAACTAATCAAGGAGAGAAGCAACTTAGAACTAAGGAGAAATTTCCTGACAGTTAGAACAATTAACCTCTGGAACAGCTTGCCTCCAGAAGTTGTGAATGCCCCAACCCTGGAAGTCTTTAAAAAGATGTTAGATAGCCATTTGTCTGAAATGGTATAAGATTCCTGCCCACGCAGGGGGTTGGACTAGAAGACCTACAAGGTCCCTTCCAACTCTGCTATTGTATTGTATTGTATTGTATTGTATTGTATTGTATTCATCTCCCTCAGCTCCTCAGTGAACCAAGGAACCTGGGTGATTCATTGCCGCAAGAGAGGCCGTAAGGGCGCGACTCCGTCCAAGGCCCCCGTGGCCGCACTTAACCATGCGGCCACTAGGTCCTCAGTCGAGTCGCGGGGCAAGTCCACAGGAATTGGCCCAAGCTCCCTCTGGAACCTTACCGGATCCATCAGGAGCCTGGGGCGGAACCATATAGGAATATCAGGCTCCGCCTCCCCGCGGTGAGGTGTGGCGATCGGAAAGTCCAGCCGAAGGAGAGTGTGATCTGTCCATGACAGGGGTGTGATTTATTTGTTTATTTATTTATTTATTTTATTTATATTTATATCCCGCCCTTCTCCGTAGAGGACCCAGGGCGGCGCACAGGAAATTTAAAAAACATACAGAATACAAAAATAAATACAAAATTTAAAATATAGATTAAACTGTCTTATCCTATGCTAAAACCAAAATTTAAAAATTCCCAATTTAAACTGTCTAAAAAAGACAGACTAGATCCCCTATTCCCAGATCACAACTTCACTGTCCTGAGACGAAGATGAGATCCAGGGTGTGTCCACCCTCGTGAGTAGGGCCTAAAACTATCTGGGTCAGGTCCATGGCTGTCATGGAGGCCATGAACTCCCGAGCTGCACCAGAGGTCTCGCCTACCGACGGCAGGTTGAAGTCCCCCATGACCAGAAGTCTGGGGGTCTGAACCGCCGCCTCGGCTATCATCTCTAGGAGCTCGGGCAGGGCTGTTGTTGCATAGTGAGGAGCCAGGTATACAACTAACATGCCCAACTGCCTCCCTAGGCCCCACTTCATGAGGAGGGATTCACATCCGGTCGTCTGAGGGATCATGGTCTCCTTCGGCTCCAGACCTTCCCTAACCCTAATCGCCACCCCCCACCCCTCCCTAGGGCCCTAGGCTGATGGAAGGCTCGGTAGCCTGGTGGGCACATTTCCACGAGGGGTAGTCCTCCCTCGTGTCCCAACCAGGTTTCCGTGATACCTACCAGGTCCAGGTCCCCCTCTGACACAAGGCCATGGATGAGGGGGGCTTTTTGTACCACGGACCTGGCGTTCCATAGCATCAGCCTAGGGCCCCGGGTCTGTGGTTCTTGCCCACCTAGTCTGCGATGGGAGCATGGGGGGTCGGAGCGCGTGACTGCCTGTAACCAGCGGCCATGGTCCTTCAACCGATGTCCATCCTGTCTCCCACCGCCCCTGCCCCTCCCCCAGACCGAAGTGATGGGAAATACCTCAGTGGAAGCGACCCCCCCCTTCCCCATCCTCTGTTTCTCTACTTCCGCCGGCCGACCTTATAAGTTGATGTCCCCCCACCTGACTATCCCCTCCCTCCTCCCTGGAACCCCCTAAAAACCGAATTAAAAAGTTATAAAGGAACCCCCTGAGTTTGCGCTTCGCCCACCTCTCAGGAGCAATAGGTCCATCCTCGAAGTGGGCCCGTGTTAAACTAGGGGGCCAAGCCTGCGAGAGGGGAGACTCTCGCAGGCAAAGGAGGTCACGCCTTGAATACATTTCTAGGGAATACGAAGGTTGCATAGACCAAGGGGAATGTAATTGCAAGTTAAAAGTAATGTTAAAATTAAAGTTAAAACAGGATCCAGATAAAGTGCAGATGTAAAGTGACAGTGTAAAGTGCAAATAAACATAATAGGAGATGGTAAATCCATATGGGTAGGAGGGGTAAAGTCAGATAGTCCAAAAAAGTCCGGCAGATGGGAAAGATGGCAGTTCAGCCCCTTTAAAGGGCCCCATCCATCTGCCCTCTTCAGCCACACAGGCCTCAGTCTGCATTTAGTGCCATGCAGCTAGATGGTCCACTGCACGGCCTGATGGTAAATGCTGCCATGTTCAGGCTCGGCTTACCTCCTCCAGTCCCATGCACTCACTCCCAGTCCTCCTCGGCCAAAGTTCCACCACTCCACGACCCGGCTGCTTGGCCTCCTCTCCTTCCATTCGCTCCTTCTTTCCATTCATTCACTCCTTCCTTCTGTTTCTGTTTCCACTCCATTCCTTCTTTCTCCTTCTCCTTTCTCTTTCCAATCTCTTCTTTCCTTCTTTCTCCTTTCTCCTTCTTTCATCTTCCCGTCCTCTCTCCTCACGTTTCCTCTCTTCCAGTCTCTCACATCCTCTCTCCTTCCTCTCCTTCCTCTCACCTCCTCTCTCCTTTCCAGCTTCTCCGTCCACAGACGTTGTTCTCAGCCGCTACTGCCGCTCCAGCCCCGGATCAGGTGGGGGAACACTCGGGTCGGGGTCGGATGTAGGCTGCACAATCCACCATCCACTCGTGCAGCCCGATGGAAAAATCCTCCTTCCGCCCGGCCATCCGCTTGCCTCCAGCGTCCTGGCTTCACAGGCCGGCCTCCTCCTACTTCCTGGCAAGCCGGGGATGCGCTAGGCCGAAAAGGCCGATTCGGGTCTTCTCCTCGCCGTCACACACTCGGCTCACCCTCCATCTCCAAAACGGCCCGGTGTGATGGCTGGCATGTGATATTGCTGGGCCAGCCCTCGAAGATGGTCAGTGAGGGCTGGCGACATTCCCCTGGGGCAAAACAGCTCCCGGCCCCCGTCCTGCCTTCAAAATCGGACCTCCATTTCGCGCATGCGCAAACTCACTGGGGGGAAAGAGTTTCCTTTGCTCTATTTCCAGTCTGAAGGAGACCCCGTCCCACATGGGACCACAAGGCTGCCCCTCCCATATCATTCCACCACCACCACCACCACCCTGGCTCCCACCCACTGGTTGAGTGCAGGCCTTACCTTTGAAAGCCACACGGACTGGAACTGCAAAGTAAGACCAAAGATTTTGGCCAGCAGAGTGCTTCTGGAGGGGACAATGGCGCCCTCTGCCTCAGCTTCTCAGTTCGTGCAAAGTGGCATGCAGACCCATGTCGCCTGGCATGCAAGGTCTTGCCCATTTCTCTTCTGGGTTTCTGGTGCGCATGTGCATGTAACAATCAGCTGGCCTTTGTGGGCACTGCAGTGCCAGAAATGGAAGAGCTGCTCTTCTTGTTTCTGTGAGCGCATGTGTTCCAGCCAGCTGATTGTCGCATGCATGCATGACAGAAACCAGAAGAGGAGCTGCCTGGTGTGCATAGATGCACTGACAGGCACACTGGGCAACTCCTCTTCCAGATCGCATCCCTGACAGGAGGACTCAGTGCTGAAAAGGTTCTCCCTCCATGCCCTCTTCCAAGGGAGGTTTAACCAAGGCTTTATAAAGTGGTACCAAGACTTCCCATGATTTGGATTCTCTCCTTCTGTTGATGCAGCCTAGGATTGCAATGGCTTTTTTTGGCTGCTCCCACACATTCCTGGCTCACATTTGAGAGATTGTCCCCTAAGATTCCCAGATCCCTCTCACAGTTCCTGCTATTGAGCCAGGCTTCACCTGATCTGTACCTGAACATTTGGTTCTTCTAGTCTCAGTGTAAGGAAATGGAGAAAAACCCACACAAACCTGTGGGACTTTGTAGGTGCCTCCTAATGTTGACATCTGGATGGAGATGTCCCTGAAAGCTGCATCAAGAAGAGACAGAAGGTTCTCCTTCCTTCCACAGCCGTAGTTGGGGACATTGGCTTCTCCAGTGGAGAGAATGTCCAGCAAGGCATCTGAAGTGTGGAAAGTGCTCCTATAGTTGACATGGATGTTGTAGCCCAGTGTGAGATTGTGCAGGAGCTGGGAATTCTTGTTGACCATTTGAATATTGAATAAGAATAGTAAGCCAAGAAGGAACCCATTGAAATTCCTATTGTAAAAAAAATGTTATAATCAACAGCAACAAGAAATACTTTTTGATATATAAAATACATATAAACATATGTCTATAAGGATTAAAGAGCACAACTTTAAGGTTGTTTGGAAATGGTATTGGACTCCATTAAGGTTATCATTGATGGATAAAAAAATCAGTAATAAATGTTGGAGATGTAATATGGAAGTGGGAACTTATGAACATATGTGGTATAAATGTGAAAAAATTAAAAAGTTTTGGCAACAATTGGAGGAAATGATGTTTGAAATGATGAAGAAAAGAATAACTTTGAGATCAGAAACTATATTATTACTGATAATTAAGGAATTAGAATTAACAAAATATGAGAAAGAACTGATTAGAATTATGATTATAATGGAACCCCCTTGCAAGATACTGGAATTGCAAGATACTGGAAAATAGAGGTAAATATCAAGATACTGGAAAATAGAGGTAAATATCAAAATAGAAGAGTGGTATTGTGAAATGTGGAAATTAGCTTTAAATGATAAAATGACATGTGATATTAAATTTAGAGAGGGGGTCTATAAAAAAGACATTTTCTGGAAGATTTGGAACCCATTTGTGGACCATGCACTTGGAACTTTGGATGCCTCGACACCTGTACCCAGGGAACGCGGATTTTGGAGATCTTAAAGACAATTGAAGATATCCAAAGAACCAACTCTTCCTTTCGTTTTGTATAGCACTGGGTGGATTATTGTTTTAAAAAAAAAGTAAATTTTATGTGTAGATGTATAATTTGTGGAAAATTATAATAAAAATAATAATAAAAATAAAAAAAATAAAAAAAAATACATATAAACCTCCAGAAGCCTCCTGAGCCTTAGGCCAACATTGATCCAAAAGCAATAATCAGTTACATAAATATGGAAATTGGCTGAGGTACAGCAAGAACAAGTGGTCCAACCACCACTTCAAATAAAATTCATGATTCAAGTGAGAAATGAAGGATTGAACTGAGAGAGGAAAATAATCTCACAAAAGAGCTAAAAGACAAAGAGGAATCCGAGGGCTACTTAGTTTGGGACTGAGGCTACAATGGGCTAGAGGAAGGAGGGAAGAAAGGAAACCAATAAAGGGAAGAAAAAAGATCAAAGAACCATGAAATAAATACAAAACCGCAGAATTAACAAGAGGGGAAAGTACAGAATAGATTGTATACACAAGTAGTCCAAAATAAGAAACATAAGAGAATCAAATATCTATAAAAGATGTAATGTATGGAATTAATAGAGATAAAAGATATGTAAAGATAGATAGATAGATAGATAGATAGATAGATAGATAGATAGATAGATAGATAGATAGATAGATAGATAGATAGATAGATAGGATAGAAACACAAGGTATATGTAAAAGATGTAGAATTATTACAAAGATTATATAAATATATAACAAAAAGAAAGAGAGAGAGGAAAATAATCTGCAGCCCTTTGAACTTTTTTTTCAGGCCCATTTTTGGATTTGAGTCTCTTCCACCAAACGAGACAAAAGAGAAAAGCCATGGAAATCAAAATCATTCAGGAAATTAGACACATCCTCCAATATAGGAACAAATAAGAAATAAAGGAGAGTGTCAGAATGGAGGGAGGGAAACTCCATCACCCTGAATGACTTACAGATCAGGGAAAACAAACGGAAGAGAAGGAGCCACGTTGAAGAGCAACTTTGTATGCAATGTTTCCTCTCCACTGAGGACTATAGCAATGAGATGGTCTCCTGGGCTGTAAAGGCTCTGTGGTTGTTTCCCATCCTGGTGCGCCAAACTCTTCGGGCATTTCATCCTCAGCTTCCCAGAGACTGGATGGGACAAAAGCAGCATCAGAAGCAGAAGCAGGAGGTCCTTCATTCATGGGGTGAATCAATCCATCCCTTTTCTCTTTCTAAAGAATTAGAAGAATTCAAAGGATTCTCACAGGGTGGAAAATGATCCAGTGTCTTTCCTGATTGAAACCCAGAGAAACACTCAGCTTCACCTGGAAAGGAGAGAGACCGACATTCAAGAGCACAGACCCTGCCTGTCCCCAAACTCCCTATTTCTCTGCCCAAAGTCTCCCCTGGAGGATTCGGCTAAAGAGCAGAACTGAATATTTTATCATAATTCTCCCTCTCAGAAGGGATCCCTGGAGAATTCAACCAGTTCTTGGACTCCAAGTTTGATGGGAAATTCTCTGGAGGGAAATGAAAGGGAAATAATCCCCATGTGGCTCATAATAACAGGGGCAGAGATGGAATTAAATCCTTCATCTAGATTTTGGAGGTTTGGGGGTCTCCATGCTTGAAACTGGCCCCAGAAGGAATACACAGCACCTGTGGCTGGAGAAAGAAAGAAATCTGAGATTTGTTTGCATAAAGACCAAATGGGTGGTGTCAGTTAATGCCAGAGCTTGTCACAGATCTGAAATAGCTGCCTGTTGAGTTGGAACCAAAATGTTGGTTATGTTATTTTGAAAGCTAATCCTCAAGGGCACCACCCAAAAGGGCTGATGAAACAGTGCAGCTAGTTTCTAAGAACAAAATCAACTTTGCTGAAAAACAAATTATCAAAAGTTTGCAAAGTTATAAAAAAACATAGAGAAAGAAATATAGAGAAGAAAAAACCAAGTGAAAAGAGATGATGAAATCAGGGCTGCATCTCACCCCATGGAAGGAAGGAAGGAAGGAAGGAAGGAAGGAAGGAAGGAAGGAAGGAAGGAAGGAAGGAAGGAAGGAAGGAAGGAAGGAAACAGAGGGAGGAAGAGCAAGAGAGACATGTGTAAAGAAATGGAGAAATCAGGCTGCCTCTCACTCCATGGAAGGAAGGAAGTTAGGAAGAAAGGAAGGAAGGAAGGAAGGGAGGGAGGGAGGGAGGGAGGGAGGGAGGGAGAAAGGAAGGAAGGGAAGGGAACAGAGGTGGGTTGCTCCTGGTATGGACTGGTATGTGGAAATCCTGGTATGGACTGGTAGTGGAAATCAGCCATATGTTTGCATACTGATAGACCCCCCCCCCCATACTGGCAGGGCCCTTCTCAAAGAGGAGGAAGTGGGTGTGGGGCTTCTTCAGAGGAGCCGAGGAAAGAGCAGCGTTGAAGCCCCCTCCACTCCAGCCTCGGCTCCTCTGAAGAAGCCCTCTGCCCCCTTCCTCCCCTTGGAGAATTCTTGGGGGAATTTCCTGACCTTCTGCCCTTCTCAAAGAGGAGGAAGCGGCTGTGGGGCTCCTTCAGAGGAATGGAGGCTGGAGGGAAGTGAGGTTCTCCACTCAGTCTTTCCAAGAGAATGGCCATAAACAATATTGGGAAATGTACAGCAGGTGGTCTTCTGGCAGCAACATCTCACCTTAGGGACTAGCATCTAGGGGAAGATGACTTTGGAAAGGCTTCCTCTCCCACCATAGCATGCAAGGCGAGGCGAGGACTGGCTGGGAGGGGAGGGGCAAGAAGAAGCCAGGCCAGGTGCCCCTCCAGGTGAATGACATCGAGTTGGCCACGCCCATCCAGTTACATGACCGCCAAGCCACTCCCACAGAATAGGTAGTAAAAGATTTTTGAAACCCCCCCTGGCTCTGCCCCTAAGGCCAGGGATGGGCAGGAGGCCAGCATTGGGCCAGGACTGGTGGGGGGACCTCCAGGCAGCCTCCAGGAGCAACCTGGCCAAGGAGAGGAAGCCCTGCAGCAGCCGCCCACAAGGAAGAGCTCAGGGAGGCTGGGCTGGGCTGGGCTGGGCTGGGCACTCGCCCTTAACTGCCTGGGGCTCTGGACAGCCTGTGCCGCCATTCTCCAAGTGGCCTGGCAGGGACGGTGAGGCTCCTCTGTTGGACGAGACTTTCGGTCTCACCCTGATTTCCCCTTCCTCCCCTGGAGACCCCTGGATGCCCCCTCGAAGCCTTCCCTGCCTCTCCCCCAAAGGAAGCGGAAGAGGCCAGGGCTGGGTGTGGAAGCCTGGAGGAGAAAGTTTTCTTCTGCCTTGAGGGATCTCTGGAGGGGAGGAGGGGGTGGGAGGTGGGACTGCATGAGGGGAAGCTGCCCCAAAAAGCCAGGATTCCCTCTGAAGAAGGCCCAGCCTCCCTGCTGCTTTTCCTCTTCCTCCTCCTCCTCCTCCTCCTCTTCCTCTCCAGAAACTCCCAAGACAGAAGTTGGACTCAAGGGCTTCCTGCAAAATTTCTCCTGTGAGCTTCCAGGTGGATCAGCCTCGTCCTCTGCCTCCCAAATGCCAAGGAGGTCTGGGATGGGGAGAAGAACGGCTCCTACGCACACACACACACACACACACACACACACACACACACACACACACACAGTTCCAAGCTTGGAGACTTTTTTCCAGATCAGAGCTAACAAACTGCCAATCATATCCTGGGCTTGGGGAGAAGGCCCCTTCTTTCCTCTTTGTTTAAAAGCCCCTAAACATGGAATGTGGGCTGTGTGTGTGTGTGTGTGTGTGTGTGTGTGTGTCTGCCAGGAGTTTGGGGAGGGGAGGAGCTTGTGGGGCACTGAATTGTCCCCACATGGAGTCAGCTGGTGCAACTTATTCCATCCCAACTCAGCTGCCCCGAGACAGCCATGCCCAGTGGGGAATGTCGAGCTGGCCACCCCCACTCAGCCACCCCTACCCAGCCATGCTTCCCAGTGGTGGGATCCCAAGTCTTTTCCTAGTGGTTCCATGAGAGGGCGCTTCCCTTGTGCGCATGCAGCCCTCCAAGAGCCCTCGGAGTCAGAGTCAGAGTCAATGCTGGGGAGCTGAGCTGCTTCTTTAGCTCAGCTGAGGCACAGCAATGCCCTCTGCCACGCAAATGAGCTGAGCTGAGAAACAAGGGAATCCAGGTCAGGGAACTGCGTGGATGGGAGGGAGGGCAGAGTCAGCCAGAGGTGGTATTTACTGGTTCTCCAAACTTCTCCAAACTTCCACTATGTCAGAACCGGTCTGAACCAGCTGAATATGACCTCTGATGCCCACCCAGCCATGCCCACCTAGTCCCTGCGAACAGACTGTGGCCCCCCAGCCAGGCCCATCTGGCCACTGTGAATCTTCATGGTCTCACCTGCTTCTGGCCCTTTGAGGGCAACCATGAGGCTGATGGGACCCTCAATGAAGTTGAGTTTAACCCCCCTGCCTTAAGACCCTCCATGAAGGGGAGGCTGAGCTTCTCTGCTTCACTGGCTCAGCTCTCCAAGGGCTCCTCCTCCTTTCAGGGTTTCCCCTCCTTCTCCTTCGACCAGAATCTCCTCTCTTGTCCTGAGTTCATGTTCCCAGGACGGAGTTTCTGGAACAACCCTGGGAAGATTCTTTTTTTTTTTTTGAAACAATTTTATTGGTTTTTACAAATTTTTCAATGGGAAAAGGGTATATAGGATATAAAAGAAATATTTTAGAGCTTCCAGGTCGGAGGTGGTAGTCGCCTCCAAAGTTACATTAAAAAAATATTTTTTCAATATAAGGTGGAAAGAGATACATACATATCATATCATAAGTTTCATGCATTCAATCATTTGTTTCTGTTAGCATCCGTTTAGGAATTACAGTATATGAGAATAAAAGAAAAATCATTTTTGTGATCCGAGTCTTTTGGCTATTGTGTCTTCTTCTTCCTTCCTGCCAGTGGGCAGAGCCATGGCTCCTCCCACTCCCCCATTTTCGTCCTCCAGGATTGAGGAATGTTTTTTTAAGAAAGGCCTACGCCTCTTCAATTGTTTTAATTCTTACTCTCCCCCCCTCCCAGAACACCAACATTCCTTCAGGCATTGACCACCTAAACCACATCCCCTTTTTATACAATTTTTTGGATAAGAAGGAATATTTCCTTCTTATCTCTTGAATCTTTTTCGGGATCTGTTTCAAAATAGCAATTTCTGTCTGCCGATATATCAAAGGGCTGTCTCGCTATGCTCTCAGAATCTCATCCCTTGTTGACCTTCTTACAAATTTAATATGTATCTCTCTGGGTACATTATTTATTCTGGCATATGCTGAATTAATTCTGTAAATCAGGTCTATGTCCCCCCAAATATATTCTTTACTCTTTTTAGTATAATCTGCTAAAATTGTGCACATTAAATCTTTTAAATTTTCTGAATCTGATTCAGGAACATTTTGAAACCTTAAAAAGTAAGACATTCTTTCAAAATCTATTCTAGACATATGACCAGTAAGCTCCACAATTTCTTTTTTAGAATCCTTGGTGTAAAATAATTTTATTGGCTTTACAATTTTATAATAGGAAAAGGGTAAATAGGATGTTTTTTAACAATATTTTAGAGCTTCCATATCGGTGCTGGTGACCGCCTCCGAGGCTTCTTACAATATCGGTTCGATTACAGAATATAAAAAAAAAGTTGGAAATGGTACATATATTTCAAATCGCAAAATTCATAATCTAAAAATTCATACATTCAATTACTTTGTTTCTATAAACATCCTAACATAGATTACTGTATATAAGAAAGAAAGAACAAAAAAAATCATTTTTGTGATCTGAGTCTCTTTGCTATTGTTTCTTCTTCTTCCACCCCACCGGTAGGCAGAGCTGTGGCCCCTCCCGTTCCCGTGTCATCGTCATCTAGGATTGAGGAGTGCTTTTTGAGAAAGGCTTGGGCCTCATCTACCGTTTTCATTCTAACTCTTCCTCCCTCCCAGAACACCAACATTCCTTCAGGCATCAACCATTTAAACCAAACCCCCTTTTTATGTAATTTTTTAGATAAGAAGGAAAATTTCCTTCTTATATCTCGTATTTTTTTCAGGATTTGCTTTAATATGGCTATCTCATTCTGCTGATATATCAGGGGCCCTCCCCTTTGCGCTCTCAGAACCTCATCTCTCGTTGACCTTCTTGTAAATTTAATATGTATCTCCCTTGGCACATTATTTATTCTGGCATATGCTGAATTGATTCTATAAATTAAATCAATGTCCCCCCAAATATATTCTTTATTTTTTTTAGTATAATCCGCTAAAATCGTAGCCATAAGTTCTCTTAAGTCTTCCGTGTCAGACTCAGGAACGTTCTGGAATCTCAAAAAAAAAGACATACGCTCAAAATCAATTTTAGACATATGACCTGTAATATCTGTGATTTCATTTTTTTTTATTATTATTTTTATTATAATTTTCCACAAATTATACATCTACACATAAATTTTACTTTTTTTTTTTTTTACAATAATCCACCCAGTGCTATACAAAACAAAAGGAAGAGTTGGTTCTTTGGATATCTTCAATTGTCTTTAAGATCTCCAAAATCCGCGTTCCCTGGGTACAGGTGTCGAGGCATCCAAAGTTCCAAGTGCATAGTCCACAAATGGGTTCCAAATCTTCCAGAAAATGTCTTTTTTGTAGACCCCCTCTCTGAATTTAATATCACAAGTCATTTTATCATTTAAGGCTAATTTCCACATTTCACAATACCACTCTTCTATTTTAATATTTACCTCTATTTTCCAGTATCTTGCTATTATAATTCTACCCATTATAATCATAATTCTAATCAGTTCTTTCTCATATTTTGTTAATTCTAATTCCTTAATTATCAGTAATAATATAGTTTCTGATCTCAAAGTTATTCTTTTCTTCATCATTTCAAACATCATTTCCTCCAATTGTTGCCAAAACTTTTTAATTTTTTCACATTTATACCACATATGTTCATAGGTTCCCACTTCCATATTACATCTCCAACATTTATTACTGATTTTTTTATCCATCAATGATAACCTTAATGGAG
Organism: Rhabdophis nuchalis; assembly: GCA_039707465.1. Lineage (NCBI taxonomy): Eukaryota > Metazoa > Chordata > Lepidosauria > Squamata > Natricidae > Rhabdophis > Rhabdophis nuchalis. Next base: position 30,581,006 of record CM077655.1, on the reverse strand, counting down.
TCCAATACCATCTCCAAACAACCTTAAAGTTGTGCTCTTTAATCCTTATAGACATAATCCTCATAATTCGACTTTTCCAATTCACATTCCAATCCGAGTCTAATATTTTAATCTTAAGTTCTTCCTCCCAATTCGTCTTCATTACCATTTGTGGGTTTCCATCAAAATTTATAATTTTATATATCTTACTAACGAGTCCCTTTAACCCAATTTCATCCTTAATAATTTGAGATACTAAACTTTCAAATTCAGTTTTACTTCTACCTATTTTACATGTTCCCCTTACTTCCGTAGACCATTTTTCTACCTGTATTTTTTCAAACCAATTCAGCTCCAATTTTTCAATTATTTCTTTTTTTCTGCTCTCAATTTCTAATGCTCTTAACCAATTTACTATACTTCCTATATTTTCATCCTCAATTACTTTATCTCGACTTATATTTGTTTTAATCGGCCAACTTCCAAGTGTCTTCCCCAAGAAGGATAGATCCGGAATCAGTATTTTAACAAATTTATTCCAAATTTTACTCAATCCCTTTAACCAATAACTGTTAATTACCTTTTTTGTTTTTATTTTATCTAAAAACCATGTAGGGCCAAATCTCTTAATATCCTTTAACTCTAGATCTCCCCAATGACCGTCTCCTCCTTTAAGTATTTTTATTACAGTTCGAATATTATAGGCCCAATAATAATTAAGTAGATTGGGAATTCCCAATCCACCTTCCTTTTGATTTTGATACCACATTTTCTTCATTAATCTAGGTCTTTTCCCACCATTGCAGAATTTATCTAGTTTCTTCTGATATCCTTCCATATCCTTCTCTGTCAAATTTAATGGTAGCATCTCAAATAAAAAATTAAACTTTGGTAACAGCATCATCTTACACATTGCAATTCTGCCAAACCAAGACAACTTTATCTCTTTATATTTATCTATCTTTTTCTCTATTTCATTCAACATCACATCATAATTAATTTTTTTCAATTCTCTAACTTTAAGTGAAAGTGTTATTCCCAAACATTTCAGTGTATTTTTAATTCTTATCCCAAATTGTTCTTGCATACTCTCCCTCTCCTTATCATTTTTGTTCATTAATAATTCAGATTTTGACCAATTTACCTTTAAACCTGTCATTTCTTCAAATTCTTTCAAATGTTTATTTATCCTCTTCAAATCTTTTTCTATATTTTTCAAAATAATCAAGGTATCATCCGTGTACAAATTTATCTTATATCCCTTGTATCCTTCCAATTCTTCATCTTTTTCTATCAATTTAGTCAAAACTTCCATAATTAATAAAAATAATGTTGGGGACAAGGGACATCCCTGTCTCATACCTGCTTCCAATTCAATATCTCCCGTCATTATTCCATTCACCTTCACTTTTGCACTACTTTTTTGATACAATTTTGAAATAACATGTATAAACCTATTACCGAAGCCTAATGCCTCGATAATTACCTTAATAGTTCCCCATTGTACAGAATCAAAAGCTTTAAAAATATCTAGTGATACTATACCTATTTTATCCCCATTACTCTCAGCTACATCTATAATATTTAATACTCTTCTAATTATATCACTCATATATCTACCTTTAACAAAACCTACCTGATTATAGCTTATATACTTATCTATAAATCTATTTAACCTATTACTTATAATGGCAGTAAATATTTTGGCATCCTGGTTAATTAAAGAAATGGGTCGATAGGACTCGATCCTCTCCAAATCTTTATCAGGTTTAGGAATTATAGTTATTACCGTTCTATTCCATGACATCGGGACTTCTCCACCGTGTAAAATTCCATTAAATAATTTTTGCAATTTTGGTATTATTATTTCTTTAAAATCTTTATAAAATTCAGCAGGTAACCCATCTTCACCTGGAGTCTTCCCTAATTTTATCCCTTGTATTATTTCGTTAATCTCATCATGTGTAATATCTCCTTCCATCAAGTCCTTATATGTTTGATCTATTTTCACAGCATACTTTTCAAGATGATTTTTCAATTTTTCCAAATCAATTGATTTCTTTGAGTATAATTTTTGAAAAAACTTCCTAACTACCTCACATTTCTCCAGTCTCTTATAACATCTTGTACCTTTTTCATCTATCAAGGAGCCAATTTCTCTCTTTTCACTTTTATTTTTCGCCATCCTTGCTAATAACTTAGAGTTTTTATTACTAAATTCAAAAAAATCCCTGTTTAAATATCTTATATTTTTTTTAACCAATTCTATATCTTCTTCTATCAGTTTAGTTTTTAGTAAATTCAATTCCTCCAAGCATTTCCTATCCTTTGTAAGTAAAAATTGGTTCTCCAATACCTTAATCTGTCTTGTATCCTGTTCCATTTTTCTTCTATATTCTCTGTATTTCCTACTTGACAACTTAATACTTTCTCCTCTAAATACTGCTTTCATCGTGTCCCAAACAGTTTCAAATTTAACCTCTCCATTATCATTAAATCTCCAACTTTCCTCCCATTTTTTAAGAATCCATGTTTTATCTTCCTCCTTTTTAAACAATTTCCCATCATATCTCCAACCTCTTTCTTTTTTTCTAAAATTAAAATCTATATCCATCGTAACTTCTGCATGGTCGGAGTCCTTGAAAACTCCCACATCTATTCTATCTATATTATTCAACAGGTCTTTAGAGACAAAAATATAATCAATTCTTGAATATGTATTATGTACCTTAGAGCAAAAAGTGTACACCCTTTCAGTACCTTTCAACTCCCTCCAAACATCTACCACACTGTTTCGAAACATCCATTTATTTAAAATTTCCCCTTTATTTGTTTCTCTAAAGCGGGTGGGGTTAGTGCTATCTATTTTATCTCTAATCATGTTAAAATCCCCCGCCACAATCACTTTCCCTACACTTTCAGTTTCCAAAATCTTAGTTATTTTATCAAGGAATCCCTTTTGTTTTTCATTTGGTAGATATAAATTAACCAGTGTCACTTTTTGCTCGTTAATATTCCCTATAATTATTAAATATCTTCCTTCCTCGTCTCTAATTACTTGTTTTTTTTCAAAATATACCCTATTTGATATCAATGTTGCCACTCCTCTAGCTTTGGAGGTTCCGAAAGATTTTTCATAAACTTGCATACCCTTTATATTCATTCTATTGAAATCCTCAGATTTTTGATGAGTTTCCTGCAAAAATAATATGTCTGGTAAGTCCCTTTTAATTTTAAGCTCCAATCTCCTCCTCTTTATTTGGCTACCTGTGCCCTTCACGTTCCATGTCATTATTTTTATAAACCGCATTTACGCGGTAACTTTTTTAATCCTAGCCCCTTCTCTTCCTTTACGTGCCCACCCAACACCAAACGAAAATAACATACAAAAAAACAGACATAAGACACAACAAGGACAAACTTAAAACACAACAACAACAAATAACAATTAATCTTCACCCCCCACATCCTCATTCGAGTTGCGCCTCTATATAAAGAGTGTGGGGGGGGGGAACATGCCCATGATCGGGTCATTTCTTTCGGGTTATTCTTGTATTCCACTTTCAAAAAAAGAAGATAACACTGGCTTATCCCCGCACTCAGCTTCCTGCTTTCTTCTAAGATCCTCCTCCTTGGCTGACGCTCGCTTAGTTTCTTCACGGGTTTTCTTATGTTCGGACGCTGCCGGAGAGATTTCTTTCCGTTTTAAACTTTTAGGATCTTGACCACCAACTGCTCCTTTTTCCTCCAATGTTGGAGATTCCACTTGTATTCCACCCATCTTAAGCATATGATCTTTAATTTCTGTTAAATCCTCGTCTTTCTCAATCAGCCCAAGCTCCCGTATCAGTCTTATGGCATCTGTTTCCACAGTAATAGTTTGCATTCTCCCCTTGTAAAAAAATTTCAACTGCTGTAGTGGTCTCCAATTATACTTAATATCATTGTCTCTCAAAACCTTTGATTTCATTTTTAACCTCCTTTATCTCTTCCCCCATCTCAACTGCCGCACCCCTCTATCTTCTGCTTAATATTTGTTATTTCTCTCTGTGCCTCCAAAAGCTCCAGCCTTGTACTTAAATTGTCTTTCCGAATTTGCTGCATTTCGTTCATTATTCTTTGGAACATCTCATCTACCGAGGGTGATGGTGTTGGTGGTGGTGTTTTTGCCTCTGTTGCTTCTGTTTCCTTCTGGAGGAGTTCAGTAATTTTTGGTTGTGAGATTGGGCTTGGTCTGGTAGATGTAGGAGCAGATTGTGATTTGCCTGATGGAGGCTTTCTTGCTGCCATGGCTAAGAGTGTTAAAACTTTTTAAGAACAAAGGAAAAAAGATGGCGCTGGAGGGCTGACAGTCTGTGAAGTCAGAGACAAAGGAACAAAGGAAAAGTCTTTTCAAAGTTCAATTTGCATTTGTAAAGATCCAAGGAAGAAATCAGTTGTATTTTCCTGAAAACAGGACCAAAATAGAAGGTTTCAGAGTAGGTGAAGCTCTGAAAGTCACTGGGGTAGGCTCTTTTGTGTAGATTTTAAAATAAGCATTTAAATTGTTAAGCCAGAGGAATGCTTATAAACAGAAAACTTTCACTTCTGGAAACGGGGCAGGGCTGTTGTCTGCCCTGCCGGTAGTGGTGAAAGAAGTTAACTTTGTTGCAAATCCATTTTAAATGTAACAAGTCTCAGATGCAAAAGTTTATACAGTAAATCCTTGTTTGGTAAAACATTCCTTTAAGAATAGCCAAGCAGATGTTTTTTCACTCTCTCCCGATCCCGGGGATGATGTTATAATGCCGCTTTTGTTTCCGAGGGGGAAAGTTCCCTCTCTAAATGTTTCTATTCAAGACGTTGAATGTAGAAAGTTAAGAGGAATAAACTCACGTTCCAATTGCTTTCAAACTGGAGCTTCGACTTTAGCCACCCAGCACCGATAATTCTGCTCATTTAGGAAATTCTCCATTGTTCCGATGCCTTCGGCGAAAAGGGAATACACCCCCCGCACTCCGTCTTTCAACTCCTGGAGCGAAACGGATCATCCCCCCTCGACCGCCATCAAGGTGGGGGCCTCTCCGCAGCCACTCCTATGAAGGGGAGGGGCGACCGTGGCCCCCCCTGTTCCCGAAGGAGCCCGTCAAAAGAACACAGCAGCGGACGAGCTGTAAAAGCCGTCCGTCCGCGTCTGGAACCGGAAACGCAATCTTTTTTAGAATCCTTTATCTCCCCCCTCATCTCAACTGCCCCACCCTCCAAACCATCAATTTTTTGTTTATTTTCCATCAATGTTTTCTGCGTTTCCAAAAGTTCTAATCTTGAACTTATCATGTCTTTCCGGATTTCCTTTATTTCTTTCATTATATTTTAGAGAGTTTCCTCTATTGATGATTGATAAGTGCCTTCTCCAGCTGCTTCTTTCTGTAACATTGACAACCCTGGGAAGATTCTGAGCTTCTGTCTGAGCCTCCCTTCGCCCAGTGCAAGATTTTGTCGGTTGGAGAAGCTGCTCACGGACTCCTCTCCTTCCACTTCCGTAGAGCAAAGTGGCTCTTCTCTCCAGTGGTGGGATTCAAAGTTTTTAACTACTGGTTCTGTGGGCGTGGCTTGGTTGCTCATGCACTCCTTTCTGTTATGAAATCACAAATAATTCTTAGAAACTTGACATTCTTTAAAACACATCAAATTAGCTTTGTCTGAGAATTGGTATAAACATTGCATCGAATCTTGAATTGCAGAGATGTATCAAAGTTTCTGTATTGACAGCATAGAAAAATTGATCACCCAGGACAGGTTATGATTCATAACCACCCGGTGTTATGAGAAATATTAAAAACATTAAAAGTTATTGGAGTACAATTTTATGCCTTTTTTATCCACTTAATCGTACCATCAATTCCTCACTTAACTAGGTTTCTAGTCACATGGCAAAATTGTTTGCTAGTACTTTACTGAAATCAATTTATATTACAATCATTGCCATAATCTGGGAGATTTGCAGCTTCAGATGTAGAAACTTCTGTTAAAGTAGCATTACAAGAAAGTTGAATTAGTTCATCTCATGATGTTTCCTGTCTGGTCTACCAGGGAGAAGATTAGCCTGATAACTTTCTCATTGACTAAGCCATGTTTTCTGATAATCAACCTGTGGTTTCCAAGGAGTTTATGAATAATCTCTTTTTCTCTGTTATTCATTTTATTTGTCACTTGCTCTAGAAGATTCACTGTAATTGACCAACTGTGTCAATTGTATTTTCTCAATATATGCTATATTTTCTCAGTATGTGATTGACAAATCTTGCTGAACATTTTTTGTTTGCTTATGAAGAGAATGTTCTCCTAACTAAGCATATTTGTAGAAGAAGTTTTCTGAGTTTCAAATTTTTGGACGTTTCAATACTAATTTCATCCCTTTCTGGACAAGAACGAGTTTTGCAATCTTTCACACTTTAAACTCTACTTGGACCAAAATGGAGAAAGAGCAGCAGGCCTGTTCATCTTGGGCTCCTTGGTTCTCCCGAAGGAGGCTTCCAGGAAAGAGACTCTGGGGATTATTCATGAATTCTCTCTGAAGGTCGCCCAGAGAGGTTGGGGAGCCCCAGGTTCTGCCCCTTCTCAGGGGGTGAAGTCCAGATCGGGAGTCTTGGCCCTTGGATCTGGAATCTGGTATTAGAGATCCAGGGAATCCATGTTTTCCTGCACCTGCCCAGATGATGAAAGGGAAATATATGCATAAAATGTTATATATTTACCTCTTAAAAAGGCCTTGTGGGAAAGTGCCTGAAGAAACAGTGGATCCAATGATGTACAGTCCCTAACCAAGTATCCCACACATAGTCCCCCATTTACATCCATTCATTTAGTGACAGTTCCAAGTTCCATGGCCATTGAATAAAGCACTTTATGATGGGTCCTCATCCTTATGACTAGTGCAGCATATAGTCGCCACTTGGGTGCCTGGCAATCAACATGGATTTATGACAAGGAAAATCAGTGGGCAAAACGGTGTTTTTTTTCATCACTGCAGGATTCACTTAACAACTGTGGCAATAAACAGTGTAAAATTCAGCACAATTCACTTAATGACCACCTAGCTTAGCAATGGCATTCCTGGTCCCAATTCTAGTCATAAGTCAAGAGATAGTTGTAAGGTCCATTTCTCCCCCCACTTTCCATGGACGGAGAGTCCTAACATCTTTTCTTTGGCCTTCCTTGTTTCTCTGCTCAGTCCCTGCCTCAGTCCAGATGTGTGGAAAAATTGTCAAGAGGGATCAAGAAAAAGAGCCAGTTTGCTGCTATGACTGCGTTCTTTGTCCAGAGGGGACAATCTCTCCTAAGTCTTCACCTTAAGACCGGCCGCAAGTCCTCGACTTATGATTGACAACCGGTAACCGCTCAGCCGCTCCTGATTGACTAAGGCATGGCTGGCTAAGCGCAGGCTGTTTGATTCACTCCCATTGGTCGCCCTGCTTGACAGCTCTAGTATAAACAGCTGTCAAGCAGGACGAGGGGCTGATTCTTGTATATAGCTACTGTTTGTATAGTTCCGTTGCAATAAAAGCTGTTCTACCTACCGTATTTTTTGGTGTATGAGACGCACCAGAGTATAAGACGCACCCAGGTTTTGAAAAGGCAATTAAAAAAAAAAGTAGGTATGTAGATAGAGGGATAGAGAGGGAGAGAAAGAAAGAGAAATACAGTAGGTAGGTGGGGAGAGAGGGAGAGTAGTTAGGTAGGTGGGTAGGTAAAGGAATAGAGAGAGAGAAAGAGAGAGAAAGAGAGGGAGAGAAAGAGAGAGAAAGATACGGCAGGGTGGGAAGGTAGGTAGGTAGAGGGATAGAGAGAAATAGAGAGATAAGGAGAGAGAAATACAGTAGATAGGCAGGGAGAGAAAGAAAGTAGGTAGGTTGGTAGGTAGAGCGATAGAGAGAGAAAAATAGAGAGAAATATAGTAAGGTGGGGGGAGAGAGAGTGAGTAGGTAAGTAGGTATATAGGTATATAGAGGGGGAAGAGACAAGAGGGAAAAATACAGGAGGGAGAGAGGGAGGGAGGGAGAGAGTAGGTAGGTAGATATTTCCAGGTGTATTTACCCATGTGCTGGAGAAGGAAATCGCTGACAACCTGTAGCATATAAATCTTTGTGTCTAGGATGGATTTTGAAAGGATGTCTTACTTTTTAAGGTTTCAAAATGTTTCTGAAACTGTCTGAAGATTTAAAAGATTTAATGTGTACGATGTTAGCAGATTACACTAAAAAGAGCAAAGAAGATATTTGGGGGGACATCGATCTGATTTATAGAATTAACTCAGCATATGCCAGAATAAATGAAGTACCCAGAGAGATACATATTAAATTTGTAAGAAGGTCAATGAGGGATGGCATCCTGAGAGCACAAAGAGATGGTCCCTTAATATACCAATAGACTGAGATTGCCATTTTGAAACAGATCCCGAAAAAGATTAGAGAAATAAGGAGGAAATATTCCTTCTTATCAAAAAGATTATTTAAAAAGGGGGTCTGGTTCAGGTGGTTGATGCCCGAGGGAATGTTAGTGTTCTGGGAGGGGGGGAGAGTAAGAATTAAAACAATTGCAGAGGCGGAAGCCTTTCTTAAAAAACATTCCCCAATCCTGGAGGATGAAAATGGAGGAACGGGAGGGGCCACAGCTCCGCCCACCAGAGGTCAGGGAGAGGAAGACACAATTGCTAAAAGACTCAGATCTCACAAATGACTTTTTTCTATATAGTATAACCTTTATTTGGATGTTCATAGAAACAAATGATTGATTGCATGAATATAAAATGATATATTTGTATCTCTTTCTACTTTGTAGGGAAATGAAAAATGTATTGTATTTCCTTTTTTTCTGTATGAAGCCTCGGAGGGGGCCGACACCTCTGACATAGATGTCCTCAAAGTATCTTTTTAATACCTTATACCCCTTACCTGTTTTTAAAAATTTGTAAAAACCAATAAAACTTTTTTTCACAAAAAAAAAAAATCTTTGTGTCTGCAGGCACAGCACTTGACCAACGTAATTCTCATCAATCCCTCTTAGTAAACAGCTTTCAGAAAGGGGGGAAAAGTTTTTGCACTCTGCAAACTTCCCCAAAACGGGCCTGTTTTTTCCAAATGAAAGGCAAGATAAGCCTTGTGGGGGGGAGAGGGGCTTGCAGAGTGCTCTGGGGGAGGGGGGGCAAAACAAGCAAAACACTTTTTGTCAAAAAAATTGCATGCATAGCCTTATGGAGGCTTATAGAGTTCCACCCTGACTATTTTTATTGATATTAACTTTTGTGATTTCTTGTCCCCACATGTCATGACTGCTTCCACCTCCATTCAAGAAAGAACACACTTAAGCATATTCAAAATGATTAAGATTACTTTTACTGAAGAAGAATAAGACAGCAGCAAAGGTTAAGGCAGAAGTGGCTACTTTAGGCGCGAAGCATACATATCAAAGCATAAGCCAAACCCCAATCACCCATGACCCCCACCCCAATGTCCAATACAGTGTCTTCTTCGTTGTCAGATGGGTAACACGTCCAGAACTGTCATCAGAATGGAATGTGATACCGTTACACTTAGAGCTATCACCTCCTAGCCCCATCCACCTCCAGCACACTTAATAACAACATCCCCCCACCCTCCCCATTTCAATGGCAGCCAAGCATGCAGGAAAGCGAAGGCTGACACCACCTGCCATACGCAAAATGGCCACCAGATGGCAGGGTGTTGTTGCTAATGAAATTTCCCATAGACTTTGAAAACTGCTGTTTTCATTTAATTTGAGGTTTATGTCACCCCGTTTTCCCCTCAAGAGAGATTGGGGGCTCAGAGGTGGAACCCATGTCAGATTTTGCCCAAACTCCACCCTGATAATTTTTATTTATATTACCTTTTGCGATTTCTTGTCTAAGAGAGAGCGGGGGCTTCAGAGCACGATCCCACTCGGACATCGCAAGATCTGTACCCTAATTATTTTTATTTCTATTAATTTTTGTGATTACCAGTCCTCACCTGCCATACCATAAATGACCATGGGGTGGCAGTCTGTTATTGGTATCTTTAATGGCCTCTGTTTTCATTTAATTTGAAGGGACTTGGCACCTCATTTCGGCCACTAAAGTAATCAGCTGTCTCAGAATACAATCCCACGTCAGATTTACCTTACTCTGTTCCCTGATTATTTTTATTTATATTATTTATTGTTATTTTTCTTCCCAACCTGCAATGTAAGAAGTGGCCACCAGGGGCAGGTTTTCTTGGCCCTTGCAATTTTCCAGACCTGTTCAAGGATGGTTTTAGCTTAATTTCAGGGGGGTTGCACCTCTAAGACATAAGGGGCCACAGACAACTATCTGACATGCATCCTCATGATTATGTTTATAAATGTTGTTTCCTGCAAATTCTCCTCTTTTACTGGCAGTTGAATATATGAAGGGACGTGGTGGCTCAGTGGCTGAGCTTGTCGATCATAAAGGTCCATAGCGCTGCATAATGGAGTGAGCTCCCGTTACTTGTCCCAGCTTCTGCCATCTATTTGAGCACCAAAGGAAAATACATGGTGGCTGTGCAGGTCTTCTCCATCCTGGCCTCCAGTGCTGGTCTGCTGGTCTGCATCTTCATCCCCAAGTGCTACATTATCCTTCTGAGGTCAGACCTGAACACAAAGGAGCATATCACAGCCAGAACAAATGTAAAAACATGAAGCACAACACCAGTATGATAGTTAAAGAATTGTAAAATTTCTTTTTATTTGAAAGAAGACATTAATTATTTCTATTTAGATAGTATGTGGAAGTCAGAGGAAATGTTTCCAAATGGAAAACGGTCGAATGACTGTAATTCTTGTAACTACCTTCCCTTTCATCTCAATAAATCTTGCTAAAGAGGTCTGTGGGTAACGGTGGTCTTTTTACAATTGCCAAAGTGTAAGATGCCACAGTCCCTGCGTTGGCTGTCTACCAATAACTGGGATTTAACCTGTCCATTCCATAACTTCATCTGGCAAATCTTCCTTTATTGTTAAAAGAACAAACAGGGATTCTCAATTGAAAACATGCTTCAGAGGACTGTCAGAACAGTTGAGGGAGATCCACTGTCAGCTACCCCAATATATAAACCCCTCAGCCTCAAATGCTAAGGCCAACTCCCTTGGTGGGCAGAGAAGAGGAGCAGAGATGATCAGGGGGCTGGAGGCTAAGCCATATGATAATCGATTGAGGGACTGAATATGTCTAATCTAATGAAGAGAAGGACTACAAGGCAGGAGTGAAATGCTACCAGTTCAGGCTGGTTTGCCCAAACTGGTAGTAAAAATGCTATTGGTTCACCTGAACCAGTAGTAAAAAAAAATGCTTTAAAAAGTTTTTAAAAAGTTCAGACAATCAGCTGTGGCTTGGAACATTTTAAAAACTTTTTTGAGCATTTTTAACTAAATGACCACTAGATGGCAGCAAAGGCTTAGACTTTTTCAGCAGCTTCATCCCAGGGATATAGAAGAAGAGGGGTCTTCCATCCCATTTGCACCTTCCATCTTGACTTTTTTGACCTTATTGAGGACACCTTCCCATTGTTGAGAGGCTTGGGGACCCCCACCCTCAGTTCTGGCCCCTCTGACTTGGGATTGTAGCCCTACAGCCGACCCAGAGCTGCTCTGATGGAGATTCTGACAAAATCAGCCCTAATACATCAGCTGGATTGCTCAGCTCAGGGCAGGAATCAGCTCTGCCTGTGGGTGAAATTTTCTCCTTCGGATCCAATGATTCCTTTCAAGCAGCCACTTCTCAAATACCTTTCTTGGGATTTTCCCTCCTGCAGATAATTAAACGGCATTGACTCCACAAAGAACCCTATTATAATGGCCCTATGAGACTGGGCGTCCTCGACACGCTATGCACACGCATGCACATGGCACTGTCCAGCAACACTCAGTCTGGTTGCATTTGGGTGCTTGATGGGAAAAAGTGGGGGAAACTTCCCCTTCTCAAGTGGGAAGGATGAAAGAGAAAGCATGATAATACTGCACAGGTGGTCCTCCACTTATGACCGCAAGGGAGCCTGCCCATGGCAGACATAGGTTTGTAACCATCCAATATCGGAGTGAGCCCCACGCAGAAGAGCCGGAGGATTCCTTTCCCAAAGCCCCCGAAGGCAGGAGCAAAAGCAACGGGTAGAAGCTCAGGGAAGGGAGATGCAACCGGGAGTAATTTTCTGGCAGGGAGACCCATTCCTCAGGGGAAGAGCTTCCATCCTGGGAGTTGAGTTTCTCCTTTAGGGAAAATATAATATTCTGCCTTTTTCATGTTTCCTAAAACATTTCATTCTTCTGGGAGAGGAGTGGGGGGGGGGCTAACCTTCTACCTGAGATATGGAGACAAAGGCTTCTGCTCTAAGGGGCAGCTGAATAAATGTCAGAAAACCCCCACGTGCTCAATAGCCAGCCCCCACCCACCCCCTGACCCCCGTCTTTGGTTTCGGGAGGCTTCAGGGAGGCCTGCTAGGCCCAAAGCAGGGCTTAGGGGGTCGGGCGCATGAGCTGGGAGAACACGGGGGGAGCAAGGGGGAGTCCCATGCATGTGGGGAGGAGCAGAGGGGGTGCGCGCATGTGCATGGGGCAGGGCGCATAGCCTTATGGATGTGGGTGCAGGTTCGACAAGTGAGGAGAAGAAGGTTAGCCATCCCTGTTAGAGGTTATATGAAAGGAAGAAGCACTCAGAAGTGATTTATCTTGGTCTGGTTTTTTATTTTGCATTTCCAAAACGTGGCATTTTAACAGGGGTGTGTAGACTTTCTTTGCTAAATACGGAAGTAAAAAAGCATTAAATAATCCAACTCTTATAAGCATAGGGATGCTAACCTTAATACTTAAGTCAAATCCCTTCAGACTCTCCTGGAAAATGTACCGATTTCCCACTTTTCCTGAGCCTTTCTAAAAAACCCAATGAATGGTTACAGCAAAGTTCCCTGCAAGGAGAGATTTCTGATTGTTTGCTAATAGGAATCACAAACACTGAATTAACACACAGAGAAAGGTATTTTCAGTACATAAAGGAATTTTTAATATTTCTCAATTGAAGAAAAAGTTCCAACTAAAAAAAATCAGGGGGCCAATTTCTCTCTGGTCCTCGTATTTACGACCACACAGAACAGTCGAATGAGGAGCTCCTGAAGCAAAACTCTCCTCTTGTCAATAACACCCCAGAGCTCTGCAGGGAGCTGGAGAGGGAGGAGAGGAGGGGAGCCATTCCCTGGCAGCAGCCCTGACTTGGGCAAAGGGTAGAAGGAGACCCCTTAGCAAGGAAGGGAGGGGAAGAGCCGGGGACTTTTAGGGAGTTTTCACTTTAAATAGGTTGGAGGGTTTGGGGGGTTTGGGGGAGACTGGAGGGGGCCAATGTCTCTCTTGTCTTCCTCTTTCACAGGATTATGGGGCTGGAGATGCAGCTCCAGGGGGAGAAAGGAGAAGATCGCAGCCTCCTCTGCAGAGTTCTGGAGGCAGCTGGGGAGAAATGGGAGCTCCTCATCCAGAGGTTGTGGGCTCTGCTTCCCTGGAGGATTTTAAGAAGAGAGCAGAGAGCCCCTTGTCTGAGAGGATGGAGGCTCTCCTGCTTGAGCAGGGGGCTGGACTAGAAGACCTCCAGGGTCCCTTCCAGCGCTCCTTTCTCTTTTCTTCTCTTTTCTTTTCTTTTCTTTTCTTTCTTCTCTTCTCTCCTATCCTATTCTATCCTCTGATGGGAGGTTGGCCTAGAAGACCTCCATGGTCCCTTCCAGCTCTCTTTTCTCTTTTCTTTTATTTTCTTTCTTCTCTTCTTTCCTCTCCGCTCCTCTCTTCTCCTATTCTATTCTATCCCAGAGGAGGAGGCCTCAGAAACAACCGGAGCCCCATTTTCTGGGCTGCTCCCTCAGGAAGATCACGGCCATTAACACAGAAAGGCCCCTAAGAGTTTCAAGAATTGGTACATTCCAACGACTCTCTGCCTGCCCAGAATCCCCCTGTCCAAGTGGATCAGACTGAAGAAGCCGGTGGGAAGAGCAGCAAAAGCTCTCAGCCAATGGAAAATAAACCCCGTTGCCATGACTACATTTCTAGGCATCCATCTTGAGGTTGTCAAAGAGAGAATAGAATAGAAATAGAAATAGAATAGAATAGAATAGAATTTAGAATAGGATAAGAAGGAATTTAGGATAGGATAGAGAGAAGAGAAGAGAATGGGTAGAATGGATAGGATAACTTTATTGTCTCTTAAAATGTACACTAATCAGCATCCATTCAAATGAAATTTTGTTCCCTAGAGCTCTCAAAGGGTTTCCACCTCCAATACACACGACATAAATGTGACTAAATAAGTGAATAAATAAACGTTATGTGTATAACCACACACACACCTATATCAGATGACCCAGGGAAACAACCCAGTCTAGTTCGGGTGTCTAGATGGACGTGGGGAGAAAAAGGAATCCGGAGCTTGCCAGACGGAGGGAATGAAGCCCTGGCAGAATCTGGGGGTCCTGCTGGAAACCCCTGGAAACCCCCTCCCGGAGGGAGCAACCGCAGGCATGTGGGGTCTCCAACATTGCTTTGAGGTCTAAGTGCATAGAGCTTATAAGGTGTAGACAATCTCTTTGGCCACCGTCATTAAGTGAGTCCGGCTTCTCCCATTGACTTGGATCGTCAGAGGCCGGCTGGGAAAGTTGGCTGGGAAACCTCTGGACCAAGAAGACTTTGCAATCCGATGTGTCCATCGATTATGGACCCGACAGCATCTCTCCTTCCCAGCTGACCCGTCTGCCTCCAATCTCCCACTTCCCCAAAGGAATCTCAGAGGGAATGAAGTGAAGCTGGTCTGTTTGAGGAGAGGGCTAGAGGATCCAGGATGCAAAACAGAGGGAGGGGAGAGGGTGGATTGAGAGGGAGCTGAGTGACCCACTTGATCCCTTCAACCTTGGAGAAAGGTCCTCTCTAGGGTCTGCAACAAACCAGGGCAGCCTTCCTAGTTCTTGGATAGGAATCCAGTTAAACATTCCCTTCCTTCCATTTGTTTTTTCCCCTCCCTCTCTCCTTCCCTCCTCCTCTCCCTCCTTCCCTCCTTTTCTTCCCTCCTCCTTCAAACACCCCCCTCTCTCTTCCTCCCCCTCCCCAAGTCATTTAGCCCTTTGAGGATCATTCTGTGGGCTCAGTTCTCCTGGGAGCCTTTGAGGGGGGGCTTTCCCCCATTTCCCCTTTTTCTTCCCCAGACTTTGCCCGAGATCTCTCGGGGTCTCTCTTTCAGCCCTTGGGACCCTCCATATGGAAAGGTCCACAGGTGCTGGAGGGGGAACCCCTGGCATCCCCCCCCCCAGCTGGATCAAAGGCTATGACATCACAGCACATGTCATAAACGTTGACTGGGCTGTCCTGGCTCCTTTACCTGCCGTTATTGTTTGAAAATGGCAGGTAACTTCCTTCCCAGCATGAAGCACCTGAAGCACAGCAACAGAGGAAGGAGACAATTCAATCCAATCCGATTATCATCTTCTTAGTGTTAGCGGCAATTGGGTAGAGTTTAGGTGCCAGAAGTCTCAGCTGACAGCTAATATTTGGCAGGAAAGATGATGGTGGATAAGTTTGTGTTTTTAAAGTTGTCTGTTTTTCCCCCCAGTGATTCCGGAGACCCAGCCCTCCCTTGGGCCATGGGGACCCCCTGAAGTAGGTGACCTCCAAGACTAGATAGGAGATGAGCCATGAAGGAAAACATGGCTCTTTGGGGTAAACTGGGCTGGAGGGACCCAAATGTCTTCATCATCTTCCTTTCTTTTCCAGGCAAGACCATCCCGGGGGGGCCTCTTGCCCCCAATAGAGCCAGGGTGTCCTCCGCAGAGGACCAACACCCCCTCCCCACCCCCCAGGTAAGCAATGGAAATCTTCTGGGGAAGGTTTTGATGTCCTTTACTGAGCAGGTCATCGTAGGACATGCAGAAGCCCCATGGGAGGGTGGGGGGAGTGGAGGGGGAAGAGATATAAGTATATTCACACCTGTTTTTCTTTCTCATCTTTTCCAGACTTTGGAAACATCAGGGGGGGGGGGACCTCTGAGGAGCCTGAAGGGGAGGGACATCACGTAAGTTCCACATTTTTAACATTTTGGACATTCCTTCTCAGTTCTAAGTTGCTTCTCTCCTTGATTCGTTTCCACCCTTGGCTTCTTGCTCTACCCTGAGTTGCTTTGGGGAATAGCTGGACTCCCTCTTCTTTGGGGCAACCTCTGAGATATGGAAACTGCTATCATGTGTCCCCTGGTCCTTCTCTTCATTCAAGGAGACCTACCCAATTCCATTCATCCTATGGTTTTAGCCTCCCGTCCCCTCATCCTCTTGGTTGCTCTTCTCTGTACTCTTTCTAGAGTCTCCACATCTTTTCTACATCGCGGATGCCCTATTCCAAGGGTGGCCTTCCCAAGACCTGATAAAGTGGTACCAACCCTTCACGTGATCTTGATTCTCTCCCTCTGTTGATGCAGCCTAGAACTGGGTTGGCTTTTTTGGCAGCTGCTGCCCACGGCTGGCTCCTATTTAAACGATCGTCCACTAGGACTCCAAGATCCCTCTCACAGTTACTGCTATGGAGCCAGGTAGCACCTGAACTGTACCTTGGACTTTGGCTTTTCTTGCCTAAATGGAGAACCTTATTTTTTGTTTTCGCCATTGAATTTCATTTGGTTACACACACACAGACATCAAGGTATTCTTAAGTCTTTTTTTTAATTGGGTAAAAAAACGTTTGAGGGAATCAAGGGGCTAATTTCTTTCTGCTCTTTTTCTTTACAGCAGCAGAAGAAGGAAGGATGAGGAGCTGCAACGGGATCCCCAGCTTCCCAGGAAGACCCCAGAGCTCTGCAGAGAGCTGGAGGGGCGGGAGAGGAGGTGAGCCATTCCCTGGCAGCAGCCCTGACTTGGGGAAAGGGTAGAAGGAAACCCCTTAGCAAGGAGGGAAGAGCCTTTAGGGAGTTTTCCTTTGAAACAGGTTGGAGGGTTCAGGGGGAAAACCGGAGGGGGCTAATTTCTCTCTTCTCTTCCTCTTTCACAGGATCATGGAGATGGAGGTCCAGCTCCAGCTGGAGAGGCAGGAAAACAAAATCTTTCTCTGCAGAGCTCTGGAGGAAGCTGGGGAGAAACAGAAGCTCCTCCACAAAATTAAAACCCTTCAGGAACAACTGGACAGGTGAGAAATAGATAGAAGAATCCCTCCCTCCATCCCCTCCATCCTAATTTCTGTCTTTCTCCCCATCATTTGCAGGAATGCCATCATAATGGGGACCATGGTGGAGGAACGCATGGCCCTCAAAGCAGAGCTGGAGGAAATCAAGCAGGAAAACCGGAGGTTGAGCGGGGAGAGGAATTTCCTGCAGAAGACCTTCGGGGAGGGGCTGAGGAGGTGAGAAGCACTTAGGCAGGAGGGAGGAGGGAGGGGAAGCGGACAATGTGAGGACTGGTCATTCATTGTCCCCCTTCTGCTTCTTTCAGAGCCAGAGAGTCCCTCACCCGTCCACCATGGTGAGGGACCTCCCGTGGGAAAGGAGAGGACCCGGAGGAGGCCTTGGAGAAGCTCCTGAGGAAACCATCGAAGGAAACATCTGCCAGGAGCTTCGGGTAGCCTCCTCCCCCCTCCCCCTTCCCCCTCCCCTTCTTCTCCCCCTCCCTCTCTCCCTCCCTCTCCCCCTTCCCCCTCCCCTTCTTCTCCCTCTCCCCTTCCTCTCTCTCTCCCTCTCGCCCCTTCCCCATTTCCTTCCCCTCCCCATCCCTTCTGAGTCCCCTTCATTCATCACCTCGTGGGTCCCTCATTACAGCCGTGTGTCTTAACCTTTCCTGCTTTCATGGTGGGCTTTGTAGGGGTTTTGTCCGATACTGAAGCACTTTCCCTTTTTTAAAAATTTAATTTACTTCCCTACTTTAAATAAATAAATCACCATTCCTGTGAAACCGGTGGGAGGTTAGAAATTTTTACTACTAACAGAGAGATAAAAGTGGGCGGTAGGTATAAAAAGGTTGACTACCCCTGTTCTAGGGTGTTGGCAACTCCTGCCAGCTTAGCATCATCTGCACATTTGGTAGGTTCCCCTTCTATTCCCTCATCTAAGCCGTTTATGAAGACACGGAAGAGCCTAAGACAGAACCTCGTGGTGCCCCACTGCTTACGTCCCTCCATCTAGACGTAGACCCCTGATTGGTCGACAGTCAGAAGCAAATAACTTGTTGGACTGTCGTTCAAGTGTGCAAAGAGGGACCAAAGTTTGAGAAAGCACAACTGTTGATTGCTTCTCTCACGAAGGGTTTTCACAGACCGCAGAGGGGTTGTGGTCGTTGACAATCTGAGGTCTGATTCTGTGCAGAGACTGAACCGTCTCCATTTCTACGGAAAGGAAAAACTGGGAATTCTGGAGTGAGTCTCCGCTTCTCCCAGATGTTGCCATGTTGGGAGGGTTGAGGGAGTTTGCGATGCACCCAATCTCCTGCTTGCCACTATGCACAGGGTGCAGCCACAGGCCGTCCATTCTAGTCAAGACGGAGTGGGACTCATTCCCCAGGTTTTCTCCGCCCACGTCTCCTGGACTCCAGGCTCCTGCTAGCCCAATTTGTTGGGGGAGGAAGCGGTTGCAAAACAACCAATAAGGGGATGGAGAGAGCATGGCGGATCTCATAGAAAATCCCATTTCACAGGACAGGAGCAGCTTGTTCTGACCCAGGCTTCCTTCGATAGCAAGAAGCACAAGTCTTGGTCCCTGCAAAACCTCTTTCCTTTACACGACTGTGAATCCCTTTCATCCACAGTCAGCCAGGCTTGGCAAACAGTCTTTCAGAGGAATGTTTAACAACACGAACCTTATCTCGCTCGGAGAACTGCTAGATAACTAGTTTCCAAACGCAGGGCCACACTTGTCACAATGTCTCTCATAGTCGCAAACAGAATTTTCCGGACCGAATGAATGAATTGTTTCTACATTGTTTACATTGTGGCAACCAAAACTGTATGCCGGATTCCAATGTGGCCTTCCCAAGGCGTTATAAAGTGGTATCAACCCTTTACATGATCTTGATTGTCTCCCTCTGTTGATGCAGCCTAGAACTGTGTTGGCTTTTTGGCTGCTGCTGCCCACGACTGGCTCCTATTTCAATGGTTGTCCACTAATCTTCTCTTCGATAGGCTAGACATACTTGGACAGTCTCTTAACTGGAGAAGGAAGGATTCCGCACACATCCAATAACTGAAGGATGTTTCAGAGAAGCTTAAGATCTCTTTACTGTCATTCCAGTTTCAGACATGGAAGAATGAACACAGCTGCAAGAAAGGAAATTTAGTAAAGCAGAGAGGTTCAGTCTCCCTTGTCCATTTGTCTCTGCCAGACGCAGGTAACCAGGAACAGGAGTTGAAGGCAAAACAGTAAAAGTTTACTACATGCTACAGATGCACAGTGAGTTTGATCTACTAACAGCCAAGGCAAACTGGCACTACGTAAGAGTCAATGGAATTCACGGGGGTCTGGAATTGGGTCTCTTGTAGGGATGTAAGAACTCCAAACTGATGACACGTTTAACCCAGCCTCCATCTTGGCCTGCATATCTCCTAATGCAGAGACCAAGCAATTTGAAAGAATTTGAAAGAATTCCTGAATTATTTCCACTTAGATACTATTCAAGAGTCAAAGAACATATCTACATGTTTCCAAATGGGAAACAGTTGAATGATTGTAATTCTTATAACTCCCTTCCTTTTCACCTCAATAAATCTTGCTAAAGAGAACTCTGTGAAAGTCGTTAAGAGGAATTTGTTGTCCAACAACAAATCTTTGATCTCTCTTTAAAAAAAAAAAATATTTCAGCAATGATTCCTATGGACAGCAGTAAAAGTTTATGTGTGAGAGAATGCATAGGAAAAGTGGTCAGATGGAGTCTATGGGAGCCAAGCTCCAACTCTGTTGTTTGACAATCTCCATGAGAACCATTGGCCATCCCACCAAGCCAGAGAAGGTGGGGGCCTCCAGGTTCTCTTGCTTAGATGTTCTCATCCAAGGAGACCTAGTTAGAGCACCTTTCCCATAGCTGCTCCTGCCCTGTGGAAGAGGCTTCTCCATGAGATCCACCATCCTGTCTCCATCCCCTTATTGGGTGATAAGGACACTGCAAACTGCTGGTTCTTTTCCCCAGTGCATGGGCTAGGTTGAGACTGGAGTCCAGAAGATGTGGGTGGAGAAACCCCACAGGAGAGTCGGACTGCATCCTGAGGAGATGGGGCCCCTTGTGGCTGCACCAGGTGAATAGTTGCAAGCAGGAGATCGGGTGTGTCTCAAACTCCATCAGAGGAGAGAAAGAGGGTCTCTCTCCCTCTCTCTCTCTCTCTCTCTCTCTCTCTCTCTCCAAGCTTGGAAGCCCAGCAATGCCACCCTTGAAGGCCTCACCTGGTGGGTTCCCCTCAGTCATCTCAGGCGGCTTCCAGCCCCAGAAGCCCCAGAAATAAGCCCTCCAGAAGGACTTTCTCCAGGCTCCCAGGAAGCGAGTAGAAGGGAGAAGAAAGAGGAAGTTCTAATTATAAGATCCTGAACATCTCTGGAGACAAATTCCAATGGAGCATGAGGAAAGAAAGGTAGTCCTCCACTTATGACCACAATTTCTGTTACTAAGCAAGATGCTTGTTAACGAAGTTCTGTCTCATTTTACAACATCGTTTGTCACAGTTGCTAAGCAAATGAGTGTGGTTGTTAAGTAAATCATGCGGTTGTTAAAAAAGTCTTATGGTGATTCTATGACCTCCAGGTACTACGAGTGCCATAAATGCACGACAGTTCCCAAGTGCCTGAATGTGGATCTCGTGACTAGGGGTGCTGCAATGGTCGTAAGTGTGGAAACTGGTCACGATTCACTTTTCTCAGTGTAACTTCAGTCCCTAAACAAATTGTCATAAGTCGGGGACTCCCTGTTGTCCTGAAAGCAGCTTTGGAGAAGATTGTTTTCTTCTCCTCTCCTCCTTTCCTTCCTTTTCTTCCGTCCTCACAGCAAAGTCCGGGCGTTGCTAAAGATTCGCCCTCCTGTTGGGAACTCTGGTCCAGCCTGACAGTCCCTGAGCTGCCCGTCTGTGGATCCCTCGGGTGGATCCTCCGTCCCTTCTAGGATTCCGCTTGGCAATTGTTTCTCTGGGACCGAAAGAACAAAATGGAGTTCTGGGTTCAAAACAGGCTTTATGGGGCTGTCAGAGCAGCCTTGGGGGGTTCCACTGTCAGCTCCCCCAACCCCCTCGGCCTCCATCACTAAAAGCGACTCCCTCAGTGGGCAGAGAAGGGCAAGGAAGAGGGTGGAGGGTCCAGAGGCTGAACAAGGAGATGACCGATGGAGGGTCCAGGAATGTCCACTCTAAGGAAGAGAAGGGCTGCAGGGGATGGGAGAGCAACACTTGAGTGACACCCATGGAGAAGAGGGGGCTCCATTCATCCTCTGAAGCCCCTGAAGGCAAGAACAGAAGCAATGGAGAGGAGCCCAGCAAAGGGAGATCCAACCGAGAAGAGATTCCCTGACAGTGAAAATCTATTCATCGGAGGAAGAGTTTGAATCCAGGAAGTTGTGGCTGCCTCATTGAGGGAGGTTTTTAAGAAGAGATTGGAGAAGCTTTTCTCTGAAATTGTTGAGTGCTTCCGGCTTGAACAGGGGGTTCGTCTTGAGGACCTCCAGGGTCCCTTCCCACTCTGTCTATTCCATTCCTTTCCATTCCATTCTATTCTCGTCAATGAAAAAAGAGATTTTCAGCTTTATTATTAATTCAAACAAATTAAACAAAACCATAAAAGCACAGCCTAAAAAGCGTCCATCTCAAGCAAGGTGACCCCCAATGTCCCCTAAACTGCCAGGATCTGTTTAAGGACAAAAAAACGAGAGACCTGAAGGGTGGCCAATCTCCAGAGGACCCAGAGCCAAGCTCCATCCAGAGACTTCCAGGAAGTCAAAGGGAACTTCGGGGCTTCCATCCCAGTCTGGACTCAGGGAGCCTCCTACCTGTTTCCAGGGCATCTCAACTGGGGGAGCCCAGGCTGGCTGCCTGGGGACCCTGGTGGTGGCCCCCTCCCAAATGCCTGGGAAACTACGGAGAGCAGCCGATGCTTCTGTCCAGGATCTCGGGGTTCCCTCTTCTCCCTCTCAACCCCCAACTTCAAGTAGAAGTGAAAGAGAAGCAGGTCAGCTCAGAAGGAGCTCTGAACTCCTGGAATCTTCTTAGTGAGCAGAAGACATCAAAGTCCGTCATTAAACTCCCTGAACTAAGGAGGGTCTGGCACAAGAGTTCCCTCTCCCCCCAAGGAATGCCCCCCCCCGCCCTTCTCCCCCCCTGCCCCCCCTCCCCCAGCCTTCTTTCCTTCCTTCTCCCCATCACTTGGGCACTTTCAGGAAAGGAGATTTCCCACCTCTGGGCCAAAAGGACTTTGGAATCCCATCTTCCCTCCGATTCAGACTCTCCCCTCCCCAGCTGCCCCGCCTGCCTCAAAGCTTCCACCTCCAAAGGGAATCGAGTGGAGCCACTTCCATCCAAGAAAAGGAATGGGCTGGAACTAGAGGATCCAGAAGAGGGAAGAGGGGGAGGGGAGAGGTGGGTTGAGAGGGAGCTGAGTGATCCACTTGATCCCTTTGACCTAGGACAGAGAGAGAGTCAAAGGTCATTTTTAGCGCCTTCAACAAACTACCGAAGTCTTCACTATTTATTTATTTATTTATTTTATTTAGTTTGTCAAACATGTACAAGACGACAGATATAAAGACGAACATGGATCTGAATGAAGGAAATGGATTCAAGCAGCTGGAAGTCTTTCTCTGCAACTGGGGGGAGTAGATTCCCCTCATCTGGCTCTGATTGACAGCTCTGAGCTCTTGCATGACAACTGGCACTTGCATTGGCTGAGTTTGGCTCTCCTGGGCAAGAGCTGCGGAAGGGGACGTCACAATGACGCGGCAGACACTTCGTGGCAGGTGACGGGGAGGGAAAGGGGGAGGGGGAGGGAAGGGGAGGGAGAGACGCCCAGAAGCCAAGAGAGCTGCGTGGGATCCCTTCTGAAGAGAGCAGCCGTCTCTGATTGGCTTGATCCCTGAGGCTTCTGAGTCAGTTGCGCGGATTCTTCTCCCGTCATTGGTCCTTACAAAACGATCCAGAGAGGGAAAGGGGGAGGGGCTTATTGACTTTCACTTTCCTCCCTCCTCCCCCTCCCCCTCCTTTCCCCCTTTGAAGCGGCCCTTCCCCTCCGCCCGGCTGTCTCCGCAAAGGGCTGAAGGCGAAGGGCAGCGGCGGGGTCACAGGGAAGGGAAAGGGCGCCCCCTGGGGGGAGGCTGAGGCAGCGCTCTGGCTGGGCCAGCAGGGGGCGCCCAGAGGCCCCGGGAGCGCTGGGAGGTTGGGGAGCGTCGGGCGGAGCGAAGGGAAAGGGGGGAGTCGGAGAAAAGGCGCCCCCGCCCTCCGCATCCCCGCTGAGCCCCGCAGAGGCTCCGGGCGAAGGGCGGCTCTCTGGGCCCCTTGAATGCGCTTCTCCCGCACCTCCTCCGCCGCCTTTCTCGGGCGCTTTGCCCGCTCCTCTCCCGCTGCTCCCGCTCCCGCTCCCACCCTTCGCCCCCTCTGCCGTAGCCCCAGAAAGGCTGCCCCCCCCCGGCCCACCTTCCGCGCTTCCCCCTGGGGCTCCCCTGCCCTCCGAGGGGCCCTGCAGCCGCTGCAGACGGAGCCCCCACGTGGCCCGGGGGATGAAGCGGCATTGACCTGGCCGCCCCCTCGAGGCCCGCATCCCAGCTGGGAAGAAGCCCGTCCAGGCACCTCGGCGGGGCTCCTCGCCCTCCTGCGGCTTCCCTGCAGGGGCTCCGGGGCAGCCTCCGAGGGCGAGGGGGGGCAGAGGCCGTCAAGTCCAGGCAAAGAAAGGGGAGATGGAGGGAAATGGACGAGAAGTGGGGGAGGAGAGGATCCCGGTCTCCCCCGCTTTCTTCAGCCCCTTCCCAAGGCTGTCTGGCCCTTCCCACAGGGGGCGCCCTTCCTCTCCACCAGCCTCCCCCCCCCATCCCCCCCAGCCTCTGCCGCCCCCACCAAAGGACTCCGCAGCCCCCAAGGCCCCCCCTTGAGTGTTCCCCCCGCCCTTTGAACTTCACCCCCCCCCCCTTCATACGGAGCTGAAGGGCGGAAGGAAGCTGGGAAGGTGCAGCTGAGCCCCTGGAGTCCCAGGAGAGCCTCTCTTCCCCTTCCACAGTTGGATCTGGCCGGGGATGATGAGCAGCGCCTGGGAATTTGGGGCCGGTTGTTGAGGGAGCCTGCCTGGGTGGGTTTTGCTCAACTGTGTAAGGGAAGGTCGCAAATAGGCTGCAGGCCCTTTGTCACAGGGGATCCGGGAGGAAGACTCTGATGAAGGAAAAGAGGGGAGGGGATGGAGGGTGGGGGGAAGGGGGAAGAGAGAGGGAGGGAGGGGGAGAGAAGGAGAGGGAGAGATATAAAGGGGGACTAGTATACATCTATTTCAAGCTATTTAGCTCTCATCAGCTAGCCATACCCTTACTGGGATTTGAATCTGGACAGGATTACACATCAGGCAGTTGTATTAGCCACTAAGCCACAGGCTCTCCTCCTTTATCAGCTGAGGGTATGGCTAGCTGAGGAGAGCTAAATAGCTTGAAATGCATCTATACTCGTCTCCCTTTATTTATTTATCAGCACAAATGCAACACAAATATAACAAAGGCAACATAAAAAATAGCTTTCTGCCTGGATGGCTCCTGGGGTGAGCCAAGACAGAAAAGGGAAGCAGTAGGCTCCCTCCCATATTTGTGTGTGTGTTTGTGTGTGTTATGTTTTTGTGCTGATAAATAAATAAATAAATAAATAAGGGAGACTAGTATACATCTATTTCAAGCTATTTAGCTCTCATCAACTAGCCATACTGGGATTTGAACCTGGGCTGTTTTACATGCGAGGCAGTTGTAATTGCCACTAGGCCACAGGTTCTCATCCTGATCAGCTGAGCCAGGGGAACAAGTATATATATACTGTGTCATATATCTCAACAGATGCCCAGGATCAAAGTCCCCTCTGTAGGGTCCCTTGTGAAGAAGGAGCCTTCTGATGGGTTGGAGCTCTGAAGATCCGAGTATGTCAGGCTGATGTGTATCCAGTTATTTGTAGCTACAAGACAACCCAAAGGGAAGGAGAGGGGAGGGGATCTTTTTCTCCTCCCCCTTCAAGGCAGGGGGCAGAGAGTGAATGCAGATCTCTCCTTCATTGGGAAGATCACTTGGATTTTGTCCCCGGACAGGAGATCCTGCAGAAGCGACACCTTCTCTTGATGTATTCCAGACACTGATGGCGATGCCCACCTCATGGGCACCATCATCCCTGGGCAGGTGGGTGCATAAGAATAAAACATAAAACCCACCAAAACGATAGTAACCATCAAAAGGAGCCATGTGGGGGGCCCCAGAACACCCATTACTCGAAGCTTGCAGCCAGCCAGCCCACAAATGCAAGAAGCATTTGCATAGGAGGATACAACTTTTTAAATAACACAACATTATATCTCATGTTTTTACATTTGTTCTGGCTGTCAGCTGCTCCTTTGTGTTCAGGTCTGGCCTCAGAAGGATAATGTAGCACTTGGGGATGAAGATGCAGCCCAGCAGACCAGCACTGGAGGCCAGGATGGAGAAGACCTGGACAGCCACCATGTATTTCCCTTTAGTGCTCAGGTAGGTCGGCACAAATGTCACCCAGACACTGCAGAAGACCAGCATGCTGAAGGTGATCAGCTTGGCTTCGTTGAAGGCCCCAGGCAGATTCCTGGCCAGGAAAGCCACCGTGAAGCAGATGGCAGCCAGGAAGCCCATGTAGCTGAGGGTGACGTAGAACATGACAACGGCCCCTTCGTTGCATTGCAGGATGATCTCTCCAGGCTGGGAGTGGAGGTCAGAGTCAGGGAAGGGGGGAGAAACTCCCAGCCAGATGGAACAGATGATCACTTGGACAGCAGAAGAAGAGAGGATGATGGAGTTGGCCAAGCTCTTCCCCAACCATCTCTTCACTCGGTTTCCTGGTTTTGTGGCCAGGAAAGCCAGGACCACCATGATGGTTTTGGCCAAGAGAGAAGAAACGGCAACTGAGAAGATGAGGCTGAAGACTGTTTGTCGGAGAAGGCAGGTGGCTTTCCTTGGTTGACCAATGAAGAGAGAAGAAGACAAGAAGCAAAGCAGGAGGGAGACCAGGAGGATGTAGGAGAGGTCCCGGTTGTTGGCTTTGACAAGGGGAGTTTCTCGGTATTTAATGAAGATGATTAAAACAAGGCCTGTGATTAAAAGCAATAGTAGGGCAGAAGAGACCAGGATGATGCCCAGAAGTTCTTCATAAGACAGGAAGGTTACAACTTTGGGGATACATTGGATTCTGTTCCCATTTGGATATTTATCATCTGGACACTTGATGCATTTTTTCACATCTGAGAAACCAAAAAAACAATTTTCTTTAACATTCTGTCCTTTTACCTTACAATAAACCCTTTCTTTGGATAACAGCTGATACGATGGGAAATTTCCAAGAAGAATTTCTTAATCATTTCATTATAAAGAGCATAAGAAGAATATAACTTTTTTGTAAAAATGTAGCTAGGTATTTAAGTTGAGGGAAGTCCTAATTATTTCCTGTATAATGTGTAGAATCTTCATAGGAACCTACTGTACATTATTAGAGATTAGTAATGAATCTTTTAATATTTTTAGACAAACATTCTGAGTCTTGCCACATGGCAGTTAATATACTGTGCTTGGAGGATACCTAAAGTATCTTGTAACATCTGGAAGAAACCTGGAAGGTCCCTTCCAGCTCTCCTATGACTAATTGATTGATCTACATGAATGGCAGAATATTTGTGTAATGAGTTTCCCACCATAACTATCCACAGCACCACATTATGGACCAATGACTCCTTCTCAGTGATCCTCAAGGGGAGGATCCAATATACAGTGAATTGCAAGGTCTTTCAGAATTTGATTTGATTTGATTTGATTTGATTTATTTGGATTTATATAACCGCACCCTCTCCCCAACGGGACCCGGGCCGGTGCACAGGAAGTTAAAAAACACAACAATATCACAATATAAATAGTTAAAATCAAATTAAATAATTATCCCTGTGCTAAAATTTAGAAGTTAAAACATAATCCCATACAAACCCAATTAAAACAATTTATTTTACAGACTGTAGGCTAGGTAGATAACTTAGGCCAAGCCGGCCTGATGGAACAGGAGTGTTTTTAATTTCTGGCGGAAGGTGCGGAGGTCCGTGGTTGTTCTGAGGTCGGGGGGTAGGTCGTTCCAGAGGGTTGGGCCCACCACAGAGAAGGCCCTTCCCCTGGGCTTCGCCCGCTGACATTGCCTAGTGGACGGCACCCGGAGAAGTCCCTCTCTGTGGGAGCGAATCGGCCGCAGGGATGTATGAGGTAGGATGCGGTCTCGCAGGTAGCTAGGTCCCGTGCCATGGAGCGCTCTAAAGATGGTAATCAACACCTTGAAGCGAACTCGAAAGACCACAGGTAACCAGTGCAGCTCGCGCAGGAGCAGTGTTATATGGGAATACCTAGACGTTCCCAAGATCGCCCGCGCGGCCGCATTCTGGACCAGCTGTAGCCTTTGGGTGCACCCCAAGGGGAGCCCCATGTAGAGAGCATTGCAGTAGTCCAGCCGGGATGTCACAAGCACGTGAGTGACTGTGCGAAGGGCGTCCCGGTCCAATAAGGGATGCAACTGTCGCACCAGGCGTACCTGGTGGAAAGCCCCCCTGGCCACGGCCGTCACATGATCTTGCATAGACAGCCGGGTATCCAGGAGGACGCCTAGGTTGCGTGCCCGGTCCACGGAGGCCAGATGTTCGCCCCCTATGGCCAGTGATGGAATCAACTGGTTGTACCGGGACGCCGGAAACCACAGCCACTCAGTCTTGGATGGGTTGAGTTTGAGTCTGTTGTCTCCCATCCAGATCCGTACGGCTTCCAGACATCAGGACATCACTTCAACGGCAGAAGGTGAACCTAACACAATCCATCCAGTTCCAAAGAACTCAGATGTTCCGAGGAAGGTGAACTTAGCAGCACAAGTCCAAACTAAGAAGCAGGAGAGAGATTTCCTCTGCTGTTAGTAAAGCTTGCTCAGTCTGCCACTCCCTCCTCCCATCTCTTCCCAGCCCCTCCTTCAAAGTCCTTTTGATTTACTTCCTTTTAGATAATAAATTCTGCAGGTTGAAAATAAATGTGAAAAACCAGGTGAGCTTCGATCTATTATTTAACTTGGACTTTCATGGAAATGTTCTGGGTGGATCCAGTTCCACAAAGCCTCCCATGTTCCTCAGGGTGACCCACCTTCTTGGGTGGAGAAGGTCCCCTCCGGACAAGGAACGCAGTCATAGCAGCAAACTGGCTCTCCTTCTCGAGCCTTCTTGACAAATCCAGGATGACAACTTTCCGCACATCTGGACTGAGGCAGGGACTGAGCAGAAGAACAAGGAAGGCCAAAGAAAAGATGTGAGGACTCTCCGTCCATGGAAAACGAAGGGAGAAATGGATGGAGACAAGGAGCCTCTGGTCTTCACTGAGGTAGATAGGAAACCTCTGACTCCTTCTAACCAGATGCAGGAGGTAGAACAACTGGCAGGTTCTCCATTTACTTCCTCCCTTTTGCTGTTGGAATTTCATGTTGCAATAAAGGACTTTTCTACTTAATAGTCTAGAGCAGTGTTGGCGAACCTTTTTGGCCCAATATGGGTGCACACACTGAGAACTAGGTGATCATCTGGTTTACGGCCTGCGCGTGCACACCAGCCATTTGGTCTACCGGTTTCTGTCACACATGTGTGCACAAAGACCAGCTGCCTGGTGCGCATGTTCCAGTTCCAGATTTCGGGGGTCCTTGTGCTTTCCTGCCCGCCCACCTGATCCCCATCAGGGTGGCAGGACATCCCCACTGAGGATCCGGTTCTGCAGCCCTGGACAGGGAGAGAAAGTTGGGTGGGAAATGCCCCCTCCCTCCACTGGAAAGCCGGAATCCCTTCCCGGCCTTGGAACAAGCCAGCACAGCCCCCCACTTCATCCAAGGGAGAGTCTCCATGTGTGAGGAGCTGTGGAGATGGGGGCTGGTGGATGTGGGTAAGATGGTCCCCATGGATGAAGGAGGAGGACAGGAGCGTTCCACATAAATCTAAAATGGGGGGTGGAACTGCCCTGCTGTGTAATTTAAACCTTGGAGAAGACAAAGGTGCAAGAAGAGCAAAACTGCAATGCAAAATGAAGGGCAGGGGAATCAGTGGGGAGCTGGGGGCTGCGGGAAAGGTGGGGGGGAAGGAAGAAGGGGAAGGGCGTGGCTGAGGGAGGGGGACATA
Organism: Rhabdophis nuchalis; assembly: GCA_039707465.1. Taxonomy (NCBI): domain Eukaryota; kingdom Metazoa; phylum Chordata; class Lepidosauria; order Squamata; family Natricidae; genus Rhabdophis; species Rhabdophis nuchalis. The sequence goes on along the minus strand of CM077655.1, from coordinate 30,551,650 downwards.
CTTTCTTTTACAACATTTATATTCCCTCCCCCCCTCCATCAAACATGCCTGTTACCCTTGAATATACTCCAAGCCATTTGTCTGCCTTCCCCTCAAAGCCCTGCAATGGCTCGGATTGGAGGGAGATACACACATGTTTGTGGAGGGGTTGCCCAGCGGTGGGGCGGGGGGGAAAGCCAGGAGGTTTTAAGGCAGAGCAAGGGCATTGGGGAGGGGGCAAAGTTGGGCAGGGGGCATTAAGCCAGAGCATCCGAGGTGTCCCCAGCCTTTGAGGGAATCTGGAGGAAGGGGGATCCATCTTTATCCTGGCAGCTGACTTAGAGGGTAAGAGGACAAGGGGGTGGTGTCTGTCCCCCCCACAAGTCCCACCTGAGAGACGCTGGCAGGGGGGCAGTGGTGGGCAAGCGCTTGTCCCCAGCCTAGCAGCCCTCCAGCTTCCCCTCCCAACCCCTCCCATCCAAGGACCAATGAAACCAGGCTGTTTCCTGAAAGGCTGCGGGGGAACCTCGCTTGGCTTCGCAGACCCTCCGAAACCCTCAAGTCCATTTATTATGCCGGGTCTCAAGGGAAGCCCCCAGAGGTTCTCCTGTGGGGGGTCTGGCAGACGGGGTCACTGCAGAGCCCCCAACCGGGCTCACCCCACCCCAAGTGGAGCTATTCTAGGAAGCTCTGCGTAATTAGATGAAAGGCACTGCAGGGTTTTTTGGCTGCTCCGATTGAGTTGGGGCTGGTTTATGGAAGGAGAGTGGGGGTTGCCCCCGGGGGAACAAAACTAGAAGAGTTCCCAGGGTTGGCACTTGTGGCTGTGTGTGTGTGCATGTGAGAGAGAGATGGGGGGAGGGAGGGAGGGAGGGAAAGAGCAATCCATGGGGAGGGAGCTATGGCGTAAAGGCAAGAGAGAACCAGGTGGAGTGAAGAAAGGTGAACATTCAGAGAAGGGTGTCACTCAAAATCCCCTCCCTTGGAGGAAAGGGGGAGGCCTGGGATGCACATGGATCCCGGAGGTGGGAGGGGGAGGGAGGAACTGCACTCTCCTCCAGCCCTCCTGAGGCTCCTCCCATCCCCCATGGGGGCTTTTCCTTCTCCTGGCTGCCCTAGCACCCCAGCCAGAAGTGACACCGTGACAGCCGCCGGGGGGAGGGGCAAAGGGGTGGTAGTGGCCAGGACAGGACAGGGCTACCCTCCCTCCCCACCTGAGCGGGGAACTTGTGCAGCCACAGCCCGAGGCACTGATGTGGATCCATGGTCTTGAGTGCCTGGGGGGCTCCCACACAGCCCCAGAAGAGCAGCAGCAGTAGCCACAGGGGAAACGGCTGGAGTGACCGGGCAGCCATTGCAACCGCTGGTACCTCGCCTCCTGGCCAGCAGCTCCTCTTCCAGCATCTCGGCTGCTGGGGAAGGAGCAGCAGGCACGGCAGCCAGACTTCCAGCCAGCAAATGCTGCCCTGCTGCCACCTGTGCCCCAACCAGCCAGGCGCTCCAGACCATGGATCCTCATCAGAGCCACAGGTTGGAGCTGGGCAAGAAACCTGCTGGGAAGGGAGGGAAACCCTGGCCTGTCCCTGTGCTCTTTTTGTTGGTGTTTTTTGCGCATGCATGCACACCAGGAACCAAAACACTAAGTGGCTCATGCACATGTGCACACTAGAAACAAAGATCATTTTCCTGGTGTGCACATGCGCTCTGGGTGGCTCCTCTTCCACTTTCTGGCACTCCAATGCGCGTGAAGACCAGCTGACTGCCACGCCTGAACCTGGAAGAGCAACTGGTGATGGCTCCATGTGCCAGGAGAAATGGTTCTGTGTGCCACTTCTGCCATGCGTGCCATAGGTTCTCCATCACGGCTCTAGGCTTTGCCCACTTGAAATGGGACCTCAGGCTTTGGCAAACAGAGAAAAGACACCAGAATTTCTCTCACCTTATTGAGCAACTTTAGCTTTGAAAGAGTGTTTGGTCTGATATAAAGACTCTGTCTCACAAAATCCCCCAAAATCTCTTCCCTGGGATCCTCCTTGGGAAGAACCAAGAAGCCGAAAATGAACAGATCTAGTTTCATCTCTCCATTTTGGTCCAAGTACAGATTTTTATGAGAAATATTCCAATATTCATTCTTCTCCAGAAAGGGATGAAACTAGAATGGGAACATCCAGGAATTTGAAAAACAGAAAACTTTGTTTCTTATCCCACATTGAATCTTTCTTCTACAATTGTCTCATCTCCAAATATGGTTAAATAGGATACAAATACTGCCATTGTCTTCATAAGTGAATGAAAAAGTTTGAGAAAACTTCATCAAAATATAGAGAAAATATAATCGACAAAGTTGGTCAATTATAGGGAACCTTCTAGAGCAGATGACAAATAAAATGAACAGAGAAAAAAACATTATCCAGAAACTCTTTGAAAACAACAGGGTGATTCCCAGAAAGCCTGGGTTGATCAAGAAGAAATCTCTCAGGCTAATCTTCTCCCTTGTAATCCTGATGGAAAACTCCTCCAGATCAGAGGTGGGTTCCTTCCTGTGTAGACCGGTTTGTCTCAACCGGTAGTAACTTGGCGGTCTCGGTCACTGGAACCTACAATGACCCAGGCTGGCCATATCCCTGAATCGGTTCTCTCGGCCATATTGTTCTTGCCTTCTGCACATGCGCAGAGCAACTGGCAGTAGAGGCAGCTGGAACCCACCCCTGGCTCTGTTGAGTCCTCAGCCCAGACAGCAAGTCTGGTAACCTTTGAGTCACCGCATTCCGGAACAGATCAGGCAGCTGTGTTAATTGACTGAGACGAGCTGTCTGGAATCTGTCTGGAAAGGAGTTACATGTTGCAATTGCTTGCTAGGAGTTTCCTGCCTGGTAACTCTATATAAGAGGTTGCCAGAGAAGAAACCTTGTCAGTTGAATTCTTGTGCTGTTGTAAGAGTGTGAATAAACGTTCCTGTTGTTTTGACCATGCCTGAGTCGGAATCCTTTGTCTGATCTAACACTGGCGACGAGGATGGGATTCAGGCCGTGGCCTTAGAACGCAACGGGTAACGAATACTTCAACAACAGAGCGCAGCGCAACGCACAGCCTCACCATGGCTATGGCGACAATGCCTCCGTTTGCACCGTTCGACCCGATGAAGGAACAATGGGCTTCCTTCTTAGCCCGGTTCGAGTGCTTCTTGATAGCCAGCGACTACGGCGAACTCGCGCCTGCCAGGAAGCTGAGCCTATTCCTCCAGTGCGGCGGCCCTGAATTGTTCGCTACCGCCCGAACCATAGCAGCACCCGCAGCGGTGCATGAAGTGCTGTGGGACGATCTCCTGGGCCGCCTGAGAGCACACTACGCGCCGGCACCTTCCCGCATAGCGCATCGCTATGCATTCAGGCAATGTGTGCAACAGCCGCAACAGTCGGTAGCCGAGTTCCTGCAGAAATTGAGAGTGACCGCAATTCCCTGCGAGTTCCCTGCTGGCTTCCTGGAGGAATCCCTACTGGAGCAGTTTGTATGCGGCGTAAGAGACATCCGCCTAAAGCGCCGCTTGCTTTCAAAAACTGTCCTGACTCTCGAGCAAGCGGTGGAAGAAGCACGCGCGACAGAATTGTCGGAGATCTCCACATCCGACATGGGCCGCGCGCGCCCTCCTCTTTTCCCCACTCCGCGAGCGTGTCTGGTAGACGAAATAGCGCCGCTGGATGAGCTGGAGGAGGAAGACCGTGGGGACTGCATGAGGGTGACCGGGCGCGTGCCGAATCGCGCATTCACACCGCAGCAGAAGTCCGGGAACTGCCTAGGCTGCGGAGGGGCCCACCAGAGACCAGAGTGCCCATTCAAGGCATCGGTGTGCCGCAGATGTGGCAGGAAAGGACACCTAGCAGCTGTGTGCCGTGCTGCCGCTCCAGCGACAACGCCAGCTGCCGCCTCCAGAACCGTTCCACCAGGACAACGAGGGTCGCAGAAGCGTTCAGGACGCTACCAGCCACAGCTGACCGACTGCTTCGCGCTGGCGGAGATGCCTCCAGCTCTAAGCTACGACCAGGCAGAGAGTAGGAGACTGTCAACAGTGGTTTGCTTAGAGGGGGTGGGGGTAAAAATGGAAATAGATTCAGGGTCCTCTAGATCACTCATGTCCTGGGCGCATTTAGTTAAGCTTTGCCCCAAGCTCAGGAAGCGGGATCTCGGCCCCACGGCGACGATCCTGAAAGACCGCCAGGACCTCACAACCCAATCTGACTCTCAGCTGGGGGCCTCGCCCATCGGAGAACCACCCTACCAGAATAATACTCGCCAGCAAATGTCAACTACCCCAAGCCCGGTCGCCACGCCCCCTCGCCCGGACTTGCTAGGGTCGCCATTGCCGCCTACGGCGACTCCACCTCCGAGGGCAGGCCGCGGTGACGTAGGCGAAGGCTCCGTGTCCCACAGAGAGGAGCGTCCTCAAGAACTAAGGCGGTCAGGGCGGACCCGACACCGCCCCGCCTATGTGAACGACTACGCGTGCGCATGTACTGTGTTGGACAGAGAACCTAGACACATGCGCACTGACTATGGGGGAAGGAGTGTTGAGTCCTCAGCCCAGACAACAAGTCTGGTAACCTTTGAGTCACCGCATTCCGGAACAGATCAGGCAGCTGTGTTAATTGACTGAGACGAGCTGTCTGGAATCTGTCTGGAAAGGAGTTACATGTTGCAATTGCTTGCTAGGAGTTTCCTGCCTGGTAACTCTATATAAGAGGTTGCCAGAGAAGAAACCTTGTCAGTTGAATTCTTGTGCTGTTGTAAGAGTGTGAATAAACGTTCCTGTTGTTTTGACCATGCCTGAGTCGGAATCCTTTGTCTGATCTAACAGGCTCGATCCCACTTAGGAGCCTCAGTTTACTCCTGAGCCCCATTGGCCTTTCTCCCTGCCTCTCCCGGCCAATGTTGCTCACGAGGAAACTGCAGCTAGGCTCTGCCGCGTGTTGCATGCCCGAAAACGGCATGGAGGCATGGGCGAAAGCTGGGAGGGGGATTCAACACATGAGATGGGACCTGGCCAGCTTTACTGTCACAGCAGTAGCCACTCCCCACCTCCTCAGATCAAGGCCACAGCCCCCACCAGCTCCCTTTGTCCACGCAGCTGGCAGGAGCCACAACAGCACCAGTCATGGCTGAGAGCTTCCTTTGCCAGCTGGTAGCCCAAAAGTTCTCACTCTTAAAAGTTTCCAGTGATGGAGCTTTAGGATCCAAACACACTTTAACCAACCAACTGAGGCTTAGTTTCGAAACACAAGAAGAAAGAACCGGTGAGTGACTGTGCCCAGACTGGGGGGGGGGACGTTGGGGGTGGGTGAGTAGGAGGGTAGGAGGTCTCTGACCAAGTGCTGGGAAAACAGGAAGGTGGAGGACCTCGCTTTCCAGTCTCCGGTGAGTGGCTGCATCCAGCCGGGGGATCGGAGGGGGCAGCTGAGCAAGTGCTGGGCAAGCAGGCAGGAGGGAGACCTCGGAGGCTCATTGTCAACCCAGCTTGATGCCCAGTTGGCTTCGGTTGGCTTAACAGTGGGACAAGGGGAGTTGGGGAAGGCTGCTGGGCAGGAGTAGGGTAGGGGTTGGGCGGGCCTGGCCACGAGATGCACATCTTACTGGAGAATGGCAGCTCCAGATCTTGAGCCTTTTAATAAATGGCTCTGCAGAGGAGCTGAAAACCTTCGAGGTTTCTTTGGGGGAGGGAAGAGGGGCAGCATCCCCCCCTCCCTGGGTGCCTGCAGCTGTGGAGCAACTCTGGGCCTTTGCACAGTAAAGAAAAGCTTCTTGCGAGTGTGAGAAGTTGTTAATTTCCTCCACTGTGCAAGGGCCGGGAGTTGCTGTAGGCTCTGAGGCTTCAGGCGCCCAGGGAGTGAGGAATGCTGTCCACCTGCTTGCTCCCTTCAGAAGCAACCTTGGTCTTTTTTGAGGGGTGGGGGGATCCCCAGAGCACCCTTGTTAAGGACTTCCCTTCCCTTGCGCAAGGGCAGAAGGCCCCCCCATCTAGCCACACCCACTGAAGTGGTAGTAAACTATTTTGAACCCCCCCTACTCCAGATGTTCTAGTTCTACTCGATTGTAATGTGAGATGAAGACCTTTTGGAAAGCCTGAAAGAAGAAATCTCCCCCCAGCTCTTTTCTCAGCCTGAGAAGTCAGTGAGGATCCTTCCTGGGCTTCTCTCTCTCCCCTTATGCAGCTGCCGGATTCTGGCTCCAAGGCCTTTGGGAGCTGCCCCCTCCCTCCCCCTCCCCTCTGCAGAAACTCCTCTGGCTGCAGAATTGGGATCCCTCCGATTTTCTTCTCTTGTCCCCTGATCTTCTCCTGCCCCCCCCCTTCTCCCCCCTGCACAGTCTCAGTGGCTGCTTGGAGGGGGGGGGGAGATTCCTGGTTTTGCAGGGCTGAGAGGAAAGGGGGAAGGAGGAAGAGGCCCTCCAAGGCTGCCCCCCCCCTTGGCCTTTCTACAACCAAATTCTCTCCCCAAACAGAGGAACTCCCCCCCCCCCCCCCCCAATACTGCAGGGCAAAGCAGGCTGGCCCCATAACTGGGCAGTGTGTGGGGGGAGAGGCTGCAGCAGTTATGGTTGGAAGTGAGTGAGTGAGTGAGTGAGTGAGTGTGTGTGTGTGTGTGTGTGTGTGTGTGTGTGTGTGTGTGTAATGGCCGGTGTCATCTAAAGGAGTTTTTGTTTCAAGTGGGTCTCTTAGCTTTGGAAGGAGGAAAGGAAGGGATAGAATGACAAGATAGAAAGAGAAGAAAGAGAGAGAGAGAAAGGAGAGAGAAGAAAGAAAAGAAAAAGGAAAGAAAAGGAGAAGAAAGAAAAAGGGAGAGAGAAAGAAAGAGAGGGATGGAAGGAAGAGAAAGGGAGGGAGGGAGGGAGGGAGAAGAAAGTGAAAGAGTTATAATTGGATGGATGGATAGATACATGGAGGGAGGGATGAAGGGAGAGAGAGAGAAAAAGAGAGGAAGGAAGGACATAAACTCTGGCTTCAGAAGACTCCTTGAAACAGCACAGCTGGTTGGAAGGGACCTCAGAGGTCATCTAGTCCAACCCCCTATTTCCAGCAGACGACCTTATATATCCGTGATAGGGAACCTAGGGCGGCACATGGAGCCATTGGTCAGGGCACACAAGACGCTGCCCTGTCAGCTGGTCAGTGGTCATGCATGCACTGGCCAGCTGAATTTTCTGAAGCCATTCTTCACCCTCCCACAGGCTCCAGAGGCTTTATAGGAGCCTGGGGAGAGTGAAAAGAGCCCCCCCCACCGAGGCCCTCCGGAGGCTTCATGAGCTTCCCTGAAGCCTCCAGACCGTTCAAAACGACGCTCCGAGTTCTGTCGGAGCATCATTTGGAGTGAAGCCTCCTGAAGGTCCCTGAAGCCTCCGGAGGGCCTCTTGGTGGGGGGCGGAGGCTGTTTTCGCCCTCCCCAGGATCCTATAAAGCCTCTGGAGCCTGGGGAAGGTGAAAAGAGCATGTAACAAATGGGGGGAGGGCCATGGCCAGCCAGTCACATGACCACCAAGCCACACCCACCCAATCACATGACCACCTAGCCACACCCACAGAACCAATAGTAAAAAATATTTGACTCCCACCCCTGGATCCAGCCCTCTTCCAATCACTGACTCCTGTTACACACGAGTGTAAGATCTGCTCACTGTTATTCCAGAGTGTCACAGGTGGAAAAAGGAATCCAGTTGCAAGAGAGGAGATTTTAGCCGAATGAGAGAGAAAAACAGGATAAAAGGCTGAGCTGTTTTAGAGCTGAGCCAGGAAAGCAGAGAAGTTCAGTCTCCTCTTCATGGATTGTCTGAATGCAAAGACTGAGCAGCCATCAGTCAGAGAAGCTTCAACTGGGATTCCTGCAGAGAGGAGGGGTTGGGCTAGATGGCCTCAGGGTCTCCTCCCAATTCACAAAGGTTGTCATGCCACAACATGGAACTCTTGTGCTATTGTTGCTCCAGCCACACTTAGTGGCCTGGGGCAGAGAAGCCTAATTTCTATGGTCTGAAGCCAGACTCCATTTTCTGTCAGCCTTTGGAGAAGACGGAAGCAGCCGTTGTGACCGAGACCCCTGGTCATCCAGAGACGGCCTCCGTCCCTCACACGGAGCATCGCTGGAGAGGTTCCAGCTGCTCCTTTGCTGGCTGTTAGTGAATGCTGCCTATCTCGTCTTTCTATTTGATTTCCACTCTTTGCATCTCCTCAGTTTCACCTGCCCTTTTCTCCCAATAAAGCATCCAGATCCACGCCAGGCTCCCTTTCATTGGAGGAGAATAGGGGGGCTTAGCTGCCTGTCCAGCTGCACACAGACCCACCTGCAATGGGGACGGAAGAAAGGTGGAATTCCACCAGGCTCATCACAAACCCACAAAAAAGGAGATTTGTTAAAAAAAAGAATACAGCATTTTCAAATTAGAAGTGTTTAATATAAAAATGCCATGGAATCTACTCTTTGGAACCATTAATTCCCTGAGTTATTAAATTGGCCAGTTCTGTTGAGATGGTTCCCCTCCTTCTCCTCTGGATTCCTTCTCCAAAGGATCTAAGATTAATGGATCCATATCGGGACCCCCATACCTGCCACGGCTGCAGCCTTTGAGACCCCAAGATCTTTTCTCCCTCCTTCCTTCTCCTCTTCAGTCTGGAGGAATAGGCGGCATTCAAGGCCTGGGAAAGAGTCTTTATGAAACTGTAATATTGGTATTCATTAATCTTCTGTCCCATTTCCATTGTCCATCCAGTGGGGCTTTCTGGGTGCATCTTCTGCGGCCTTTGAGAGAAAAGACGTTCTTTGAAAGAGAACAGTGGAAATAATGATCTTGAAACTTTTCATCCAAAAAGAAAAAAGCTTCATAGGCAGAGTGTTTTGGCCTTTCTTTTGCCAGATAAGCAAAGTTCCAAATACTATGGATGTATGTGAGAAGTCTGTGCTTGTTCATTTCATAGGCTGCAAAACTTGTGAGGATCCAGACTTTCCCTTCAATGGGTCCTGGGAGACGCATAAATGTTAAATGGAAAGGAAGAATTCTCTCCCAAATGGGCTCAACTTCCATGAAGTGAACAAAGACGTTGACTTGTCTCCACTTAGAGAGGGAATCCCTGAGGGCTTCTGCATGTCCAGTTGTTGACAATCGTTGTGATACAACCACACAAATTCCACTCCTGACAAGCACAGGAGGGAAAATCCTCATGAAATTCTCTCCCTTCTCTGTGTCTGAAGCAAAGAGGCCAATCAGGGTCCATCTGAAATGGAGGAGCAGCTGGACAATTGCTGGGTACTGGAGTCCTTCTTTGGGATTCATCTGGTGGAAAAAGGGGAATCGACTTTTATCACTCAGAGCCTCTGAAGCTGTTTGAAAATTGATCTGAAAAATGAATTGAAAGGATTAGAGCCCTAATGGGGAAACTGAGGAATGCAGAGCCCTCTCTCACGGCCCCCCAGCAGCCCCAGCCCAGCTCCACTAGCATCCACATGCAGGCGCCCCTCCTGTAGGTCAGATGGTTATCAGGCCTATTTTGAGGACCAGGGAGGGGGACGCCTGAGTATGAAGTGGGGGGGGGGCTTGCATTGTGCAGGAAACTCTGGAGGGCTGGAAGTGAGTGTGAATGGCCTCCACCCCCCTCTTCCCCAGTGCTTCCTGGCTCAGTTGGAGGCTTCCTTCGGCCTTCAAAGAGTTGCAAGGGCTTTATTTTTTATTTCTGCTTCCAGGTTGGTGCAGGAGGCTTTCCAGGGCCAAAATGGGTACAAAAAGTCCAGGTTTTCCTGTTTTGGACAAGGCCATTCACACTCACTTCCAGCCCACCAGAGTTCACTGCTTCAGGGCAGAAATGAGAGCCTGTCCTGTGGAACCCACTGCCACTTGGGCAGAAAGGACAATGACAATGAAGAAGAGGAGGAGGAGGAGAATGAAGAGGCTTTACAGGAGGTGGCAGGGAGCAGGTCAGGTGGGGCTGGTTGGGGAGGGGGCAATCATGGTGCTTAGGGGGCAGCAGCCTCTATGCTCCGACTGTGCTGGGGGGGTGAATGAGAGGCCCTGCTTGAATGGGGAGGAATGTACCCACACACCCTGCCTCTCTGTCAGGTGTCGCCCACACCATTGGCAGCAGTTTCGGTGCCCTCACACACAAAGACACACAGACACACACAATTGGATTGCTCTCTTCCCCTCCCTGTCTCTCTCTGGCACCATTTACTTGGAAGCTGCTCCATGAGACAAGAAGCCGAGAAACAAGAGAGGAGAGAGAGGTTTGCAAAGTCAGGGAGTCCTTGTTGCAGGAAGGGAGGGAGAAGCAGGAGGGACCTGAGTGGGTTGGGGAGGCCTTGAGGGTCTCTTCTATCACCAGGACCCCCATGGCCTTCCCCACCCTCAGATTCCTCAGGGGCACATTGGGATTCTTCCATTGGGAGCTCTTAGGAAAGGATCCCCTCCTTGTGGGTTGCAAACAGCTCTTTCCAGTGGAGGAAACAGGACAAAGCAAGTGGGGGGAAAGAGTTTCCTTTGCTCTATTTCCAGTCTGAAGGAGACCCCGTCCCATGTGGGACCACAAGGCTGCCCCTCCCATATCATTCCACCACCACCACCACCAGCAGCATGGCTCCCACCCAGTGGCTGAGCCCAGGCTTTACCTTTGCAATCCCCACGGACTGAAACTGCAAAGGAAGACCAAAGTTTCTGGATGGCAAAGTTCTTCTCGCTGAAGGGGAGGCCAAAAGCGAGATGCACAGAAGCCCCAGGAGGGGAAAATGGAGCCTCTGCCTCAGCTTCTTAGCTCAGGCAAAGTGGAAGACAGAGCCATGTCACCTGGCACACGCGGCCTTCCCCTGTACTCTTCTGGTGCACACATGTGTGGGATGATCTGCTGGCCTTTGCTTGCATGGCAGTGCCAGAAACTGGAAGAGCTGGTCTTCCTGAGGCAGGGCATAAAGCGATTTTTAGACATAAGAGTGAAATGAGTTGGGGTCAGACTGGATGATCTTTAGTCATCTTTATCTTTACGCTTTGTAAGGCACAAATAACATCTTTGAGACAGAAAGCTGGAACTCAGGAAATTCAAGAGTCAAACCACAAACACCTGCTTGTAAGTAGGTGGAGTCAGTTGGAAGTCCAAGCCCCTTGCAAGTCAGACAGAGGGCTTAATCACATAAGTCAGAATGGAACTGGGGTTTCCTGCATGCTTCTCTGCCGAGCAATAAGGAGCTGAACCAATCAGAGAGGAGTTAAGTATTTCCTGTGATGCTCTCTTTGTCAAAGTAGAAGAATGAGTGTTTGCTATCAGAAGACTGTTCAGAAGTTACATGCTGGCCTTTGACTCGCTTTCTGAACCTGGCAGCCATAAATAAACTTTTCCTGATTCTGAGAAGTCCAAGCCTCGTTCTTTCCTGCAACATTCCGGTTTCTGCCACTACATGAGCAACAGCCAGGTGATCGTCCTGTGTGTGTGCCAGGGGTGGGTTTTAGCTGGTATGCACAGGTATGGGCTTACTGGATGGTGAAATTTAGTGTGGCTTCCCGTACCCATTCTTCCGGAGGCCCCACACCCTCCCCTGGCCTGCCCCCCCATCGCTCCCCCCATCCACCCAATGCTTTCTCCACCCACCCACTTCCTTTGCCCACCAAGCCAATGCTCCGAGGCTGCAGACAGCTGGGGAGGTGGGGGGGATGCTTCCCGTCTGCCTGCCCCCTCCAGAAGTAACTGGGATGCCCTGGGATGGTCAGCAGCCCATGTACCACTGCCATGTGACCACTCTGGGGGCGCAGCAACAGGATGTGAAGAAGAGGCTGTTCAGCAGAGGTCAGTGGGTTGGCGGGGAGGTTGCGCAGGGCTGGAGACGGCAGGGAGGCTGGACATCGAGGTCACCCTGAGTTCCTGCCTGGGTGGCTGCTCTTTTGTACCCCATTGCTGGCAGCAGTTGGCTTTCTTTTGACGATCCTTCCCCTCCGGGCATCCAGGCACGCCCTGGGTCAGTCAGCAGCCTGCACACTGCCTCCATGTGATGCTCTAGGGGTGCAGCGATGAAGGATTGCTCGGAGAATGCCAACTGCAGCTGGGAGGGTCCCCAGGTGGGAGGGGTGGGGGGAAGATTTTGCAGGGCTGGAATGGAGGAGGCAGGAAGGCAGGGGCCGAGGCTAAACCCCCCACACCTGGAAAAAAGAATCTCCAACCATCCCAGAACTGCGCCCGCGAGGTAAGGGAAGCAAGTCCTGGGAGAGACCTCCCCTCCCCCTCCAGAGAGCCCAGGCGGAAAGAGAGGAGGGGGAGGGCTGGTTGGAATGAGGGCGAGCAGGCGGTTTAGTGACCCACTTTCTTTGCTCAGGCGGGCGGAGAAAGGAAGGAGGCACGCGATGGCCGAGGGCGAAGGTGGCCAGGATGCTTTATCCCACGCCTCCTTCCTTTTTCCACCTGCCCGAACGAACAAAGGAGGCGCTGAATCCAAACTGCCCACTCGCCCGCCTTCCAACCAGCCCTCCCCCTCCTCTCTTTCGGCCTGGGCTCCCTAGAAGGGGATGGGGGGCTCTTTCCAAGACCAGCTTCTTTCCTTCCCTCCTACAGCTGGCAAAAGAGGCATTTTCACAGCTACAAGTTGATCATGCCCAGCTGATTGGCAGTCACATGACCGCCAAGCCGCCCCCACCCGATCACATGATCACCAAGCCACTCCCACCCAGTCACATGTCTGCTGAGCCACTCCCACAAAAAGGCCACACCTACCAGAATAGATTCTAAAAAAAATTTAAGCCCACCACTGGCATGGGCGCCAGAGACAGAGCTGAGAACATGCACCCTGGGCAACTCCTCTTCCAGATTGCATCCCTGACAAGAGGGCTGAAAAGGTTCACCCTCCATGCCCTCTTCCAAGGGAGGTTTTTCCAAGGCTTTATAAAGCGATACCAATACTTCCCGTGATTTGGATTCTCTCCTTCTGTTGATGCAGCCCAGGATTGCAATGGCTTTTTTTGGCTGCTCTCACACATTCCTGGCTCACATTTGCGAGATTGTCCCCTAAGATTCCCAGATCCCTCTCACAGTTCCTGCTATTGAGCCAGGCTTCACCTGATCTGTACCTGCACATTTGGTTCTTCTAGCCCAGTGGTTCTCAATTATTTTCTGTCAGGCCCCCCCTAGGAAGAAGAAAACATTTCGCGCCCCCCGCGCGACTGTAAATAGTATTATTTGTCTATAAAATTGTTAGTACACCTCTGCATAACACTGTATCCTTATTAACGTATAAGAGAATAAAAAAAAGAAAGAAATGTGGATCAATTTACAACAAAGAATAGCTTTATTAACTGTAGCAGAAAAGATTTAAAGTGCATTAAATCCTTAATTAAACTATAAACATTTTTTGATTGGACATGTCAAACCATGTGACCGGGTGGGAGTGGCCAATTTGGAAAATGTGAAACTCACTTAACAATGGTCTTGGTTAGCAACCAAACTTTTGGGCTTAATTGTGGTCATAAGTTCTCTCTCTCTCTCTTTCTTTCTTTCTTTTTCTTTCTTTCCTTCTGTCTTTCTTTCTCTCTTTCTCTCTGTCTCTTTCTTTCCTTCCCTCTTTCTTTCTCTCTCTCTCTTTATTTCTTTCTCTTTCTCTTTCTTTCTCTTTCTCTCTTTCTTTCTCTCTCTTTCTTTCTCTCTCATTTTTTCTTTCTTTCCCTCTTTCCCTCTCTCTTTATTTCTTTCTCTTTCTTTCTTTCCCTCTTTCTCTCTCCCTCTCTCTCTTTCCCTCTCTTTCTTTCTTTTTTTCTCTTTCTTTCCTTTGTCTCTTTCTTTCTCTTTTTCTCTGTCTGTCTTTCTTTCTCTCTCTCCCACTTTCTTTTTCTTTCTTTCTCTTTCTCTCTCTCTTTCTTTCCCTCTTTCCCCCCTCTCTTTCCCTATTTCTCTTTCTCTCTCTCTCTCTCTCTCTTTCTTTCTTTCCCTCTTTCTCTCTCCTTTTCTTTCTTTCTTTCTCTCTTTCTCTTTCTTTCTGTCTCTTTTCTTTCTCTCTTTCTCTCTCTTTTTTCTCTTTCTTTCCTTTCTGTCTCTCTTTCTTTTTTCTCTCTTTCTCTCTGTCTGTCTTTCTTTCTCTCTCTTTTTCTTTCTCTCCCACCTTCTTTTTTTTCTTTCTCTCTCTGTCTCTCTCTCCTTTGTTTGCCCATCTGTTACTCTGTGTGTGTGTGTGTGTCTGTCTCGCATTCAGGCACTTAAATCACTCATTCTGTGTCTCTGTCTATCTTTCTCTCCCTCCCTCCCACTCTCTGTCTCTCTGTGTGTGTCTGTCACTCTCTGGTTCCCCCCTCCCTCCCTGTCTCTCTGTGTGTCTGTGCCTCTCTCTGTCTGTCTGTCTCCCCCCCCCCCCCCCACAAACCTCCTCAGCTCCTGGAAGCAGCCTGACCGGCCCGCCAGCCCGCTGGCTGTATTTATTCGCTCGCTCTCTCACCCATCCACCGGACGAAGGAACCTGGCGTCCGATGGGTGAGCAAGCGAGCGAGCAACCGCGGCAGCGGGCCAGCGGATTGTTGGGCGCTGCCGCAACTTTCCTTACCCGCCCGCCGGCCAGTCGGCCACAGTTACTCACTCGCTCGCTCACCCACCGGACGCCAGCTTCCTTCGTCCGGTGGGTAGGTGAGCGAGCGAGTAACCGCAGGCGGTGGGCAGGCAGGTTGTTGGGCGCTGCTGCAACAAGTTTCCTTGCCCGCCCGCGCTTGCTTGTTTCGCGCTCTGCCAGGGGGCTGCCCCCTCCTCCTTCGACCTCACCTTTCCACGCTGATTGGCCCGAAGCGCATCCTCTTCCTTATCCCCGCGTCCGCTTTCTGCCTCGTCCAGCCTAGTGGTGCTCAAGAGGCACGGCTTCCGGCTGCTCCTTCTCTGACGCCTTTCTCAGTCGCCTTCGGGCTTTACCTACAGCCGCTGCCGCCGCCGCCGCAGAATGGGCCTGGGATGCCAAGGCGGCGGCGGCGGCAGTATCGGTCTTTCCGGGTGTGCGGCTCCTGACTATCGAACGCGCCCCCCTTTACGGAGCCTCGCGCCCCCCTGGGGGGGCGCGCCCCACTATTTGAGAAACGCTGTTCTAGCCTCAGTGTAAGACTTTATTTTTCTCTACATTGGATTTCCTTTTGTTAGATAGGCCCAGGGTTCAAGTCCATTTAGATCCACCTGGACCTTCAGCCTGTCTTCTGGGGTGTTGGCTATTCCTGCCACTTTAGTGTCATCTGTAAATGTGATGAGTTCCCTATTTATCCCCTCATCCAAACCATTGATGAAGATGTTGAAGAGTCCTGGGCCTAAAATGGAGCCTTGGGGTCCCCCACTGCTTGTTTCCCTCCATGTAGACAGAGTTCCATTGAGGACCACAGGCTGAGTCCATCTGGGGGTGATGCTGTCTATCCCACATATTTTTAGCTTATCAAGAAATAAATGGTGGTTTATTTTGTCAAAGCCTTTCTAAAATCGAAGTACTGTATACTATGTGCACTGCATTTCGCTGGCCCACTAATGTGGCAATTTTTGTCAAAGAATGAAATGTTTATTTATGATCTGTTTCTGGATCCTTCATTAGTTGAACTAAGTTGTCAATATCTGGACTGAATAACAAGGTTTCAAATATGCCTCCTTCCCTTCCTCCTTGGGAAGTATCAATCCTTCTTCTCATGGCTCCATTGAGCCCAAACCTCCCTCTTAAACAAGGACCTGGAGAAAGAGCTTGGATCAGGGCCAACAGGCTGAGCTCCATTTTGAGGGCAATCAATTTCCTATTTCTCTGTTAATTATGACAAATGCAATAACATCTAGATAGCCAGCAAACCTTTGTTTACTTTGCTGTTAAAGATGAGATATTTTATGACAAATTTGTTACTAATATTATATTATTAACCTATGCATTAATTCTTATAAAATCTATATAGCTGTTCACTACATAAAACCTTCTGGTTCTTCTGCAAGGAATACATTTTTTTCAAGTTTAATTAAGAGGAACATGGCATAAATTTCAGCCACAATATCTGCTAGTCTATTTGGCCTATAATTGCTAGAGTCATTTTTATTCCACGTTTTAGATAGATAAAATGCTACTATTGCCAACTTCTATCCAACTGGATAGGACAGGCATTATTTATATGTGGAAATGAAAATGCCAATAGAGTACACAACAACCAGGGATATTTTTTGATCAGTTAAATAGTTGGTAGAATGTCTTCTCCAGGGAATGTATTGCTTGCATTTCAGGCCTTTTATGATTAATCTCAACTTGGACATAATGGTGTAAAATATTGACATTTTTGGTAATATGGAGAAAAGCAGCTCTTGAATTCCATGGAGAAGACATGATTGCATCTATTGCTCACCCACTGGCCGGCCTAGGGTAGTCTCTCTGTCTATGGGTTTTTAAATGTATACTATATTTATTGGATGTTTTTAGTTAAGGGGATTTTAGCACAGGATTGATTGAGTTTAATTCGTTTTAATTTGTATGTATTTTGTATATTTTTCGTTTTTTAATTTCCCTGTGCACCGCCCCGAGTCCCTGTGGGGAGAGGGTGCGGTCAATAAATGCAACTTTATTATTATTATTATTATTATTATTACCACCACCCACCCCTCACTTTATCAGATGGAGAAAAACACACACAAACCTGTGGGACTTTGTAGGTGCCTCCTAATGTTGATGCCTGGCTGGAGATGTCCCTGCTAGCTGCATCAAGAAGAGCCAGAAGGTTCTCCTTCCTTCCACAGCCGTAGTTGGGGACATTGGCTTCTCCAGTGGAGAGAATGTCCAGCAAGGCATCGGAAGTGCGGAAAGTGCTCCAATAGTTGTCATGGATGTTGTAGCCCAGTGTGAGATTGTGCAGGAGCCGGGAATTCTTGTTGACTGTTTGGATGTTGAAAATGTACATTAAGCCACCTGGAAAATTATGAGCATTCCTATTGTAAAGAAAAGTTATTATAATGGGCAGCAACAAATACTGTTTAAAAATATATAATCGTCCATAAGCCTCCTGAGCCTTAAGCCAACATTGATTCAAAAGCAATGATCAATTATACAAATAAGGAAATGGGCTGAGGTACAGAAACTACAACTGATTCCGCCACTACTTTAAATAACATTTATTATTCAAATGATAAATTAAGGACTGAACTGAGAGAGGAAAATAATCTGCAGCCTTTCAGCTTTTTTTCAGATCCCTTTTTGAGTCTCTTTCACAAAATCAGACAAAAGAGAGAAACCATTGAAATCAAAATCATTGAGGAAATTAGGAATATCCTCCCAATATAGGAATAAATGAAAAATAAAAAACAGAAAAGAAAGAGAGTGTTAGAATGGAGGGAGGGCAACTCCATCACCCTGAATGACTTACTGATCATTGAAAACAAACTGAAGAGAAGGAGCCACGTTGAAAAGCAACTTTATATGCAATGTTTCCTCTCCACTGGCGACTATAGCAATGAGATGGTCTCCTGGGCTGTAAAAGCTCTGTGGTTGTTTTCCATCCTGGTGCTCCAAACTCTGCGGGCATTTCATCCTCATCTTCCCAGAGACTGGATGGGACACCAGCAGCATCAGAAGCAGAAGCAGGAGGTCCATCATTCATGGGGTGAATAAATTGATCCCTTTCCTGTTTCTAAAGAAGAATTGGAAGGATTCAAAGGATTCTCACAAGGTGGAAAATGATCCAGTGTCTTTCCTGATTGAAACACAGAGAAACACTCAGCTTCACCTGGAAAGGAGAGAGACGGACATTCAAGAGCACAGACCCTGCCTGTCTCTAAACTCCCTATTTCTCTGCCCAAAGTCTCCCCTGGAGGATTCGGCCAAAGAGCAGAGCTGAACCTTTGATCATAATTCTCCCTCTCAGGAGGGATCCCTGGAGAATCCAACCAGTTCTTGGACTCAAAGGTTGTTGGGAAATTCTCTGGAGGGAAATGAAAAGGAAATAATCCCCATGTGGCTCATAATAACAGGGGCAGAGATGGGATTAAATCCCTCTTCTAGTTTGAGAGGTTTGGGGGTCTCCATGCTTGAAACTGGCCCCAGAGGGAATACACAGCACCTGTGGCTGGAGAAACAAATAAATCTGAGATTTGTTTGCGTAAAGACAAAAGGGAGGGGGGGCACTTAATGACAGAGCATGTCACAGATATGAAATAGCTGCCTGTTGAGTTGGAACCAAAATGTTGGTTATGTTATTTTGAAAGCTAATCCTCAAAGGCACCACCACAAAAGGGCTGATGAAATAGTGCAGCCAGTTTCTAAGAACAAAATCAACTTTAGTGAAAAACTAGTTACCAGAAGTTTGCAAAGTTAAAAAAAAACCATAAAGACAGAAACACAGAGAGAAGTTAGAAAAAAAACCAAGTGAAAAGAGATGATGAAATCCAGGCTGCCTCTTACCCCATGGATGGATGGATGGATGGATGGATGGATGGATGGATGGATGGAAGGAAGGAAGGAAGGAAGGAAGGAAGGAAGGGAAGGGAGCAGAGGTGGGTTGCTCCTGGTATGGACTGGTATGGGCGTACCAGTAGCAGAAATCAGCCATATGTTTGCATAATGGTAGATACCCCCCATACTGGCAGGGTCCCCTGGCCTGCCCCCATTTGCAAGGCCCTTCTCAAAGAGGAGGAAGTAGGTGTGGGGCTTATTCAGATGAGCCGAGGCAAGAGCAGCCTTGAAGCCCCCTCCACTCCAGCCTCGGCTCCTCTGAAGAAGCCCTGCGCCCCCTTCCTCCTCTTGGAGAATTCTTGGGGGAATTTCCTGACCTTTTGCCCTTCTCAAAGAGGAGGAAGCGGCTGTAGGGCTCCTTCAGAGGAATGGAGGCTGGAGGGAAGTGAGGCCTCCACTCAGTCTTTCCAAGAGAATGGCCATAAACAAGATTGGGAAATGTACAGCAGGCGGTCTTCTGGCAGCAACATCTCATCTTAGGGACTAGCATCAAGGGGAAGATCACTTTGAAAAGGCTTCCTCTCCCACCAAGGCGAGGCGAGGACTGGCTGGGAGGGGAGGGACAAGGAGAAGCCAGGCCAGGTGCCTCTCCAGGTGAGTGACATCGAGTTGGCCATGCCTACCCAGTTACATGACTGCCAAGCCAGTCCCACAGAATAGGTAGTAAAAACTTTTAAAACCCACCCCTGGCTCTGCCCCTAAGGCCAGGGATGGGCAGGAGGCCAGCATTGGGCCAGGACTGGTGGGGGGACCTCCAGGAAGCCTCCAGGAGCAACCTGGCCAAGGAGAGGAAGCCCTGCAGCAGCCGCCCACAAGGAAGAGCTCAGGGAGGCTGGGCTGGGCTGTGGGGTCCTCGGGAGCTTGTGGGCTGGGCTGGGCACTCTTCCTTAACTGCCTGTGGCTCTGGACAGCCTGTGCCACCATTCTCCAAGTGGCCTGGCAGGGATGGTGAAGCTCCTCTGTTGGACTTTGGGGGTCACCCTGATTTCCCCTTCTTCCCCTGGAGACCTCTGGACCCCCCCTCGAAGCCTTCCCTTTCCCCCCCCCCAAAGGAAGCAGAGGATGACAGGGCTGGGTGTGGAAGCAGAAAGTTTGCTTCTGCCTTGAGGGATCTCTGGAGGGGAGGAGGGGGTGGGAGGGGGAGCTGCATGAGAGGAAGCTGCTCCAACAAGCCAGCATCCTTTCCACCTGTGATTGGAAACAGGGATTCCCTCTCAAGAAGGCCCAGCCTCCCTCCTGCTGCTCCCCTGCCTCCTCCTCCTCCTCCTCCTCCTCCTCCTCTTCCTCTCCAGAGACTCTCAAGGCAGAAGTTGGACTCAAGGGCTTCCTGCAAACTTTCTCCTCTGGGCTTCCAGGTGGATCAGCCTCGTCCTCTGCCTCCTAAATGCCAAGGAGGTCTGGGATTGGGAGAAGAACGTCTCCTTTGGCTAGCTGTGACACACACACACACACACACACACACACACACACACACACACACACACACACATAGTTCCAAGCTTGGAGACATAGAGAAAGAAATATAGAGAGAAGAAAAAACCAAGTGAAAAGAGATGATGAAATCAGGGCTGCATCTCACCCCATGCAAGAAAGGAAGGAAGGAAGGAAGGAAGGAAGGAAGGAAGGAAGGAAGGAAGGAAGGAAGGAAGGAAGGAAGGAAGGAAGGAAGGAAGGAAGGAGAAGGGAAGGGAGCAGAGGTGTCCTGAGTTCATGTTCCCAGGACGGACTCTCTGGAACAACCCTGGGAAGATTCTGAGCTTCTGTCTGAGGCTCTTTCAGTTCAGCTGAATCCTCCCTTCTCCCTCTGGGAGGTTTTGTCGGTTGGAGAAGCTGCTCCCAGACTCCTCTCCTTCCACTTCCGTAGAGCAAGGTGGCTCTTCTCCAGTGGTGGGATTCAAAGTTTTTAACTACCGGTTCTGTGGGCGTGGCTTGGTTGCTCATGCACTCCTTTCTGTTAGGAAATCACAAATAATTCTTAGAAACTGGCTATTCTTTAAAACGCATCAAATTAGCTTTGTCTGAGAATTGCTATAAACATTGCATCGAATCTTGAATTACAGAGATTTATCAAATTTTCTGTATTGACAGCATAGAAAAATTGATCACCCAGGACAGGTTATGATTCATAACCGCCAGGTGTTATGAGAAATATTAAACACATTAAAAGTTATTGGAGTACAATTTTATGACTTTTTTATCCACTTAATCGTCCCATCAATCCCTCACTTAACTAAATTTCTAGTCACATCACAAGATTGTTTATACTTTACTGAAATCAATTTATATTACAATCGTTGCCATAATCTGGGAGATTTGCAGCTTCAGATGTAGAAACTTCTGTTGAAGTAGCATTAGAATAAATTTGAATTAGTTCATCTGGTGATGTTTCCCGTCTGGTCTACCAGGGAGAAGATTAGCCTGATAACTGTCTTGTTGACTAATCCATGTTTTCTGATAATCAACCTGTGGTTTCCAAGGAGTTTATGAATAATCTCTTTTTTATTCATTTTATTTGTCACTTGCTCTAGAAGGTTCACTATAATTGACCAACTGTGTCAATTGTATTTTCCCAATATATATCTTCTCAGTATATGATTGACAAATCTTGTTGAACATTTTTTCTTTGCTTATGAAGAGAATGTTCTCCTAACTAAACATATTTGAAAGCTTGAAAATTGTAGAAGAAATATTCAAAACTGTGACAAGAAATTAAGTTTTCTGCGTTTCAAATTCTTGGACGTTTCAATACCAATTTCATCCCTTTCTGGACAAGAACAGGTTTTACAATCTTTCCCATCTTAAACTCTACTTGGACCATAATGGAGAAAGAGCAGCAGGTCTGTTCATCTTGGGCTCCTTGGTTCTCCCGAAGGAGGCTTCCAGGAAAGAGACTCTGGGGATTATTCAGGTACAGAATTTTTTTATCAACCCCAAAGTTCTTTCACAGCTTAAGCTGCTCAACAAGTTGGGTGAAACTATGGTGTCTTTTCCCTGTTTTCCAACTCTGAGGTCCCATTTCAAGTGAGCTCAGCCTTGTCACCAAGGGGGTTGACCTTCAGTTGAATGGAATGTGGGGAGTAGAAACCTGATGGTTTTCTTAGACCTCTTGGGAGGTTTCAGTGCTATTCCATTTCATGGACCTTCTACAATTCAGTATCTCCATCATTAACCCAGAAGGTTTGGGGATTGTATTGCTAATTGCTTTACGTTTTGTTTGCTTCTTGTACACAAATAGCAAAGAAGGAGGCAAGTCAGTTGACCGGGGCCTGAATTTAGGTTTGGAGAGGTAAAATTAAATCATGATGGGATGGAGGTCCTTTGGGTTCCACTGGAAAGAAGCTTCACCTTGTCCCGTTTGGGGAAATTGTTCATGAAAGGGCAGGTTCATGGTCAGAGTTATCCATGCCTCCCTTTCAGACACACTCAATGGCATAGAGCAATGGCAGCAGGATTTCCTCCCTGACAAATTCAGGCCCACAAAGTTCCCCTCCCAAGGTTGGAGGTCAAAAGGCACAGAGGCCATTTCTGTGCTCTCTCCATCAGGATCCAGAGAATGGAGGGGCCCTGAAAGAGGGGAGGGGCCTGGGCAATGACTGGGAGCTCCCGGTCCGAGTGAAAGTCCCAGGATCTGGTCACAATGTTGATTTCCCCCCTGTTATTTTAGGTATCCCAGGGCTGCAGCAGCAACAGACACAACATCAAAGGTTCGGTCTCCTGTCTACAAATGGAGCCTCACCTGTTTTGGCAAACACACCTGGGTCCCCCTTCTTGGAGGAAGGTGGCCTTATTTGTTGCCAAGCATGAATCCTGAGGATGCATGAATGAACATCCGGAGGCTACCAGATTGGGGCAGGCTGTTCTCATTCATTATCCACAACTGACAAGAGTCTTAACAGCCATGAATCAACAGGTGGAAGGCCCCTGTCCAGTAATTGGTGGTCGGTTCTGTCCTATTGTTTAGATAGGATAACTGCAACCTCTGTGTGATGGAGCATTTCTTGAAGACACATGAATGGTTCATGTGTCTTCAAGAAATGTCTGAGGAAAGAATTCACTGCATGGGGAATAGTCAACTCTGTCATAGGCCTTTTGAGGTCCCCTTCTTGGTAAGTGTAATTGCATCAAATCAAATCACGTTTATTGCAATCAAAGACCAGAACAAATAAAAACACTCAAGGAATATGCAGTTAAAAGTTCTAGAATGAAATAATAAACCACAGATGAAATCTATATTAAAATCCCAATTGGGCATCCAATCTCTCAGTTACACATGGCCTAAAGATACTATAATATCAGTCCTTAACCTGGGAGTCCCATTTAGCCATTATTTATTTATTTATAATTTATTTATTTATAAAATTTATATAACCGCACCCTCTCCCCAAAGGGACCCGGGGCGGTGCACAGGAAATTTAAAACAACACAAATACAAAGTATAAATAATTAAAATCGAATTAAATAGTTTATCCCTGTGCTAAAATTTAAATAGTTAAGACATAATCCCTTACAAACCCAATTAAAACAATTTATAATACAGACTGCAGACTAGGTAAATAACTTAGGCCAAACCGGCCTGATGGAACAGGAGTGTCTTTAATTTCTGGCGGAAGGTGCGGAGGTCCGTGGTTGTTCTGAGGTCGGGGGGTAGGTCGTTCCAGAGGGTTGGGCCCACCACAGAGAAGGCCCTTCCCCTGGGCGTCGCCCGCTGGCATTGCCTAGTGGATGGCACCCGGAGAAGTCCCTCTCTGTGGGAGCGAATCGGCCGCAGGGATGTATGAGGTAGGATGCGGTCTCGCAGGTAGCTTGGTCCCGTGCCATGGAGCGCTTTAAAGATGGTGATCAACACCTTGAAGCGCATTAAACACTAAAACACTAAAAGGCAAAGGAGTAGAGATGCAAAAGGGTTTCCTACATCGGTTGTGTAAAAGAGCCATGGTGGATTAATCCAGTGTTTTCCATGGATCCTCAGAGCTGCTGTGGAGAATTGAGCCACCTTTGCTGCAACCACAGTCTGTTGGGCCTTAAGCAGCCCTGGGAGCTGAGCAGAGTCGGAATGGCCAGGATGCCTATCGGTTATTGGGAGGATGTGTTTCTTTCTAATCTCTCCATAGAAATTGCATCGAAGGAGTCTCTGTCCAACTGTCTATCCAGGAGAGGAGGGAGGATTGGGGGAGGGAGGGGGAGGGAGGGAGGGGGACTTGCTACCTCGTGTGCCAGGTGAGTCTGGCCAGAGTTGGATCTGGGAACCAGAACCGAGCAGCCAAATGGGCTGAGCAGTCGGGGGCTGAACATCCCACAGGAGAGGAGGGGAGAGGAGAGCAGCCAGAAGCTGAAGGGGAGCCCAGGGGTCCCCAGGAGAGGCCTTGGGGGAGCAGAGAGCCCCAAGGCAGCAAGGCTGAGGGAGCTGGGGGGCAGAGCGGGAGGACAGGGCTGGGGGGAGGGACTTGGGGGCAGGCAGAAGCTCCTGCTGCTCCAGAGCCTCTCAGGGGGAAGGAAGAGAAGGAGGAGGCCATGCCTAACATCTACCTGTACTTTCACTCCCCCCCTCATGCATCCCCCCATCCCACCCCATAGATGGCCTCTCCCACCGGTCAGACAAGCACATCCACCCCACACCAGACCCGACTCTCCCCCCATAAAGAAACTGGCAAACATCCCATTCAACCTCTCTGGCTCTCAGCCTCTGGGGAGCCTCCCAAACATTCTCCATCAAGCACAGGGAACTTCACCAACCATAACAGTCTGAGAGAGTTGAAAGGGACCTTGGAGGCCATCTAGTCCAAGCTCTGCTCAAGCAGGCTAACAGTGGAGTCTTTCAGAGAGTTCTGACTTCAACCAGCTAAGAAAGATCTAACAGAATGAAATTCAACGTAGAGAAAAGTCTTAAATTTAGGCTAGAAAAGCCGAAGGACAGATATAGACTGGGTGAAACCAGGCTTAATACCAATAAGTATGAGAGGAACCCTGGAGTCTTAGTTGAGAACCAAGTAAATAGGAGCCAGCAGTGTGCGGCAGCAGCCAAAAAAGCCAATGCAATCCTAAATTGCATTAATGGAGGGATACAATCAAGATCAAGGGAGGTCCTCATATAAAGCCTTAGTAAGGCCACACCTAGACTACTGCATCCAGTTTTGGTCACCACACTATTAAAAAAATGTTGAGACTCGAACGAGTGCAGAGAAGAGCCACCAAGAATATGATGAGCCGTGGTGGCACTGGGGTTAGAGTGCAGAACTGCAGAATACTTCAGCTGACTGCTAGCTGCAGTTTGGCAGTTCAAATCCCACCAGGCTCAAGCCTTCCATCCTTTCGAGATAGGTAAAATGAGGACCCAGACTTGGGGGCAAGAGGCTGACTCTGTAAACTGGTTAGGGAGGGCTATAAAAGCACTATGAAGCGATATATAAGTCTAGGTGCTATTACTATTAGGGGATTGAAACCTAAAACATATGAAGAACAGTTACAGGAACTGGGCATGGCTGATCCAGTGAAGAGAAGGACCAGGGGAGACAGGAGAGCATCTTCCAATATTTGAGGGGCTGCCAAAGAGAGAAAGGGGTCAAGCTATTTTCCAAAGCACCTGAAGGCCGGGAAGGAATAATGGATGGGAACTGAACAAGGAGAGATTCAACCTAGAACTAAGGAGAAATTTCCTGACAATGAGACCAATCAACCCATGGAACAGAAGTTGCCTTCAGAAGAAGTTGCCTTGGGAGCTTCATCCCTGGAAGCTTTGAAGAAGAGCCTAGACTGCTATCTGTCAGAAATGGTGTAGGCTCTCCTGCTTGGGTGGGGGTGTTGGACCAGATGACCTACAAGCTCCTTTCCAACTCTTGTTCATCTTTCCTAGTTTCTAGAGAGGCTGGGAAGGATTCCACACGTGGATTCCCACAACTGTGAAAGTAGAAAGGCTTCATTCCTTCTTTGAATCTCTTTCTAGGCACAAAGGAAAAAAACAAAATATGAAAAGAACAACTAGAGAGATAG
Source organism: Rhabdophis nuchalis (assembly GCA_039707465.1). Lineage (NCBI taxonomy): Eukaryota > Metazoa > Chordata > Lepidosauria > Squamata > Natricidae > Rhabdophis > Rhabdophis nuchalis. The sequence continues at coordinate 30,526,259 of CM077655.1, read as the reverse complement.
AATAAGGATACAATTCCAAAAGGGCACAAAATTTGTAAATATTGAGAGGGGTACTTAAAGTTTCTGCCTTGGGCCCCGGACTCTTCCGATCTATGTGAGGGGACAGAAAGAGAACTCATCAGGTTTTTAGAAGGCACCAAGGTGGTGGGAATTACGAGAAGATAAGCTCAATATCCAGAAGACGTAAACATTGGAGGCTACCTAACAAGATGCAGTCCACAGGTGAGAGAAGCCAGGATCTGCACTGAGGAGACCCCAATGCCCAGGTACAGAACAGGGGGGACCTGGCTCAGCAGTGGCACCTGTGGAAGGATCTCCTGGCAAAGCACTGAAGGATCAGCAAGGACTCTGCTGCAGAGGACAAAATAGGCCCAGGCAGTCTTAGGCAGCCATAAAAGAGGGGAAGATTCAAGAGGGAGAGAAGGGCTGGTAGAGCTTTCTGTCTCTCTGGTCAGACCATCCTTGGAATCCTTGGTCCAGTTCTGGTCGCCCCAGAAAAGAAAAAGCTGTGGAGATTCTGGACAGTGTGACGAGAAGAGGAACAAAGATGATTTGAGGTCTAGAGGCCAAATCGTTTGATGAACGGTTGAGGGAGTTTGCTATGTCCAGCTGAGAGAAGGTGGGAAGGGTTGGGCAGCCATGTTAGAATCTTCTGTCACTTTCAGGGGATCCCACAGAGAAGAGGGGAGGGACTTTGTCTCCAGGGCCCTGGAGGGAAGGAGAAGAGGAAATGGGTGGGAGTTTGTGAAGGAGAGACCCAATCTAGAAGTCGGGAGACATTTTCAGACCGAAGGAACAATGAAGCCATGGAATAAGTGGCCTCCCAAAGTAGGGAGTGCTCCATCTCTGGAAGTTCTCAAAGTGGACAAGAGAACCATTTGACTGGGATGGAATAAAGTTCCTGCCTTGAGCAGAGGGTTGGACTAGAAGACCTCCAAAGTCCCTGCCAGCCTTATAAATCTACAGTACCTCCTATGTTCTACCTTCCCTAAGACTACTTCACCAGCCACCACCATCCAGCCACCACCCATTGACCAGCTCCAGTTGGCCTTGGTGGCCCCTGGCTTCCCCCTCCGGTTGCTTCTCTCTTGCAGCCTCTGGAGCAGCAGGAGTTTCTGCCTGCCCCCGTGACCCTCACCCCAGCCCTGTCTTCCAGCTCTGCCACCAGCTCCGTCAGCCTTGCAGCCTCCAGGGGTCTCTGCTGCCTCAAGGCATCTCCTGCAGACCCCTCGGCTCCCAGTTCGGCTTCTAGCTGTTCTCCTCTCTTCTCCTCTCCTGTGGGCTGCCCAGATCCCAGCTGCTCAGCTCCTTTGGCTGCTTGGTTCTGGCTCCCAGTTCTGGCTCTGGCCAGACTCTCTGCCTTCCCCACAGCAGAGCCCTCACCCTCCTCACTGCTGCCCCTCGGCCTCAGATGACACCCTGAGGCTTGGAGCTGAGCCTGGGGATCCACCGCTACCAACCTCACCTCACCAGTGCCATGGCCATCATCTCCCCCCTCCTTCTTGGCTCGGAGCCCTGGGATTCCTCCGTGCTCTCAGGCCCTGATGCTCGGTGGCTGGGAGGCTTTCAGCTCAACTGACAATCCTACAGTGACTGGTAAGGTGGGGGTAAGGGAGGGGCTCCAGCTGGTAAGGGTGGGGCTCTCCTGACTCCCCTGGCACACTGGGTGGCAAGTCAAGGGAAGGGAGGGGTAGAATCTCTTTTCTCTTTCAAATGGGTAAAAGGCCGCCATTCCTCCATTCCAGGGATGGGGAGAGAGAGTGTCAGCAAATTGGTCCCATGTGCTGGTCACTCAGGAGTTCTAACATCATTTCTGAAGGATGCTACTTGGCTGGTGTCCTCCCTGTGGAGATCTTCCCTGCCTTTCTCCAAACACCTGTTCTGCAGCTCTAATTCCTGGATGGCCATTCTGACATGGGTCAGTTCTTCTCTGTTGTCCTCCAGAGTTTTCTGCAGGTCTTCCATTCTGGCCTCGTAAACACAGGTCTGCTGCTGCTGCAGAAGGCTGAGGGGCTTCTTCTCATTTCCCCTCAAATTCTGAAGAACAGTGACTTTCTGCTTCAGTTGGCTGGAGTGGCTTTTCTCCACAAAGTGGAACTTTGGTCCATCTCAGCCAGTTCACGCTACAGACTCTGGAGGTGCTTCTTGAGTTCTTAAGAAGGTTCCAGACCTCTTTGAGGAGCTTCTCAGAGGTTCTAAGGCAGCCTTCTCAAGTTTGAGGAAGGCCACTTGGCTAGTAACCTCAGACATTTCTTTCTGGAGTTCTTCAGTGTGTTTCACCAAAGATTCTTTCTCTAGTTTTAACTGGTGGATCATCATGTTGGCATGGTCCAAACTTCCTTTGTGGTCCAGAAGAGTTTTCTGCAGGTCTTCTGTTGTGGTCTGAAGTTGACCCACTGTCTGCTTGAGACAACTGTGCTGCTCTTTCATCCGTTGTTTGTCTTTCATGGATTCCTGGATCTGAAAGTCAAGGGAATCTGGTTAATCTGGAGATCATGGAGGCCATCACTGCTCATTGAGAAAACAGACCAAGGATATTCCCTAAAGGACCATTTCTTCCCTGCTGCTGACCTGTTGGGAAAATGGAGAGACACAGTCACTTCCTCTCTCAGTTCAGGGGACATTTTGTTAACTGCCTAAAGTCCACAGATGTCTCCAAGTGTTTGAGAAACTCTGACTTCATCCATCACAACTGATCTCCCTTCAAACCATCCTGACTTCCCATCTGATTCTGACTCCAATTGGAGGCTCATCTTCTATCAAGACTCTCCAAAGGAGTCAGAATCTGTGATCGGTCAATTCAGCCCCCTCTGGCTCTGCTAGGCGGTTTCTCATGAGAGGGAAAGGGGGGGGGCATTCAGATTAGGAAAGAGCCCCCCCCCTCCAAGGACTTATTTTTTTTTTTTTTATTAAATTTATATCCCGCCCTTCTCCAAACGGACCCAGGGCGGTGCACAGGAATGTTAAAATACATACAAAACATATAAAATTTAAAAAACTTATTTTAGTAAAACCTGTGCTAAAAACCGAATTAAAATCCCAAATTTAAAACTGTCTAATGGTCAATACCGGGGGTTACGCTAGGCCGGCTAGATGGAATAAATGTGTCTTCAGACACTTGCGGAAGAGGCGGAGGTCAGAGATGGTGCGGAGTTCAGGGGGTAGGTCGTTCCAGAGGGCTGGCCCAGCCACAGAGAAGGCTCTTCCCCTGGGTGTCGCCAGTCGGCATTGTCCAGCCGACGGCACCCTGAGGAGGCCCTCTCTGTGGGAGCGTATTGGTCTGAGGGATGTATGGGGCAGGAGGCGGTCTCGCATATAACTAGGCCCCGAGCCATGGAGCGCTTTAAAGATGGTCGTCAAAACCTTGAAGCGCACCCGAAAGACCACAGGGAGCCAGTGCAGCTCGCGCAGGATAGGTGTTATGTGGGAGTGTCTAGGCGCTCCCGTAATCACCCGCGCGGCTGCGTTCTGGACTAGCTGCAGCTTTCGGGTGCACCTCAAGGGAAGCCCCATGTAGAGAGCATTACAGTAGTCGAGTCGAGAGGTGACGAGTGCTTGAGTGACTGTGCGTAGGGCACCCTGATCCAGTAAGGGGCGCAATTGGCGCATCAAGCGTACCTGATGGAACGCCCCCCTGGCCACGGCTGCCACATGATCTTCCATAGACAGCCGGGAATCCAGGAGGACACCCAAATTGCGCGCCCTCTCCACGGGGGCCGGTGTTTCGCCCCCAATGGCCAGTGTTGGAATAATCTGGCTGAACCGGGGCGCCGGAAGCCACAGCCACTCAGTCTTGGACGGGTTGAGCTTGAGTTTGTTACCACCCATCCAGATCCGTACGGCCTCCAAACACCGGGACATAACCCCGACGGCATCGTTGGGGTGGTCTGGGGTGGATATGTACAACTGAGTATCATCAGCGTACAGATGATATCCCACCCCAAAACCACGGATGATCTCACCCAGCGGCTTCATATATGTGTTGAATAGTAGGGGCGAGAGGACCGACCCCTGAGGAACCCCACATATGAGGGGCCTCGAGGCCGACCTCTGCCCCCCTGTCAACACATATTGCGACCGACCAGAGAGGTAGGATGAGAACCACCGCAAAACGGTGCCTCCCAACCCCAACCCCCCCAGTCGGCGCAATAGGATACCATGGTTGATGGTATCAAAAGCCGCTGAGAGGTCTAATAGGACTAGGATAGAGGAATGTCCTCTATCCCGCGCCCTCCAGAGATCATCAACCAACGCGACCAATGCCGTCTCGGTGCTGTGCCCGGGTCGGAAGCCGGACTGGCGCGGGTCTAGATAATCAACTTCCTCCAAGTGTCGCGGAAACTGTTGGGCCACCACACTCTCAACAACCTTCACTAGAAAGTGGAGGTTGGAGACAGGACGATAGTTCTCTAATAATGCTGGATCCAGGGACGGCTTCTTGAGGAGGGGCCTTACTACCGCCTCTTTCAAGATGGCAGGCAAGGACCCCTCACTCAAAGATGCGTTGACAATGCCCTGGAGCCAGCCTCGTGTCGTCTCCCAGGATGCCAGTACAAGCCAGGAGGGACACGGGTCCAATAAACATGTGGTAGCCCTAAGTCTCTTTGACAACTTGTCCATATCCTCGGTGGTAACAAAATCAAACTCCTCCCAGGATGGTGTCACAAGATCAGCCTCGGCCCGCTCGACTGGGCCACTGTCGATGGAGGGTAACTCGTTCCGAATCCGAGTGATTTTCTCCTGCAGATAAATCCCAAATTCCTCTGCTCGACCCTGTAAAGGGGCTTCCCGCGGCCTCTGTTGAAGGAGGGAGCGGGTCACCCCAAACAGGGCGGCAGGGCGGTTATCTGCGGATGCAATAAGAGTGGCACAATACTCACGTTTGGCCACTCTTAACGCCACTAAGTAAGTCCTAATATGGTCTCTCACTAGTGTTCGGTCGGCTTCGGAGCGAGAAGATCTCCATCTGCTCTCTAGGCGTCTCTTGTGGCGCTTCATCCCCCTAAGCCCCTCGGTGAACCAAGGAGCCCAGGTGGTTCGTCACCGCAAGAGAGGCCGCAAGGGCGCGACTCGGTCCAAGGCCCCCGTGGCCGCACTTAACCATGCGGCCACTAGGTCCTCAGTCGAGTCGCGGGGCAAGTCCACAGGAATTGGCCCAAGCTCCCTTTGGAACCTTATCGGGTCCATCAGGAGCCTGGGGCGGAACCATATAGGAATGTCCGGTTCCGCCTCCCCGCAGTGAGGTGCGGCGATCGGAAAGTCGAGCTGAAGGAGAGCGTGATCTGTCCATGACAGGGGTGTGATGACTAGATCCCCTCTTCCCAGATTACTACTCCACTGTCCCGAGACGAAGATTAGATCCAGGGTGTGTCCACCCTCGTGGGTAGGGCCTACAACTACTTGGGTCAGGTCCATGGCTGTCATGGAAGCCATGAACTCCCGAGCTACCCCAGAGGTTTCGCCTGCCGACTTACCAGTCCCATCCACGGCAGGAAACCCTGGTGGGTCCCCTTGAGCCAGTCCCTCTCTCTCGGCCACAGACTCCGTCGCAAGCATGTTGTTGTGAGGACGATGGAGCCTTCAGGATGTTCCCTGCCTTGAGCTATTGAGAGAAAGAATAAAGGTGAATGAAACTCTGAGTCATAAAAAATAAAAGTAAATAAATAAATCAGCAGGATGAGTCTGCTGGAGAAATAGCTACATCTGGCCAATGGAATCTCTTTTTAGATTAATCAGCCCAGGTCAGCTTCTACCTTTGGGGTCTCAATGCCTCTCCAACTGGGACATCCTGAAGCCAGTTTTTTTCCATAAGTCACATTGGAGCCCACCAGCCGGCTGCTCCCAGCCCCTTTCCAGAGACAGGAACCTTTTATATGATGGATGAGGAGTTTGGTGACAGGTATGGAGGCTGCAGACACGGCAGGTATCAGCACGTCTGTCGTGTTTGGTTGAACCCCACTTTTTTTTTTTTTAATTGAAAAAGTTTTATTGGTTTTACATTTTTTCTATAGGATGGGGTAAGGGATACAAAGAAATTTTGAGAACATTCACGTCGAAGTCGTCGGCTCTTCCGGGACCTCAAAATACATTAATAACAATTAAAAAAAAAACATTTTTCATCACACTACAAAGTGAAAGCATGTACATATATCTAAATTCTCATTTCTATACTGTCAGTCCTTTACAAAAAAATCCAAATACAAATATTATGCAAAGTTATTCAAAAGAAAAGTCAAGGCAAAGTTATTTTTTTGATCTAAGTCTCTTGGCAATTGAATCTTCTTTTTCTCCTTCCAGGCCCCCAGTAGGCGGGGCCATGGCCCCCTCCGTCCCCCCTGGATCTTCCCCCAGGATAGAGGAATGTTTTTTAAGAAAGGCTTCCGCCTCAGCGACTGTTTTAATCCTCACTCTTCCTCCTTCCCAGAACACCAGCATCCCTTCGGGTGTCACCCACTTGAACCAAATCCCATGATCAAACAATGTTTTAGACAAGAAGGAAAATTTCCTTCTTGCATCTCTAATCTTTCTAGGGATCTGCTTCAAGATAGAAACCGTTTTTTGTTGATAGATTAATGGACTTTCTCTCTGCTGTTTCAGGATTTCCTCTCTGGTTGACCTTCTAACAAATTTCACATGTATCTCTCTAGGCACTTCATTTATCCTGGCATATGCTGAGTTAATTCTATAGGCTAGGTCAATGTCCCCCCTGATCTCATCCTTAGGTTTTTGTAAATAGTCTGCTAAAATCGTGCTCATAAGATCAGGGAGGCATTCACCAGATTCCTCAGGAACATTCTGAAATCTCAAAAAATATGTCATTCTTTCCATATCAATCCTAGACACATGCCCATTTGTTTCCCCAACCTCTTTAGTAACATTTTTAATCTCTCCCTTAACCCCCACCAACCCCCCTTCCAATTCTTCATTCTTCTGTGTATTCTCCAGCACTTGCTTCCGTGTGTCCAATAACTCCTTCTTGAAGTTGATGTTTTCTGCCCTCTGGGCCTGAATTTCTTGTACCAAAGTTTGTATAACAGTTCCAAGAGAAGCCATCCTTTGTTCTAAACTTGTCAGTGCTGTTTCCTGAGCCATGACTAACTGTTAAAATCAGTGCCACTAAAATGGCGTTTTCAGGGTGGGGTTGGTGAGGCTGACCGGGAGCCAAAAGTTCTGATCAAGGTTGTAACGTTGTAAAATTCAGGAACCAAGAGAGAAACAATTTTCCAACTCAATAGGTGTAATAGCGAAGGTACTCCAGAAAAGAAATCACAAATCCAAAAGAAAAAAATTCTTCATTAAAAGCCAGAGATAGTCCAGATTGCAGAGAGACGCTGAAATTTTTCCATAAACAAAATAGTCAATCAGGAACAAAAAGAGGCCATTTTCCACCGCCCAGCTCAGAGCCCGCAGGAGAAAGTAGTGAGAGAAATTGTGTCAGCCAGACCTAGAAACATTGTTGCAAGCAAGCCACAATCCACTTTCCCTTAACGCAAACAGTCAGGATTAAAGATTTCCGCTCCTCGCCGCGAGGAACCATTTCCAAGTGCCGCTTAAGTCCGAGGTTTTTTTTTTTAAAAACAAACACCCCCCTCCCAGTCCTTTCAGCCCGGCTGACAGTAAGAAAAACAAGTTTTTGAACACTCACTCTCCCCTTGCAGCTGAAGCCTCGGAAAGCCTTCCGACATCGACGTTTAGCCCTCTACATGGATGTGAATGGCGCCGTCTTCCTTTGGTGAAGGGAGAACCCCCCGCAGCATGTTCTCCTTCACCTAAGGCGAAGACAAGGGTCGCTTCCCCCACCGCCATGGGGGGGAACGTCCCAGGCAAGCCAGCTTTACGGGAGACCCCCAAAAAAGGGGCGTCTCGCCCCCGTGGGGGGGCAGAAAAAGCAACAAAACGGCGAGCGAGCGCTAGGCTCGCCCGTCGCCGCTGGAGCCGGAACCGGAAGCCCGAACCCCACTTTTCTAATCTCCCCCCCCCCTTAGTTCTGCCTTAAAGGGGAGGGTCTCTCTGTCCCTCCTGAGGAGCCCAGGCGAGGGAGACCCAGCGATGCCCCCAGTGCCATCCATCCAATCCAGACACTTTCGAGGGAGGTTGAGCAGAGCCTCCATTAGGTGGTCCAGACTCCCCAAGGATGCTGCAGATTGCCATGGAGAGCTCCAGCCAATGAGCTGAGGAGGAGCCTCTGACATCACAAGCTAAGGCTTTGATTGGCCTGGATCTGAGATTTGAATAATTATGGTCAACCAGCTGCCTTCCCCTGCAGGAGAGGCTTATCCATTGATGAGCCAATCTTGAAGAGGCTTCGAGCCCGAATTGGCTTCAGGCAGAGAGGCTCCCTCTGAAGGGGGAACCCTCGGTCGCCTGGAGAGATCGGGGAGCCCCAGATTCCACCCCTTCTCTGGAGGTGAACTCCAAATTGAAATCTTGTCCTTTGGGTCTGGAATGTGTAATTAACCAATTTCGTTGGAAACAAGTACAATGGCAATAAAGATTATTATTATTACGGGAGCTAAGAGGGAAATATGCATAAAGGATCAGATATTATTTATATCCAAAAGGACTTGTGGGAATGTGACAATGGATTCAATTTTGTACAATCCCAAACCAAATATCCTACAGGAAGTCTTCAGTTTATATTCATTCATTTAGTGACAGTTCCAAGTTTCACGGTCATTAAAAAAGCGATGTATGATCGGTCCTCACACTTATGACTATTGCAGCATCCCCATGGTCACATAATAACAGTTTGGGTGCCTGCCAATAAGTATGGATTTATGACAAGTAAAATCATGGGGGAAACAGCATTTGCTTCATGACTGCTGGATTCACTCAACAACCGCAGTGATTCGCTTAAGAACTGTGGCAATAAGCATCGTAAAATGTAGTTTGAGTTTAAGTTTGAGTTTATTTGATTTATATTCTGCCCTTCTCCAAAAGGACTCAGGGCGGCGCACAGGAATTTAAAATAACATATAAATATACAAAATACAAAATTTAAAAAGCTATTAAATATTTCAGACCTGCGCTAAAACCAATTAAAATCCCCATTTTAAAACTGTCTAGTTCTAGTCACAGCAGAGGCTATGTTAGGCCGGCTTGATGAAACAAGTGTGTTTTTAAACACTGGCGGAAGAGGCGGAGGTCGGTGATGGTGCAGAGTTCAGGGGGTAGGTCGTTCCACAGGGCAGGGCCTGCCACAGAGAAGGCCCTTCCCCTGGGTGTCGCCAGTCGGCATTGTCCGGCCGACAGCACCCTGAGAAGGCCCTCTCTGTGGGAGCGGATCGGTCTAAGGGATGTATGGGGCAGGACACGGTCTCGCATGTAACTAGGTCCCGAGCCATGGAGCGCTTTGAAGATGGTCGTCAAAACCTTGAAGCGCACCCGAAAGACCACAGGAAGCCAGTGCAGCTCGCGCAGGATCGGTGTTATATGGGAGCATCTAGAGGCTCCCGTAATCACCCGCGCGGCTGCATTCTGCACTAACTGTAGCTTTCGAGTGCACCTCAAGGGAAGTACAATACAATACAATACAATACAATAGCAGAGTTGGAAGGGACCTTGTAGGTCTTCTAGTCCAACCCCCTGCATGGGCAGGAACCTTATACCATTTCAGACAAATGGCTGTCTAACATCTTTTTAAAGACTTCCAGGGTTGGGGCATTCACAACTGCTGGAGGCAAGCTGTTCCAGAGGTTAATTGTTCTTACTGTTAGGAAATTTCTCCTTAGTTCTAAGTTGCTTCTCTCCTTGGTTAGTTTCCACCCATTGCTCCTTGTCCTGCCCCCAGGTGCCTTGGAGAAAAGTTTGACTCCCTCTTCTTTGTGGCACCCTCTGAGATATCGGAACACTGCTATCGTGTCTCCCCTGGTCCTTCTCTTCATCAAACTAGACATACCCAGTTCCTGCAGCCGTTCTTCATATGTCTTAGTCTCCAGTCCTCTAATCATCTTGGTTGCTCTTCTTTGCACTCTTTCCAGAGTCTCCACGTCTTTTCTACATCGTGGCGACCAAAACTGTATGCAGTATTCCAAGTGTGGCCTTACCAAGGCACTATACAGTGGCATTAACACTTCACGCGATCTAGATTCTATCCCTCTGTTGATGCAGCCTAGAACTGTGTTGGCTTTTTTGGCAGCAGCTGCACACTGCTGGCTCATATTTAAATGGTTGTCCACTAGGATTCCGAGATCCCTCTCACAGTTGCTACTATTGAGCAAGGTACCACCTATACTGTACTTGTGCATTTGGTTTTTCTTGCCTATATGTAGGACCTTACTTTTTTCACAATTGAATTTCATTTTATTAGACAGTGCCCAATGTTCAAGTTTGTCTAGATCCTTCTGTATCTTAAGCCTATCTTCTGGAGTGTTGGCTATTCCTGCCAGCTTGGTGTCGTCTGCGAATTTGATGAGTTCCCCATTTATCCCCTCATCCAAATCGTTGATGAAGATGTTAAAGAGTACTGGACCTAAAACAGAGCCTTGGGGGACTCCACTGCATACTTCCTTCCATGTAGATGCAGTTCCATTGAGGACTACACATTGAGTGCGGTTGGTCAGCCAGTTACGAATCCATTTGGTGGTGCTGCTGTCTAACCCACAATTTTCTACTTTATCTAATAGTAGGTTATGGTCTACTTTATCAAATGCCTTACTGAAGTCCAGGTAAATTATATCAACAGCATTCCTCTGGTCCACTGATTTTGTTACTTTGTCAAAGAATGCAATTAGATTCGTCTGGCATGATCTGTTTTTGACAAACCCATGTTGGCTTTTGGCTATTACTTTGTTTGCTTCTAGGTGTTCACTTATTTGTTGTTTAATTATCTTTTCCAGAATCTTTCCTGGTATTGAGGTCAGGCTGATGGGTCTATAGTTTCCTGGATCTGTTTTTTTTCCTTTTTTGAAGATGGGAACCACATCTGCTCTTTTCCAGTCTTCTGGCAGTTCCCCGGTGCTCCAGGATCTCTGAAAGATATAGTTCAGTGGTTCTGAGATCTCGTCTGCCAGTTCCTTCAGAACCCTGGGGTGTAATCCATCCGGTCCTGGTGATTTGAACTCGTCCAGGGCAGACAGGTGCTCACTTACCATTTTCTTCCCTATTTCAACTTGTGTTCCTAATCTGATATTTGTGGTGCTGTTTTTGATTGATTGGACTGTTTTATCCCTTTGTGTAAAGACAGATGCAAAAAAAGAGTTAAATAGTTCTGCTTTCTCCCTGTTGCTTATCATCTTCTTGCCATTTTCTCCCAGCAGTGGACCAATTGTTTCCTTAACTTTTTTCTTATTTTTAACATGTTGGAAGAAGCTTTTTTTGTTATTTTTTACTTTTTTGGCAAGCCTTTCTTCATTGTGAGCCTTAGCTTTCCTCACTTCATCTTTACAGGCTCGGGCTATTTGCTGATATTTTGCCTTGGTTATGTCCCCCTTTTTCCACTTTTTATATTTATCCTTTTTGTCTTTCAATTTGTCAGAGAGTTCTTTATGCAGCCATGCTGGCTTCTTTTGGGAACTGTTATTTTTCTTCTTCATTGGTATTGCGCTGGACTGGGCTTTTATAATCTCATTTTTCAAAATTTCCCAAGCTTCTTGAGTTGTTTTCCCCTTGAGGATTCTCATCCATGGAATCCTTCCCAAGCTCTCTCTGAGTTTATTGAAATTAGCTCTCTTGAAGTCTAAGACTCTAGTTTGACTTTGTTCAACTACTTTTGTTTGCATAATGTTGAATTCCAGTATTTCATGATCACTTGCCCCCAAAGTTCCTGTAGCTTCTACACCTTCTATCATTTCCTCTCTGTTAGTGAGAATTAAGTCCAATATTGCTGATCCCCTTGTTCCCTTCTCTACCTTTTGGGAAACAAAGTTGTCTGCTAGATTTGTTAGGAACCTGTTGGATTTTCCACTTGGTGCAGAGTTTGTTTCCCAATTGATGTCAGGGTAGTTAAAATCTCCCATTACTATTGCAGTGTGCTTCCTACATACCTTAGTTAGCTGGTTAGCAAAAAGTACATCCACTTCCTCTGCTTGGTTGGGTGGCCTGTAGTATAGACCTATGACAATATCATTCCCCCCCCAACCTTTAATATTGACCCAAATACATTCAAGATAGTTCTCATCATTGTTGTGCTCTATTTCTGTAGAGATGTAATTATTTCTTATATATAGTGCAACTCCACCTCCTCTTTTATTTGGTCTATTTCTTTTAAATAATTTAAATCCTTCTAGCTGTATGTTCCATTTGTGGGTTTCATCCCACCAAGTTTCTGTAATGGCAACAATATCGTATCTGCCCTCATTTACTTGAATTTCTAATTCACCCTGTTTATTCCTCATACTCTGTGCATTGGTGTATAGACATTTGAGTCCATTTTGATTGACCCTGTGTTTTCTGTCTACGAAACCTGTGTTATGCCTGACTATGGTTCTCTTTGCCCCTATTTCTTTGCCACTTGTATGGTTCATGTACATGGTATGGCACCCACTGTTAATTGTTTGGTTTTGCTTGACAGCAGTGTTGATAATATTACCTGCACAATTATCCATGTTACACGCACTGATAACCCTATGAATTTTAGTTTGCTGGGGACAGAAATATTCTTTATCTATTGATTCTCTGTCCCCACTATTCAGTTTAAATGTTTAGCCAGGAAATCTGTGAATTTAGTGCCAAGTAACTCAGTCCCTTTCTTGGATGGGTGCAAACCATCTCTTTTGTACAGTTTATCATTGGACCAGCTGCAGGCATCATGACTAATAAGACCAAAGCCTTCCTTTTTACACCACTCCTTTAGCCACACATTAAACTCTGCTATGCGCTGGCCCTTTCCTTTTTGTTCCTTGTATACTGGTATAACCTCTGAGAAGATAAGCCTACAACCTGTACTACTAAGTTCGTACCCCAAACTCTGGAAATCATTCTGCACAGAACCTACATCTTTATGGGACAGATCATTTGTGCCAAGATGTATAATAGCATCAACTTTACAGTCCTTACTTGCATTCTTGACTATCTTAAGAATACGCCTCTTGTCTCTGCTGGCTGTAGCACCCGGTAAACATCTGACATCTTTCAAAACCTCCATATCCTTACCTAAGTTTACATCTCTTACGATTGAGTCACCAATCAGGAGGTGACTTCTCTTTTTGGGTACCTTGCTCTTGTTGTGTGACTGATGCATGATCCCTGGTTCACACTTTTGCATTTCTGAAGTAGGTTCTTCACTTTGGACCACAATCCGCTGCTTATTTGAGTCGTCATTATTACCTTGACCTGTCACTTTAGTGTCCCCATTAAGATCAGCAAGGGCGCTATATCTGTTATGCTGGGACACAGCAAAAGTTTTGTGTTTGTGGGTCACAGCTCTCACCCTGCCAGATCCCACAGTTGTCCAGGCTGCTCTTCTTCTGTGGGATCTTTGCGGTAGGGGAGGCTGGTAGTGTGGCATCTCCACAGGGTGGAGTGGCCGAATTGGACACTTAATTTCTGCCTGGAGATCACAAATTACAGATTCAAGATATGTTATGTGTCTATGTAATCTATTAATTTGTCTGCAAGGGGGACAGTATCCAAATTTGAAAAGAGTACTGCTCACTTAATGAGTACAACTCACTTAATGAGTACAACTCACTTAAAGAGTACAACTCACTTAATGACCGCCTAGCTTCGCAATGGCATTTCTGGTACCAGTTCTGGTCATAAGTTGAGGACTACCCATAGGATGCAGGAGCAGGATGGCTTGGAGAAGCTGAAGTCCCAAAAGACTCTGCCTGGAGACCGATGACGATCAAGCAGGGAGATTTCTCATTGGTGCTGACCCTTGTTATGGCCCCTCCCATCTCAAGTCCGAAATAAAGGGGAGGGGAGAGAAAGAGAGAAGTGCTCTTAAAACAAAAGGCTTATTACTGTTGTTGTTGTTCTGTTGTTATTATTAAGATTATCATGGCATAAAAAAGAAAATGAAATTAGTGAAGAAACAGGAAGGGAAAAGAGAGGGAAAGGAGAAGTGTGGAATAAAGGGGGAAAGAAAAGAAAGGAAATGGAAAAGGAAAATAGAAGAAGGACAGAAAGCGGAAGGAAAGGAGTGGAGTGGAGTTCATTGGTTCTGCTCAAAAACCAAGTCTCAAGATCCCAACCAATTTCGTTGCATTTATTTTGTACAATGACAATAAAGATTAAACTCTACTACCTGGTTACTTGCGGGACCGCCTCCCACCACATACCTCCCTTCGACCTGTCCCCTACCACAGGGAGGGCCTCCTCAGGGTGCCGTCTGCCGGACAATGCCGGCTGGCGACTCCCAGGGGAAGAGCCTTCTCTATGGCAGCCCCCGCCCTCTGGAATGACCTGCCCCCCAACCTTCGTACAATCACAGACCTGCGCCTCTTCCACCGGGTATTAAAAACACACTTATTTCATGTGGCCGGCCTGGCATAGTTTAAATGTGATTTTAGTAAGGGTTCTTAATTACAATTTTAGCACGGGCTTCAAATTTAATCTATTTTTAATATTTTTACTGTATTTATTGTTGTTGCTTTTATTATTTTCTGTGCACCGCCCTGAGTCCTGTCAGGGAGATAGGGCGGTATACAAATGTAATAAATATAATATAATATATATATGTTAGATTTTTAAGGGCTGAAAATAAAGAGACCAGGATGGATCCATTTCTTCAGCTGGCCATACTCCTTCTACTGGGATTTGAACCAGGGCTTTCCAGCATTTGAGGCAAGCTCTCTATGCCTTGAGCTATCTGGTATCCCTGATATATCAGCCAATATATATATATATATATATATATATATATATATATATATATATATATATATATATATATATATATATATATATATATATATATATATATATATATATATATATATATATATATATATATATATATATATATGTATATATATAGGGTCCCGTCTGGGGAGGCCATGAGTCCTCCCCCGCTTGGCTGCATCCCCTCCAATACCGAACGGATCCCCCCTCCCAATTTCTCCCTTTCTCTCTCTGCCAAGGACCCCCTCTTCCTTCAGGTGAAGCCCCAAAGGACTCTGCCCAGAGAGACCGATGACGTTGAAGCAGGAAGAATTCCCATTGGTGCTGCCGCTGGTTCTGGCCCCTCCCACCGCCAAACTCCCAGATCAACGCTTCCTTCCCCCAATTCAGAACCGCCAAACAGAACCGCCACAACAGCGACTCTTGAACCCCAGATTCGAGCTGTTATTTGCGGTGGGTCAGAAAAGCCCACAGCGCTGCGGGTACAAGCGGCCCTCCGGCAGCCCCTTTGCCAGGAAGGGATCAAAGGCAGAAGCTTCCGGGAGGGGCAGGGACCCCACAGGGTTGGGGGAGGGGCGCTCCCAAGGATGGAGAGAGAGAGAGAGAGAGAGAGAGAGAGAGAGAGAGAGACCCACTCCATGCTGGATGGGGGGGAGGGCAAAAGGAAGTCCACCCTCCCCTCCAGGGTTGGTATGAACCCCCTTGAACTGCGCCCCCTCCCCCGACTGAATATATTCCCCCTCCCTCCCTTTTCTCTCGGCACGAAACTCTTCCATCAGGTGAAGTCATGGGAGAGTCTGCCCGGAGATTGATGATACTAACGTGGGGAGAATTCCTATTGGTCCGCTGGGGCTTCGTCGAATCCTGGGAAAACGCGATTCGCTGGTTGTAGCCTGCATTTCTCTGCACATCCGGCGTTTCTCGGGCATTGCGTCGTCTGAAACCCCGTTCTGGGCTCTGCAGCGCCTGCCTGTGTCTCCCCTGATGCGCCCAACCCCAGAGGGGGAATCTGCAATGGGGGGAAGCGTTTGTCTCGGATTTCGGAGGGGGGGGATCTCCGGGCCAGAATCATTCACCAATGGGAATTCTTCCTACTTGAGCGTCATCGGTCTCCGGCCAGAGTCCTTGGGGGCTCCAGCTGAAGGAGGGGAGCCAGTTCTGCGGAGGGAGAGCGGGGGAGTGGGAGGGGGGATCTTGGCCTGAAGAACCAACTGGGACTCCTTCCCTGCACTGGGGAAATCAAGGGAGACTCTGGCCGGAGACCGATGACGCTGAGGAAGGGAGGTTTCTCATTGGTCCTGCTCCTTTCTGTACCCACCCAATCCCGAGCATCGAGGAAGCCCCAGTTTCCATGATCACTTCGCTTGACGGAGAGGGAACCAGCGGGATTCCACTGCCTGATCAAAGTGATCCATGGGATCTTGAGACAGGTCGTTTTCTCAGGGAGCGGGAAACCCTCAGGAGGGGAGGGTGGGGCGGAGGCAGGCCGAGGCAATTCAGCGGGTTCTCATAACCACTCATACAATTCACAAGCCGTTTTAG
The DNA here is from genome assembly GCA_039707465.1 of Rhabdophis nuchalis. NCBI lineage: Eukaryota > Metazoa > Chordata > Lepidosauria > Squamata > Natricidae > Rhabdophis > Rhabdophis nuchalis. The sequence continues at coordinate 30,509,933 of CM077655.1, read as the reverse complement.
GGAACCCCTGGGAACTGTCTGGACCCTTACCTGGTTCCACGTTGGGCCAAGTGATAACCCCCCCCCCCTGTTTGTGGGCAGACCAGAGGCACCTGGGGGGTCAGCGTGGATTCTAGACTGACCTCGGTCTGGTCCATCAAACCTTTTCTACCTGCTTAACATGGGATTTTCAAAGGGATCTGAGCGGCAACCAGAATCCATTCTGAGACCTCAGGCTGACTCCTGATCCACCCACCATCCCTGTGATTGGAAAGCAGAAGACCTTCCATGGGTGCCTCTTGCTAGAACTCTGGATGCCTCCCTCCCCTTACTCCCCCTCCCCTCCCTTCTTGGACCTGGATGAAAAGGAGGCCTTGAGCTCTCAGGCCACAATCCAGAGCATTTGGTCAAGGAAGAGGCTGCCTCCCCACAGGATCCCCTCAACCTCCTCCGGGAGAGAGTCTGGAGGGCTTTTTCCCCTGGGCCTCTTCTCCAGCCCTTCACACACACAAGCCCACTTGGGACAGAAGCAGGGAGAGGCTTGATGGACACATGATCAGAGTGGGAAATTAAAGGGACAGATTAGATGTTGCTATTTTCATTCTCTGGATGAGGAAGGAAAAAACAGAGAGGGGATTTCTAAATGGTAAATACTTAAATAATAACAAACCCAAAGTGAAATCTCAGACAGCTGTTCCAGTTGATGCTTTCTGTGAAAGGGGTTTTATCAGGAAATGAAGAAAGAAGGACATAATAGTGATGGAGAATAGTGATGGAGATGCAATCCCTGCATTCCAGGTCATTCTGCCATTCCATGGCTTCTCCTGGAGATGATCCAGCAACATGGTTAGAGCAGGGCTCCTACAGCTCCCATCTGACCTCTTAGGATCTTAATCTCTCTCTCACTCACACACATAGAGTATTTCTCAGAGTATAAAATGCACTCCCACCACCACCACTAAAAGTGGGTGAAAACGTCAGTGTGCCTTATTGGCTGAATACGGGCACTCTGCAGCCAAAAATAGGCAATTTTTTTCTTGGTGAAAGCAGGATGCATGGAGGGTTCTGGAGGCCAAAAACAGGCCTGCCATGTGCTTCTGGTGACCGGGCAAAAATGGGACAAGCGGAGGCCAAAACCTTTTTTTTTTTCTTTTTTTCCTCCTCTAAATCTAGGTGCATCTTATAGTCCGAAAAATACCTTGATCACCTTCAGCATACACTTTCAGCCACTGTCAATGAAAAATATTGCTCAAATTATGTTTCATTGGTAGTTGCCAAACATTAAATTCCTCTGAATGATTTTCACAGAGCTATTCTCTGTAGCTAGATTTATTGTGATGAACAGGGAGATACAAGAATTCCAGTCATTCAAACATTTCCCATAGAGAAATATACACATATCATTTTTTTCTGATTCTTGCCTCTAAAAGAGTGGAAATAATGTCTTCTTTCAAGTAAAAGGATCTTTCCACTTCTTTAAATAATGTGGTGTTACATCTCATGCTTTTACATTTATTCTGGCTGTGAGATGCTCCTTTGTGTTCAGGTCTGGCCTCAGAAGGATAATGTAGCACTTGGGGATGAAGATGCAGCCCAGCAGACCAGCACTGGAGGCCAGGATGGAGAAGACCTGGACAGCCACCATGTATTTCCCTTTGGTGCTCAGGTAGGTGGGCACAAAAGTCACCCAGACGCTGCAGAAGACCAGCATGCTGAAGGTGATCAGCTTGGCTTCGTTGAAGGCCCCAGGCAGATTCCTGGCCAGGAAAGCCACCGTGAAGCAAATGGCAGCCAGGAAGCCCATGTAGCTGAGGGTGACGTAGAACATGACAACGGCCCCTTCGTTGCATTGCAGGATGATCTCTCCAGGCTGGGAGTGGAGGTCAAAGTCAGGAAAGGGGGGTGAAACTCCCAGCCAGATGGAACAGATGATCACTTGGACAGCAGAAGAAGAGAGGATGATGGAGTTGGCCAAGCTCTTCCCCAACCATCTCTTTGCTCGGTTTCCTGGTTTTGTGGCCAGGAAAGCCAGCACCACCATGATGGTTTTGGCCAAGAGAGAAGAAACGGCAACTGAGAAGATGATGCTGAAAACTGTTTGTCGGAGAAGGCAGGTGGCTTTCCTTGGTTGACCAATGAAGAGAGAAGAAGACAAGAAGCAAAGCAGGAGGGAGACCAGGAGGATGTAGGAGAGGTCCCGGTTGTTGGCTTTGACAAGGGGAGTGTCTTTGTATTTAATGAAGATGATTAAAACAAGGCCTGTGGTTAGGAAGAAGAGTAGGGCAAAAGAGACCAGGATGATGCCCAGAAGTTCTTCATAAGACAGGAAGGCTATAATTTTGGGGATACATTGGACTCTGTCCTCATTTGGATATTTATCATCTGGACACTTGGTGCATTGTTTTGTATCTGAGAAAGCAAAAAAAGTATTTAAAAAAAAATATACTGTCTTTTTATCTTACAGAAAATACCTTCTTCAGATAACAGCATTTTCAGATAAAGGCATTTTCCAAGGAGTATTTCTTAACAATTTCATTAAACAATCTCTCCTTTGAAATGGTATAGGGCCTCCTGCTTTGATCAAGGAGTAGGACTAGAAGACCTCTAAGGTCCCTTCCATCTCTCTTCTGATTGATTGATTGATCTACATGAATGTCAGACTATTTGTGTAATGAGTCCCGTCCCCCCCATTACTATCCACAGCACCACATTATGGACCAGTGACTCCTTCTCAGTAATCTTCAAGGGGAGGATCCAATATAAAGTGAATTGCAAGGTTTTTCAGAAGGTGGATCTAACACAATTCATCGTTCCAAAGAACTCAGGTGTTCCTAGAAAGGTGAACTTAGCAGCACAAGTCCAAACTAAGAAGCAGGAGAGAGATTTCCTCTGCTGTTAGTAAAGCTTGCTCAATCTGCCACCCCCTCCTCCCATCTCTTCCCAGCCCCTCCTTCAAAGTCTTTTTGATTTACTTCCTTTTAGATAAGAAATTCTGCAGGTTAAAAATAAATGTAAGTAACCAGGTGAGCTTCGATCTATTATTTAACTTGCACTTTCATGAAAAGGTTCTGGGTGGATCCAGTTCCACAAAGCCTCCCATTTTCCTCAGGGTGACCCACCTTCCTGAGTGGAGAAGGTCCCTTCCGGACAAGGAACGCAGTCATAGCAGCAAACTGGCTCTCCTTCTCGAGCCCTCTTGACAAATCCAGGATGACAAGTTTCCGCACATCTGGACTGAGGCAGGGACTGAGCAGAAAAACAAGGAAGGCCAAAGAAAAGATGTTAGGACTCTCCGTCCATGGGAAACGGAGGGAGAAATGGATGGAGACAAGGAGCCTCTGGTCTTCACTGAGGTAAATATGAAGAATATGGCAGATTCTTCATTTAGCTCCTCCCTTTTGCTTTTGGAAATTAACATTATAATAAGGTACTTTTCCACTTAACAGAGGGATGGAATTGATAAAACGATTTACATATGAAGTTATGTTCATATTAAAATGGAGAATAAAGTTTACTGTAAAAGATTTAGGAAACTTTTATTCCATTAGATTTTTAAAATCTAGTATAAAACTTTGATGAAGAAAGAAACCTCTGACCAGTAAGATCTTGAAAGGTTTCCATAAAACATGGCAAACCCCTCCACATAGGTCCCATCCCTTGAAGAACCTCCATTAGATGACACCAACTGGCATGGAAGGCCAACCACCCTGGAGACTCTAGGCTTTGCCCACTTGAAATGGGACCTCAGGCTTTGGCAAACAGAGAAAAGACACCAGAATTTCTCCCACCTTATTGAGCAGCTTCAGCTGTGAAAGAGTCTTTTGGCTGATAGAAAGTCTCTGTCTTACAAAAAACGCCAAAAACTCCATCCTGGCATCTTCGTTGGGGAGAACCAAAAAGCCCGCAATACCCAGATCTGCTTTTATCTCTCCATTTTGATCCAAGTACAGCTTCTTCTCAGAAATATTCCAATATTCATTCTTCTCCAGAAAGGGATGAAACTAGAATGGGAACATCCAGGAATTTAAAAAGCAGAAAACTTTGTTTCTTATCCCACATTGAGCGGGAGGGTAGGAGGTCTCCCTTTGTCCACCCAGCCAGCAGGAGCCACAGCAGCTACAGTCATGGCTGAGAGCTTCCTTTGCCAGCTGGCAGCCGAAAAGTTCTCCCTTTTAAAAGCCTCCAGTGATGGAGCTTTGGAATTCAACTGCTCTTTAACCAACCAACCAACCAACCAACCAACCAACCAACCAACCAACCAACCAGGACTTCATTTAGAAACAGAAGAAGAAAGAACCAGTGAGTGGCTGGGCCCAGGCAGGATGGGAAGATGGGGGGTCTGAGTGACTGGGTGGGTGGGTTAGTAGGAGGTCTCTGAGTGAGTGCTGGCCAAGAAGGCAGGTGTTGGGGGGGATTTTGGGGGGGAGGGTCTCTGAGTGAGCGGTGGGCAAACAGGCAGGTGGACAACCTCACTTTCCAGTCTCCAGAGAGTGGCTGCATCCAGCCAGGGGATCAGAGGGGACAGCTGAACAAGCACTGGGCAAGCAAGCAGGAGGGAGACCTCGGAGGCTCATTGTCAACCCAGCTTTGCACCCAGTTGGCTTCGGTTGTCAACCATTGGTTGCCTTAATGGTCTGGAATGGGGAGTTGGGGGAGGCCACTGGGCAGGAGCGGTTCTGCTCAGTTGTTTCCCAGGCAGCAAAGCGGACGGACTCCGAAAGGATGAAGGGGATCTTGGGTGGAGCTGGTCGAGGGAGCAACCCCTGGTTTATTGAGTATAACTGTGGTTGATAGGCCTTGCCTTGGGGTGGGGGGTGGGCCCAAATTGCACCCCCTTGCAAGTGTCTCTCAGCCGTTGTGTGCAGGGAAAAACCTTGCAGGGAAAACCTTGCACAGTAAAGAAAACCTTCTCGTGAGTGTGAGTTAATTCTCAAACTCTTGGGAAGTTTTTCTTTACTGTGCAAGGTTTTTCCCTGCAAGGTTTTTCCCTGCACACAACGGCCAAAAGAACCTCATAGTGGGGGGCAAAGTGGGAGGGGCAGGTACAGTAGTGGATGGGCCAGGCTGGCAGCTCCAGATCTTTTGGTGGGCTTTTCTTTTTAAAAAATGCCTCTGCCTGCCACCTCCAGAAGCAACCTTGGTGGGGGGGGGTTGGGGGGGAGGAATCCCCAGAGCACCCTTGCAAAAGATTTCTGCAATCAGTCTACATCTAAAAGCAAACAAGGAGCAGAGCTGGTTGGAAGAGAGATGGCGGGGAGGGGGGAGAGGGGGGAGGGAGTGTGTGCAATGTCCGCTTTCATCCAAAGGATCTCCTAGCTTTGGAAAGAGGAAAGGAAAGGATACAAAGAGAGGGAAAGAAAGAAAGGGAGTGAAAGGGAGTGAAAGAAAGAAGGGAAAAACAAGAAAGAAAAGAAAAAAGAAAGAAAAAGAAAGACAGAGGGAGGGAGATAGAGAAAAAAAAGAGAGGAAGGAAGGCTTCAGAAGACTCTTTGAAACAGCAGAGTAACCTAGGGCTGTAAGGGACGTTGGAGGCCATCTAGTCCAACCCCCTGCTCCCTCAGGAGACCTTATATCCTCTGGATGATTTTGGGGCCTCTAACAGAGAAGAAAATTGCCAGAAAAGGGAAGGAGTTTACTAGGACAAGGCTGCCACGCAGAGGAAGGCATAGATAGTCCTTGACTTATGACAATTGAGGCCAACATTTTGATTGCTTAGCAAGAGGGTTGTTAAGTGAGTTTTGCCCCATTTTCCTCAATGCACAACATCTCCTGGCTCTGACAGTCATGTGCAGGCTAGGGAAGAGCATCTGAAGGCCTCTGTAATGTTCACATGGGCAGACGCAGTGGCGTAGCGTGGGTTGTCAGCACCTGGGGCAAGGCAAGTAATTTGCGCCCCCTAACCCGTGGATTTTAGCACTCAGGGGAGGCAGCTCTTCTTCTGGTGTCGAGCCCACGCACCTCCCGCGAGGATCCGGCAGGCAGCCGCTGCCCAAAGGGCTCGGCCATCCGGGTCCGACACTCGTTGCCTCGCCTTGGGGAGAAGCGGGCGCCCTTTGCGTGGTGCGGGCCTGGGACACCCGACGCTCCTTTCTACGGAGGGCGACGGCCCGAAAGCTGGGGCAAGAGGGTCTTCCCGGGCCGCCGCAGGGCCCAGGTCGCCGCTCCTCTGGCTGGCTCGGAACGGAGGAGTCTTCCAGGGTCTCCGCACGGCCGTTGCTTCGAAAGACCTGCGCCTTTAAGTCTCGCCTGGCCCCCTCGGGTGGCGCTGGCGGGTGCGAGGAGCCGGCGCTGGCCTCAGCCGGGGGATGGCCCGGGAGGGTTTGGCCCCTACTGGCCGCTGTTCGCTCCCCGACTCTCGCCGGCCCAGGAGTGCCCAGGCGCCGCCGCCGCCAACTCCAGAGACCGCAGAGGAGAGCTTCCGAGTCGGGTCTCTGGAGCGCGCCCCCCCCAGATGTTGCGCCCGGTGCGGCCGGCCCCCCCTGCACCCCCCACGCTACGCCTCTGGGCAGACGTTACAGTTAAATGTGTGGCAGAAAGTGGACTCTGGGTGTGTTTTTCCAAACACAGAAAGTGAGGTTGAATGTGTATAGTTTTAGAAAATCTGTGTGTGTGTTTGTGTGTATACAAACACACATACACTATATATAGTAGATAACGTATTTTTTGTGTGTCTATAACACTATACCATGTAATATGGATGTACACATATAGCATATATACATAGGATAAAATTTTGGATGTTAAATAGCAGTAAATAAATAAACAGGGAAATTGTATCTTGTTGAGGCAAGGAGAGACCAGACTCAGTTTTCTGGAAGCCTTTGGAGAAGACGGAAGCAGCTGTTGTGACCGAGACCCCTGGTCATCCAGAGACGGCCTCCGTCCCTCACACGGAGCATCACTGGAGAGGTTCCAGCTGCTCCTTTGCTGGCTGTTAGTGAATGCTGCCTATCTCATCTTTCTATTTGATTTCCACACTTTGCATCTCCTCAGTTTCACCTGCCCTCTTCTCCCAATAAAGCATCCAGATCCACGCCAGGCTCCCTTTCATTGGAGGAGAATAGGGGGGCTTAGCTGCCTCTCCAGCTGCACACAGACCCACCTGCAATGGGGACGGAAGGAAGGTGGAATTCCACCAGGCTCATCACAAACCCACAAATAAGGGGATTTATTTAAGAAAGAATACAGCATTTTCAAATTAGCAGTGCTTAATATAAAAATGCAATGGAATCTACTCTTTGGAACCATTAATTCCCTGAGTAATTAAATTGGCCAGATCTTTGGAGAAGGTTCCCCTCCTTCTCCTCTGGATTCCTCCTCCAAAGGATCTAAAATTAATGGATCCATATTGGGACCCCCATACCAGTGGTGGGTTTCTGCAGGCTCGCACCTACTCACAAGAGTCGGATGGTGAAATTTAGAGAACCGGTGAGAGGGGGTTCCATCGACGGACCCAGAAGTAAGCCTGGCATGCCGCTGCCAGTAACCCAATGGGAAGGAAAGGAAGGCAGAAAGTAAGAAAGGAAAGAAAGGAAAGAGAGGAAAGAAAGGAAAGAAAGGAAAGAAAGGAAAGAAAGGAAAGAAAGGAAAGAAAGGAAAGAAAGAAAGAAAGAAAGAAGGAAAGAAAGAAAGAAGGAAAGAAAGAGAAAGAAAGAAAGAAAGAAAGAATTTATCATCACAATTGAGCCCAAAATTTTGGTTGTTAAGCAAGAGCGTTGTTAAATGAGTTTCACCACATTTTACAAGTTGGCCACTCCCACCCTGTCACATGACTGCCAAACCACACCCACAAAATAGGCCACACCTAGACAGTAGGTTCTAAAAAAATTTGAAACCCACCACTGCCCCATACCTGCCATGGCTGCAGCCTTGGAGACCCCAACCTCTTTTCTCCCTCCTTCCTTCCCCTCCTCGATCTGGAGGAATAGGCGGCATTCATCGCATGGGCCAAAGTCTTCATGAAACTATAAGGTTGGTAATGATTTGTGATCCGGATCCTGTTCCTTTTCTCCTGGGTCTCCATTGGGGCTTTCTGGGTGCATCTTCTGCGGCCTTTGACAGAAAAGACGTTCTTTGAAAGAGAACAGTGGAAATAAAGATCTTGAAACTTCTCTTCCCCAAAGAAATAAGGTTCAAAGGCAGAATCTTTTGGCCTTTCTTTTCCCAGATAAACAAACTTCCAAATACTATGGATGTATGTGAGAAGTCTGCGCTTGTTCATTTTATACCCTGCAGAATTTGTGAGGATCCAGACTTTCCCTTCAATGGGTCCTGGGAGTCGCATAAATGTTAAATGGAAAGGAAGAATTCTCTCCCAAATGGAATCAAATTCCATGAAGTGAACAAAGACGTTGACTTGTCTCCACTTAGAGAGGGAATCCCTGAGGTATGCAGTATATCCAGTCTTTGAGAACAGTTGTGATATAACCACACAAATTCCACTCCTGACAAGCACAGGAGGGAAAATCCTCATGAAATCCTCTCCCTTCTCTGAGTCTGAAGCAAAGAGGCCAATCAGGGTCCATCTGAAATGGAGGAGCAGATGGACAATTGCTGGGTACTGGAATCCTTCTTTGTGGTCCATCTGGTGGGAAAAGGGGAATCGACTTTTATCACTCAGAGCCTCTGAAGCTGGTCCAAAATTGATCTGAAAAAGGAATTGAAAGGATGAGAGCCATGAAGGGGAAACTGAGGCACGCAGAGCCTTCTCTCCCAGCACACAGGCCGCCCCAGCCCAGCTCCACTAGCATCCACATGCAGGTCCACCTCCTGCTGGCCAGCTGGTTTTTGGGCCTCTGCCGAGTGCCAGGATCGGGGGACCTGTGAGTATGCTGTGTGTGGGATGGGGATGGGGGTGGCGCTTGCATTGCCCAGGAAACTCCAGTGGGCTGGAAGTGAGTGGGAATCGCCTGGACCCCCCCAGTGCTTCCTCCCTCAGTTGGAGGCTTCCTTCGGCCTTCAAACAGTTGCAAGGGCTTTATTTTTTATTTCTGCTTCCAGGTTGGTGCAGGAGGCTTTCCAGGGCCAAAATGGGTACAAAAAGTCCAGGTTTTCCTGTTTTGGACCAGGCCATTCACACTCACTTCCAGCCCACCAGAGTTCACTGCTTCAGGGCAGAAATGAGAGCCTGTCCTGTGGAACCCACTGCCACTTGGGAGAGAAGGATGTAGTTTGCTGCACAATGCAAGCAACCCCCACTGCATACTCATGCGTGCCCCGCCCTGGCCCTCATCATACACCCGAAATCTAGCTGGCTGGCAGTTGAACATGAAGAAGAGGAGGTGGAGAATGAAGAGGCTTTGCAGGAGCAAGCAGGGAGTAGGTCAGGGGAGGGGCTGGCTGGGGAGAGGAAAAATAGGAGGCCCTGCTTGAATGGGGAGGAATCTACACACACACCCAGCCTCTCTGCTCAGGTGTCGCCCACACCATTGGCAGCAGTTTCGGTGCCCTCACACACACAAAGACACACACACACACACACACACAATTGGATTGCTCTCTTCCCCTCCCTGTCTCTCTCTTGCCCCATTTACTTGGAAGCTGCTCCATGAGACAAGAAGCCGAGAAACAAGAGAGGAGACAGAGGTTTGCAAAGTCAGTGAGTCCTTGTTGCAGGAAAGGAGGGAGAAGCAGGAGGGATCTTGGTGGGTTGGGGAGGCCTTGGGGGTCTCTTCTATCACTAGGACCCCCATGGCCTTCCCCACCCTCAGATTCCTCAGGGGCACATTGGTATCCTTCAATTGGGAGCTCTTAGGAAAGGATCCCCTCCTTGTGGGTTGCAAACAGCTCTTTCCAGTGGGGAAAACAGGACAAAGCAAGTGGGGGGAAAGAGTTTCCTTTGCTCTATTTCCAGTCTGAAGGAGACTCCGTCCCACGTGGGACCACAAGGCTGCCCCTCCCAAATCATTCCACCACCACCACCTCCATGGCTCCCACCTACTGGCTGAGCCCAGGCCTTTCCTTCACAAGCCCCACGGACTGGAACTGCAAAGTAAGACAAAAGTTTTTGGGGAGCACAGAGGCCCCAGGAAGCTTCTCAGTTCGGGCTAAGTGGCATGCAGACCCATGTCGTCTGGCATGCATAGCCTTGCCTGTTTCTCTTCTGGGTTTCTGGTGCGCATGTGCATGTAACAATCAGCTGGCCTTTGCACGCACTGCAGTGGCAGAAGTGGAAGAGCTGCTCTTCTTGTTTCTGTGAGCGCATACGTTCCAGCAGCTGATTGTCGCATGCATGCATGACAGAAACCAGAAGAGGAGCTGCCTGGTGTGCATATAAACACTGACATGCACACTGGGCAACTCCTCTTCCAGATCGCATCCCTGACAAGAGGACTCAGTGCTGAAAAGGTTCTCCCTCCATGCCCTTTTTCCAAGGCTTTATAAAGCGGTACCAACACTTCCCGTGATTTGGCTTCTCTCCTTCTGTTGATGCAGCCTAGGATTGCAATGGCTTTTTTTGGCTGCTGCCACACATTCCTGGCTCACATTTGAGAGATTGCCCCTAAGATTCCCAGATCCCTCTCACAGTTCCTGCTATTGAGCCAGGCTTCCCCTGATCTATACCTGCACATTTGGTTCTTCTAGCCTCAGTGTAAGAAAATGGAGAAAAACCCACACAAACCTGTGGGACTTTGTAGGTGCCTCCTAATGTTGACATCTGGATGGAGATGTCCCTGTCAGCTGCATCAAGAAGAGCCAGAAGGTTCTCCTTCCTTCCACAGCCGTAGTTGGGGACATTGGCTTCTCCAGTGGAGAGGATGTCCAGCAAGGCATCTGAAGTGTGGAAAGTGCTCCAATAGTTGTCATGGATGTTGTAGCCCAGTGTGAGATTGTGCAGGGGCTGGGGATTCTTATTGACTGTTGGGATGTTGAAAAAGAATAGTAAGCCAAGAAAGAACCCATTGGAATTCCTATTGTAAAAAAAATGTTATAATCAACAGCAACAAGAAATACTTTTGTTATATATAATACATATAATCCTCCAGAAGCCTCCTGAGCCTTAAGCTAACATTGATCCAAAAGCAATAATCAGTTACACAAATATGGAAATTGGCTGAGATACAGCAAGAACAAATGGTTCAACCACCACTTCAAATAAAATCCATGATTCAAGTGAGAAATGAAGGATTGAACCGAGAGAGGAAAATAATCTCACAAAAGAGCTAAAAGACAAAGAGGAATCCGAGGGCTACTTAGTTTGGGACTTAGGCTACAATGGGCTAGAGGAAGAAGGGAAAAAAGGAAAGCAATAAAGGGAAGAGAAAAGATCAAGGAACCATGAAATAAATACAAAACCTCAGAATTAACAAGAGGGGAAAGTATAGAATAAAATACACAAATAGTCCAAAATAAGAAACATAAAATAATCAAATATATATGAAAGATGTAATGTATGGAATTAATAGAGATAAAAAATATGTAAAGATAGATAGATAGATAGATAGATAGATAGATAGATAGATAGATAGATAGATAGATGAAACACAAGGTATATGTAAAAGATGTAGAATTGTTGTAAAGATTATATAAATATATAATAAAAAGAAAGCAGCCTTTTCAACTTTTTTTTCAGGCCCATTTTTGGATTTGAGTCTCTTCCACCAAACGAGACAAAAGAGAGAAGTCATGGAAATCAAAATCATTCAGGAAATTAGACACATCCTCCAATATAGGAACAAATAAGAAATAAAGGGGAGTGTTAGAATGGAGGGAGGGCAACTCCATCACCCTGAATGACTTACGGATCACGGAAAACAAACTGAAGAGAAGGAGCCACATTGAAAAGCAACTTTGTGTGCAATGTTTCATCTCCACTGGTGACTATAGCAATGAGATGGTCTCCTGGGCTGTAAAAGCTCTGTGGTTGTTTCCCATCCTGGTGCTCCAAACTCTTCAGGCATTTCATCCTCAGCTTCCCAGAGACTAGATGGGACACCAGCAGCATCAGAAGCAGAAGCAGGAGGTCCATAATTCATGGGGTGAATCAATCAATCCCCTTCCTGTTTCTAAAGAAGAATTAGAAGGATTCAAAGGATTCTCACAAGGTGGAAAGTGATCCAGTGTCTTTCCTGATTGAAACCCAGAGAAACACTCAGCTTCACCTGGAAAGGAGAGAGACGGACATTCAAGAGCACAGACCCTGCCTGTCCCTAAACTCCCTATTTCTCTGCCCAAAGTCTCCCCTGGAGGATTCGCCCAAAGAGCAGAGCTGAACCTTTGATCATAATTCTCCCTCTCAGGAGGGATCCCTGGAGGATTCCACCAGTTCTTGCATTCAAAGGTTGTTGGGAAATTCTCTGGAGGGAAATGAAAGGGAAATAATCCCCATGTGGCTCATAATAACAGGGGCAGAGATGGAATTAAATCCCTCTTCTAGTTTGAGAGGTTTGGGGGTCTCCATGCTTGAAACTGGCCCCAGAGGGAATACACAGCACCTGTGGCTGAAGAAACAAATAAATCTGAGATTTGTTTGCGTAAAGACAAAAGGGAGGGGGGGCACTTAATGACAGAGCATGTCACAGATCTGAAATAGCTGCCTGTTGGGTTGGAACCAAAATGTTGGTTATGTTATTTTGAAAACTAATCCTCAAGGGCACCACCACAAAAGGGCTGATGAAACATTTCTCTATGTTATAAAAAACATAGAGAAAGAAATATAGAGAGAAGGAAAAACCAAGTGAAAAGAGATGATGAAATCCAGGCTGCCTCTCACCCCATGGAAGGAAGGAAGGAAGGAAGGAAGGAAGGAAGGAAGGAAGGAAGGAAGGAAGGAAGGAAGGAAGGAAGGAAGGAAGGGAAAGGAGCAGAGGTGGGTTGCCCCTGGTATGGACTGGTATGGGCATACCAGTAGCGGAATTCGGCCGTATGTTTGCATATTGGTAGACACCCCCCCCCCATACTGGCATGGACCCCTGGCCTGCCCCCATTTGCAAGGCTCTTCTCAAAGAGGAGGAAGCAGCTGTGGGGCTCCTTCAGAGGAAGGGACCCCTGGCCTGCCCCCATTTGCAAGGCTCTTCTCAAAGAGGAGGAAGCAGCTGTGGGGCTCCTTCAGAGGAAGGGAGGCTGGAGGGAAGTGAGACTCTCCAGTCAGTCTTTCCAAGAGAATGGCCATAAACAAGATTGGGAAATGGACAGCAGGAGGTCTTCTGGCAGCAACATCTCATCTTAGGGACTAGCATCAAGGGGAAGATGACTTTGAAAAGGCTTCCTCTCCCACCATAGCATGCAAGGCGAGGCGAGGACTGGCTCGGAGGGGAGGGGCAAGGAGAAGCCAGGCCAGGTGCCCCTCCAGATGAGTCACACCGAGTTGGCCACGCCCACCCAGTTACATGACTGCCAAGCCACTCCCACCCGGTCACATGACCGCCAAGCCACACCCACATTATAGGTAGTAAAAGATTTTGAAACCCACCCCTGGCTCCGCCCCTAAGGCAAGGGATGGGCAAGAGGCCAGCATTGGGCCAGGACTGGTGGGGGGACCTCCAGGCAGCCTCCAGGAGCAACCTGGCCAAGGAGAGGAAGCCCTGCAGCAGCCGCCCACAAGGAAGAGCTCAGGGAGGCTGGGCTGGGCTGGGCTGGGCTGGGCTGGGCTGGGCTGTGGGGCCCTCGGGAGCTTGTGGGCTGGGCACTCACCCTTAACTCTGGGGCTCTGGACAGCCTGTGCCGCCATTCTCCAAGTGGCCTGGCAGGGATAGTGAGGCTCCTCTGTTGGACGATGTTAAGTTAGATGAAGGATTCCGACTCAAGCAACAGGAACATTTATTCAGCAACTATTTACAATACACAAGAATCATTACTAGCAAGGTTTCCCTGTCTGACAGCCGTTTATATAGGCTTTCAGGCGGGAAACCTCTCAGCACTTAACTTGCAACATTGTATCAGCTTTCTAGACAGAATCTTAGCCAATCAGACGCAGCTGCCGGCTCCGTTCCGGAATGCGGTGACTCAGAGTTTACCAGACTTGATGGCACGGTCACAACCCTGAGGACTTAACAGACGAGACTTTCGGTCTCCCCCTGATTTCCCCTTCCTCCTCTGGAGACCTCTGGATGCCCCCTCAAAGCCTTCCCTGCCCCCCTCCCCCAAAGGAAGCGGAGGAGGACAGGGCTGGATGTGGAAGCTTGGAGGAGAAAGTTTGCTTCTGCCTTGAGGGATCACAGGAGGGGAGGAGGGGGTGGGAGGAGGGAGCTGCATGAGGGGAAGCTGCCCCAACAAGCCAGCATCCTTTCCACTTGTGATTGGAAACAAGGATTCTCTCTCAAGAAGGCCCAGCCTCCCTCCTGCTCCTCCCCTGCGTCCTCCTCCTCCTCCTCCTCCTCTTCTTCTTCTTCCTCCTCCTCCTCCTCTTCCTCTCCAGAGACACTCAAGGAAGAAGTCGGACTCAAGGGCTTCCTGCAAACTTTCTCCTCTGGGCTTCCAGGTGCATCAGCCTTGTCCTCTGCCTCCCAAATGCCAAGGAGGTCTGGGATGGGGAGAATGGCTCCTTTGGCTAGCTGTGCCACACAGACACACACAAACATACACACATACACCCTTCTAAGCTTGGAGACTTTTTTCCAGATTGGAGCTTACAAACTGCCAATCATATCCTGGGCTTGGGGAGAAGGGCCTTTCTTTCCTCTTTCTTTAAAAGCCTCCAAACATGGAATGTAGTGTGTGTTTGTTTGTGTGTGTGTGTGTGTGTGTTTGGCTGCCAGCAGTTTAGGGAGGGGAGGAGCTTGTGGGGCACTGAATTGTCCCCACGTGGAGTCAGCTGGTGCAACTTATTCCATCCCAACCCAGCTGCCCCGAGACAGCCATGCCCAGTGGGGGGTGTTGAGCTGGCCACCCCCACTCAGCCACCCCTCCCCAGCCATGCTCCCCAGTGGTGGGATCCCAAGTCTTTTCCTAGGGGTTCCATGAGAGGGCGCTTCCCTTGTGCGCATGCAGCCCTCCAAGAGCCCTCGGAGTCAGAGTCAGAGTCAATGCTGGGGAGCTGAGCTGTTTCTTTAGCTCAGCTGAGGCACAGCAATGCCCTCTGCCACGCAAATGAGCTGAGCTGAGAAACCAGGGAATCTAGGGCAGGGAACTGTGTGGGTGGGAAGGTAGAGTCAGCCAGAGGTGGTATTTGCTGCTTCTCCCAACTTCTCCCAACTTCCACTATGTCAGAACCGGTCTGAACCAGCTGAATGTGACCTCTGGTGCCCACCCAGCCACCTAGTCCCAGTGACCAGACTGTTCTCCTCCAGCCAGGCCCATCTGGACGCTGTGAGTCTTCATGGTCTTACCTGCTTCTGGCCCTTTGAGGGCAACCATGAGGCTGATGAGGCCCTCAATGAAACTGAAAACTGAGAGCTGAAAAGTGTCTCTGTGTGAGAGAGAAAAGCTCAGAGTAGGAAAAATGGCCAGATGGAAGCTGTGGGAAAGAAGCTCCAGTCATGCTGTGAGATAATCTCTGTGGGAACCCATGAAATCCCCAAATGATGAGAAATTCAGGGTTTCACCTGCTCTCTGCTTGGGAGGGAAATCTTCACAACTGTTCAATGGTTCCTCCTTGATGTCCTGATGAAACCGACTCTAGAGAAAGTGTGGATCACAACAGCCGTCTGGGATTTCACTTTGGGGTCATTGTGTAGCTCTGTGTTTTTCTTTCTCTCCTTATTCAAGAAATAAAAGAGAAATATCTGACTATGTTCAGGCCCTTTAATTGTCCACTCTACCACTTGTGCCTGAAGCATTTTCTCTGCTCCTCTTCCAAGCTTCTCTTGTCTGTGAAGGGCTGGAGAAGATGCCCAGAGAAAGGGGACCCTGAGACTCTCCCCAGGAGGAGGTTGGAGGGATCCTGTCTAAAGGCAGCCGCATCACAGACTGTGGCATGAAGGTTCAATGCTGCATCTTCATCCAGGTCCAGGAAGGGGTGAGGAAGGATGGGAACATCTGGGTTTCTAGGAAGAGGCACCCATGGAAGCTGCTCTGCTCTCAACTCAGAGATTGCTGATCAATTGGGAATCCATGTTTAGGTCAAAGAATGGCTCCTAATAGCGATTAGGATCCCTTTGCCAATTCCCTTTTAAGGAGACAAGAAAAGCTCTGATGGATCAGACTAAGAGCAGCCTGAGATTCTCAGGGCCCACACAGAGGATTCTGGTTCTCCCACAGGCAGAAGGAGGAGACTTTGCCCATCACCCAATGGCTGCATCCCCACAACGGAACTTTCCTCCATCACACCAGGCAGTGTTGGAGTCTCAGCCATCCCTCGATCAGATCTTCTGATGCCAGAATTGGGGATTCCCAGATGGAGGGAGGTCTGAGTGTCCAACAGTGTCCATCTGAGGTGAAGGAGGAAAGGTCAGTTCTGGGCAAAGTCTCTTCCTTCTGCATTCATAGGAGAAAATGTTTCCAAGTTTCACTCCCCCAATCATAAAGTCCTAAGGCAGGACCGGAACTCAAGAGTCTCCTGGCAGTTGGCCCAAAGTCCCCCAGGAAGGTTTCATGCTTAAGGGAGGATTAGAACTCAGAGCCAGCTGGCTTTCATGCCTAAAATAGGACTGTGTCAGTCTCGCTAGTTCCTGCTTCGCTGCCATGGAAACGGGGAGGGTGGGGGGTTTGGGATGAGTGTGTTCTGCTGGTGGACAATGTTGATGGTTCGTGTTATCTCCTGTTTAACGGACCTGCATTCCAGGATGGTGAAGACCTGCCCACCTGATGTTGGAGATGGATGCATATTGGACAATGCACAGGGGGGGTTTGGGGATTGGGATGGGCTTAAGCTTAATACTTTCTGTTCGCGCCTAAACTATTCATTCTCAGCTTTACTTGGTCTGTACGCTATCGTAACTTAGTAAAAGGAGCCTTAACATTTCAAAATAATGTCTAAGTGTGGTCTTTCCTGAGTCAACGAAGAAGCAGGCATGACATTAAGCTGAGAATCAACAAAACCAAAAACCTGCCCTGATGTCGGTCCCTTCACAAGAGGAGCCTCCGTTGGTAGAGGTCCTGCCTGAAACAATTTTGGGAGCTGAAGCATCGCATCCTCCTGTTCAAACTGAAGGGATCAGGTCAGTGATGGAAGGTTTGGCTGGCCTAGATCTAAATCTGCCAGCTGAAGAATCAGTCAAACCTAAACGTTGGTCTGAAGGGGTAGGAATGAGTGGGGTAAACGTCTCCAGACGTCGACTTTCCCCAAAGAAAGTCATTCCGGAGCTCTTAAGAGAAGAAAGGGAACTAAAGGAGATGGCTCAGGACTTACTCCGCCAGGCAGATGAGAAAAGATTAGCCCTGGAAAAAATCTGGGGGAGGGAGGCGGATCGCCCACAGCCAAGAGGTTCACAGGCAGCTCCGGGCAGACGAAGCAGGGTTTCAACACCATCCCCCCCTCCTCAAGCCGGCAGGGAATTGCGAAGAGAGGCAGCTTCGGCCAGGCAAAGCAGGAGAGCAACACCCTCCCCCCCCCTCAGGCCGGAAGGGAAGCCAACCCCATTAACCCCCGCCGACTTGCGAAACTGCCCCCTTTGGGTGTGAAATACGACGGAAGTGCCGACAAACTGGCGTTTTTTCTAATTCACGTCGATAATTTCATGCAGTTTTACGCAGCTGATATGGACGATGAAATCAAAATCAGAATTGTATCTATGACCCTAGAAGATCAAGCTTCTAATTGGCTGGTTTCATTGCATAATTGCCGCTCACCGGCACTGCGCGATTTTGATCGCTTCATGAATGCTCTTAGAAGGCGTTTTGAAGACCCCCGTGTTGAGAGGAAAGCAAAAATGAAACTAAAAAGTTTGCAGCAGGGGGACATGTCTATTCAGGCTTACACGCAGATTTTCCAGGAGCTATCAGTGTTTATGATTGGTTATAGTGAACAAGCCCTAATGGACATTTATGTTGAGGGGCTGAATAAAAATATTTATCAAACATGTGTGAACAGATTTCGCCCCGAAACTTTGAATGACTGGATAGATCTAGCTTCGGATGTCGAATTGGATCATGCCCACTTGCAGGATCCAGTCCGCTTGGAGAAAAAAACACAGGAAGATAGCCCCAAGTCTCACCCCCCTGCGAGGGAGAAACGCATGCAAAAGGGGGAGGGGAGAACAACCCAGCCTCGTTCATGCAGCTGTTATCGCTGTGGGAAGGAGGGGCACTGGGCAGACAAATGCCGATCAAAACCACCTCCACGCCCACCTTCTTCCTCGGACCGGAAACAGCCTAGGACGCCAACTGTGCGCGCCAAACCGGCTATGAGTGGGATGGAACCCATCAACCTCTCTGCTGACCAGCCCTCCCCAGGACCTGATGATTGGGAAGCGTCTTCAGACTCTTCTGACAACAACCTGGTGAGTCATCGCTCCGGGCCCCTTTATATTAATTTAATGCTTTTAGCTCCATCTACTGGACGTACATGCAATGTGCAGGCTCTCATTGACTCTGGTTGCTCAAAATGTCTCATAAGCCAAGACATCGTGTCTAAAATGGGTTTCCACCTTAAAACCTTGAAAACTCCCATAGCCTTTTGCCAAATGGATGGTTCTGTAGCTGGGGGCACCCCAGCATCTTTTATCACCGAACCAATTCATGTTTCTATTGGCACGGGCCATACTGAGACCATCAACTTTATTGTAACTGCCATTGCCGATAATGCTGTAATTTTGGGGGTCAATTGGCTTCGTAAATGGAATCCTCTGATAAACTGGAAGGAAGGTTGGGTACGCATTCCTTTATCCCTCCCGGAACATACCTCTCTTCCATCAGAAACTGATCAACCCCCGCAACATCACCCACCCCCCCCATATTGAATCTGCTGCACCTTTATTGGATTTCCCATCACCCGAAGTCATACCAGGCGAGGAGAAAATTCCCAAAGAATATTGGGACCTAAAGGATGCTTTCAGTGAAAGATCTTGTGATTCCCTTCCTCCTCATAGGGCTACTGACTGTTCAATTGATTTTCTTCCTGGGGTTCAATTACCCAAACCTCGTATGTACTCGATGACCCCGCGGGAGATGGAGGAATTACGTAGATTCATCGATAAAAACCTTCAAAGGGGTTTCATTGAACCAGCTAGGCCCCGTGTAGCCGCACCAGTTATGTTTAGGGAAAAAAAAGATGGTACTCTAAGATTAATACAGGACTACTCATATCTCAACACCATTTGTGAACACAATATTTACCCCCTTCCGCTCATGAAGGACATGCTTGCTCACCTGGCTACCGGTAAGATTTTTACGAAGCTGGACTTACGTGAAGCCTATTACAGGGTCAGGATCAAGGAGGGGGACGAATGGAAAACAGCTTTTAACTGTCCGCTCGGATGTTTCCAATTCAAAGTCCTCCCTTTCGGTCTTCAGGGTGCCCCTTCGGTGTTTATGCAACTAATAAATGAGGTTCTCCACGAGCACCTTTACAAGGGAGTTATTGTTTACATTGATGACATCGTCGTCTACTCGCAAACACACGACGAGCACGTTAAACTAGTGCGCTCCGTATTAAATAAGTTGCGTTCCGCTGAACTTTATGCCAAACTCTCTAAGTGTGAGTTTCACCAGGAAAGAATTGACTATTTGGGTTACCGTATCTCCTCTGAGGGAATTGAAATGGATCCTGCTAAAGTCAAGGCAGTGACGGAGTGGGCCCCTCCCCGTACCCGTAAACAATTGCAAAGTTTTTTGGGATTTGCGAATTTTTACCGCCAATTTATTCCGTCATTCGCTGATATTGCCTTGCCCATTACAAACCTTCTGAAAACAAAAGGAGAAGGCAAGCCTCGTCCAGGAGCCCCTCTCAAATGGACGATGGAATGTCAAGCCGCTTTCGAGAAGCTTAAACGGTTGTTTGCGGCTGAGCCTGTTCTTAAACACCCCGATGTGAATTCCCCATTTGTAATTCAAGCGGATGCTAGTGATGTCGCGGTGGGAGCAGTCCTGTTACAACTCAATCAACATGGCCAATTACAACCCTGTGCTTACACCTCTCGGAAACTCACTGCGTCCGAACGTGGTTGGGCGATTTGGGAAAAGGAGGCTTTTGCTGTTCGGTGGGCTCTCATGACTTGGCGTCATTTTCTTGAGGGTGCCCCACATCCTTTCGAGGTCTGGACGGACCATAAAAATTTGGAAGCTCTTACCTCCTCTCGGAAATTGTCCCCAAGGCAACTTCGTTGGGCTCACTATTTCCATCGTTTCAATTTCCACCTCAAATACATTCCTGGGGGCAAAAATTTCATGGCTGATGCTCTTTCCAGATTGCCACAGTATGATGTATCTAAGCTCACCATAGTACAACCCATCATGCCACTCACTTTACCTGCTTCTCCAGTATCTACTATAACCCAAACTACTGTCCAAACTACTCCACCTGCTGACCTGATTGCTCGTATTAAGGATGAATTACTTACTGATGAATGGTATTCGACTCATTCAGGTGATTGTACTACCAGAGACGATCTTCCCTGGATTGGCTCAAAGATCTATGTTCCTGCTACATTACGTCCTTTTGTCTTGCAACGCGCACACGACTCACGTTTGGCTGGTCATTTCGGTTTCGTTAAAACTGTTCATCTTGTCAAGAGACAGTTCTGGTGGCCCTCATTGAAGAAAGACGTTGAATCGTATATTGCCAGTTGCCCTGTATGTGCGGCTTCAAAACGTGCGCCGGGTAAGCCACAGGGTCTTCTCCAGTCTGTAGCTACGCCGGAAAGGCCTTGGAAGGAAATTTCAATGGACTTTATAGTTGATCTTCCGCCCAGTCAGGGTTATACCGTTATCTGGGTAGTTACCGATCTTTTTTCTAAACAAGTTCATTTTGTCCCCTGTACTAAAATTCCTTCTTCCAAATCTCTGGCCCGACTGTTCGTTTCCCATATCTATCGTTTTCATGGCGTCCCGCAACGCATCATCTCCGATAGGGGAACCCAATTTACTTCCCATTTTTGGAAGGAGTTTTTGAGACTGATTGGCTCCGCCCAAAGCTTAAGCTCCGCCTACCACCCTCAGACGAATGGATCTTGTGAAAGGGTTAATTCCGTTCTCGAACAGTACTTACGCTGCTTTATTAATTTTCAACAAGATGATTGGGCTGATCTTCTCATACATGCCGAAGTGGCGTATAATAACTCTGTTCACTCCAGTACGAATATGACCCCCTTTAAAATCATCTACGGACAGGACTTTGTACCCATACCCGAACTGCCTCACGACTCGCCGACGGTTTCCTCTTTAACTGAATGGTCCTCTAGACTGTCTTCTGTTTGGCCGGTTCTCCGGAAAACTTTGAACGATGCCCATGACTCACACAAACTGTACGCTGATAAGAAACGAGCAGTCCCTCCCTCCTACAAAGTTGGTGATCAGGTTTATGTATCTACCAAAAATTTGGATAGCCCCCAAAAATGCAAGAAGCTGGGTCCCAAATTTGTTGGACCTTTCACGATCACCAAAATTATCAGCTCTGTGTCGGTCCGTTTGGATCTCCCCAAGACCTATCGGCGACTATACCCTGTATTCCATGTTCACTTACTGAAACCTGCTCGTACCTCCCATCTCCGCAAAAGATTGCCTGATACTCCTACGCCTACCTTGGTGGATGGTCATCATCATTACGAGGTGCGAGACATCTTGGACTCCAGAATCCGCAGAAATAAAACTCAGTTCCTGGTCATGTGGAAAGATTTTCCCCCTTCTCACAACGAATGGGTGGATAAAGAGCATCTCAAAGCTCCTAAACTGGTACGCCAGTTTTATGCCAAGTATCCACACAAACCTTGACTCTTTTTCCTTCTCCTCTCTGTTGTTTTGTCTCTCCCTTCTTGTCTTTCAGGTGTAGCCTCTCGTATGCCTATTGCTGCCCTGGATTTCCCGCTGTTCCTGGAGGAGGTCCGGATGTCAGTCTCGCTAGTTCCTGCTTCGCTGCCATGGAAACGGGGAGGGTGGGGGGTTTGGGATGAGTGTGTTCTGCTGGTGGACAATGTTGATGGTTCGTGTTATCTCCTGTTTAACGGACCTGCATTCCAGGATGGTGAAGACCTGCCCACCTGATGTTGGAGATGGATGCATATTGGACAATGCACAGGGGGGGTTTGGGGATTGGGATGGGCTTAAGCTTAATACTTTCTGTTCGCGCCTAAACTATTCATTCTCAGCTTTACTTGGTCTGTACGCTATCGTAACTTAGTAAAAGGAGCCTTAACATTTCAAAATAATGTCTAAGTGTGGTCTTTCCTGAGTCAACGAAGAAGCAGGCCTGACAGACTGGAACTCAAAGTCCCCTGATGATTGGCTCCAAGTCCCCCATGTGGCTTTTGTTGGAAGGTGGGATGAAAACTCCTGTGATTGGCACAAAGTCCATCCAGTGGCTTTGAGTCCCCGTATGGTCATCAGGCCCAACTTCTCACTTCCCACAGACTGAAGCTGCTTCCTGCCGCTGCCCCTTTGCTCCCCTTTAGCCCAGACAAACAGCCTGGCGCCCACCCCTCACCTGCCCCGCTCCCAGGCCACCCCCTGCAGCCTCCCTCCCGCCTCCCGACCACGCCCTCCCCTTCCTCCCCTGGGGCTGGCCGAGTGAGCGGAAGGGCGCCCGGTGGGCTTCCTCCCAGCTTTGCCGCAGATAGAGAGTGGGGGCTCCCTGCGCCCCTTCCCTCCCAGGCCACCTCGGGGCTCCGTCGAGGAGAGAGGCAGAGGAGCCGTGGTGGGCGAGCGCGCCAACCCCCAGATCTGAGAGCTCGAGGGGCATCCCGGGTGGGCAGCCTCCTGAGGTCTGAGCCCACACAGGGCCTCTAGTTGTCTGCCGGGGGAGGGGATCCGCCTTTGCCCCCTCCTTGTAGAAGTCTGCAAGGCGGGCAGGGGAGGCAGGCGGACACCGGTGGAGGAGGGCAGCGTGGAAGCCGTTCTTGGGGGGAGCTGATCGGCCACCACCGGGGCTCCGGGGTTGGACTTCTCTCCCTTGGGGATCGCAGCCGTTGTGGGAGGAGGGGAGGGAAACGGCCAAAGGAAGGAGAGGCCTGGATATTTGCAAGACCGTCTCCTACAGCATACCTCCCATCGACCAGTCCGCTCCCACAGAGAGAGTCTCCTCAGGGTCCCATCAATGTCGGCTGGTGACCCCTAGGGGGAGAGCCTTCTCTGTGGCAGCTCCGGCCCTCTGGAACGACCAGGGAGCAAAGGAGGGGGGAAGGGGGGCGTTGGGAAGGGAGGGGGGAAACGCTGGAGAAAGATGGAAGAAGTGGGAAAGCGAGTGAAGGGTGGGAAAACAGAGTCTCTCTCGGAGCGGCTTCAGGCTCAGCTGGAGTGCTGAGGGTCTCACCTGGATGGGCGACCAGGGCGCTGCGGAAAAGCCAGCCAGCAGGTAAACTTATCCCTCCCTCTTCCAAAGGAGCCGCTTCCTTTGCCCCCCCCCATTTTTATTTTTTTAAGCAAATTTTTTCCCTTTCAAATTCATTCATAGATCAACATTCTTATAATTGCTGTTTAACATTTGTCTATTCCTCATTAGTCTCTATACTCATTTTTACATTTTACACACACACACAAACAGAGAGAGAGAGAGAGAGAGGAGAGTTTAGATCACTTTCTTGCCTCCCCATACCTCCATCTTATTTTGCAACAACCTTACTTCTTCCACCTTCTCTACCTCCCTTCGCTACCTTCTTCTTTCCTCCTCTCCTTCCTTCTTCCCCTCTCCTCTTTCTTCCCCTCTCTCCTACTCTTCATTCCCCACCCTTCCTTTCTATGCTTCACCCTTCCTTCTTTTCCCTTCCGCCCCCCCCCTTCTCCAAAGCGCAGCTCCTCCTTTCTCCTCGCTCCCTCCCACCGTCCCAAAATCCCCCCTCACAGCTCCAACGCCTCTTGCCCCCCCCTCTTCCAGCCAGAGGAGCGCGTGCTGCCCATCAGCCGAAGGTCTCAGCCCCAGCGGGGCCCTCGGGGCCAGGATCCCTTCTGGACACCGGGCTCCTCGGAGGCGCTTTGGAAGGAGGCTCCCTGGCTGCGTTGGGCTCTCCTGCGGGGTAAGAGCTGCGGAAGGGAAGGTCACAAATCTGCCCCGGAGACTTTGGAGCAGCTGATCAGGGAGGGAAACTGCAGGGGGAAGGGAGGAAGAGGGGGCGGGAGAGGCGCAGGGGGTTGTTGGGGGGGGGCAGAGAGAGAAGGGGGGGGTGAAGCAGTGGCGTAGCGTGGGTTGTCAGCACCCGGGGCAAGGCAAGTAATTTGCGCCCCCTAACCCGTGGATTTTAGCCCTCGAGTCTCTTCCACTAGATTAGTTAAAGAAACCCTTACCCCCTAAGCACATGTATTGTTTGTTATGAAAATACTGATGTAATTAAAGTAAAATGCATCTAAATACAAGTTTATTTTCAAACACTTTATTGAGTGCGAACATGCATTACACATTCGCCACATTTTCAGCATGTCTATGAATACAAATCTACAAATGTAGTAACCTGTGACGCTCTTTACTTTTGACGGTCTTTACTTTTGACGGTCTTTATTTTGATGGTCTTTACTTGTGACACTGTTTACTTGTGACGGTCTTTACTTGTGACGCTCTTTACTTGTGACGGTCTTTACTTGTGACGCTCTTTACTTGTGACGCCATGCTATTATATGTCGTCTCACAACCATCATATCAAGATGATATCAATATCAAGAACAAAAACTAAACATCAAAATGGAACCATACCCTGGAGATGATCCAAGACTGGGCTAGATGGAGCCAACTTCCTCAATCCTGTACCTCTAATTGTAATTCTTTAATAGAAGTGCAAGATATCAATCTGTGTATAATAATAATAATAATAATAATCTTTATTGTCATTGTAAAAATTACAATGAAATTGGTTTTAACTTCACTGGTGCAAAATTATAACAGAAACAAAAAAGAGAGAAAAGAAAAAAGAAAAAACTAGCATGTGCATGGAGTGATTGCGGTTGAATTTAAAAGTCTCACAGCCCATGGATAGAAGCTACCTTTAAACCTGTTTGTTCGGCTGGCTATACTTTGATATCTTCTGCCTGATGGTAGAAGGGCAAAGAGATACCAACCAGGGTGTGAATCATCTTTGAGAATCTTCCTTGCTCTGCTAAAGCAGCGAGATCTGGCGATGTTATCCAGTGATGTCAGAGGGCAACCGATGGTTTCTTGTGCCGAATTGATCACTCTCTGTAGTGCCTTCCTCTCCGCAACTGTTAAACCAGCATACCACACTGTGATACAATATGTGAGGACACTTTCTATGATGGACCGATAGAAAGAGATCATCAGCCGTTGTTCCACCTGATTTTTCCGCAGGACTCTAAGGAAATGAAGTCTCTGTTGAGCTTTTCCAATCACCAGAGACGTGTTGTTTTTCCAGGTGAGATCTTGGCTAATAAGCACTCCAGTGATGTCAGAGGGCAACCGATGGTTTCTTGTGCTGAATTGATCACTCTCTGTAGTGCCTTCCTCTCCGCAACTGTTAAACCAGCATACCACACTGTGATACAATATGTGAGGACACTTTCTATGATGGACCGATAGAAAGAGATCATCAGCCGTTGTTCCACCTGATTTTTCCGCAGGACTCTAAGGAAATGAAGTCTCTGTTGAGCTTTTCCAATCACCAGAGACGTGTTGTTTTTCCAGGTGAGATCTTGGCTAATAAGCACTCCTAAGAATATACAGATTAATTTAAATTCGCCTGCTTTTAATTAGCGCAAATTTTTCAACAACGGAATTGAAATCTACATTAAAGTCTCTCTCAATGGACAGTATTGCTAGATTACTCAGTCTTTCTTGGCTCATAGGTAGAGGGAGAAAGGGAGTAGGTAGGTAGGTAGGTTGGGGGTTATATGGTGGTTGTGTGTACGTGTTTGTTTGTGCAGGTGTAGATCTACACACAGATTGGTTGGCCGTTTAACCAGACTGGGCCACAGCAACGCGTGGCTGGGAACGGCTAGTAAATAAATAAATATGATTTATTTGCTTGATATAAATTTATAGTGAACTGTGACATCGAAGCGCTTTTCTCTCCCCAAAATCAGGTCATCCTGATGATGAACTTTACATCAAGCAAATATATTAATTATGTATAAAAAGGATGATTAGTATCAAATCTAGCTGTTAAAATTACTGCAATCTCTATTTATATGTAGCTAAAAGCTAGGTCAAGAAAACATAATGTTATAGATACGAAAATGTACATAGCTAGCAATGGTTTGTTTTTAAAGAGACATTGTTTAAATACAGTCCCCTGTTAAAAACATTACGATTGTACAAAAAATAACTTAATCATTATGAAAAATCATAATCATTTTCCTTATAATCTCTGCAATTCCTTCTCACAGGAAGGGTATGTACATTCTACAAGTAGAAATTGAAGCATGTGACATGGGATATAATTCACGTTATACTTTTAGATTCAAAACTTCATGCATGCAACCAATTATAAACAGTCAAGTATACTGAAATGCCCATTTAAAATGCAGTCTAAGAAAAGATGGCACTTCAGCAGTAACTCAGTATGATGAAGTAAGCTCTTATGAAAGTTCATAAACTAGACCAGTCATCGAAGTGGTTTTTTAACTCTCATTATTTGACTTCAAGTCTCAGGAGGGGGCAACCATTTAGCCAACCTTGTGTGAGCTCAGAGGCACATAGAATCAGGCCTGAATCATTCAGAGATAAGATACTACCAGAAGATATCAAGACTGTAGAGTAGACCAGAATTCCAGAAGAAGTCAATAGCAAACTATTTCCATACTAAGAAAATGAGTTTGGCATAGTCCTCAATTTATGACAATTGTCAGAGGAAAAACAGCACATTCTTCAGCTGGAATTTTTAGACCTTTTGAGGACATGAGAGCAGTGGGACATGGTGGCATACTGCAGGAGGAAAAAGGACACCGAACCAATGCATCATTTTTCAACCATTTTATCACAAGGAGCAAGTTCACCAACACTTGACCAGTTTACAAGAAGCAAGTTCACAGAAGTCATTCAAAGCACCAGAACAGCGTTCACAAGATAGAGCTTATCGTTTCAAAGGAGGCAAAAGAAAGGCTTCTTTCCCATTCAGAAACCCCACCTTCAACACAGTCTGCTCATTCAGAATTTGTGTTCTTGTAGGCTGTATCATCCAATTTCTGTTTCATGTGGATACTCAGGATTTACATAGGCCTAGCAATTAAAATAATGTTGGTGTCTTGGAATTTTAACTGCCCTTTCAAACCTTACCAAGGGAGGTATATAGAACAGTACAGTACAAGTAATGGGAGTGGTCAAAGTACACAGTACTTACTTATCTATATCACAAACTTAATAGCACATACAAGTGTAGTTGGGTAAATATCTACAATAGGCATGCCTTTAAAGCCTCAAAGTAATCAAGTTATGACTCATTTCTGCTAGGTTACTCTGAAAACCGACTAAAACACAACCTCAAAGTCTTAAAAAAAAACTAATTTTCATTTATCCCAAGTCAAAAAAAAGTATTCAGGCAGAAAATGTCAGAAGGGACAATAAGAAAAACTTTTAAGGAAAAGGTGTAAGTTCCCACCTTAAAAACAATGAAACCAATGCAAGTTCCTTCATATTGGCATGAAATTCTGAGAGGAAGAACAAGGATTGCTGAGCTCAGACTGTCTTTTTGAAAAAATTGTTTTAAATACTGTACTTTTAAATTTGTTTTTAAAAATATATGTGCTTACTGCAAAACATCAGCAAATCAGGATGTTGTTCAGAATTGGTGACATTTTTTATTTAACACTTTTAGGGGATGCTAACTTGAGTACCTTGGTTTTAAAACCCTATACAAGTGTCCTTCAATTCAATGGGCTTTACTCCACAACTGGTAATCTTGTCTAAGGGCCACAAAAGCTACCTCATAGATACGGATTGTAGATGTCATGATTGATCTCTGAATGAATGCTTAGGAAACCCGACCTAAAAACCCCAAACCGTACAGAGGGACTACTACTCTTTCTGCCACCACCTCCCTTCTCAAAACTACTAGAGGCATCTGGTTGAGAGCGACTTTCCACATCCCCTTTCGAAGTATAAACTTCCTTCCAAAACAAACAGGCAGCACCTTTCCGGGACCTCTCCCAGGAACATGGGACACCCTTGTAAGTGATTTGCCGGCGCTGCTTGCATCTTCCAGCTGGAAGGGGAAGAGAAAGCCCATCCTCCCAACCACTCAGGTAACTCAAGCAGAAGCAGCGACAGGTGTTTCCGCCGTCCCTTCCACCGAGAACAGCCTCCCCCCCCCCTCGTCATCCTCGCACTGCATGCCCTCCTCCCTTTCCCTTTTAACCGTCCTGGAGCCACCGCCGCCGTTGCTTCTCTCCCAAATGCGGGAACACACACACACACACACAGACACAGACACAAACGCACAGCAGGGGGAGTTGCCTGTTCCTGGCATCTTCCGCAACAGCCCCAAGGCGGTCTCGCTCGTCGCAGCCGATTGCTCTCGCAATCCCTGCCGACCGGAGGCGCGCGCGTCCCGCCGCGGCGCGCGAAAGAAGTTTCGGGGCAGCCTCTCCGAGCCTCCCCCTGCGGCCTTTGGGTTCGCTTCCCCCGCTCTTTTACCTGTCCTCTTTGCAAGCTGCGCCTTCCCGGGCCAGACGATGCCGGTGTGTGTGTGTTTGTGTGTGTGTGTGGGGGGGGGCTAACTCCCGCGCGCGCTAAGCTCTTTTGCTGAGGGGGGGGGGGTTGTTGCAAAGTGAACTCTTCCTCCACCCCCAGCTCGGCGCCTTCACTCTTTCTCTCTCCCCAGCCCCGTTATTTCATCGGCGGGGAGAGGGAGGGGGGCGGTGGCCGAGGCTGCTCCACAGCGACCTCTGCTGCCCGCAATAGGCGAGGCGAACGGGTGGGTCGAGCCCCTTCCTCTCCTCCGCTTGTAATCTGCATATAGGCGATTTTTGCAGGAGGTGGCGGGGGAGCTCTCGGCTTCCTGACTTCCCTTCCCCTCGCCTCAGCTCGGCCGGCTCGGATCGGATTCGCACAGCCAGCACTGCAGAGAGAGTGAGTGAGCCAGGCAGGGGCAGAGAGCTGCGAGTGCGAGCGCGCCCCCCCAGATGTTGCGCCCGGTGCGGCCGGCCCCCCCTGCACCCCCCACGCTACGCCTCTGGGGTGAAGAGACGCCCAGGAGTGAAGGAAGCTCCGCGGGGTCCCTTCTGAAGAGAAGCCTCGTCCTTGATCCGGTCTCGGGAGTTTTGGGCAGGTCAGGCGGTTGCTCCTTCCCTCCTTTGGGGCTACAAAATTATACTAACAGAAGGGAAGGTGAAGGGATTTCTTTCCTTTTCCCCCTTTCCCTTTCTCCTTTTTCCCCTTCCGCCTTTCCAGACAGCTGACAGAGACTGAATGCAAAGCCCTCCTTCATTGAAGTCGCCTTGATTTTGTCTTCCGATGGGGAGTCGCCCAGAAGAAGCGCCGCCGCCTCTTCGGTTGTTCCAGAGGATGGCGTGGACCCCCTTCGTCCCCCGCAGATCCGCTTCTTCCGAGATCGGCGTTCCCCCCCTCCTCTGCAGCGTCTCCCACCGTTGGCCTTGCAGCGTTTGGGGGGGAGGGGCAGAGAGGCTCCCCCACCCCGTAAATGCCTGGAGGGTCTGAGGTTCCAGGACTCCGCCTGGCAAATCTGTTTTTCCCCAAAAGAAGCAAGTGGGGCCCTGAAATGGAATCAGGCTTTCTGGGACTCTCAGAGGAGGTTTGGGGGCTGCACTGTCAGCTGGGAAAGGCGAGAGGGAAATTGGGGGGGGGAGATCAAGGGATGCCCAGAAGACTTGGGGTCCCTCCTGAAGAAGCGGCATCCTCACTGGTTGGATCTCTGAAGTTTTCAATAGGTGAGGCCGACACTTTTACTCGGTTATTTGTCCTTACAAAAGAATTAAAACAGGAGGGATTTTTCTCATCCCCCTTTTCCCTTTTTCCCTTTCCTTTTCCCCTCCCCCTCCTGCTTACTCCTTCCTTTCTTGCCTCTGTTTCCATTTCACTCTTTCCATTCAGGGGACGCAGAGTCAGTGCAAATCCCCCATTCATTGGGATCAGCCTGGATTGTGTCCTTGGATGGGGTCGCTCACAAACGCCTCCTCCTCCTGTTCCTCCTCCGCTTCCCTCTCGCCTTGCCCATCTATACAGCCGTCCTGCCTGCTGTTAGATCAGACAAAGGATTCCGACTCAGGCATGGTCAAAACAACAGGAACATTTATTCACACTATTTACAACACACTCAAGATTCAACTGGCAAGGTTTCTTCTCTGGCAACCTCTTATATAGAGTTACCAGGCAGGAAAACTCCTAGCAAGCAATTGCAACATTGTAACTCCTTTCCAGACAGATTCCAGTCAGCTCGTCTCAGTCAATTAACGCAGCTGCCTGATCTGTTCTGGAATGCGGTGACTCACAGGTTACCAGACTTGCTCTCTGGGTTGTAGACCTGAGGACTCAACACTCCTTCCCCCATAGTCAGTGCGCATGCGTATTCGTTCAGATAGGCGGGGCGGTGTCGGGTCCGCCCCGAATGCCTTAGTTCCTGCGGAGAGTTCGGCGCGGGCTGCAGGTCCCGTGGAAGCTCCTCCCTGCGGGGAGTGGAGCTTTCGCCTGTGTCACCGCAGCCTGCCCCCGGAGGTGGAGTCGCCGTAGCTGGAATTGGCGATAATAGTAAGTCCGGGCGAGGGGGCGTGGCGACCGGGCTTGAGGTAGTTGACGGTTGCTGGCAGGCAGCGTTCTGGTAGGGTGGGCCTCCGATGGGCGAGGCCCACAGCTCAGTGTCAGGTTGAGTGGCATGGTCCTGACGGCCTCCCCAGGCGGTGCCTGACGAGGAGAGGCCTGGACAGGCAAGGGTCTCAGGATTTCCAAACTGCGGCTCGGCTTGAACAGGGAACAACGGCCCAACGGGGGCCAACGGGCAGGAACGGCCTGGTGTGGTGAAGGCTGTCTCGGGCAGGCGGCGCCTCAGTTGACCCAGGTGGCGCCGCCACTCAGATTCATCATGAAGGCCAACCCTGTAAGAACAGGGGCCAGTTAAGTCCAAAATGGTGGCGGCAATCCATCGCGGCTCCCCTGAGAAGTTCCTTGCCCAAACTAGGTCCCCATTTTTAAATAAGTGAGGGGCGGAAATCTGCAGGTTGCTCCTCTGCAACCCGTCGTAATCGGGGTGCAGTCTGTCCAGGGTGGTCCGCAAGCGTCGGCCCATCAAGAGCTCTGCGGGGCTTTTCCCTGTGGCCGGACAAGGTGTGACATGCTGTCCCAAGAGGTACGCAGCCACCCTTGCCTGCCAGTCCCCTTTATCCAAACGGGCCAAGGCTTCCTTGGCCGAGCGGACTGCTCGTTCTGCGCGTCCATTAGACGCAGGGTGATAAGGGGCAACCGGCGCGTGGCGGATCCCTTGGGTGGCCAGAAAATCCAAGAAAGTGGAGGACTGAAATTGGGGCCCGTTATCTGACACAATGACGTCCGGCAACCCGTGGGTCGCGAACAAGCGGCGCAAGGCACGCACTGTGCTCTCCGCTGTGGTAGAAGCCATGATAATCACCTCCACCCAGCAGGAGAACGCGTCCACCACCACAAGGAAAGTGGCCATGGAAGGGACCCGCGAAATCCAAGTGGAGCCTGGACCACGGGCTCCTGGGGACGCCCCACTCCCTCGGCGGGGAGACCGGCGGGGCCGGCCGGGACGATTGGCAGGAGGAGCAGGCGGCCACCCATTCCGCCACTTCAGCGTCCATGCCAGGCCACCAGACATAGCTCCGGGCTAAAGCCTTCATACGGACGATGCCTGGGTGGTTGGCATGGAGCGACTGAAGAACCATGTGTCTGAGAGGGGAAGGGATGATGACCCGATCTCCCCAACACAAGCACCCGCAATGGAGCGAGAGCTCCAGCTGGCGTGACTTGTAAGGCCGAAAGTCTTCGGCCACTCTGCCCGAAGGCCAGCCCCTCAGCACCGATCGGCAGACCTGGGCGAGGACGGGGTCTGCGCGGGTGTGAGCGGCGATGGCGGATGAGGACAGGGGCAAGTCCGACTCCGCGACCATCAGGACAGAGAGGGCAGGCACAGGGGTCGGATCCGGCCCCGGGAGAGGGCAGCGGTTCAGGGCATCAGCATGCCCTATCTGCTTGCCAGGACGGTATAGCAGCGGAATTCCGTCCAGCGGGTCATCCTGGGCGACAGGATGGGGGGGGTCGGACGGTCACCGGCCAACAGCCCAAGGAGTGGCTTGTGGTCCGTGACAACAGAAAAAGTCCGCCCATAGAGGTAATTGTGGAACTTCTTAATCCCGGACACTACAGCCAAAGCCTCCTTGTCGATTTGGCTGTAGTTTCTCTCTGTTTGAGACATTGTCCGGGAGTAAAAAGCAATGGGGGCTTCCAAGCCGTCTGGAAAGACGTGGCTAAGGACAGCCCCCAGGCCAAAAGGGGAGGCATCGCATGCAAGCGTCAGAGGAAGCCTGTCATGGTACTGGACTAGTACCGCATCTGATGTGAGCATGGCTTTGACAGCTGCGAACGCATGCGCTTCGCAGCTGCCCTAGCGCCAGGCCGCAGATCGGTCGAGCAACCAATGCAGCGGCTCGGCTAGCGATGCCTTGTGGGGAATAAATGGCGCGTAGAAATTTAAAAGGCCGAGGAATGCCTGCAGCTACGTTTTGGAGGCAGGAGTGGGGGCTTTTTGGATGGCCTCGACCTTGGAGGGGGTTGGGTGGATTCCTTGGGCATCAATCATGAAGCCCAGGAATTCCACCCTCGGCGCAGCAAACGTACATTTGCTGCGCTTCAACTTTAAACCCGCGCCCCTGAAAACTCTGAGGACCTTCCGCAACGTCTTGGCGAGTTCTGATATGCTGGAAGCAGCAATCAGGACGTCGTCAAAGTACGGTACAACGCCAGGGAGCCCATGGAGCAGTCGCTCCATGAGGCTCTGGAAGATCCCTGGGGCCACGGACACGCCAAATTGTAGGCGGCGACAGCGGAAAGCCCCACGGTGGGTGACGATGGTCTGCGCCTCCGCAGCCTCGTCGTCCACCGGAGCTGTTGGTAGGCCTGCACCATATCCAGTTTTGCGAACACTCGACCCCGTCCCAAAGAGTGGAGCAGGTCTTGCACTACCGGAACCGGGTATGGGTTCGCCTGAAGCCCGAGGTTGATCGTCGACTTATAGTTGGCGCAGATCCTCACGGACCCGTCGGGCTTAATGGAAACCACAATTGGGGTCTCCCATTTTGCCTGATCGACGGGTTCGAGCACGCCCTGCGCCACTAATCGATCTAATTCCGCTTCAACCTTGGGCTTCAGCACGAACGGCAGCCTGCGGGCCTTCAAGCAGACAGGAGCAACCTGGGGATCCAGGTTTAGGGAAACGGGGGTGCCCTTGTACGTTCCTAGGCTGCCATCGAAGACGTCATTGAACTCTCTGATCACTACGTCTACCGGAGAACTGGCTGGCACGCTGTGTACTCCTTGGACTGACAGTCCCAAGGCCGGAAACCAGTCCAATCCGATCAAGGCAGCTAGGGATTTGGCCACAACCAAGATGGGAAGGGATCCATGGAAGGAGCCGTAGTCTACCCTCACTCTATGCAGTCCTAGAATGGGGATTTGCGAGCCCTGGTAGTCCTTTAGGATTGTTGCCGTGGGGCTGAGATCTTGCTTCCTGAGCTGGGGGCGCAGCTTAATTAATTGTGCCCAGGAAATAAGCGATCTAGAGGACCCGGAGTCTATTTCCATTTTTACACCCACCCCCTCTAAGCAAACCATTGTTGACAGTCTCATACTCTCTGCCTGGTCGTAGTTTAGAGCTGGGGGCATCTCCGACAGCGCGAAGCAGTCAGTCGGCTGTGGGTGGTAGCGTCTCGAACGCTTCTGCGACGCTTGTTGTCCTGGTGGAGCGGCTCTGGAGGCAGCAGCTGAAGTTGTCGTTGGTGCGGCAGCACGACACACGGCTGCTAGGTGTCCTTTCCTGCCACATCTGCGGCACACCGATGCCTTGAAGGGGCACTCAGGTCTCTGGTGGGCACCTCCGCAGCCTATGCAGCTCCCGGACTTCTGCTGGGGCGCGAATGCACGATTACGCACACGCCCGGTCACCCTCAAGCATTCCTCTTGGTCTTCCTCCTCCATCTCGTCTAGCGGGGCTATCTCGTCCACTAGACACGCTTGCAGGGTGGGGAAGAGAGGAGGGCGCGCGCGGCCCATGTCAGATGTGGAAATCTCTGACAATTCCGCCGCACGGGCTTCTTCCACCGCTTGCTCGAGAGTCAGTACAGTTTTTGAGAGCAAGCGGCGCTTTAGGCGGATGTCTTTTATGCCGCATAAAACTGCTCCAGCAGTGATTCCTCCAGGAAGCCTGTGGGGAACTCGCAGGGAATTGCGGTGGCTCTCAATTTCTGAAGGAATTCGGCTACTGATTGTTGCGGTTGTTGCACACATTGCCTGAATGTGTAGCGGTGTGCTATGCGGGAAGGTACAGGCGCGTAGTGTGCTCTCAGGCGGCCCAGGAGATCGTCCCAGGGCACTTCGTGTACCGCGGCGGGTGCTGCTATGGTTCGGGCGGTAGCGAACAATTCTGGGCCGCCGCACTGGAGGAAAAGGCTCAGCTTCCTTGCAGGCGCGAGTTCGCCGTAGTCACTCGCTATCAGGAAGCACTCGAAACGGGCTAAGAAGGAAGCCCATTGTTCCTTCATCGGGTCGAACTGCGCAAACGGAGGCATTGTCGCCATGGCCATGATGGGGCTGTGCGTTGTTCTGCGCTCGTTGGTTGAGGCTTCGTTCCCTGTTGTGTCTAAAGACACGGCCTGAATCCCACCTTCGTCGCCAGTGTTAGATCAGACAAAGGATTCCGACTCAGGCATGGTCAAAACAACAGGAACATTTATTCACACTATTTACAACACACTCAAGATTCAACTGGCAAGGTTTCTTCTCTGGCAACCTCTTATATAGAGTTACCAGGCAGGAAAACTCCTAGCAAGCAATTGCAACATTGTAACTCCTTTCCAGACAGATTCCAGTCAGCTCGTCTCAGTCAATTAACGCAGCTGCCTGATCTGTTCTGGAATGCGGTGACTCACAGGTTACCAGACTTGTTGTCTGGGTTGTAGACCTGAGGACTCAACACCTGCCCTGCTCCCTTGCGCTTGGGGGGGGAGGGCAGCACTGACCCGCTCTGCTAAACTTCCTCGGAGCTCCTTGTAGGGGAGCCTTCTGTCCCAGCCACCCCTCCAGTCTCCCACCCGGGGAGGACGCGCTCTGCCACCAATAAAGTGACACTCCCCCCATTTTTTCCCTCCCCTCCCCTAGAGAAACAGGGTTTCTTTTAGTGACCTCATCAAAGCACCACCCCCTCCGAACAGGGCGGGGTCTCTAAATAAGTGGGAGGGGCTGCTGAATCCCTCAGTGGAAAGGGCTTCAGGGTGAGGGACTGCTGTGGGGAGGGTCTTTAATTCAGTCTCAACCGAGACAATATCGGGAGGAAGGGAAGAGCCCGGAGGCGCCCATCCTCCCTGGCTGTGGGAAAAGGAGGGAACTTCAGGGGCTTCGGCGCAACAGCCACTGGGAAAGGCGGAGGCAGGAAGGGGGCTTCTCTCTCCTGGGGAGGGGGGGGAGTACGGCTGACCCTCCACAGGCTTCTCAGCAGGCAGCTGCCCGGGAGAAGGACCCCCGCCCTAGGAGTGCTGGGGGGGGGGATGGAGACTAGGAAGGGATAAAATGGGGGGGGGTCGTTGGGCCCTTTGAGATGGGAGTGGGCAGAATAGAGAGACCTCAAATCTGCAGCTGATGAAAGGCTCCAGGCGAGGCCGGTGCTCTTGGAAGCTTCCCTGGACGCAGGTAACTAAAGAATGGACCCTGACACCCAACCAAGCTCCCCACTCCAAGAGCTCCCAACTTTGCGCTGTTGCTTCTGCTGCTGCTGCTCTTGGCCTCTCCTTCCTCCGGGCCGTTTCTGCCCCGCCCAATGGCTGCCATCCCGAAGGGAGAGAAATTCATCCCTTCGCTCCTTCCAAGAACGGCTTTCTCTGGGCATCTTCTCCAGCCCTTCACAGACAAGACAAGCTTGGAAAAGGAACAGCAAAATGATTTAGGTACAGGTGGTAGAGTGGACAAGTAAGGGGCCTGAATATCATCAGATATTGCTCTTTTATTTCTTGAATAAGGAAAAAAAATACACTAGACAATGACCCCAAATTGCAATCCCAGACAGCAGTTATGATCCACACTTTCTCTAGAGTCGGTTTCATCAAGACATCAAGGAGGAACCATTGAATAGTTGTGCAGATTTCCCTCCCCAGCAGAGAGCAGGTGAAACCCTGAATTTCTCATCATTTGGGGATTTCATGGGTTCCCACAGAGATTATCTCACAACAGGACTCGAGCTTCTTTCCCACAGCTTCCATCTGGCCATTTTTTCCTACTCAGACTTTTCTCTCAAACAGACACTTTTCGGCTCTCTCAGTAGGAAAACATGCTCCAATTGTTTTTATAAAGTGTCAGTTTTATTGACTGATGCTGAATATCAAATTCTTCTGAATTCTTCTGTATGACCTTCATAGAGTTCTCTTTATTACGATTCACTGAGCTGAAAGGGAAGGGGATTAAAGAAACATAGACATATATTCCTCTTGGGTTGCTGCACACTATCTAAGTAGAAAGAATTCATATTGTCTTTCAAATAAAAGAAAACAATTCTTCCATTATCATAATGGTATTATATCTCATGTTTTTACATTTGTTCTGGCTGTCAGCTGCTCCTTTGTGTTCAGGTCTGGCCTCAGAAGGATAATGTAGCACTTGGGGATGAAGATGCAGACCAGCAGACCAGCACTGGAGGCCAGGATGGAGAAGACCTGGACAGCCACCATGTATTTCCCTTTGGTACTCAAATAGGTGGGCACAAAAGTCACCCAGACGCTGCAGAAGACCAGCATGCTGAAGGTGATCAGCTTGGCTTCGTTGAAGGCCCCAGGCAGATTCCTGGCCAAGAAAGCCACCGTGAAGCAGATGGCAGCCAGGAGGCCCATGTAGCTGAGGGTGACGTAGAACATGACAACAGCCCCTTCGTTGCATTGCAGGATGATCTCTCCATGCTGGGAGTGGAGGTCAGAGTCAGGGAAGGGGGGAGAAACTCCCAGCCACATGGAGCAGATGATCACTTGGACAGCAGAAGAAGAGAGGATGATGGAGTTGGCCAAGCTCTTCCCCAACCATCTCTTTGCTCGGTTTCCTGGTTTTGTGGCCAGGAAAGCCAGCACCACCGTGATGGTTTTGGCCAAGAGAGAAGAAACAGCAACTGAGAAGATGATGCTGAAGATCGTTTGTCGGAGAAGGCAGGTGGCTTTCCTTGGTTGACCAATGAAGAGAGAAGAAGACAAGAAGCAAAGCAGGAGGGAGACCAGGAGGATGTAGGAGAGGTCCCGGTTGTTGGCTTTGACAAGGGGAGTTTCTCGGTATTTAATGAAGAGGATTAAAACAAGAGCTGTGATGAAAAACAAGAGTAGGGCAAAAGAGACCAGGATGATGCCCAGAAGTTCTTCATAAGACAGGAAGGTGATAACTTTGGGGATACATTGGACTCTGTTCTCATTTGGA
This sequence comes from Rhabdophis nuchalis, assembly GCA_039707465.1. NCBI lineage: Eukaryota > Metazoa > Chordata > Lepidosauria > Squamata > Natricidae > Rhabdophis > Rhabdophis nuchalis. The sequence continues at coordinate 30,472,423 of CM077655.1, read as the reverse complement.
TATTTGTCATCTGGACACTTGGTGCATTTTCCTGCATCTAAGAAAACAAAAGCAATTTTCTTTAACATTTTGTCCTTTTATTTTACAATAAATACTTTCTTTGGATAACAGCTGATACCATAGGCATTTCCCAAGCATAATTTCTTAATGATTTCATTATATAGAGCATAAGAAGAATTTTTTTTAATTTAGCTAGGTATTTAAGTTGAGGGAAGTCCTAATTATTTCCTGTATAATGTGTAGAATCTTCATAGGAACCTTCATTATTAGAGATTAGTAATGAATCATATAATCTTTTTAGGCAAACATCCTGAGTCTTGCCACATGGCAGTTAATATTCTGTGCCCAGATGTTCTTCATAAGACAGAAATGTTATAACTTTGGGGATACATTGTACTTTGGCCTCATTTGGATATTTATCATCTGGACACTTGGTGCATTTTTCTATATCTGAGGGGGGGAAACATATTCACTTACTATTCTCTCCTTTTATCTTTGAAGAAATACCTTATTTGGACAACAAATGATACAAGGACCTCCAGTGAGAAAAGATGAGAAATATAAGAATCTTTAAAAAAAACATTTTTGTTTAATTGTCTATGAAAGTGAGAGAAGAATTGAGGCCAAAAAATTTCCTGTGTGATGTTCAGAACCATCATAGGAACCTTTATTATTTGATGTATGTAATGAATCAGTTCCACTTCCTTTCCTCCAGTGTGACCCACCTTCCTGAGTGGAGAAGGTCCCCTCCGGACAAGGAACGCAGTCATAGCAGCAAACTGGCTCTCCTTCTCGAGCCCTCTTGACAAATCCAGGATGACAACTTTCCACACATCTGGACTGAGGCAGGGACTGAGCAGAAGAACAAGGAAGGCCAAAGAAAAGATGTTAGGACTCTCCGTCCATGGAAAACGGAGGGAGAAATGGATGGAGACAAGGAGCCTCTGGTCTTCACTGAGGTAGATAGGAAACCTCTGACTCCTTCTAAACAGATGCAGGAGGTAGATTCTTCATTTACTTCCTCCCTTTTGCTTTTGGAATTTAACATTGCAATAAAGGACTTTTCGACTTAATAGTCTAGAGCAGGGGTCTGCAAAGGCAGCTCTTTTAAGACTGGTGGACTTCAACTCCCAGAGTTCCCCAGCCAGCATAGCTGGCTGGGGAACTCTGGGAGTTGAAGTCCACCAGTCTTAAAAGAGCCGACTTTGCAGACTCCTGGTCTAGAGCAGTGTTGGTGAACCTATGGCAAGTGCTGGCCAGCAGAATTCACCATTTTCAAAGCCATTTTTCGCCCTCCCCAGGCTTCAGAGGCTTTATAGGAGCCTGGGGAGGATGAAAAGAGCCCCCCCTCCCCTCCCTGAACTCTCTGGAGGGGAGAAAACCAGCCCTATGGCCAAACTGGAAGTTCAGGAAAAGACTTCTGCTTGCACAGGTACAGTATAGGTGGTACCTTGCTCAATAGTAGTAACTGTGAAATGGATCTTGGAGTCCTAGTAGACAACCATTTAAATATGAGCCAGCAGTGTGCAGCAGCTGCCAAAAATGCCAACACAGTTCTAGGCTGCATCAACAGAGGGATAGAATCAAGATCACGCAAAGTGTTAATACCACTTTATAATGCCTTGGTAAGGCCACACCTGGAATACTGCATTCAGTTTTGGTCACCACGATGTAGAAAAGACGTGGAGACTCTAGAAAGAGTGCAGAGAAGAGCAAGAAAGAGGATTAGGGGACTGGAGACTAAAACATAGGAAGAACGGTTGCAGCAACTGGGTATGTCTAGTTTAATAAAAAGAAAGACCAGGGGAGACATGATAGCAGTCTTCCAATATCTCAGGGGTTGGTACAAAGAAAAGGGAGTCAAACTATTCTCCAAAGCACCTGAGCGTAGAACAAGAAGCAATGGGTGGAAACTAATCAAGGAGAGAAGCAACTTAGAACTGAGGAGAAATTTCCTGACAGTTAGAACAATTAACCTCTGGAACAGCTTGCCTCCAGAAGTTGTGAATGCCCCAACCCTGGAAGTCTTCAAGAAGATGTTGGATAGCCATTTGTCTGAAATGGTGTAGGGCTTCCTGCCTAGGCAGGGAGTTGGACTAGATGACCTCCAAGGTCCCTTCCAACTCTGCTATTGTATTGTATTGTATTGTATTGCTTGTAGGGCCGATTTGAGCCCTCCAGAGGCTTCAGCGAAGGCTCCTGAAGGTCCCTGGAGCCTCCAGAGGGCCTCGGGGCGGGGGGGGGGAGATGGTTTTCGCCCTCTCCAGGCTCCTATAAAGCCTCTGGATCAGGGGAGGGCGAAAAACACATGCAAAACATGGGAGAAGCCCCTGTCATGTGCCCATGTGAAGTGGGGTGGGTGGGTCACACATTGCAATATGATTGCGGCACGACCCACCTGTGCTCCCCCCACTTATGGGATGCGAGCCAAAAAATGTTCGCCATCGCTGGTCTAGAGGGATGGAATTGAAAAAAAGATTTAAGTATGATGATCTATTCCTATTAAAACTGAGAATAATGTTTCCTATAAAAGTTTTAGGAAACTTTTATTCCATTAGAATTTTTAAATCTAGAATAAAACTGTGGTGAAGAAAGAAACCTCTGACCAGTGAGATCTTGAAAGGTTTCCATAAAACATGGCAAAGCCCCTCCACTTAGGTCCCGTCCCTTGAAGAACCTCCATTAGATGACACCAACTGGCATGGAAGGCCAACCACACTGGAGACTCTAGGCCAGTGTTGGCAAAACTTTTTGGCACCGAGAGCCAAAACGGGAGCACGCACAAATATTTTTGGCCCCATTTGGGTGATTGCATAAGCTCACACTGAAAACTAGGTGATCATCTGGATTTCAGCATGCGCATGCACACCAGCCATGTGGTCTACCGATTTCTGGCATGCATGTGCACATAAAGACCAGCTGCCTGGTGTGCATGCACCAGCTCCAGATATTGGGGGTCCTCGTGCTTCCCTGGCCGCCCACCTGATCCCCGTCCGGTGGGCAGGACGTCCCCACTGAGGATCTGGTTCTGAAAGCCTGGACAGGGAGAAAAATTTGGGTGGGAAATGCCCCCTCCCTCCACTGGAAAGCCAGAATCCCTTCCCGGCCTTGGAAGAATCCAGCACAGCCCCCCCTCTCCCCCCACTTCATCCAAGGGAGAGTCGCCATGTGTGAGGAGCTGTGGAGATGGGGGCTGGTGGATGCGGGTCTGATGGTCCCCATGGACGAAGGACCCAGCAGGACCAGCCTATGGGGGGAGGGGAGGACAGGAGCATTCCACATAATCTAAAATTGGGGGTGGGGGGAACTGCCCTGCTGTGTAATTTAAGCCTTGGAGAAGACAAAGGCGCAAGAAGAGCAGAACTGCAATGCAAAATGAAGGGCAGGGGAATCAGTGGGGAGCTGAGGGCTGAGGGAAGGGGAGGCAGGAGGAAGAAGGGGAAGGGCGTGGCTGAGTGAGGGGGACATACTTTCTTTTACAACATTGATATTCCCTCCCTCCCCTCCATCAAACACGCCTGTTACCCTTGAATATACTCCAAGACATTTGCCTGCCTTCCCCTCAAAGCCCTGCAATGGCTCGGATTGGAGTGAGATACATGCGTGTTTGGGGGTGTGTGTGAAGCCAGGGGGGTTTAAGGCAGAGCAAAGGCATTGGGGAGGGGGCAAAGTCGGGCAGGGGGCATTAAGCCAGAGCATCCGAGGTGTCCCCAGCCTTTGAGGGAATCTGGAGGAAGGGGGAGCCACATTTATCCTGTCAGCTGACTTAGTGGGCAAGAGGACCAGGGGGGGGTGCCCCCCACAAGTCCTACCCGAGAGACGCTCCCTCCCTCCCTCTCTCTCTCTCTCTCCAGAATGGCAAGTTGACCTTTTCAATTGTTGCTCAGGAGGAAGGCAGGTGCTGCTGGCTCTCCAGGAAAGCCCCTCTGAGGTTCCCCTGTGGGGTCTGGCAGAGGGGGTCACTGCAGAGCCCCCAACTGAGCTGACCTCACCCCTCCCCTCCCTCTCAGTCTCCCCCTTCCCAAATCCCCCCAAGTGGAGCATTTGTAGGAAGCTTCCCCCAATAAGACTAGAAGAGTCCCCAGGGTTGGGGTGTGTGTGTGTGAGAGAGAGAGGGGGGGGGGGGAAAGGAGGAATTAATGGGGAGGGAGCTATGGGGTAGAGGCAAGAGAGAACCAGGTGGGGTGAAGAAAGGTGAATATTCAGAGAGGGTGTCACTCAAAATCTCCTCCCTTGGAGGAAAGGGGGGGGGCTGGGATGGACATGGAGCCCATAGGTGGGAGGGGGAGGGAGGAACTGTGCTCTCTTCCAGCCCTCCTGAGGCTCCTCCCATCCCCCATGGGGGCTTTTCCTCCTCCTGGCTGCTCCAGCACCCCAGCCAGAAGAAACACGGTGAGAGAAGTAACACAATGACACGTGGGGGGGGGGGCAAGGGGGTAGTACTGCCAAGGACAGGCCAGGGCTTCCCTCCCTCCCCACCTGAACGGGCAACTTGTGCAGCCACAGCCGTCCAGCCCATGGCACTGATGTGGATCCGTGGTCTGGAGGGCCTGGCTGGATCAGCTGCCCCAGAAGAGCCGGTTGGCCCCCACACAGCCCCAGAAGAGCAGCAGCAGCAGCCACAAGGGGGGAAGGGCAGGAGCGACCGGGCAGCCATTGCAACCGAGGGTATCTCGCCTCCTCGCCAGCAGCTCCTCTTCCAGCATCACATGTGCACACTGGAAACAAAGTTCATTTTCCTGGTGTGCGCATGCACACCGGGTGGCTCCTTTTCCATTTTCCGGCACTCCAATACGCATGGAGACCAGCTGACTGCCACTTCTGAACCCGGAAGAGCAACTGGTGATGGCTCTGCATGCCAGGAGAGATGGTTCTGTGTGCCACTTCTGCCACACATGCCATAGGTTCTTCATCACGGCTATAGGCTTTGCCCACTTGAAATGGGACCTCAGGCTTTGGCAAACAGAGAAAAGACACCAAAATTTCTCCAACCTTATTGAGCAACTTTAGCTGTGAAAGAGTCTCTTGTTTGAAAGAAAGTCTCTCTTTTTTAAAATACGCCAGAATCCTTCTCCTGGGATTCTCCTTGGGGAGAAGCAAGAAACCGTCAATGGTCAGATCTTCTTTGATCTCTCCATTTTGGTCCAAGTACAGTTTTCTGTCAGAAATATTCCAAAATTCATTCTTCTCCAGAAAGGGATGAAACTAGAATGGGAACATCCAAGAATTTGAAAAACAGAAAACTTTGTTTCTTATCCCACATTGAATCTTTCTTCTACAATTGTCTCATCTCCAAATATGATTAAATAGGATACAAATACTGCCATTATCTTCTGAAGAAGTTTGAGAAAAAATTATCAAAATATAGAGAAAATATAATCAACACAGTTGGTCAATTATAGGGAACATTCTAGAGCAGATGACAAATAAAAAGAACAGAGAAAAAAAGATTTATTTATTTATTTATTTATTTATTTAAATTTGTATCCCGCCCTTCTCCACAGAGGACCCAGGGCAGCGCACAGGATATTTAAAAGACATACAAAATACAATAAATATAATTTAAAAGACTATTAAATAAACCTATCCTGCGCTAAAACCAAAATTTAAAAACCCAATTTAAAACTACCTAAAAGTCCCCATGGGAGGTTAGGCTAGGCTGGCTTGTTGAAACAAATGATCCATAAACTCTTTGAAAACAACAGGGTGATTCCCAGAAAGCCTGGGTTGATCAAGAAGAAATCTTTCAGGCTGATCTTCTCCCTTGTAATCCTGATGGAAAACTCCTCAACAACACAGCTGGGTTCCTAATGGTTTGGACCAGTTTGGCTGAACCTGTAGTAACTTGGAGGCCTGAGTCACTGGAACCTGCAACGACCCAGGCTGGCCACATCCCTGAACCGGCTCTCTCAGCCATATTGTTCTTGCCTTCTGCATATGCGCAGAGCAACCGGCAATAGAGGCAGCCTGAACCCACCCCTGGCTCGATCCCACTTAGGAGCCTCCGTTTATTGGTGAGCCCCATTGGCCTTTCTCCCTGCCTCTCCTGGCCAATGTTGCTCACGAGGAAACTGCAGCTAGGATCTCCCGCATGTTGCACACCCAAAAACAGCATAAAGGCATGGGCCAAAGCTGGGAGGGGGAAGTAACACATGGGATGGGACCTGCCCAGGTTTACTGTCACAGCAGCTGCCCGAGTGAGCCACTCCCAACCTCCCCAGACCAGGCCAGGAGCTCACGCCAGACTGAGGCCACAGCACCTACCAGCTCCCTTTGTCCACTCAGCCGGCAGGAGCCACAGCAGCTCCGGTCGTGGCTGAGAGATTCCTTGGCCAGCTGGCAGTCGAAAAGTTTTCTCTCCTAAAAGCCTCCAGTGATGGAGCTTAAGGATCCAACTGCTCTTTAACCAACTAACCAACTGGGGCTTAGTTTGGAAACAGAAGAAGAAAGAACCGATAAGTGGCTGCGCCCAGGCTGCAGGGGCTGTTGGAGCGGACTGGGTGGATGGGGGGGGGGGGGTGAGTGGGAGGGTGGGAGGTCTCTGAGTGAGTGCTGGACAAGAAGGCAGGTGGAGGACCTCGCTTTCCAGTCTCCAGTGAGTGGCTGCATCCAGCCGGGGGATCGGAGGGGGCAGCTGAGCAAGCGCTGGGCAAGCAGGCAGGAGGGAGACCTCGGAGGCTCATTGTCAACCCAGCTTTGCACCCAGTCGGCTCCAGTTGCCCACCATACAGCATTTTCAAATTAGGAGTGCTTAATATAAAAATGCCATGGAATCTACTCTTTGGAACCATTAATTCCCTGAGTAATTAAATTGGCCACATCTGTTGAGAAGGTTCCCCTCCTTCTCCTCTGGATTCCTCCTCCAAAGGATCTAAGATTAATGGATCCATATCGGGACCCCCATACCAGGGGTGGGTTTCTGCAGGCTCGCACCTACTCACAAGAGCCGGATGGTGAAATTTAGAGAGCCGGTGAGAGGGGGTTCCATCGACGGACCCAGAAGTAAGTCTGGCCTGCCGCTGCCAGTAACCCAATGGGAAGGAAAGGAAAGGAAGGCAGAAAGTAAGAAAGGAAAGAAAGGAAAGAAAGAAAGAAAGAAAGAAAGAAAGAAAGAAAGAAAGAAAGAAAGAAAGAGAATTTATCATCACAATTGAGCCCAAAATTTTGGTTGCTAAGCAAGAGCGTTGTTAAATGAGTTTCAGCAGATTTTACAAGTTGGCCACTCCCACCCTGTCACATGACTGCCAAACCACACCCACAAAATAGGCCACACCTAGACAGTAGGTTCCCAAAAACTTTGAAACCCACCAATACAATACAATAGCAGAGTTGGAAGGGACCTTGTAGGTCTTCTAGTCCAACCCCCTGCATGGGCAGGAACATTATACCATTTCAGACAAATGGCTGTCTAACATCTTTTTAAAGACTTCCAGGGTTGGGCAATTCACAACTGCTGGAGGCAAGCTGTTCCAGAGGTTAATTGTTCTTACTGTTAGGAAATTTCTCCTTAGTTCTAAGTTGCTTCTCTCCTTGGTTAGTTTCCACCCATTGCTCCTTGTCCTGCCCCCAGGTGCCTTGGAGAAAAGTTTGACTCCCTCTTCTTTGTGGCACCCTCTGAGATATCGGAACACTGCTATCATGTCTCCCCTGGTCCTTCTCTTCATCAAACTAGACATACCCAGCTCCTGCAGCCGTTCTTCATATGTCTTAGTCTCCAGTCCTCTAATCATCTTGGTTGCTCTTCTTTGCACTCTTTCCAGAGTCTCCACGTCTTTTCTACATCGTGGCGACCAAAACTGTATGCAGTATTCCAAGTGTGGCCTTACCAAGGCACTATACAGTGGCATTAACACTTCACGCGATCTAGATTCTATCCCTCTGTTGATGCAGCCTAGAACTGTGTTGGCTTTTTTGGCAGCTGCTGCACACTGCTGGCTCATATTTAAATGGTTGTCCACTAGGATTCCGAGATCCCTCTCACAGTTGCTACTATTGAGCAAGGTACCACCTATACTGTACTTGTGCATTTGGTTTTTCTTGCCTATATGTAGGACCTTACTTTTTTCACAATTGAATTTCATTTTATTAGACAGTGCCCAATGTTCAAGTTTGTCTAGATCCTTCTGTATCTTAAGCCTATCTTCTGGAGTGTTGGCTATTCCTGCCAGCTTGGTGTCGTCTGCGAATTTGATGAGTTCCCCATTTATCCCCTCATCCAAATCGTTGATGAAGATGTTAAAGAGTACTGGGCCTAAAACAGAGCCTTGGGGGACTCCACTGCATACTTCCTTCCATGTAGATGCAGTTCCATTGAGGACTACACGTTGAGTGCGGTTGGTCAGCCAGTTACGAATCCATTTGGTGGTGCTGCTGTCTAACCCACAATTTTCTACTTTATCTAATAGTAGGTTATGGTCTACTTTATCAAATGCCTTACTGAAGTCCAGGTAAATTATATCAACAGCATTCCTCTGGTCCACTGATTTTGTTACTTTGTCAAAGAATGCAATTAGATTCGTCTGGCATGATCTGTTTTTGACAAACCCATGTTGGCTTTTGGCTATTACTTTGTTTGCTTCTAGGTGTTCACTTATTTGTTGTTTAATTATCTTTTCCAGAATCTTTCCTGGTATTGAGGTCAGGCTGATGGGTCTATAGTTTCCTGGATCTGTTTTTTTTCCTTTTTTGAAGATGGGAACCACATCTGCTCTTTTCCAGTCTTCTGGCAGTTCCCCGGTGCTCCAGGATCTCTGAAAGATATAGTTCAGTGGTTCTGAGATCTCGTCTGCCAGTTCCTTCAGAACCCTGGGGTGTAATCCATCCGGTCCTGGTGATTTGAACTCGTCCAGGGCAGACAGGTGCTCACTTACCATTTTCTTCCCTATTTCAACTTGTGTTCCTAATCTGATATTTGTGGTGCTGTTTTTGATTGATTGGACTGTTTTATCCCTTTGTGTAAAGACAGATGCAAAAAAAGAGTTAAATAGTTCTGCTTTCTCCCTGTTGCTTATCATCTTCTTGCCATTTTCTCCCAGCAGTGGACCAATTGTTTCCTTAACTTTTTTCTTATTTTTAACATGTTGGAAGAAGATTTTTTTGTTATTTTTTACTTTTTTGGCAAGCCTTTCTTCATTGTGAGCCTTAGCTTTCCTCACTTCATCTTTACAGGCTCGGGCTATTTGCTGATATTTTGCCTTGGTTATGTCCCCCTTTTTCCACTTTTTATATTTATCCTTTTTGTCTTTCAATTTGTCAGAGAGTTCTTTATGCAGCCATGCTGGTTTCTTTTGGGAACTGTTATTTTTCTTCTTCATTGGTATTGCGCTGGACTGGGCTTTTATAATCTCATTTTTCAAAATTTCCCAAGCTTCTTGAGTTGTTTTCCCCTTGAGGATTCTCATCCATGGAATCCTTCCCAAGCTCTCTCTGAGTTTATTGAAATTAGCTCTCTTGAAGTCTAAGACTCTAGTTTGACTTTGTTCAACTACTTTTGTTTGCATAATGTTGAATTCCAGTATTTCATGATCGCTTGCCCCCAAAGTTCCTGTAGCTTCTACACCTTCTATCATTTCCTCTCTGTTAGTGAGAATTAAGTCCAATATTGCTGATCCCCTTGTTCCCTTCTCTATCTTTTGGGAAACAAAGTTGTCTGCTAGGTTTGTTAGGAACCTGTTGGATCTTCCACTTGGTGCAGAGTTTGTTTCCCAATTGATGTCAGGGTAGTTAAAATCTCCCATTACTATTGTAGTGTGCTTCCTACATACCTTAGTTAGCTGGTTAGCAAAAAGTACATCCACTTCCTCTGCTTGGTTGGGTGGCCTGTAGTATAGACCTATGACAATATCATTCCCCCCCCAACCTTTAATATTGACCCAAATACATTCAAGATAGTTCTCGTCATTGTTGTGCTCTATTTCTGTAGAGATGTAATTATTTCTTATATATAGTGCAACTCCACCTCCTCTTTTATTTGGTCTATTTCTTTTAAATAATTTAAATCCTTCTAGCTGTATGTTCCATTTGTGGGTTTCATCCCACCAAGTTTCTGTAATGGCAACAATATCGTATCTGCCCTCATTTACTTGAATTTCTAATTCACCCTGTTTATTCCTCATACTCTGTGCATTGGTGTATAGACATTTGAGTCCATTTTGATTGACCCTGTGTTTTCTGTCTACGAAACCTGTGTTATGCCTGACTATGGTTCTCTTTGCCCCTATTTCTTTGCCACTTGTATGGTTCATGTACATGGTATGGCACCCACTGTTAATTGTTTGGTTTTGCTTGACAGCAGTGTTGATAATATTACCTGCACAATTATCTATGTTACACGCACTGATAACCCTATGAATTTTAGTTTGCTGGGGACAGAAATATTCTTTATCTATTGATTCTCTGTCCCCACTATTCAGTTTAAATGTTTAGCCAGGAAATCTGTGAATTTAGTGCCAAGTAACTCAGTCCCTTTCTTGGATGGGTGCAAACCATCTCTTTTGTACAGTTTATCATTGGACCAGCTGCAGGCATCATGACTAATAAGACCAAAGCCTTCCTTTTTACACCACTCCTTTAGCCACACATTAAACTCTGCTATGCGCTGGCCCTTTCCTTTTTGTTCCTTGTTCCACTGCCCCATACCTGCCATGGCTGCAGCCTTGGAGACCCCAACCTCTTTTCTCCCTCCTTCCTTCCCCTCCTCGATCTGGAGGAATAGGCGGCATTCATCGCATGGGCCAAAGTCTTCATGAAACTGTAAGGTTGGTAGTTATTTTGGCCCCTTAATCTCCCCCATTTCCATTGGGTCTCCAGTGGGGCTTTCTGGGTGCATCTTCTGCGGCCTTTGACAGAAAAGACGTTCTTTGAAAGAGAACAGTGGAAATAAAGATCTAGAAACTTTTCTTCCACAAAGAAATAAGGTTCAAAGGCAGAATCTTTTGGCCTTCCTTTTGTCAGATAACCAAAGTTCCAAATACTATGGATGTATGTGAGAAGTCTGCGCTTGTTCATTTCATACCCTGCAGAATTTGTGAGGATCCAGACTTTCCCTTCAATGGGTCCTGGGAGACGCATAAATGTTAAATAGAAAGGAAGAATTCTCTCCCAAATGGGCTCAACTTCCATGAAGTGAACAAAGACGTTGACTTGTCTCCACTTAGAGAGGGAATCCCTGAGGTATGCAGTATATCCAATCTTTGAGAATCGTTGTGATACAACCACACAAATTCCACTCCTGACAAGCACAGGAGGGAAAATCCTCATGAAATCCTCTCCCTTCTCTGTGTCTGAAGCAAAGAGGCCAATCAGGGTCCATCTGAAATGGAGGAGCAGCTGGACAATTGCTGGGTACTGGATCCCTTCTTTGAGGTCCATCTGGTGGAAAAAGGGGAATCGACTTTTATCATTCAGAGCCTCTGAAGCTGCTCTATAATTGATCTGAAAAAGGAATTGAAAGGATTAGAGCCATGAAGGGGAAACTGAGGCACGCAGAGCCCTCTCTCCCGGCACACAGGCCGCCCCAGCCCAGCTCCACTCGCATCCACATGCAGGTCCACCTCCTGCCGGCCAGCTGGTTTTTGGGCCTCTGCCGAGAGCCAGGTTCAGGAGACCTGTGAGTATGCTGTGTGTGGAACGGGGGTGGGGGTGGTGCTTGCATTGCCCAGGAAACTCTAGTGGGCTGGAAGTGAGTGTGAATCGCCTGGACACCCCCCCCCCCCCAGTGCTTCCTCCCTCAGTTGGAGGCTTCCTTCGGCCTTCCAACAGTTGCAAGGGCTTTATTTTTTATTTCTGCTTCCAGGTTGGTGCAGGAGGCTTTCCAGGGCCAAAATGGGTACAAAAAGTCCAGGTTTTCCTCTTTTGGACCAGGCTATTCACACTCACTTCCAGCCCACCAGAGTTCACTGCTTCAGGGCAGAAATGAAAGCCTGTCCTGTGGAACCCACTGCCACTTGGGAGAGAAGGATGTAGTTTGCTGCGCAATGCAAGCAACCCCCACTGCATACTCATGCGTGCCCCGCCCTGGCCCTCGTCATAGGCCCGAAAACTAGCTGGCCGGCAGTTGAACAACGACATGAAGAAGAGGAGGAGGAGAATGAAGAGGCTTTGCAGGAGCCAGCAGGGAGCAGGTCAGGGAGGGGGGGACTGGCTGGCTGGGGAGGGGAAAAATAGGAGGCCCTGCTTGAATGGGGAGGAATTACCCACACACCCTGCTTCTTTGCTCAGGTGTCGCCCACACCATTGGCAGCAGTTTTGGTGCCCTCACACACACAAAGACACACAAACACACACAATTGGATTGCTCTCTTACCCTCCCTGTCTCTCTCTTGCCCCATTTACTTGGAAGCTGCTCCATGAGACAAGAAGCCGAGAAACAAGAGAGGAGAGAAAGGTTTGCAAAGTCAGGGAGTCCTTGTTGCAGGAAGGGAGGGAGAAGCAGGAGGGATCTGAGTGGGTTGGGGAGGCCTTGAGGGTCTCTTCTATCACTAGGACCCCCATGGCCTTCCCCACCATGATATTCCTCAGGGGCACATTGGTATCCTTGAATTGGGAGCTCTGAGGAAAGGATCCCCTCCTTGTGGGTTGCAAACAGCTCTTTCCAGTGGGGAAAACAGGACAAAGCAAGTGGGGGGAAAGAGTTTCCTTTGCTCTATTTCCAGTCTGAAGGAGACCCCGTCCCACGTGGGACCACAAGGCTGCCCCTCCCAAATCATTCCACCACCACCACCACCACCATGGCTCCCACCTGCCGGCTGAGCCTAGGTCTTTCCTTTGCAAGCCCCACGGACTGGAACTGCAAAGTAAGACCAAAGTTCTTGGCCAGCAGAGGGATTCTGGAGGGGAAAAACGGGATGCACAGAGGCCCCAGGAGGGGAAAATGGAGCCCTCTGCCTCAGCTTCTCAGTTCGGGCTAAGTGGCATGCAGACCCATGTTGCCTGGCATGCATAGCCTTGCCTGTTTCTCTTCTGGGTTTCTGGTGCGCATGTGCATGTAAAAATCAGCTGGTCTTTGTGTGCACTGCAGTGGCAGAAGTGGAAGAGCTGCTCTTCTTGTTTCTGTGAGCGCATGCGTTCCAGCAGCTGATTGTCGCATGCATGCATGATAGAAACTGGAAGAGGAGCTGCCTGGTGTGCATATACGCACTGACATGCACACTGGGCAACTCCTCTTCCAGATCGCATCCCTGACAAGAGGACTCAGTGCTGAAAAGGTTCTCCCTCCATGCCCGTTTTCCAAGGCTTTATAAAGCGGTACCAACACTTCCCGTGATTTGGATTCTCTCCTTCTGTTGATGCAGTCTAGGATTGCAATGGCTTTTTTTGGCTGCTGCCACACATTCCTGGCTCACATTTGAGAGATTGTCCCCTAAGATTCCCAGATCCCTTTCACAGTTCCTGTTATTGAGCCAGGCTTCACCTGATCTGTACCTGCACATTTGGTTCTTCTAGCCTCAGTGTAAGAAAATGGAGAAAAACCCACACAAACCTGAGGGACTTTGTAGGTGCCTCCTAATGTTGATGCCTGGATGGAGATGTCCCTGGAAGCTACATCAAGAAGAGCCAGAAGGTTCTCCTTCCTTCCACAGCCGTAGTTGGGGACATTGGCTTCTCCAGTGGAGAGAATGTCCAGCAAGGCATCTGAAGTGTGGAAAGTGCTGTCATAGTTGTCATGGATGTTGTAGCCCAGTGTGAGATTGTGCAGGGGCTGGGGATTCTTATTGACTGTTGGGATGTTGAAAAAGAATAGTAAGCCAAGAAAGAACCCATTGGAATTCCTATTGTAAAAAAAATGTTATAATCAACAGCAACAAGAAATACTTTTGTTATATATAATACATATAATCCTCCAGAAGCCTCCTGAGCCTTAAGCTAACATTGATCCAAAAGCAATAATCAGTTACACAAATATGGAAATTGGCTGAGATACAGCAAGAACAAATGGTTCAACCACCACTTCAAATAAAATTCATGATTCAAGTGAGAAATGAAGGATTGAACCGAGAGAGGAAAATAATCTCACAAAAGAGCTAAAAGACAAAGAGGAATCCGAGGGCTACTTAGTTTGGGACTGAGGCTACAATGGGCTAGAGGAAGGAGGGGAAAAAGGAAAGCAATAAAGGGAAGAAAAAAGATCAAGGAACCATGAAATAAATACAAAACCACAGAATTAACAAGAGGGGAAAGTACAGAATAGACTGAATACACAAATAGTTCAAAATAAGAAACATAAGAGAATCAAATAGATATAAAAGATGTAATGTATGGAATAAATAGAGATAAAAGATATGTAAAGATAGATAGATAGATAGGTAGGTAGCTAGCTAGCTAGCTAGCTAGCTAGGTAGGTAGGTAGATAGATAGATAGATAGATAGATAGATAGATAGATAGATAGATAGATAGATAGATAGATAGATAGATAGATAGATAGATAGATAGATAGATAGATAGATAGATAGATAGATAGATAGATAGATAGATAGATAGATAGATGAAACACAACGTAAATGTAAAAGATGTAGAATTGTTGCAAAGATTATATAAATATATAACAAAAAGAAAGAGAGAGGAAAATAATCTGCAGCCCTTTCAACTTTTTTTTCAGGCCCATTTTTGGATTTAAGTCTCTTTCACCAAACAAGACAAAAGAGAAAAGCCATAGAAATCAAAGTCATTGAGGAAATTTGGCATATTTCCCCAATATAGGAATAAATGAAAAATAAAAAACAGGAAAGAAGGAGAGTGTTAGAATGGAGGGAATGCAATTCCATCACACTGAATGACTTACAGATCAGGGACAACAAACTGAAGTGAAGGAGCCACATTGAAAAGCAACTTGGTTTGTGATGTTTCATGTACATTGGATATCACTATAGCAATGAGATGGTCTCCTGGGCTGTAGAAGCTCTGTGGTTGTTTTCCATCCTGGTGCTCCAAACTCTTCGGGCATTTCGTCCTCAGTTTCCCAGAGACTGGATGGGACAAAAGCAGCATCAGAAGCAGAAGCAGGAGGTCCATCATTCATGGGGTGAATCAATCAATCCCTTTCCTGTTTCTAAAGAAGAATTAGAAGAATTCAAAGGATTCTCACAAGGTGGGAAATGATCCAGTGTCTTTCCTGATTGAAACCCAGAGAAACACTCAGCTTCACCTGGAAAGGATAGAGACGGACATTCAAGAGCACAGACCCTGCCTGTCCCTAAACTCCCTATTTCTCTGCCCAAAGTCTCCCCTGGAGGATTCGGCCAAAGAGCAGAGCTGAAGCTTTGATCATAATTCTCCCTCTCAGGAGGGATCCCTGGAGAATCCAACCAGTTCTTGGACTCAAAGGTTGTTGGGAAATTCTCTGGAGGGAAATGAAAGGGAAATAATCCCCATGTGGCTCATAATAACAGGGGCAGAGATGGGATTAAATCCATCATCTAAAATTGAGAGGTTTGGGGGTCTCCATGCTCAAAACTGGCCCCAGAGGGAATAAAGGGCACTTGTGGCTGAAGAAAAAAAAGAAATGTGACCTTTATTGGCATTGTGGTTAAAAAGAAAAATCTCAGGTGGGCAGTTAATGCCAGAGCATGTCACAAATCTGAAAAGCTGCCTGCTGAGTTGACATCAAAGTTTATTTTATTTGAAAGTTAATGCTCAAGGGTATCATCACAAAAGGGTTGATGAAATAGTGCAGGCAGTTTCTAAGAACAGAATGAATTTTAGTGAAAAAATAGTTATCAGACCTTTGCAGAGTTTTAAAAAAATCACACAAACACACAGAGATGTAAGAAAAATGAGTGAAAATAGATGGAGAAATCAAGGCTGCTTCTCACCCCATGTGAGGAAAGAAGGAAGGAAGGAAGGAAGGAAGGAAGGAAGGAAGGAAGGAAGGAAGGAAGGAAGGAAGGAAGGAGAGCTCAGGATCTTCCTGTTGCAGATGAAAAAACTGATCTGAAAAATCCAACTTCCATCTTCAGAGACTTGAGAATGCAGAAGCCCATATCCCATGTTCCCCTGCCCCCCTTTCCCATGCAGAGGCCAGACAAGGGGGCTCTTGCAGGGATGCCAGACAGGACTCTGCCTGGCTGAGTGGGGAGCCCCTCTTGGGAGAAGGAAGCTTGGGAGCCTCGTGTTGGGGAAGGGAAGCAGATCTGCAAAATCCCCCTCCAGGTTCCATCTTCTGAGTCCTGGAAATAGGTGGGAGACTGTATCCCATGTTGCACAGCCACCTCTTTACATGCATGGGGCATTGTACGAGAAAGCCAAGCCCAGACCCACAGAGAAGGCCCAGAATGGCCAGGAAGGGGAAGGGGATGTGGGGCATTCCTGGGAAGGGGCCAACCTGGTTTATGGGTCCCAGGGTTGAAGGTTGGTGGTTCCTCCAGCCTCACTTGGCCTCCGTGTCTTTCCAGGAGAGGCTCCTGGGGGAGAGAAGCCATGCAGGGCTGGGTCTTCCAAGGGGGATCCGGGGTTGCCTGGGAGGAAAGGGTGGGTGGTCCCACCATGGAGGGGACCCTCCATGACTCTGAGGAAGATGGGGGTCCCTGTGGCCCCTCCAGACCCTCCAGAGCCCCCAGCCGAAGAGACCTCCTCATTGCAGCCTTTACTGGGGAAGGGGATTAAGCCCCCCTCCCTCTGCAATCCTGGGAGATTTTGCCTCTTTCTCACCACCACCCCACCTTTGAATGTTGCTCTTTATTTGACACCCCCCCCCCTTTGGCTTGGCTAAGGGAAGGGAAGCTCCCCGGAAACTGAAATTGTCTCTGACTTTGTCAGCAACCTGTGAATTAGCCAAGTTTTGGTGCAAGGCTTTAATTCCTGACAGAAGGGAAGAATCTCATGCGCAGCATGGTGGGCAGTGAATCCTGGGAGATGAAGTCCATGCATTGGGGAAACGCCACTGAAGAGACCACCAGTCATTGGCCGACTTCCATAAGGCAGAAACCATGATTTGTTATGGCCATCAGAAGCGAAACATGCCACAATTAATTGGACTGACATCTAACTCTAAGACCTTGATGCTGGTTTGGAAGTCATCCTGGTTGGTTCTGAGAAGCCAACATTGAGCAAAGCATGGGACGCCCTGTGAATCCAGCCCCTTCCTGACCCTTCAGACTCAGGCAGAATCACAAAACCTTCCCAGATTCCAGATGCTAAGAACCTCACTGGACCAGGGATGACATCGGACCTTTCCAGGACCATCTCCTTCGCCCTTTCCATCTGGTTGGAACTATTGAGACCAAGAACAACCTTCTCTGAAGCTCCATCTTTGGCATCCCCTAATTGCCTCTGCTAACTGCATAGCTGCAGCTGAGGATGATGGGAGCTGGAGTCCATGCATTTGGAAGGTGCACATGGGAAGGCTGCCTGTGGCTGTTCAGGCAGGACAGAGATCCATAAACAGGACCTGGAAAAAGACTCTTGAAAGCAAGCAGCCTCCATTCTTTCTCCCAACACTGAAGCCAACCCAGTGAGGGTAATAACCACATTCCCCTTTTCAATTTGGCTCCATAGAGACCCAGCCTTTCTGCTCTGGGGAACAACCCCAGTATCCTGAGGCCTGGCCTAACTGGGAATTCTGGAAACCAGCATCCTAAAACATCTGGGAGGCTCCCAGCAGGAGAAAGAGCCTCAAAGTCCCCAGTTGATCCTCTGAAGACACACGGAGAGATCTCTGCAAGTCTCCATCGAGCTTTGTCCAGGCATTGTGGGAAACCTCTGACCCCCTCCCTCCACACAGGTTCCCTTCTGCCTCTCTCCCATCATCCCAGCTCTGTTGCCTGAATGCCAGACCTGGAATCGGTTCACACAAAGTGCTAAGCAATGTATGACTTTTACATTTCCTTTTAATTCAGGAAGAGATTTTCTGGATACCTGCAGGCTCCAACCTCCAGGAGGGCCTGTTTCTTCCTGCAGGGATCAGGCTGAGCCCCACGTGTAATGCAGGCACATCTCTTGGCCCCACAGCTCTGCACCCTCCCCCAGAATACAAAACTCTCACTGGGTCAGGGACAGGGACAGGAAGCTCAGCGAAGAGAGATCCAACCGAGAAGCCAGAAATTTTTTTATAACAATGAAAATCTATTAACCAATGGAAGAGTTTGCATCCCAGAAGTTGTGGCTGCTCCATTGAGGGAGGTTTTCAAGAAGAGATTGGAGAAGCTTTTCTCTGAAATCTCCAGCTTAAGAAGCAGGTTGGACTAGAAGACCTCTAAGGCCCCTTCCAACTCTGTTGTTTTTGTTATTCTGATTCAGTCCAAACATGAATTCAGAGACTAGTCAACAGAATTGCTTATTAAAAACAATTTTATACACCTTTGACAATTTATCGAGTGTCAAATAGCAACAAGTAATCATTTTATAAAAGTTCTCTTTTAGGCTAAAATTCAGCCTAAATTTTAATGTAGTCCACATATTTTCCCATTGCTCCAATATTATGACCAAAATCCCTCATCCAGTGAATCATGCAACCTTTAACCTATTCACTGTTAGTGGATTCACCTTCTACTTCTCTCTCTCTTTAGCTTCTTCTTCTTTTATTCTTCCTCTTCTGATTGGTTTTGCATTTGGATTTTGTGTCTTAAATTGTCATCTGGAGTCATTCTGGAATCTGGCAGAATCTCAATGGAATAAACAAAAAAATGATGATTTTCTTGACTTAGGTATTAGATGTTCATCTATTAAAGAGTTAATATCTCAAATGAAAAGTGTCTGGGGGTGGATAAATAGACAAACCGATTGATTGAGAAATAGGTAGATCTTCCTTCCCCACTGACTTCACTTGTCAGAAGGTCAGAAAAGGGGATCACATAACCCCTCAGAGCCTCTGCAACCCTCATAAGTCCATGCCAGTTGCCAAGCATCCGAATTTTGATCCTGTGACCATGGGGATGCTGCAATGGTCGTAAGAGAGGAAAATGGTCATAAATCACTTCTCAGTGCCATTATGACTTCCAGTGGTCAATAGAGAAACGGTTGTAAGTTAAAGACTCCTTTTACCCTTGCTAGGAGTTGGTCCTGGGTGATTTGGGCCCAGGGCTGCTTTAAACTCCTGAGCCGTGTCTGACCTCCCACCTGGGGATGGCCGTCTGGAGCCCCCCAGCACCATAAGCCCCGGGGACTCCACCGCCCGCCCAGCCCCAGAGCCCTGGAGGTCAGACAGGGAGCCTGTTGCAAGAACAGCAGCCCTCACTGACTCCTCCTGGTGCCCAACTGAAGAGACAGCCTCTCTCCTCTGGCCATCTGTGGGGCAAGGGCCCTGCATGCCTCCCCCAAGTACCCCCACCTCCCCTCCCCTCCCCTGGAGCCTCAGCTGGTGCCAAAGCCAGAAACCCTCCAGGCTGAGCTCCGTGGGCAGAATCGCCCCCTCCGGTCCCAGCCGGGTCTGAGTGATGGACACCAGAGCAGCCGTTTCCTCCACCCTGAAGTCCCGGATGAAGGGAGCTTTATGGGAGACTGGCCTGGCCTTCACCAAGGCTCCAGGGCAGAGGTCATATTCAGCCGGTTCTGAGAGGTTCTGGAGAACTGGTAGCAGAAGTTTTGAGTAGTTCAGAGAACCGGCACATAGAAGGGCCCCACCCCCTCTGCCTTCCTGCCTCCCAGCTGATCTCCTTCTGTTGCCCTCAACAGGAGAACGGAGCTGGGAAGCAGGTGGGGGGGCTGGGGAGGGAAGGGGGATTTTGCAGGATCCTTCCTCTGCCACGCCCACCAAGCCACGCCCACAGAAGTGCTAGCAAATTCTTTTTGAATCCCACCACTGGTCCAGGGCCTTCAGAACCTCCCATGCAGGACTTGGGTTGGAGAGCGAGAGGCGGTGCCCCAGGAAGAAGATCGGGGGGGGGGGGCTTCCAGCAGGCACTACTGCCGCTTCATCCATGGGAACGCCGTGAGTGCGCACTTCATGCTCCAGCGCAGGGCAATGAAAGTGAGGAAGTGGAAAACAAGATGGGGATTCTTACGGAGGCATCCAGAGAACCGGTTTGGGGGCATGGCAGACCTGGGTCACTGCCAGTTCCACCAACCCAGGCCGCCAAACCACTACTGGCTCAGCTGAAGCAGTCCGAACCAGTAGGAACCCACCGTTGAACAAGATCCCTGGGATCACTCGGTCTCCGTGAGTGGCCTGTTTCTCAACCCTCTCCGTATTTTCCTCTCTCCCCATGGCTATTGGGATCTTCTGGCCTTCTCTGGCCCCTTTGGAGCCCTCCCCCCTCCCCAGTTCATGGCCATGCGGGTCCCGGTCTGTGGCTCTCAGTTCCATCACTCAGTTGGGGGGGGGGATGTGAGGGGAGGAAGCCCTGCGGTTCTTCCACGTTAACCTCAGCACCAGAAGGAGCTCCCAGCCCCCCCATCTCTCCCACCCCAGAAGGGGTCTCTCCCACTGGGCAGCATGTACACACACACACACGTACACACACACACACACAAACACTGTCCCTGATCCAGTGAGAGTTTCGTATTCTGGGGGAGGGTGCAGAGCTGTGGGGTCATGAGATGTGCCTGAATTGCACGTGGGGCTCAGCCTGATCCCTGCAGGAAGAAACAGGACCTCCTGGAGGTTGGAGCCTGCAGGTGTCCAGAAAATCTCTTCCTGAATTAAAAGGAAATTTAAAAAGTAATACATTGTTTAGTACATTGTGTGAACCGATTCCAGGTCTGGCATTCGGGCAACAGAGCTGGGATGATGGGAGAGAGGCAGAAGGGAACCTGTGTGGATGGAGGGGGTCAGAGGTTTCCCACAATGCCTGGACGAAGCTTGCAGAGATCTCTCTGTGTGTCTTCAGAGGATCAACTGGAGACTTTGAGGCTCTTTCTCCTGCTTGGAGCCTCCCAGATGTTTTTGCACGCTAGTTTCCAGAATTCCCAGTTAGGCCAGGCCTCAAGATACTGGGGTTGTTCCCCAGAGCAGAAAGACTGGGTGTTTATGGAGCCAAATTGAAAAGGGAAATGTGGTTATTACCCTCACTGGGTTGGCTTCAGTGTTGGGAGAAAGAATGGAGGCTGTTTGCTTTCAAGAGTCTTTTTCCAAGTCCTCTTTATGGGTCTCTGTCCTGCCTGAACAGCCACAGGCAGCCTTCCCATGTGCACCTTCCAAATGCATGGACTCCAGCTCCCATCATCCTCAGCCGCAGCTATGCAGTTAGCAGAAACACTTATCGGATGCCAAAGATGGAGCTTCAGAGAAGGTTGTTCTTGGTCTCAATGGTTCCAACCAGATGGAAAGGGTGAAGGAGATGGTCCTGGAAAGGTCCGATGTCATCCCTGGTCCAGTGAGGTTCTTAGCATCTGGAATCTGGGAAGGTTTTGTGATTCTGCCTGAGTCTGAAGGGTCAGGAAGGGGCTGGATTCACAGGGCGTCCCATGCTTTGCTCAATGTTGGCTTCTCAGAACCAACCAGGATGGCTTCCAAACCAGCCTCAGGGTCTTAGAGTTAGATGTCAGTCCAATTAATTGTGGCATGTTTCACTTCTGATGGCCATAACAAATCATGGTTTCTGCCTTATGCAAGCCGGCCAATGACTGGTGGGCTCTTCAATTGCGTTTGTTGTTTTCCAAAATGGAGGTCACCTGTGGAGAGTTGTTGGTCTGCATGTGTGTTTTTCAAACTTTAAGATGAATGGACTTCAGTCCCCAGAATTCCCCACCCAACAATGCATGGACTTCATCTCCCAGGATTCACTGCCCTCCATGCTGGACGGGAGATTCTGGGAATTAAAGTCTAAAGTTCCAAATTTGAAAAATGCTGGTTGACATTCTTCCCTTCTGTCAGGAATTAAATCTCTGCACCAAAACTTGGCTAATTCACAGGTTGCTGAATAAGCCGGAGACAATTTTGCAATGAATCCTAGTTTGTTTGGCTAATTCCTGGTTAGGCTTCCTCCTTTTTAAGATCTTGATTTATATCTCTGGGTTGATTAGCAGCCTCAACAACAAGCCAGGAACAAGCTGAGAAACTGCAAATACACTTCACGTTTCCAAAACAGTTGCTTGAGGCTGAGATTTATAATTCTTTGGTTTTAATCGCAATATGTATCTCAAGAGTCACTCTTGATAAAGCTGAATTATTTTTGCTACAGGCTTTGATCTTTTTAATCTGTTTTTAGATTCTGTTTTCTCTTCCTGTTCTCTCAAAGTTTTAATTTTTCTCTCATTTTTTAAATATATCTTTTAAACTTTCCTTCATTTTCTCCGTCTCTTCCCTCCCTCTGATTCTGGGCTTCATCTGAGCAGGATTTCCTAAAAGAAAGCAGATTTCCCATTCAAATCCTCCAGTTCTCAGGGAAGACAAAAGTCCCGCCTCTCTTTCTCTCTAGTGGCTGCTTCTATTCCCGCCCCCATTGTCATGACAACCCACAACCAATCAAAAGGGGGGAAGAGACAGTTGCTTGACAGCTTCCCTGCTCCCAGTCTGATGGAGAAGAGGCGGAAGGAGCCAAGCCAAAGGGGGGGATGTCAAATAATTGCAGGGGGGGCTTAAGCCCCTTCCCCAGGAAAGGCTGCAATGAGGAGGGTCTCTTCAGCTGGGGGCTCTGGAGGGTCTGCAGGGGCCACAGGGACCCCCATCTTCCTCAGAGTCACAGAAGGTCCCCTCCAGAGTGAGACCACCCACCCTTTCCTCCCAGGCAACCCCGGATCCCCCTTGGAAGACCCAGCCCTGCATGGCTTCTCCCCCCCAGGAGCCTCTCCTGGAAAGACACGGAGCCCAAGGGAGGCTGGAGGAACCCCCAACCTTCAACCCTGGGACCATAAACCAGGTTGGCCTCTTCCCATGAATGCCCCACATCCCCTCCTCCTTCTTGGCCATCCTGGGCTTTCTCCATGGGTCTGGGCTTGACTTTCCCCTGAGTGCCCCATGCGTGGAAATTGGTGGCTGAGCAACATGGGATAGGGTCTCCCACCTATTTCCAGGACTCAGAAGATGGAACCTGGAGGTGGATTTTGCAGATCTGTTCCCTTCCCCAACACGGGGCTCCCCAGCTTCCTCCTCCCAAGAGGGGCTCCCCACTCAGCCAGGCAGAGTCCTGTCTGGCATCCCTGCAAGAGTCCCCTTGCCTGGCCTCTGCATGGGAAAGGGGGGCAGGGGAACATGGGATATGGGCTTCTGCATTCCCAGGTCTCTGAAGGTGGATGTTGGATTTTGCAGGTCAGCTTTTTCATCTGCAACAGGAGGGCCCTGAGCTCCCTTTCCTTCCCTCTCCTCCCTTCCTTTTTTCCTCACATGGGGTGAGAAGCAGCCTTGATTTCTCCATCTATTTTCACTCATTTTTTCTACCCTCTCTGTGTGTTTTTTTAACTCTGCAAAGTTGTGGTAACTAGTTTTTCACTAAAGTTGTTCTTAGAAACTGGCTGCACTAATTTATCAGCCCTTTTGTGATGATGCCCTTGAGCATTAGCTTTCAAAATAAAGTCAATTTTGGCTCCACATCAACAGGCAGCTATTTCAGATTTGTGACATGCTCCAGCATTAACTGGCCTCTGGGATTTTCTCTCTAACCACTATGCCAATAAATGTCACATTTCTTTTTGTCTTCAGCCACAGGTGCTGTGTATTCTCTCTGGGGCCAGTTTCAAGCATGGAGACCCACAAACCTCTCAATGCTAGATGATGGATTTAATTCCATCTCTGCCCCTGTTATTATGAATCACATGGGGATTATTACCCTTTCATTTCCCTCCAGAGAATTTCCCAACAGCCTTTGAGTCGAAGAACTGGTTGGATTCTCCAGGGATCCCTCCTGAGAGGGAGAATTATGATCAAAGGTTCAGCTCTGCTCTTTGGCCGAATCCTCCAGGGGAGACTTTGGGCAGAGAAATAGGGAGTTTAGGGACAGGCAGGGTCTGTGCTCTTGAATGTCCGTCTCTCTCCTTTCCAGGTGAAGCTGAGAGTTTCTCTGGGTTTCAATCAGGAAAAACACTGGATCATTTTCCACCTTGTGAGAATCCTTTGAATTCTTCTAATTCTTCTTTAGAAACAGGAAAGGGGTTGATTGATTCACCCCATGAATGATGGACCTCCTGCTTCTGCTTCTGATGCTGCTTTTGTCCCATTCAGTCTCTGGGAAGCTGAGGATGAAATGCCCGCAGAATTTGGAGCACAAGGATGGAAAACAACCGCAGAGCTTTTACAACCCAGGAGACCATCTCATTGCTATAGTCCTCAGTGGAAAGGAAACATCGCACACAAAGTTGCTTTTCAATGTGGCTCCTTCTCTTCAGTTTGTTTTCCATGATCCGTAAGTCATTCAGGGTGATGGAGTTGCCCTCCCTCCACTCTAACACTCTCCTTCTTTTCTGTTTTTTTCTTTTCTCACATTCCTTTATTGGAGGATATGTCTAATTTCCTGAATTATTTTGATTTCCACAGTGTTTCTCTTTTGTCTGGTTTGGTGAAAGAAACTGAAATCCAAAAATGGGTCCAAAAAAAGCTGAAAGGGCTGCAGATTATTTTCCTCTCTCAGTTCAATCCTTAATTTATCATTTGAATAATGAATTTTATTTAAATAGTGGTGGAATCAGTTGTAGTTTCTGTACCTCAGCCCATTTCCTTATTTGTATAATTGATCATTGCTTTTGAATCAATGTTGGCTTAAGGCTCTGTAGGCTTATGGAGGGTTATATATTTTTAAACAGTATTTGTTGCTGCCCATTATAATAACTTTTTTTTACAATAGGAATGCTCATAATTTTCCAGTTGGCTTAATCTACATTTTCAACATCCAAACGATCAACAAGAATTCCCAGCTCCTGCACAATCTCACACTTGGCTACAACATCCATAACAACTATTGGAGCACTTTCCGCACTTCAGATGCCTTGCTGGATATTCTCTCCACTGGAGAAGCCAATGTCCCCAACTACGGCTGTGGAAGGAAGGAGAACCTTCTGGCTCTTCTTGATACAGCTGACAGGGAGATCTCCATCCAGGCATCAACAATCGGAGGCACCTACAAAGTTCCACAGGTTTGTGTGTGTTTTTGTCCCTCTGGTAAAGTGAGGGGTGGGTGATGGTGGGTGAGCAATAGATGCAAGCATGTCTTCTCCATTGAATTCAAGAGCTACTTTTCTCCATATTAGCAAAAATGTCAACATTTTACCCCATTATGTCCAAGTTGAGATTAATCATAAAAGGCCTGAAATGCAAGCAATACATTCCCTGGAGAAGACATTCTACCAACTATTTAACTAATCAAAAAATATCCCTGGTTGTTGGGGCCTCTATTGGCATCTTCATTTCCACATATAAATAATGCCTGTCCTATCCAGTCAGATTGAAGTTGGCAATAGTAGCATTTTATCTATCTAAAAAGTGGAATAAAAATGACTCTAGCAATTATAGGCCAAATAGACTAGCAGATATTGTGGCTGAAATTTATGCCATGATCCTCTTAATTAAACTTGAAAAAAATGTATTCCTTGCAGAAGAACCAGAAGGTTTTAGGTAGTGAACAGCTATATAGATTTTATAAGAATTAATGCATAGGTTAATATGTTTCTCTGGGTTTCAATCAGGAAAAATACTGGATCATTTTCCACCTTGTGAGACTCCTTTGAATTCTTCTCATTCTTCTTTGGAAACAGAAAAGGGATTGATTGATTCACCCCATGAATGATGGACCTCCTGCTTCTCCTTCTGATGCTGCTGGTGCCCCATCCAGTCTCTGGGAAGCTGAGGATGAAATGCCCACAGAGCTTGGAGCACCAGGATGGAAAAGGACCACAGAGCTTTTACAGCCCAGGAGACCATCTCATTGCTATAGTCACCAGTGGAGATGAAACATTGCACACAAAGTTGCTTTTCAACGTGGCTCCTTCTCTTCAGTTGGTTTTCCCTGATCTGTAAGTCATTCAGGGTGATGGAGTTGCCCCTCCATTCTAACACTCTCCTTCTTTTCTGTTTTTTATTTTTCATTTATTCCTTTATTGGAGGGTATGTCTAATTTCCTCAATGATTTTGATTTCAATGGTTTCTCTCTTTTGTCTGATTCTGTGAAAGAGACTCAAAAACAGGTCTGAAAAAAAGCTGAAAGGGCTGCAGATTATTTTCCTCCCTCAGTTCAATCTTTAATTTATCACTTGAATAATGAATTTTATTTAAGGTAGTGGTGGAATTGTTGTAGTTGCTAAATTCCATATTTGTGTAACTGATAATTGCTTTTGGATCAATGTTGGCTTAAGGCTCATGAGGCTTCTGGAAGATAATATATTAAAAAGAAGAATTTCTTGTTGCTGCTGATTAAAATAACCCCTTTTTTACAATAGGAATGTTTATGATTTTAAATATGGCTTAATGTTGATTTTCAACATCCAAATGGTCAACAAGAATTCTCAGCTCCTGCACAATCTCACACTTGGCTACAACATCCATGACAACTATTGGAGCACTTTCCACACTTCAGATGCCTTGCTGGACATTCTCTCCACTGGAGAAGCCAATGTCCCCAACTACGACTGTGGAAGGAAGGAGAACCTTCTGGCTCTTTTTGATGGAGCTACAAGGGAGATCTCCATCCAGATGTCAACATTAGGAGGCACCTACAAAGTCCCACAGGTTTGTGTGTTTTTCTCCCTCTGGTAAAGTGAGGGGTGGGTGGTGGTGGGTGAGCAATAGATGCAATCATGTCTTCTCCATGGAATCCAAGAGCTGCTTTTCTCCATATTAGCAAAATGTCAATATTTTATCCCATTATGCTCATGTTGAGATTAATCATAAAAGGCTTGAAATGCAAGCAATACAATCCCTGGAGAAGACATTCTACCAACTATTTAAATAATAAAAAAATATCCCTGGTTGTTGTGGCCTCTATTGACAACTTCATTTTCTCACATAAGTAATGCCTGCCCTATCCAGTCGGATTGAAGTTGGTAAAAGTAGCATTTTATCTATCTAAAAAGTGGAATAAAAAGGACTCTAGCAATTATGGGCCAAATAGATTAGCAGATATTGTGTCTGCTTTTATAATAAATATTGCATGTTAATAATATAATATTAGTAACAAATTTGTCTTAAAATATCTCATCTATATCAGTGAAGTAAAACACTGTTTGCTGGATTTCTAGATGTTAGTGCATTTGTCATAATTAACAGAGAAAAATTATATGGGAAATTGATTGTCTTCAAAATGGAGCTCAGCCTGTTGGCCCTGATCCAAGCTCTTTCTCCAGGTCCTTGTTTGAGAGGGAGGTTTGGGCTCAATGGAGCCATGAGAAGAAGGATTGAAACTTCCCAAGGAGGAAGGGAAGGAGGTATATTTGAACCCTTCTTATTCAGTCTAGATATTGACAACTTACTTCAACTAATGAAGGATCCAAAAACAGATCATAAATAAATATTATTTCATTCTTTGACAAAAATGGCTAAATTAGTGGACCAGCGAAATGCAGTGCACATAGTATACAGTACTTGGATTTCAGGAAGGCTTTGACAAAGTAAACCACCATCTACTTCTTGGTAAGCTAAAAATATGTGGGATAGACAGCATCACCCCCAGATGGACTCAGCCTGTGGTCCTCAATGGAACTACGTCTACATGGAGGGAAACAAGCAATGGGGGACCCCAAGGCTCCATTTTAAGCCCAGGACTCTTCAACATCTTCATCAATGGTTTGGATGAAGGATCGATGGGGAACTCATCACATTTACAGATGACACTAAATTGGCAGGAATAGCCAACACCCCAGAAGAAAGGCTGAAGGTCCAGGTGGATCTAGATCAGCGTTTCTCAAATAGTGGGGCGCGCCCCCCAGGGGGGGCGCGAGGCTCTGTAAAGGGGGGCGCGTTTGACCTCGGCAGCCCCCTGAGCAGAATGCGTGGGAGAGCAGTTCGCGCCGTTGGAGTTTGGCTCTTCCACCCTCCTCGATGGTTGGACTCCTGGGCTCTGCCGATTCCCTTTCTCCCTCCTCCTCCCTCCCTCCACAGCCGGCATGCTGGCCACTCGTCGTCTTCCAGGGACTTCCGTTCCTCACACACACACACACACGCGCGCGCACACACGCGCGCGCACACACACACACACACACGGAGGCTTCTCAGCTCCTGGAAGGAGCCTGACGAGCGACCAAGCACGGCGGGCGGCCGGGGCAGGCTAAGGCGGGTGAGCCGGGCTGAGGAGACTCCGCGGGGAGTGGGGGCGGGGCGGGGACGACGACACACAGACAGAGAGAGGCACAGACACAGAGAGAGACAGGGAGGGAGGGAGGAATCAGAGAGTGACAGACACACACACAGAGACAGAGAGAGACAGGGAGAGAAAGAGAGAGACACAGAATGAGTGATTGTGCGTGAATGCGAGACACACACACACACACACACACACACACAGTGATAGATGGGCAGACGAAGGAGAGACAGACAGAGATAGAGAGAGAAAGAAAAAGAAAGAAAAAAGTGGGAGAGAGAAAGAAAGAGAGAAAGAAAGACAGACAGAGAGAGAGAAAGAGAGAGACAGAAAGGAAAGAGAAAAAAGAGAGAAAGAAAAAAGAGAAAAAGAGAGAGAGAGAAAGAGAAATAAATTTCTTTCTTTTTTTTATTCTCTTATACGTTAATAAGGATACAGTGTTATGCAGAGGTGTACTTATAACAATTTTATAGACAAATGATACTATTTACAGTCGCGCGGGGGGGGGCGCAAAATGTTTTCTTCTTCCTAGGGGGGGCCTGACAGAAAATAATTGAGAAGCACTGATCTAGATGGACTTGAACCCTGGGCCTATCTAACAAAAGGAAATCCAATGTAGAGAAAAGTAAAGTCTTACACTGAGGCTAGAAGAACCAAATGTTCAGGTACAGATCAGGTGAAGCCTGGCTCAATAGCAGGAACTGTGAGAGGGATCTGGGAATCTTAGGGGACAATCTGTCAAATGTGAGCCAGGAATGTGTGGGAGCAGCCAAAAAAAGCCATTGCAATCCTGGGCTGCATCAACAGAAGGAGAGAATCCAAATCACGTGAAGTATTGGTACCACTTTATAAAGCCTTGGAAAAACCTCCCTTGGAAGAGGGCATGGAGGGAGAACCTTTTCAGCCCTCTTGTCAGGGATGCAATCTGGAAGAGGAGTTGCCCAGGGTGCATGTTCTCAGCTCTGTCTCTGGCGCCCATGTCAGTGGTGGGCTTAAAAATTTTTTAGAATCTATTCTGTAGGTGTGGCCTTTTTGTGGGAGTGGCTCAGCAGACATGTGACTGGGTGGGAGTGGCTTGGTGGTCATGTGATCGGGTGGGGGCGGCTTGGCGGTCATGTGACTGCCAATCGGCTGGGCATGATCAACTTGTAGCTGTGAAAATGCCTCTTTTGCCAGCTGTAGGAGGGAAGGAAAGAAGCCGGTCTTGGAAAGAACCCCCCATCCTCTTCTAGGGAGCCCAGGCCGAAAGAGAGGAGGGGGAGGGCTGGTTGGAAGGCGGGCGAGTGGGCAGTTTGGCTCCAGTGCCTCCTTCGCTCATTTGGGCAGGTGGAGAAAGGAAGGAGGCGTTGGATAAAGCATCCCGGCCACCTTCGCCCTCGGCCATCACGTGCCTCCTTCCTTTCTCCGCCTGCCCGAGCAAAGAAAGGGGGCCACTAAACCGCCTGCTCGCTCGCATTCCCACCAGCCCTCCCCCTCTTCTCTTTCCGCCTGGGCTCTCTGGAGGGGGAGGGGAGGTCTCTCCCAGGACCTGCTTCCCTTACCTCACGGGCGCAGTTCCAGAACAGTGGGTGATTCATTTTTCACTGGTATGGGGGGTGTAGCCTTGGCCCCTGCCTTCCTGCCTCCTCCATTCCAGCCCTGCAAAATCTTCCCCCCACCCCACCAACCTGGGGACCCTCCCAGCTGCAGTTGGCATTCTCCCATCAATCCTTCCTGGCTGCACCCCCAGAGCGTCACATGGAGGGGGTGTGGGAGCTGCTGACTGACCCAAGGTCCGTCTGGACGCCCGGAGGGGAAGGTTCGGCAGGAACCCAGGGTGACCTCAATGTCCAGCCTCCCTGCCGTCTCCAGCCCTGCGCAAGCTCCCCGCCAACCCACTGACCTCTGCTGAACAGCCTCTCCTTCGCATCCTGTTGCTGCGCCCCCAGAGTGGTCACATGGCAGTGGTACATGGGCTGCTGACCATCCCAGGGCCTCCCCAGTTGCTTCTGGAGAGGGCAGGCAGACGGGAAGCATCCCCCCCACCTCCCCAGCTGACTTCCCGGCCACCTGCAGCCTCGGAGCCTCGGTTTGGTGGGCAAAGGAAGTGGGTGGGTGGGGAAAGCATGGGGTGGATGGGGGGAGCGATTGGCGGGGGGGCAGGCCAGGGGAGGGTATGGGGGCCTCCGGAAGAACGGGTACAGGAGGCTACACTAAATTTCACCATCCAGTAAGCCCGTACTGTTGCGTACCAGATAAAACCCACCCCTGGTGCACACACAGGTCGATCAGCTGGCTGGCGCTCATGTAGTGGCAGAAACCGGAATGTTGCAGGAAATAACGAGGCTTGGACTTCTCAGAATCAGGAAAAGTTTATTTATGGCTGCCAGGTTCAGAAAGCGAGTCAAAGGCCAGCATGTAACTTCTGAACAGTCTTCTGATAGCAAACACTCATTCTTATACTTTGACAAAGACAACATCACAGGAAATACTTAACTTCTCTCTGATTGGTTCAGCTCCTTATTGCTGGGCAGAGAAGCATGCAGGAAACCCCAGTTCCATTCTGACTTATGTGATTAAGCCCTCTGTCTGACTTGCAAGGGGCTTGGACTTCCAACTGACTCCACCTACTTACAAGCAGGTCTTTGTGGTTTGACAATTGAATTTCCTGAGCTTCCTGTCTCAAAGATGCTTTTTATACATTAAAAAGCGTAAAAATAAAGATGACTAAAGATCATCCAGTCTGACCCCAACTCATTCCACTCTTATGTCTAAAACTCGCTTTATGCCCTGCCTCAGGAAGACCAGCTCTTCCAGTCTCTGCTACTGCCATGCATGCAAAGGCCAGCTGATCTTCCCACACACGTGTGCACCAGAAGAGTGCAGGGGAAGCCGCGTGTGCCAGGCAACATGGCTCTGTGTGCCACTTTGCCCGAGCTAAGAAGCTGAGGCAGAGGGCTCCATTTTCCCCTCTTGGGCCTCCGTGCATCTCGTTTTTGGCCTCCCCTTCAGCCAGAAGAACTCTGCCATCCAGAAACTTTCATTTCATTTCATTTATTTATATTTATATCCCGCCCTTTTCCACAGAGGACCCAGGGTGGCGCACAGGAAATTTAAAAATATACAAAAGTAGGAAAATAAATACATAATTTAAAATATATATTAAATTATCCCAATCCTATGCTAAAAACCAAATTGTTAAAATACCCAATTTTAAAACTGTCTAAAAGTCCCCATGGGAGGTTAGGCTAGGCCGGCTTGATGGAAAAAATATGTCTTTAAACATTGGCGGAAGAGGCGGAGGTCGGTGATGGTGCGTAATTCAGAGGGTAGGTCGTTCCAAAGGGCAGGGCCCGCCACAGAGAAGGCTCTTCCCCTGGGTGTCGCCAGGCGGCATTGTCCGGCCGACGGCACCCTGAGAAGGCCCTCTCTGTGGGAGCGTATCGGTCTAAGGGATGTATGGGGCAGGAGACGGTCTCGCATATAACTAGGCCCCGAGCCATGGAGCGCTTTAAAGATGGTCGTCAAAACCTTGAAGCGCACCCGAAAGGCCACAGGAAGCCAATGCAGCTCGCGCAGGATCGGTGTTATATGGGAGCATCTGGCGGCTCCCGTAATTACCCGCGCGGCTGCGTTTTGGACTAGCTGTAGCTTTCGAGTGCACCTCAAGGGAAGCCCCATGTAGAGAGCATTACAGTAGTCGAGACGGGATGTCACGAGAGCTTGAGTGACTGTGCGAAGGGCAGCCCGGTCCAGTAAGGGGCGCAATTGGCGCATCAGGCGTACCTGATGAAACGCCCCCCTGGCCACGGCCGCCACATGGTCCTCCAAGGACAGCCGGGAATCCAGGAGGACACCCAAATTGCGCGCCCTCTCCACGGGGGCCAGTGTTTCGCCCCCAATGGCCAGAGTTGGAGTGATCTGGCTGAACCGGGGTGCCGGAAACCACAGCCACTCAGTCTTGGCAGGGTTGAGCTTGAGTTTGTTACCACCCATCCAGATCCGTACGGCCTCCAAACACCGGGACAGCACTTCGGCGGCATCGTTGGGGTGGTCTGGGGTGGATATGTACAGCTGAGTGTCATCAGCGTACAGATGGTACTCCACCCCAAAACCACGGATGATCTCACCCAGCGGCTTCATATATGTGTTAAACAAGAGGGGCGAGAGGACCGACCCCTGAGGAACCCCACATAAGAGGGGTCTCGAGGTCGACCTCTGCCCTCCCGTCAACACATATTGCGACCGACCAGAGAGGTAGGACGAGAACCACCGCAAAACGGTGCCTCCCAGCCCCAACCCCCCCAGTCGGTGCAATAGGATACCATGGTCGATGGTATCAAAAGCCGCTGAGAGGTCTAATAGGACTAGGATAGAGGAATAACCTCTATCCCGCGCCCTCCAGAGATCATCAACCAACGCGACCAATGCCGTCTCGGTACTGTGACCGGGTCAGAAGCCGGACTGGCGCGGGTCTAGATAATCAACTTCCTCCAGGTGTCGCAGAAACTGTTGGGCTACCACACTCTCAACAACCTTCACCAAAAAGTGAAGGTTGGAGACCGGACGATAGTTCTCCAATAAAGCTGGGTCCAGGGACGGCTTCTTGAGGAGGGGCCTCACTACCGCCTCTTTCAAGATGGCAGGTAAGGACCCCTCACTCAAAGATGCGTTGACAATGCCCTGGAGCCAGCCTCGTGTCGTCTCCCAGGATGCCAGTACAAGCCAGGAGGGACACGGGTCCAATAAACATGTGGTCACCCTAAGTTTCCTTGACAGCCTGTCCATATCCTCAGTGGTAACAAAGTCAAACTCCTCCCAAGATGGAACCTCAGGACTAGTCTCGGACAGTCCCACAGGACCACTGTCGGTGGAGGGTAGCTCATTCCGAATCCGAGTGATTTTCTCCTGCAGATAAATCCCAAATTCCTCTGCTCACCCTTGTAGAGGGGCTTCCTGCAGCCTCTGGTGAAGGAGGGAGCGGGTCACCCCAAACAGGACGGCAGGGCGGTTATCTGCGGATGCAATTAGGGTGGCACAATATTCACGTTTGGCCACCCTTATCGCCACTAAGTAAGCCCTAATATGGGTTCTCACTAGTGTTCGGTCGGCTTCGGAGCGAGAGGATCTCCATCTGCTCTCTAGGCGTCTCTTGTGGTGCTTCATCCTCCGAAGCTCCTCAGTAAACCAGGGAGCCTGGGTGGTTCGTCGCCGCAAGAGAGGCCGCAAGGGCGCAACTCGGTCCAAGGCCCCCGTGGCCGCACTTAACCATGCGGCCACTAGGTCCTCAGTCGAGTCGCGAGGCAGGGTCACAGGAATTGGCCCAAGCTCCCTCTGGAACCTTTCCGGGTCCATTAGAAGCCTGGGGCAGAACCATATAGGAGTATCCGGTTCCGCCTCCCCGCGGTGAGGTGAAGCGATTGGAAAGTCCTGCCGGAGGAGAGCATGATCTATCCATGACAAGGGAGTGATGACTAAATCCCCTATTCCCAGATCACAACTCCACTGTCCCGAGACAAAGATCAGATCCAGCGTGTTTCCCCCCTTGTGAGTAGGGCCTAAAACTACCCGGGTCAGGTCCATGGCCGTCATGGAGGCCATGAACTCCCAAGCTGCTCCAGAGGCTTCGCCCGCCGACGGCAAGTTAAAGTCCCCCATGACTACTAGTCTGGGGGTCTCAACTGCTGCCTCGGCTATCACCTCTAGGAGCTCGGGCAGGGCTGTTGTTGCATAGCGAGGAGCTAGGTATACAACTAACACGCCCAACTGCCTCCCTAGGCCCCATCTCACGCAGAGAGATTCACACCCGGTTGTCTGAGGGACTGTGGTCTCCTTCGGCTCAAGACCTTCCTTAACCATAATCGCCACTCCCCCACCCCTCCCTAGGGCCCTAGGCGGATGGAAGGCGCAGTAACCTGGTGGGCACATGTCCACGAGGGGTAGACCCCCTTCGTGGCCCAACCAGGTTTCCGTTATACCCACCAGGTCCGGGTCCCCCTCTGACACAAGGTCATGGATGACGGGGGCTTTCTGAACCACGGACCTGGCGTTGCATAGCATCAGCCTAGGGCCCTGGGTCTGTGATTCCTGCCAACCTAGTCTGCGATGGGAGGGCGGAGAGTTGGAGCGCGTGACCGCCTGTATCCAGCGGCCACGGTCTTCCAATCGATGATGCCTATTCCGCCTCCCACCGCCCCTGCCCCTCCCTAAGACCGGATCGATGGGTAAAACCTCAGTGGAAACGACCCCCCCCCGCCCCCTTCCTCCGTTATCCTACTTCCGCCGGCTGGCCCAATCGTTTGCCGTCTATTTCCCCCTCCCACCCTGGAACCCCCTAAAATCCGAATTAAAAAATTACCCAAGAACCCCCTCAGTTTGCGCTTCGCCCACCTCTCAGGAACAATCAGTCCATCATCGAGGTGGACCCGTGTTAGATGAGGGGGCCAAGCCTGCGAGAGGGGAGACTCTCGCAGGCCAAGGTCTTACTTTGCAGTTTCAGTCCGTGGGGCTTTCAAAGGTAAGGCCTGCACTCAGCCAGTGGGTAGGAGCCGTGGTGGTGGTGGTGGTGGTGGAATGATATGGGAGGGGCAGCCTTGTGGTCCCACGTGGGACGGGGCCTCCTTCAGACTGGAAATAGAGCAAAGGAAACTCTTTCCCCCCACTTGCTTTGTCCTGTTTCCCCCACTGGAAAGAGCTGTTTGCAACCCACAAGGAGGGGATCCTTTCCTAAGAGCTCCCAATTGAAGAATCCCAATGTGCCCCTGAGGAATCTGAGGGTGGGGAAGGCCATGGGGGTCCTAGTGATAGAAGAGACCCTCAAGGCCTCCCCAACCCACTAAGGTCCCTCCTGCTTCTTCCTCCCTTCCTGCAACAAGGACTCCCTGACTTTGCAAACCTCTCTCTCCTCTCTTGTTTCTCGGCTTCTTGTCTCATGGAGCAGCTTCCAAGTAAATGGGGCAAGAGAGAGACAGGGAGGGTAAGAGAGCAGTCCAATTGTGTGTGTGTGTGTCTTTGTGTGTGTGAAGGCACCGAAACTGCTGCCAATGGTATGGGCGACACCTGAGCAGAGAGGCAGGGTGTGTATGTACATTCCTCCCCATTCAAGCAGGGCCTCTCATTCACCCTGAGCACAGTTGGAGCATGGAGGTTGCTGCCCCCTAAGCACCGTGATTGCCCCTCCCCAGCCAGCCCCATCTGACCTGCTCCTGCAAAGCCTCTTCATTCTCCTCCTCCTCTTCTTCATCATTGTCATTGTCCTTCCTGCCCAACTGGCACTGAGTTCCAAAGGACAGGCTCTCATTTCTGCCCTGAAGCAGTGAACTCTGGTGGGCTGGAAGTGAGTCTGAATGGCCTGGTCCAAAACAGGAAAACCTGGACTTTTTGTACCCATTTTGGCCCTGTAAAGCCTCCTGCACCAACCTGGAAGCAGAAATAAAAAATAAAGCCCTTGCAACTGTTGGAAGGCCGAAGGAAGCCTCCAACTGAGCCAGGAAGCACTGGGGAGGAGGAGGGGGGTGGAGGCAATTCAGACTCACTTCCAGCCCTCCAGAGTTTCCTGCACAATGCAAGCCCCCTCCCCCCGCACTTCATACTCAGGAGTCCCCCTCCCTGGCCCTCAAAACAGGCCCAAAAACCAGCTGGCCGGCAGGAGGGGCGCCTGCATGTGGATGCGAGTGGAGCTGGGCTGGGGTGAGGCAGGGCATTGGCATAAAGTGAGACCTGGTTGTTAAGAGTGAAATGATGTGGGTCAGACTAGAGGATCTTGTCATTTTTACTTTTATGCTTTTTAAGGTGCAGAAAGCATTTTTGATACAGGAAACGCCAAAGCGCAGAAGCTGCACCTGCTCGAGATAGAGGCTGGTTAGCAAAAACAGGATGTTTGTGGTTTTCTTTTTGATGACAATCATTTTAACCAATCAGAGAAAGAGTAAGAATCTCCATGATAAAACTAAACTATAAAACCTTGTATTCCCTTTTGGAGGGAATTCAGAATTCTTGGATGCTAACCTGAACTAGCTTTCTGAATCTATGGCAGCCATAATAAACTTTTCCTGATTTTGAGAAGTCCAAGTCTCGCCTCTTTTTCTGCAACATAATGGCGACGTCCGCTGGGACTTGGAGCGATATTTCGCTGAGGACGGCACGACCAACCGGGGCCCGATCGAGGCCATCTAGCCAACCTCCAGGCGCCACAGAGCAATTCTCTGGGAGGAAGCAGATGGCCCCCCTCGGGCATTTGGTGGACACGACCGATCCAAGACTGGACCAGGATCAAGACAAGTCAATAAATAACTCCTAGTCAATAAATAATGCCGGCTCAAAGAAAAAGAAGACGCCTGCAGGCAAGTATTGAGGAAATTGTGGTAGGGCCTACTCGGTGAGAGTGGAAGAGGGGGCCCGATCACCCCCCTGAGCCCGGGATAGTGCCCACTTCCTAACAGAACCGGTGTATCCTAACGAGGCTCCAGAATTGTGTGGGTGGTTAAGTCATCGCAATTCCTGAAGGCGACCGTGATATTCCGGCACCCCAGGTCGGTGACAGTGTCTTAGAAATAGAACATGGGTGGTGAAAGAAGCGTTTGGCAAACGCCTCTTCAATACATGTTCCTCTATAGGTTTGGATCTTTAAAAACAGCCCAGTAGGTACTGGGAGATCCAAGCAGAAAAGAAAAAAAATACAAAAGAGAAGACACTGAACACCCCAGAAACCCAGAACTCTTGAACCCCCCCCCCCAGAACAAAGAAGAAGAAGAAGAAAAGGGTTGTAAGGAGTGTAGTCCAAGGTGGACAGAATACAACACTCTTAGAAAAAAACCCTAAGACATAGTCAGTTACCAAGGGGGGTAACAAACCTCGAGGAAAGAGGAAAGAAGAAGAAAAAAAAAAGAACAATAAGAGAAAAAGAAACCGAGAGTCTCGATGAAACGTTTAGTTCCTGTGCTGTTTTAACTTGTGTGTTTGTCTTTGTTGATGTGTGTAAGTGTTTTTTGTTTTTGTCTTACAAAAAAGGAAAGAGAGAGAGTCTCTGACATCAGTGCCCTCCACATATGTATCTTTGATATGAAATGGTTGACACTGAAGAAGTAGGAGACAAAAGGGAGAATCAAATATTGGTTAGAGAAAATGAATGGTCCGATTAGGTGGGGCCAGGAGGAAGGAAGCCAAGAAAAAAGATTACCGAAGGGACAGATCAAGTGGACCACAAACCCGGCCCAAAGGAACACTTGAGACAAAAAACTCAAATTGCCCCTAAAGGAATTTTTATTGCCAGGAGTTGAGGGAGAGCAGCGTAAGATGTGAGTGTATGCTCTATTCTCAATGGCTAATTTATATAATTGGAAAAATCAAATTCCTTATTATAGAGGAAATCCAGATGAGATGCATGTCATTTATGTCTGATGGAAATTTCATAAATCCCAGAGAAAAGAAGCCTGGTGAAGGGAACCAGGAATAAGCCTTTGCAGAAAAATCCAGACTGGACATGGTTTCTGAAGGAACCAGAGTGGGAACCTTAGTCCATTCAGCTGCAAAACTATTGGACCTTAGTTTTGTTAGGACTCAAACAAAAGTTAAGAACTTAGGGAAGGTCTATCAAAATCAACAGAAACAGGATGAAGATCCAAGGGAATTGCTAGAAGAAAATAAGTGAATGGTCAATTTGATCTTCATTGGTCACTCTGCAGATGACATTAGGGCAAAGATTACAGAAGACGAGAAGGGGGGGCCACGAACAGCAACTCTGAACTTGTGGAATTAGCATACAAGATATATATTAATTGGGCTCAAAACCTCAGAGAAGAAGGAACTTCAAAAGGCAAGAGGAAACACATTTTTTTTCCTCGCCAAAGCTCTTAGATAGAGTGGGAGGCCAGGGGACTTGCCGGAAGAATTGTACGAGGAGGGATCGGTAGTTAGAATCCCATGCCTGGTTAGAAGACCATCAGAAGGGAAGATGGTTAATGTCTATACAGACAGATAATATATAGTTTTACATGCTCATGAGGCTATTTGAAAAAGAAAGTGCCTGTATCTATTTTGCACAAAATAACCTAAAGACAGGACGGAATGGATGCAAAATTTTGCCCTTATTTTTGAATCCACAAAGGGGGGTGAAAAAGAGTCCTTTGTTTGGACAAAGGTGTTAAGTGGGTCCGAAGGAAGAGTCCAGGCCGGTAAGATTCAACAGGCTTTGTTTATTTTAACAGCAACAAGACAACTCTACAACAAGAACAAAAAAGTGTGCGCCTTCTGTCTGACAGCTCCTTTATAGTCGAGCTGTCAGACAGGGAACCAATCGGCGCGTTTCCTGCTCCCGGCTGCAGCCAGTCGCGTCCTGACCAATCAGACGCAACTGGCTGTTGCCGGGGAATTTAAACAAATGTCAGAATACAACAAAAGGAACAAAAACAGGCATTTAAAAATTTAAAGTAAGAATAACTTACCAACTTTGAGAAAACCTTTCTATTTGTAAGCAGACAGAAAAGGCAGCACAGCTCTGGAAGTCAGGGCTCCAGTAAAGGGAAGTGGCAACAAACCACATTGCCTTAAAGTCTTTAATGCAATTGCTCTTCTGATCAAGGAACTAAGAGCATTAATGTTCAAATAACAAACGTTGTGGGCTTTAATAAGAGCACAAAAAAAGGGGCACATAATGAAAGTATAAATATTTGGACTGATTCTAAATAGGTCTGTGCTCAAATAAGACTCTTAATAGTAAAGAAAAGGAAAAACAACTAATGGTTGCTTTGCTCAGAGGAATTAAAGATTCCATATGAGGGAATCTGCGCAATCTGGATGGTCGGATCCAGCAGGAGAGGGAAAAACAGCTGACAAGGAAGAAAGGCTGTCAGCAACCCAAGATGATCTGAGTTACCCTGACATGATAACTTATGCAGCATTGGAAATGCAAAGAGGACTGAGCCCCAGATATTCTAAAGCAGGGGAACTCCAGGCAACTAGAATTGAAGGGACTAGAATCCTATTCAAGGACAAAGGGTGTCTTGAGACTCACCTTAAATGGGTGAATGCCTTACCTTTGGCACTTTGGTCTGTGAGATGTACTCCACAGAAAGGAATTAAGCTATCCCCTTTTGAAATGATGTTTGGGAGACCCCCCAGTTATAAGTGCTAACTTGAGAAAAATCATATGTAACGCCTAGACCAAATAGGAGCCTCATGGGTGAATCAGATGGTGGGAGAATTAAACAAGCAAAAGAAATCAACAATATTGTGTGTTCCTCAGCCCACCATTTCTGAGCACCTCTAGTAATAATATTTAGGTGGAAGACAAGTATAGGTAAAACTCTAAAAAGGAGAAGAATCTGAAACCCAAGGGGAAGGGTTTCAAATACTGCGGTCAGATGTTCTCCACTTGCAGTAAGAGTGTTGGAATCCTGCTGCTGAGCCTTAGGGAGCAAACCAGGATGAAACCCATCCTTTAGTGGTCCGCTTGAAGAAGCGCCCCCTATAACTGTCCTACCGGCAATGGGCAGGCTACATACAGGGCAGAAGAGGCCTTACTGAAATCACCCCTGGAAGCTGATTTCTCAACGTACGGCCGAAGATTTGGAGGAGGAAGACAACGTTCTATTTGTTAGATATAAGATGTATTAGAGGAGCACCTGTCAGGAAATGGCAAGCCAAGTATTTGTAGTCATAACTGCATTATCTCTTGACTTATTGTGAATTACTGTCTTGGATATTTATTCTTTTGGAATCTCCCCCTCCCCGAAAGACAGGTGCTGTACTTAAAA
Source organism: Rhabdophis nuchalis (assembly GCA_039707465.1). Lineage (NCBI taxonomy): Eukaryota > Metazoa > Chordata > Lepidosauria > Squamata > Natricidae > Rhabdophis > Rhabdophis nuchalis. Next base: position 30,432,599 of record CM077655.1, on the reverse strand, counting down.
TCATTGATTGTGACAGAAAACATTGTGAAACCTCTGGAAATATGTTTGAGGAAATCAGGGAGTGGGTTCTCTGTGATGCTGTGCGTCCTAGATCTGTGGACATTGTATGTTACAAACAAGGGGTGGTTTTGTGGAACACCTAAGATTGATATTGTTTTTTCCAAATCACATATAATCCCTGCCTTCTCCCTAAAGTGGTGATTCTGTAGTTTAAGAGAATTGTGTTTGGAGACGTTCTACTAAGAGACAATTTTGAGCTTGTTGTGGCTTTGGCGGCCGTTGGCAATAAGTCTGCTTTCTTCCTATGATTACATCCTGAATGGTAATTCCCAGTGTTGTGAAAATGCCCAAGTAACCCCCTTTGCTCTTGAGGAAGGATCTGGGGATGTTGAAAAACTCAGGGAACAGGAAAGGATCAATGCATAAGGTTTAAAGCCATTGGAGTAAATCCGTTCCCGCCAGAGATGTATTATTAATCGGTGGGGTTACTGGAGCTAAGCCAAAGCCAACACCTAAAATCAAACGTTTGACTGTCCCAGTAAACAGTGGGATAGAACAAAGAGGGAATGGACCCCTACAGCAGTTGAGAATTTTGGAATGGGGATGGGCCACCTTCCTTGTGTGTCAAGCGGTGTCAGGAACCTGGCATTCCTGTGGGGTCACTGTCAGAAGAACAATGCCCATTCAACGATGCCCAACGATGCCGTCACCCCAACGATGCCGTCTAAGTGCTGTCCCGGTGTCTAGAGGCCGTACGAATCTGGATGGGTAGTAACAAACTCAAACTCAACCCATCCAAGACCGAGTGGCTGTGGTTTCCGGCACCCCGGTTCAGCCAGTTAAGTCCAACACTGGCCATTGGGGGCGAACAACTGGCCCCCGTGGAGAGGGCGCGCAACTTGGGTGTCCTCCTGGATTCCCGGCTGTCCATGGAGGACCATGTGGCGGCCGTGGCCAGGGGGGCGTTCTATCAGGTACGCCTGATACGCCAGTTGCGCCCCTTACTGGACCGGGGAGCCCTTCGCACAGTCACTCAAGCGCTTGTGACATCCCGGCTGGATTACTGCAACGCTCTCTACATGGGGCTCCCCTTGAGGTGCACTCGAAAGCTACAGTTAGTACAGAATGTGGCCGCGCGGGTGATTATGGGTGCCTCAAGGCAAACCCACGTAACACCTCTCCTGCGCGAGCTGCACTGGCTGCCTGTGGCCTTTCGAGTGCGCTTCAAGGTGTTGACAACCATCTTTAAATCGCTCCATGGCTCGGGGCCTAGCTATATACGAGACCGCCTCCTGCCCCATACATCCCTTCGTCCGATCCGCTCCCACAGAGAGGGCCTTCTCCGGGTGCCGTCGGCGGGGCAATGCCGGTTGGCGACACCCAGGGGAAGGGCCTTCTCTGTGGCGGGCCCGGCCCTCTGGAACGACCTACCCCCCGACCTTCGCACTATCTCGGACCTCCGCCTCTTCCGCCAACGTCTTAAGACGTATTTATTTCAACAAGCCGGCCTAGGATAGCCCCCCGTTTCTGACTTTTTAAAAATAAATTATAATTTGGGAAGGTTTTTAACATGGGTTTTAGCACGGGTTAATCTAATTTAATATATTTTAAATTGATATTTATTGTATTTTTGTGGTTTTAATAATGCCTGTGCGCCGCCCTGGGTCCTAACAAGGAGAAGGGCGGGGTACAAATTTAATAAAATAAAAAAAATAAAATGCATCTTGCCCATAGAAAGACACTTGTGGACATAAGTATGTCTCCATATGTCCACAACCACTTCCAATAGAAAGGTCACATACTCGCTTCCACCCCACCACTCTCACTAGTGACCTTTGGAAGACACATTTGCCTACTGGAAGGTGCCCAAAGACATTTCAGCCACCCAGTTCCCATTATCTGTTTGAAGATCCAGTTCTCAGGGACTAATGAAAAGAAACCTCCGAGCCATGCCTTTTTCATGAACATAGGTGTGTGTGTAGGAGGAAATGAAGTTTTCTTCTTATGTGGGAAAAATGTAAAATTTACTGGAACGTGCACTCTGGAGATTGGAGAAGGTACCTTCAGAGGGTGTTCACTGGGTATGCGAAGCGTAATAATCTCCCTCGAGAAATCCATGTGCGTTTCAACAAGAGAGCGCTATGTGAGGAATTCTTTAAACGTACTAGGAACCAAACTTTAACATATAAGGGGCGACAGATCACTATTCTGAGGCAGGTTCCGAGATGTGTCCGGGAACGGAGACGGGAATATCAATTCCTTACTTTATTACTAAGAAGAAATGCAATCTTGTATCGATGGATGTTACCTGAGGGTTTATTAATGACATGGAGGGACAAAAAGGTCAGGATTAGGAATCTACAGGAGGCCAGGGACTTTATACAACAGCAGTTTAATCCAACAGACTTGGAAAGAGAAGGAGAAGCAGAAACGGAGAGTAGGAGTCAGGAGGAATCGAAAGAAGATGATATGGGGACAGATAATATAGGGGGAGGAGAGGAAATTGAAGGGATAAGAGAAGGGGAAGGAGGACCAACACCAGTAACACAGAGAGAAACAAGACAATCCAAGAAAGCTACAACCAAAGGGCAGTAAAGAATAGGAACGACAGGTACAATGGGGGAATGTATATGTTTATTGTCGGTAAATATTAATGGCTTAAATGGCCCCTCTAAACGAAATAGAATTCTGAATAAATTGACTAAGCTCAAATATGATATTATTTGTTTACAAGAGACTCATATAAAAAAGGATCATGCGCATCTACTAAGACATCGGAAATTGGGTAATATGTTTACTGCCTTAGCAGAACAAAAAAAGAGAGGTTTAGTGTTTTATGTGCAACACCATTTGAAAGCCCAACAAATTTTTGCTGATCAGGAAGGAAGGATCTTAATGATAGAGATAGAGATTGGACAGAGGAAGTGCCTTCTGGTTGGTATATACGCCCCCAATGTTAATCAAAGGGCCTTTTATGAAGATCTGTATGGGAGACTGGGGGAAGCGGAATATGATCATATCTGCGTACTGGGGGATTTTAATGCGGTGGTGGATAAAACTCAGGATTATATCTGGGGGGGAAATCAAGGAGGTTTGAAAGAAATTAAAAAAAACCTACCAAGGATATGTCATAAGATAAGGGAGGAATTTGGCCTACAAGATGTTTGGAGATTACATAACCCTGGGAAAAGGCAATACACCTATTTCTCCCCCAGACACCACTCCTGGACACGTTTAGACATGGTCTGGATGTCTCCAGAACTGAGGGGAATGGTGTCCGGAATAGAAATTGGCACTAATGAATGGGCGGACCATAGTCCTATAAGGCTGACATGGAAGATCCCTGGATACAGGCAAACTAGATGGAGAATGTGGGTGGGGGCTCTGCAAGATGAAGACTTTATGGGGTCTTTTAAAAAAGAGATGAGTTTTTTTATCCAAGAGAATAAAACCGAAGACACATCCATTTATAATACTTGGGACACTGCTAAGGCAGTTATGAGGGGTTTACTGATCAAATACAGCGCTAACTGTCGCAAAATTAAAAGAGCACAACGGAAAGAACTCCTGAATAATCTGAGTAGAGTTGAGCAGAGAATGCAGGAAGGGAATGAGCAGGAACACCTGGTCGAGGAAAGGACGTTCTGGCAACATCAGATTAGTTTGCTAGATAAAGAAGAGTTAGCCTCTAAGATTAAATGGTCCAAACAACATTACTTTGAAAATGCCAATAAGCCAGGTAGATGGCTCTCATACCGCTTAAGGAAGGAAGGCGAACAACGTAGGATAGAGGGGTTGAAGGATTTGGATGGAAACTTCCATACTACTAAGGAAGGGAAAAAGAAAGTGGCACATGAATTTTTTACTAAACTGTATGAGAAAGGGGGAGAAGAGATACAAGGAATCAGGCAGTTTTTGATTAAATCTGACCTACCACAAGTCCCTGAATCTATGAAGCAACTTCTTAACGCTGACACAACGGAAGGGGAAGTAGAAGCAGCCATGATGAAACAAGCCAATGGGAAGACCCCGGGTACAGATGGGCTTCCGGTTGAACTATATAAGGCGATGTTTGGGGTACTGGGTAAATATATGACAGAGCTGTATAACAGAGTGATGAGGGATACCCAGACTCCAGCATCGTGGTCTGAAGCGTTTATTTCCATTATTCCCAAGGAAGGGACTGACCTGTCACTTATTAGAAATTATAGGCCAATTTCGCTGCTAAACTCTGATTATAAAATTTTTGCGGCAGTGTTAGCAGCAAGACTTACCTGTTTTCTTAATACCTTCATACACTCAGATCAGAATGGCTTCCTCCCCAACCGACACCTACGGGATAATTTGAGGATGATTATGAATACCCTGGAATATTTTGAGGCCTGCCCGGATAAACAGATGGCCGTAGTTTTTGTTGACGCCCAAAAGGCATTTGATCGGGTCTCCTGGGACTTCATGATATCCCAGATGGAATATATGGATTTTGGCACAAAATTTATTGGGGCAATTCAGGCCATATATCAAAAACAAACAGCAAGGGTATTGATTGAGGGAGATCAAACAGGGAAGATCGAGATACATAGAGGTACAAGACAGGGCTGCCCCTTATCCCCGCTATTATTTGTCTTGACTTTGGAACCTCTATTGAGAGAAGTAAGACGGAAAAATGAAATAAAGGGACTGAGGATTAGACGGGAGGAGGTTAAGGTGCAAGCATATGCTGATGATCTGGCCTTCATTTTAGAAGAACCAAGGGAATCAGGACCGCATTTGTTAGAACTAATTAGGGAATTTGGGAGCATTGCAGGTCTACTTCTTAATGAAGATAAGACCAAAATGTTGGTCAAAAACATGACCACAAGACAGAAGCAACAACTTGAAGATCTAGTGGGTCTGAAGATCGTAAATAAAATCAAATATTTAGGAATATGGCTGACAGGGAGATGTAGCTCCATAAAGGAAGACAACTATGTTCACCTTTACAAACAGATGGTCCAAGATTTCGGCAGATGGAAGAACCTGCAACTCTCCCTTATGGGGAGAATAGCAGTTATTAAAATGTGTATTCTCCCCAAATGGCTATTTTTATTTCAATCGGCCCCTGTAAGATTGGAAAAGAAATTCTTTAATGAAATGAATAGAGCCGTCTCAAAATTTATTTGGCAAGGTAAAAAACCTAGAATTAAACTGAAAATGATGCAGGAACCTAGAATTAGAGGGGGATTTGGTCTCCCCAACTGGCAGCTTTATTATCAGGCGGCTTTATTAATTTGGATTAAAGAATGGATGACCCTGAGAAGAACACGGCTCCTGACTATTGAAGGCTGGGGCCTACAGTATGGTTGGCACTATTATATTTGGCCCGGTTCAGAGCGACCCAAACACTTCAATGACCACTTGGTGCGTAGGACCTTGAGCTATTCTTGGGAGAAGTTGAGGAGGAAGTTATACTTGAAGGTGCCATGTTGGATCTCTACTCAGGAAGCCCTTGTTTATCCAACACGATATAGAGGGGAGAAGATCTTGACATATGAAGAGATCTTAGATTCACAGGGGAATTTGAAGACCAGGGAATCATTAGCTTCGCAAGGGTACCATATCGACTGGTGGCCATATTCCCAGATACTCTCAAGGTACAAAAAAGTTCAGAAGACTGAAGGTATATATCCCTACAAACAAGAACTGGACAAGGTTCTTTTTGGAACAGAGAAAGGGATGCTCTCCAAGTGTTACGGACATCTATTGTTATTAGATGTAGGGGAAGAAGTGGTCAAAGACTGCATGATTGCCTGGGGACGGAATATAGGACGCACATTGGACTTTCAAAATTGGGAAGAAATTTGGTTCAAAAATATGAAATTGACTATGGCAGCCTCGTATAAGGAAAATACATATAAAATGATATATCGGTGGCATCTACCCCCGGCAAGACTTGCCAGAATGTTCCCTGGGACCATGCCTAATTGCTGGAAATGTGGTCACAGAGAGGGGACCTATTTCCATCAGTGGTGGACCTGCCCAATGGCGATTAAATACTGGAAAAAAATCAGGCAGTGGTTAATAGAAATCACCCAACATCAATTAGATTTGAAACCTGAAACCTTCCTGTTAGGACTCAAACCCCCAGATATCAACATGGAGATATGGTTTTTGGTGTTGCACATAATTATTGCGGCAAGATTGGCATTTGCCCAGGAATGGAAGAGTGATCAAATACCAATGGATAGGGCAGTAATAAATAAAATTAATGAATGCGCAGAATCGGATAGATTAACAAAATTAATTAAAGGGAAGAAGGACTCAGAATTCTACAACTCGTGGAAGAGGTGGTATAATTGGGTACGGGTACGACCGAATAATAATAAGTGAAGCAATAATATATGTTTAAATTAGATATTGGTAAATAATATTAATCAGAAATTAAAGGACGAATAAGAATTGATGAAGTAGGTACGTTGACTAGATGGGCTGTATATAGTGTAAATGTTGGTGTTAAATATTAGGCCTATTATTATGACGGTAATGTTAAGTTTGGTTATTCAAATGTTATGCCTTCTCGCGCTGTGACGGCAATAGGTTTAAAATTATATTAAAAAAAAGGGGGGGAAAAGAGAATAAGCCCTAAAGGATATTTCATATGTATAACTTGTCTCTTTCTTCTCACTGATATGTTTGCATTGCTAACATGTATTCCTGAGAAAATTAACCTTGCATTGTTGTCTTAAAAGTTTTGTAATAGGCTAGACTCAATTGTAGCTGAAAATAGAGTCTAGAAGGGGGGGAAATGAGGCAGGGCATTGGCATAAAGTGAGACCTGGTTGTTAAGAGTGAAATGATGTGGGTCAGACTAGAGGATGTTGTCATTTTTACTTTTATGCTTTTTAAGGTGCAGAAAGCATTTTTGATACAGGAAACGCCAACCGCAGAAGCTGCACCTGCTCGAGATAGAGGCTGGTTAGCAAAAACAGGATGTTTGTGGTTTTCTTTTTGATGACGATCATTTTAACCAATCAGAGAAAGAGTAAGAATCTCCATGATAAAACTAAACTATAAAACCTTGTATTCCCTTTTGGAGGGAATTCAGAATTCTTGGATGCTAGCCTGAACTAGCTTTCTGAATCTATGGCAGCCATAATAAACTTTTCCTGATTTTGAGAAGTCCAAGTCTCGCCTCTTTTTCTGCAACAGGGGTGGCTGATATGCTGGGAGAGAGGGCTCTGCATTCCTCAGTTTCCCCATCACGGCTCTAATCCTTTCAATTCCTTTTTCAGATCAATTATTTAACAGCTTCAGAGGCTCTGAGTGATAAAAGTCGATTCCCCTTTTTCCACCAGATGGACCTCAAAGAAGGATTCCAGTACCCAGCAATTGTCAAGCTGCTCCTCCATTTCAGATGGACCCTGATTGGCCTCTTTGCTTCAGACACAGAGAAGGGAGAGGATTTCATGAGGATTTTCCCTCCTGTGCTTGTCAGGAGTGGAATTTGTGTGGTTATATCACAACGATTCTCAAAGACTGGATATACTGCATACTTCAGGGATTCCCTCTCTAAGTGGAGACAAGTCAACGTCTTTGTTCACTTCATGGAAGTTGAATCCATTTGGGAGAGAATTCTTCCTTTCCATTTAACATTTATGCGTCTCCCAGGACCCATTGAAGGGAAAGTCTGGATCCTCACAAATTTTTCAGATTATAAAATAAACAAGTGCAGACGTCTCACATACATCCATAGTATTTGGCAGTTTGCTTATCTGCCAAAAGGAAGGCCAAAAGATTCTGCCTTTGAACCTTTTGTCTTTGTGGAAGAAAAGTTTCAAGATCTTTATTTCCACTGTTCTCTTTCAATGAATGTCTTTTCTGTCAAAGGCCGCAGAAGATGCACCCAGAAAGCCCCACTGGAGACCCAATGGAAATGGGACAGAATAACGGCCCCAAATGACTACTACCCTTACAGTCTCATAAAGACTTTGGCCCATGCGATGAATGCCGCCTATTCCTTCAGATTGAGGAGGAGAAGGAAGGAGGGAGAAAAGATCTTGGGGTCTCCAAGGCTGCAGCCGTGGCAGGTATGGGGGTCCCAATATCGATCCATTAATCTCAGATCCTTTGGAGAAGGAATTCAGAGGAGAAGGAGGGGAACCATCTCAACAGCTCTGGCCAATTTAATTATTCAGGGAATTAATGGTTTTAACGAGTAGATACCATAGCATTTTTATATTAAACACTGCTAATTTGAAAATGCTATATTGTTTTTTAAATAAATCCCCTTATTTGTGGGTTTGTGACGAGCCTGGTGGGATTCCATCTTCCTTCCGTCCCCATTGCAGGTGGGTCTGTGTGCAGCTGGACAGGCAGCTAAGCCCCCTTATTCTCCTCCAATGAAAGGGAGCCTGGCGTGGATCTGGATGCTTTATTGGGAGAAGAGGGCAGGTGAAACTGAGGAGATGCAAAGAGTGGAAATCAAATAGAAAGACAAGATAGGCAGCATTCACTAACAGCCAGCAAAGGAGCAGCTGGAACCTCTCCAGTGATGCTCCGTGTGAGGGACGGAGGCCGTCTCCGGATGACCAGGGGTCTCGGTCACAACGGCTGCTTTCGTCTTCCCCAAAGGCTGACAGAAAATGGCTTCAGACCATAGAGTTAGGCTTCTCTACCCCCAGCCACTAAGTGGGGCTGGAGCAACAACAGCACAAGAGTTCCATGTTGTGGCATGACAACCTTGATGAATTGGGAGGAGACCCTGAGACCATCTAGCCCAACCCCTCCTCTCTGCAGGAATCCCAGTTGAAGCTTCTCTGACTGATGGCTGCTCAGTCTTTGCATTCAGACAATCCATGAAGAGGAGACTGAACTTCTCTGCTTTCCTGGCTCAGCTCTAAAACAGCTCATCCTTTTATCCTGTTTTTCTCTCTCATTCGGCTAAAATCTCCTCTCTTGTAACTGGATTCCTTTTTCCGCCTCTGACACTCTGGAATAATAGTGAGCCTGGGAAAAGATTGAAGCCTGGGAAACGGACCCCTCATCAGTCACAGGGGATTCTATTCTGAGTAGAGGAGTGGAGGACTCTTTTACCAACCTTGGAAGTCTTCAAGAAGAGGTTGGATAGCCATTTGTCTGAAATGGTATAGGGTTTCCTGCCTAGGCAGGGAGCTGGACTAGATGACCTCCAAGGTCCCTTCCAACTCTGCTATTGTATTGTATTGTGTCATGAGACTTGGCGGTTTGCACAACGGAAGGAAGATAATAACAGTAAAATTCAAAACTTTAACAATTAATTGCACATTTATTCAAAATCCAATTAAAAAACCCTTATAGCTAATGTTAATTCAACAAAATTGTTGAACATGATCCAGTGACACCAGGTTTTCAAAGTCTGATAGTCATTTATCAAGAACCTTACTAACTAGTAACTTAGTAAATTCAATAAAATTTAGTAACTACTTCACTGTTCAATAAATTCTTCATGTGATGGATGGGCTTGATGAAGTGATACCAGTTTCCCAATGTCTGGTTTTAAGTCACCTAGCAGGAGTCTTAAATCACCACATTCAGTAATCTGGAGTCGATTTCTTTGCTTGGAGAGAAGTTGGATGACCACACTGAAACCATGTTCCACCAAGTATGATGTTGGAAATGCAACAAGGAGCTTCTTAACCACTGTCCATAGTGCAGGACAGCGATCAGAAATTTATTTCTGTAACCAAAACTCAGCTCAATGTCATTTTGCAGCTCTATGAGTTGTTCCTCCACTATCCCATCTTCCTCAAAATCTGAAAATGGATTTATCACCCAATCTGGAATTTCCATCGAAAGAAGATCCTGACATATCTTTATGCAGCAGGTCCAAATGGTCACAAAACACTTGAACATCATCATCTTGTATCCCACCTTTCTCTTCTAGCTCAGACAAGCTCGGAAATTGGTATACCTTGTGGCAGCCTATATTGCGCTAGAAGAGAGTTAGCTTTGAAATAAATGTAGAGATGACAGATTTGGCCCCAATAAGATTGACCTCATTTCCCTGCAAATGAAAATTCAATTCATTGAACTTTGCAAATAGTTCTGATAAATAAGCAATGTCATGTTCAATGTTCCTCCATTTCCCCCCCCCCCAAAACCAGACACTTCTACTGTGTAGACACACACACACACACACACACACACACACACATCAAAAGAGTCTGGTTTGGGGGGGGGAATAGAGGAACATTTAGATATACATTTTGAATTAACCTGGGAAGAAAATTGCTGAAATCACTTTTAGCTGTGTTTTGTGTTAAGGATTCATACAGTAGCATTTCTTGTTGAATTAGCAGAGTAATATTTACAACAGCCAGCTAAGATAGTGTTATCTGTCTTATCCTGTGCATGGGTAGAGGACTTAGGCATAAGTGCAATGTTTGCCTGTTATTAAACAGCTTAATAAATTCACAGCTTATTCACAGCTTATATAATTGAATTAATGTTTTTCAATTCACGTTTAACCTATACTCAATATACTTGTATTCAATACATAAGGTGTTAATTATGTCATTGGAAGAGATAGGAAACTGCATTAGTGATATATATGTCAATGCGTTGATTTGTACTAAAATGTTTAGCTTAAAGAAATTATAAGGAATCACAAATATGAGTGTGGAAAATGTAAGGTACTTATGGATGACCCCTTGCATGAGTTGTATTGGGGGGGGGGGTTCTAATAATGATTTTAAAAAGAAAATGATTCCCTAAAGAGGTAAAAAGCTACATTTTGCTAGAGTTATTCTTGGCTTCCAATCTGTTGCGGAAGGGGATTGGACTCCATTCTCTATATTTCCCTTTCCATCCCCATGGTTCCTTAGTGAAAATTATAACCCAAGAACATATAGAGCTGTTAAAATGTTCCCATTCTCACTTTCCATATTGGGAATCCCTAGGTTCCATGCAGTAATCTCATCAAATAATTCAAGCAAATGTTGATGCTTTTTTAATTACACCAATGCAAACAATGTGCCCACAAGGGTAGCCAGGGTGGTGCTGGGGCGAGCGAGCAATGGAGGATCAGGCAGCAACTGCCCTTTTTGTGATTTAGAAAAAGAAATATCTTGCAGCATTACTCAAATAAATGGACATGGAAACAGCTCTGATTAAACTTTTGGGATAGAAATGGATTTTCGGAGCAAAAAGTATGACTAAATTCAGTAAAAGATATTCTGGATTTATTAAAATACAGAACATCATTTTACAAAATTCATCTCAGGTTATCAGTAGACTTAAAATGAACTTACATATACTATGCATGATAGGACCAGAATTTTGCTCATAGTTATGAATGCTTGGAAAAGATTATAAAGATCTTAGTTAGAACAAACCAAGAAAGGAAGATGTTTCTGGAAGGGTAGCTGCTTGCTAGTCCACTCAGGCCACTCCGGCTACCTCCATCCCTCCGTGCCTGCCCACTGCGTCCAGCTCATCAAGACGTGACGTCACGACAAGGGGAGCAGGCTAAAGACATCGGTCTGAAGCCGGTCATTCCATTCATCGCACCTGATGGCAACTTAAAAAGCTGATCCAAGGCAAATAAGGAGCCATCTCTGTGTGGGAAGCCCAGCAAACAGAGGGGGAGATTCCCAGCCCCATTCGGAGCCTGCAAACTGCAGGTGAGGCTGATGACATCCCCTGAGAGGGCGTTAAAATGGCGCCCCAGAGTCTGTGACAGTTGCTGAAGGAGAAGATCTCAATCCCAATTCTGACTAACTTCTTTTTGATGTAGATGTGAGAGGACAGTGTAACTTAATATTTAAGATTCCCCAATTATTGATGAATTGGAGCCGATTGTGAGAAGAGTGGCAGGAAATTCGGTGGGGCTGATCGGAGGAACTGTATAATTGCAATCAATCTCAGATGGAAGACCCTTGGAATCCTGCTAAGCCAGAACTCTTTTGGCTATATGAAACTGATAACCAATCGTGGATATACTTCCCTCTTCAGCTAACTAGGTGCTCGGACCCTGGTGTAACTCGATATCTTTGACCTTCCTGACTTTTTGATCAATTGCAATACAGTGATCCCTCGTTTTTCGCGCCCTCGTTTTTCGCGGCTTCAGTCCTTCGCGGATTTGTAAAAAATACCCCCCCAAAAAAATTTGCATTGGTAGGAGGCAAGCGCCCCCTAGTGGTTGCTTTAAACATGTCCACCAATTCAAGTTTCCTAGCGAATCCTACTTCGCGGAAATCCGGTTTTCGCGGACGGGTGCGGTCCCGATTAGCCGCGAAAAACGAGGGATTACTGTAGCTCTATTTTTCTTTTCTTTCCCTCACTTTTTGATATTGGACTGCCATCTAGTGGCTGAAAGTGGAAATACAACTTTATAATAATTGTAATTAACTGTAATAAGTTTAGAAAATAATTGAAGTAATTGTGACTGTACTATGGTTATCAAACACCGTAGAGTTGCAACGTTAATCCTTACCTACTACAGTTTAATTTGAAACTTAATTTAATCTTAATTAATAGGACAACTGATTAATTGATTATTATTATTTTGACTTGTAACCACATACTACCTGGTTTAACCAATTAGATAAATTAGATTAGCCGTCTGAGGGGTTAAGTAAAAACTATTATTGGCTATAATGACTACCGCTACAAAAAAGAAGATACCAACCACATCTACCTGGACATCCTCCCCAGCGGCAACCAGGAAATCCACAGAAGACCTCCCAGTAGCGGGTGAAGCACCCCCTATGTCTCAAGCCCTACAAGACAATCTACAGGGGATTCAAGATCTTCTTGCTAAGAACCAAGAGACAACAGCTAAAGCACTAGAAAATCTGATGGAAAAGGTGGATACAATAACGCTGGAGACGCGGCAGATTCATAGTAAATTCAAAGAACTCCATACACACCTAGTAAACCATGAAGAGAGACTGCTAACAGTGGAAGATTAAATGATAAAGACGGAACATAAAATAGAGCATAACGAGAATCGCCATCTTATGACAGAAAAAAAGATGCAAGAAGAGATTTTATTTTTGGAAATGGACCGCTCCAGATATTTTATAAGTTTTCAAAATGTGATAGATGATAAACAAGAAAAAAAGGAAGAGGTGATGGAAGAAATCATTGCGGGTATTCTTAAAATCGATCGTTCTGAAACAGCTAGATACATTGATGAAGTCTTCTGCATCTACACATCTTCCGCTTGACGCCACAATCTCCCTTGCAAGGTGCACGTAAAACTAACTAAGAAATCTATACGGGAGGAAATCCTTAGGAAAACTAGAGAGCAAACCTACACATATAGAGGGAATGAACTCACAATCCTGCCTCAAGTGCCGAGAAATGTGAAGGAATGCAGGAAGTATAATTTCCTCACCACATGCCTCAGGAAGCAGGGAATTCAATACAGGTGGCATCTCCCGGAGGGCTTAACATTTATATGGCAGGATCAACACATCAAACTGGTCTCCTTCCAAGAGGTGCATGATTTCCTAAAATCACAACAAACCCTAAATGACCTGGAAAGCAAGGGACAAGATGAGGGAACCAAAAGTGAAGAGGAACTATCACAGGAGAAGACGACGTGGAACCCCAACGGCCAAGACATGAAGACAGCAGAAGAAGAAAAAACATCAAATGGAAAGGCATCACACCAGAAGATGGAAACAAGATCAAAGACACAGAAAGCTACAAGCAGATAAGGTCGGGAAAGAAGGAATCTGTTTGTTCTCTGCAAATATCAATGGTCTAAATCTCCCGTCTAAGAAAAAGAAAATTTGGCTAAATCTACAAAAAGAAAAGTATGATATAATATGTCTCCAAGAAGTCCACTTAAGAAAAAGGCAACTTAGAGTTCTGACTTGTCCAAAATTGGGGAAACTCTATGCATCCCTGGCTGACCAAAAAAGAGGTGTGATTGTTTATGACAAAAGAAATTTAGTATCAAAACAAATCTATGCAGACAATGAGGGCAGAATTTTATTACTGGAAATAAAAACAGGACAAAAGATGGCCCTTCTAGCTAATATTTATGCTCCTAATGTAAATCAAAGACAATTTTATAAAGAACTATTGGATAAATTAAATCAATTAAATTATGATCATATTTATGTAGTTGGAGACTTTAATGCAATGGTGGATGTAGATAAAGATTATGAGCCGGGATCTAACACCCAAAGATATAAGTCAAAACAGAAAAAAGTACTGCCTAAAACCTGGGGAGATTTGAGGGATCAGTTAGGATTAAGGGATGTATGGCGTGACTTGCATCCCATGGAAAAGCAGTTTACATACTATTCCCCCAGGCATAAATCATGGACAAGCATAGATATGGCCTGGGCATCAATAGCAGCCATTGAAGAAATGGAATCCCTTGAACTTGGTTCGAATCCCTGGGCAGACCACCACCCGTTACTCATAAAATGGACAATTACTCAGACTAGGACAAGATGGTCTATGAGTCTTTCTCTCTCTCTCTCTCTCTCTCTCTCTCTTTCTGTCTGCTCTGTCTCTCATTCTTTCTCTTTCTTTCTTTCTTTCTTTCTTTCTTTCTTTCTGTCTCTCTCTCTGTGTCTTTCTCTCTCTCTCTCTCTCATTCTTTCTGTCTTGCTCTTTCTCTTTCTCTTTTTCTCTCATTCTCTCTCTCTCTCTCACTCTCTCTCTCTCTCATTGAGAGAGGAATCAGAAGATTTTCAACATTGTGGGGCGCCTGGGAGGAGGGGATAGAGATCCTCCCCCCATTTCCTCTGGATTTCCCTTCCTCTTCCCCCCAGGTTGCCTTTCCTCCCATCCACTCTTTCTCCCCCCCCCCCTCCTGAGAGAGAGATGGAGCTGCTTTGCTTGGGAGTTTTCTGGGCTCTGGAAGGGGGAGGGGGTGTTGGGGGGTGTTGGGCTCCCCAGAACTTCTTTGGGAGAAGCTTTGCTCTGAGCCCTGCACTGCTTTCCTGATGCCCCCCCCCCAGGCAAAGCACATTGTGTGGAGGGTCTGCTTAGGGGCGTTTAGCTGGAGACACCTCTGGCCAGGGGGGGAATTGGGGCAGCTCAGGAAAGACAGGAGGGATGGTTGAAATCCCTTGGCTGGACTTCCCTCCCTCCCTCTGCAGCAAAGCGAAGGGACGGGGAGCCTGATGGGAAGGGAGCTGCAGCCGCCTGCCTCTCCCTTCCAGGCCCTTCCACCCCCCCCCCAAGAATAGGGGGCCACAGGGGGCCATAAAGGGAGCAGCAGCTCTGCTGTGAATGGAGGGGGGAAAGTTTGGCTTCTCTCTTCATTCAAGCATTCAAGGTTAAGGGCAGCAAAGGCAAAGGCAGGCAAACAAGCTGGGCTGTGATGGCCATGTGGTGGAGGCAAGGGAGCCAAAGAGCAGCTGCAGCTATGACTCTAAGGCACCAGCCAAGGCCTGCGGGGCAAGGAGTGGGACGGGGGGCATGTGCCAGGCAGAATTTTTGCTACAGGTTCACCCGAACCAGGCCGGACCGGCTGAATCCCACCACTGGCTATATCCTCTCTTCTCCAACTGAGAGATTGTTGTCAGTTGGAAAAGGGGCTCCTAGACTCCTCCTGATCTTCAGCTCTTCTCCTTGTGGTCTTTCCTCAAGGCTCAGAGCAGTTCCTTTGATCTCTTCCTGGGCTTCCTTGTCCTTACCTGAAGTTTAGGTGGATTGTGTGCAAATTCTCCTCCAAGTATGGTGCCTGCAAGGGGTCCTGGTCCTTGAGTTGGGGTCTCCCCAAACCAGAACCTTCCCTTCCTCAGATTCTTATGGCTGCATTTGCCTTCTTTCCATGGACATCTCCCTGCTGACTCCGATTTTGTTTCCAGGTAACTACGATTTTGAGATTATTTTAACAAACATACATATCAAGTTTAATATCCCTCATCCAGTCAATCATTCATGTTTTTATATGAGACTCTATTGTTAGTCAAGTCCTATTTACTAAAAATGAAATATTTTTCTACTGCTATTTACTTATGCACCCTTCTCTTTGTGCTAATTATAAATATTGTTTCTGAAAATTTGATGTTCCTCTTATAAAAATTTATTTTAATTAAAAAGGTAAAATACAAGTTTTGGAAAATAAAACTATTACAAAGACAAAAGAAAACTAGATAAAACATTTTTTTTAAATAATACATTAAAAAGAGAAAAAGGCATGCATATTGTCTCCCCAATTGAATACAATACAGCAATAATAGTTTAAATGAAGTTTCAAATAAGGCTTCTTAGTTGAAAGACTTTGCATTCTTTAAATCACATCAAATTAGCTTACTCTAAGATCGTATTAATGACCGTATTAATTACAACGTAGAAAAATTGAGGACCAATGGCAAAGTGTTATCCATTAGCCTGCCAACTTTCTTCTTGGTAAACCCCTGCTTTCTAGGAATCTATCTCTTGTTTTCCAAGAGTTTAAAGATCATCTTTTTTTTCTCTTTTCATTATATTTGTTATCTGCTCTAGAATGTTCCCTATTATTGACCAATTGTGTCAATTATATTTTCTATATATTTTGATATTTTTTCCTCAAGCTTCTTCATTCACCTATGAAGACAATGGCAGCATTTGTATCCTATTTAACCATATTTGGAGATGAGACAATTGTAGAAGAAAGATTTAATGTGGGATAAGAAACAAAGTTTTCTGTTTTTCAAATTCCTGGATGTTCCCATTCTAGTTTCATCCCTTTCTGGAGAAGAATGAATTTTGGAATATTTCCCACTTTAAACTCTACTTGGACCAAAATGGAGAGATAAAAGCAGATCTGGGCATTGCAAGCTTCTTGGTTCTCCCCAAGGAGGCTCCCAGGGAAGAGATTCTGGCAGATTTTAAAAGACAGAGACTTTATATCAGACAAAGGACTCTTTCACAGCTGAAGTTGCTCAATAAGGTGGGAGAAATTCTGGTGTCTTTTCTCTGTTTGCCAAAGCCTGAGGTCCCATTTCAAGTGGGCAAAGCCCAGAGTCTCCAGGGTGGTTGGCCTTCCATGCCAGTTGGTGTCATCTAATGGAGGTTCTTCAAGGGATGGGACCTAAGTGGAGGGGCTTTGCCATGTTTTATGGAAACCTTTCAAGACCTTACTGGTCAGAGGTTCCTTTCTTCATCACAGTTTTATTCTTTATTGAAAAAACTAATGGAAGAAACGTTTTCTAAAACATTTTCAGTAAGCTGTTATAAGTTTTAATAAGAATACTTCATCATACTTAAATCTTTTTTTCAAATCCATCCCTCTAGGCCAGGGGTCCCCAACCCCCGGGCCGTGGACCAGTGCCGGTCCATGGCTTGATAGTAACCAGGCCGGAGTGAGAGACGGAGAGAGTAGCGCAACTCTTAGGAAAGTGTAGCAAACGCTCTGCTATCCTGGCGGCTGGATGGGGCGCTCCCCAGGGGCAAGACGGGGGCAACAGCCTTCATTGGGGTTGGTTTGGGGCACCACCCGGGCCTGCACGGGGGCAAGGGGCTGCTAGGCCCTCCTGCCCGGGACGCAGCCCATCCTTCCCTGCCCCAGCCGAGGATCCTTCGCCCGGGACCCCTGGCAGCTTTCCCGCACGGTTGCACGCAAGGCGCCCTCCCCGGGTCGCATTCCCATGAGACGCGGGTTCCTGCCTCGGGTTCCACGTGACTGCCGAATGCGTGTGCGGCCAACGTGACTCGACTGACCTGCTGGAGGCTCCCATCGGTCCGCGGAATTTTTTTTACATGAAACCGGTCCCTGGTGCCAAAAAGGTTGGGGATCCCTGCTCTAGCCTATTAAATAGAAAAGTACTTTATTGTAATGTTAAATTCCAAAAGCAAAAGGGAGGAACTAAGTGAAGAATCTGCCTCTTGCATCTTCTTAGAAGTAGTCAGATATTTCATATTTACTTGCAGTAAGACCAGAGCTATTTGGCTGTCAGTGTCTATCACTATTTTCCATGAATGTTGATTACTAACACATTTTCTTTGGCCTTCCTTGTTTTTCTGCTCAGTCCCTGCCTCAGTCCAGATGTGCGGAAAGTTGTCATCCTGGATTTGTCAAGAGGGCTCGAGAAGGAGAGCCAGTTTGCTGCTATGACTGCGTTCCTTGTCCGGAGGGGACCTTCTCCACTCAGAAAGGTGGGTCACCCTGAGGAAAATGGGAGGCTTTGTGGAACTGGATCCATCCAGGTCATTTTTATGAACGTTTTAGGTCCACCTTCTGAAAGACCTTGCAATTCACTGTATATTGGATCCTCCCTTCAGGATCACTGAGAAGGTGTCACTGGTCCATAATGTTTTGCTGTGGATAGTTATGGGGGAAATTAATTAGTCTGCCAGTCATGTAGATCAATCAACCAACCAATCACCCAACCAAGCAATCAATAAATCAACCAATCAATCAGTAGAGAGCTGGAATGGACTTTGGAAGTCTTCTAATCCTACCTCCTGCTCAAGCAGGGGACCCGATACCATTTCAGCCTGTCCAGTCTCTTCTTAAAAACCTCCAATGTTGAAGAACCCACTTCTGAAGGCCAGCTCTTCCGACTAGTTAACTGTTCTCACTTTCATGGAGTTTCTCCTGAATTCCATGTTACTTCCAGATGTTACAAAATACTGTAGGTATCCTCTAAGTCCAGGATATTAACTGCCATGTGGCAGGACTCAAGATGTTTGCCTAAAAAGATTATGATTCATTATTAACCTCTAATAATGTAGGTTCCTATGAATTACATTACACCAGAAATTATTAACACCCTAGGACTTTCCTCAACTTTATATTATAATAATAATAATAATAATAATAATAATAATAATAATAATAATAATAATAATAATAATAATAATAATAATAATAATAATAATAATAATAATAATAAATTTTTATTTCTAACCCGCTCTCTCTCCCCAGAGGGACTCGAGGCGGGGCACAGGAGAATTAAAAAAACAATAAACACAGAGTACAAAATTTAAAAAACACAATTAAACATATCCTGCGCTAAAAACATCTATAAAAACTAAAAACTGTCCCTAAAACCCCTTAACACCATAACTAATTAAAATTACCCTAGGCCAGCCAAACGGAAGAAATGAGTTTTTAAAAGCTGTCGGAAGGAGCGAAGGTCAGTGGTCGTTCTGATTTCGGGGGGAAGGTCGTTCCAGAGGGTCGGGCCCGCCACAGAGAAGGCCCTTCCCCTGGACGTCGCCCGCTGGCACAGCCTAGTGGATGGCACCCGGAGAAGTCCCTCTCTGTGGGAGCGAATTGGTCGCAGGGATGTATGAGGCAGAATGCGATCCCGCAGATAGCTAGGTCCCGTGCCATGGAGCGCTTTAAAGATGGTAACTAACACCTTGAAGCGCACCCGAAAGACGACAGGCAGCCAGTGCAGCTCGCGCAGGAGCGGTGTTACATGGGAGAACCTAGAGGCTCCCATAACTGCCCACGCGGCTGCATTCTGGACTAGCTGAAGCCTTCGGGTGCACCTCAAGGGGAGCCCCATGTAGAGAGAGTTGCAATAGTCCAGCCGGGATGTCACGAGGGCATGAGTGACTGTGCAAAGGGCACCCCGATCCAATAGGGGACGCAACTGGTGGACCAGGCGAACCTGGTAAAACGCCCTCCTGGCCACGGCTGTCACTTGATCTTCCATGGACATCCAGGCATCAAGGAGGACGCCCAAGTTGCGTGCCCCATCCACAGGGGTAAGGTGATCGTTCCCTATGGCCAGTGATGGAGTCAACTGGTTGTACCGGGATGCCGGAAACCACAGCCACTCGGTCTTAGACGGGTTGAGTCTGAGTCTGTTACTTCCCATCCAGGCCCGCACGGCTTCCAGGCACTGACACATCACCGCTACGGCATCGTTGGGGTGGTTTGGGGTAGATATATACAGCTGCGTGTCGTCAGCGTAGAGGTGGTACTCTACCCCAAAACCACGGATGATCTCACCCAGCGGCTTCATATATGTGTTGAACAGGAGTGGCGAGAGGACCGACCCCTGAGGCACCCCACAAGTGAGGGGCCTAGAGGTCGACCTCTGCCCTCCTGTCAACACAAATTGCGACCGACCGGAGAGGTAGGAGGAGAACCACCGTAAAACGGTGCCTCCCATCCCCAACCCCTCCAGCCGATGCAATAAGATACCATGATCGATGGTATCAAAAGCCGCTGAGAGGTCTAATAGGACCAGGATGGAGGAACAACCCCCATCTCTGGCCCTCCAGAGATCATCTACCAACGCGACCAATGCCGTCTCGGTGCTGTGCCCGGGCCGGAAGCCGGACTGGCGCGGGTCTAGATAATCAACTTCCTCCAAGTGACGGGGAAACTGTTGTGCCACCACACTCTCAACAACCTTCGCCAGGAAGGGAAGGTTGGAGACGGGACGATAGTTGGCTAATAAAGCTGGATCCAGAGAGGGCTTCTTAAGGAGGGGCCTCACCATGGCCTCTTTAAGAGAGGCAGGCAAGAAACCCTCACTCAAAGAAGCGTTGACAACCTCCTGGAGCCAGCCTCGTGTCACCTCCCAGGATGCCAGTACAAACCAGGAAGGACACGGGTCCAATAAACGTGGTGGCTCGCAGTCGCCCACGTAACCTGTCCATATCCTCGGAAGTAACAGAGTCAAACTCCTCCCAACCAAGGCCCGCCTCGTGCAATCCCACTGGGCCATCAATGGAGACTAGCTCGTTCTGGATCTGAGCGATTTTCTCCTGCAGATAAATCACAAATTCCTCTGCTCTACCCTGTAATGGGGCTTCCCGCACCCTTTGTTGTAAGAGGGAGCGGGTCACCCTAAACAGGGCGGCAGGGCGGTTATCTGCGGATGCTATGAGAGTGGCACAATGATGGCGTTTGGCCACTCTCAGCGCCACAATGTAAGTCCGTAAATGGGCTCTTACCTGTGTCCGGTCAGATTCAGATCGAGTAGATCTCCATCTCCTCTCTAGGCATCTCTTGTGGCGTTTCATCACCCTTAGCCCCTCGATAAACCTAGGGGCCAGGGTGGTTCACCGCCGCAAGAGAGGCCGCAAGGGCGCGACCCGATCCAAGGCTCCCGCGGTCGCAGTATTCCATGCGGCCACGAGGTCCTCCATCGGGGCGCGGGTCAGGGATACAGGAAGTGGCCCAAGCGCCATCTGGAACCTGTCCGGGTCCATCAGGCGCCTGGGGCGGAACCAGATAGGTGACTCAGGTTCCGCCTCCCCGCGATGGGGTGTAGCGATTGGAAAGTCAAGCCGGAGAAGTGAGTGGTCTGACCATGACAGGGGTGTGATGACTATATCCCCTATACCCAGATCACTCTTCCACTGGCCAGAGACAAAGATTAGATCCGGCGTATGTCCACCCTCGTGAGTGGGGCCCTGAATTACTTGGGTCAGGTCCATGGCCGTCATGGAAGCCATGAACTCCCGAGCTGCCTCCGATGATTCGCCCACCGATGGCAGATTAAAGTCCCCCATGACTATCAGTCTGGGGGTCTCAACTGCCATCGTAGCGATCACCTCGAGGAGCTCGGGCAGGGCTGCTGCTACATAGCGGGGAGCCAGGTATACAACCAGCAAGCCCAACTGCCTCCCTAGGCCCCACTTCACACAGAGGGACTCACAGCCGGTGGTCTTTAGCATATCTTACTAGCTGTACCCGCCACGCGTTGCTGTGGCCAAGTTTGGTTAAATGAAAAAGTTCCCCCTCATAGGCCCTCTCAGCAACCCCCTTCCTTCTCTGCCTCGGTTTCTCCTCCCTCTCCCTCCCCTCCCTCTCTTACTCTACCTACCTACCTACCTACCTACCTACCTACCTACCTACCTACCTTCCTACCGTATTTCTCCCCTCCTCTCTCTATCCCTCTACCTCCCTCCCCTCCCTCCTGCATTTCTCCAGCTCTCTCTATCCCTCTACCTCCCTCCCTCCTGTATTTCTCCCTCTCTCTCTCTATCCTTCTACCTCCCTCCCTCCCTCCTGGTGGGTCTGGGCAGAGGCCAGTCTGGGCAGCGGACAGGCACAGGCGGGGGTGAGCACAGGGGGGGAGTGGGCAGCAGCAGATCTGGGGAGCGCCAGATCTGGGCAATGGCGGGGGTGGGCACAGGCAGGTCTTGGCAGCAGCAGGTCTGGGCAGTGGTGGGTCTGGGCAATGGTGGGGGTGGGCACAGGCAGGTCTTGGCAGCAGCAGGTCTGGGCAGAGGCAGGTCTGGGCAACAGTGGGGGTGTGCATAGGTGGGGGTGTGCATAGGTAGGGGTGGGCAGAGGTGGGTCTGAGCAATGGCGGGGTGGGTACAGGTGAGGGTGGG
This sequence comes from Rhabdophis nuchalis, assembly GCA_039707465.1. Lineage (NCBI taxonomy): Eukaryota > Metazoa > Chordata > Lepidosauria > Squamata > Natricidae > Rhabdophis > Rhabdophis nuchalis. The sequence goes on along the minus strand of CM077655.1, from coordinate 30,410,378 downwards.
CACAGGTAGGGGTGGGTGGAGGCAGGTCGGGGCAACGGCGGGAGTGGGCACAGACAGGTCTTGGCAGCAGCAGGTCTGGGCAGAGGCGGATCTGGGCAATGGCAGTGGTGGGCTCAGGCGGTGGTGAGCACAAGTGGGGGTGAGCACAGGCGGGTCTAGGCAGAGGCGGGTGTGGGACACGGCGGGTGTGGGCACAGGTGGGGGTGAGCACAGGCAGGGGTGGGCACAGGCAGGTCTTGGCAGCAGCAGGTCTGGGCAGTGGTGGGGGTGGGCATAGGCGGGGGGAGCAGCGGCGGCGCAGAGAAACTGCTGAAGTGGTGACCGTCACGGATATGATGCAGACCATGCGTGCAAATGATGTAAGCTGAAAAGTGTCTGGGTTGGCTGGAGGAGGAGGCAGGGGGCATGGCGCCACAAACACCGGCTTTGGGAGCATTGCGAAGGGGAGGGGGAGGCAGGAGGAGGCAGGGGGCGTGGTGCTCCCAGCGCCATCGTTGCGAGCATTTCAAGGGGGAGGGGGGAGGGAGCGAGTGAGAAAAACGCAGGAGAGCTTCAGTTGTACATTTGTGTGTCGTGTACCTGGCACCAGTGTGCCAGCCACACAATCTGTACGTATCATTTGTGCTGCACATGTAAGGAACGTTGTGTGAAAATTTGGTGGCGATTGGTGCAGTCATTTTGGAGATTAGTGGTTTTGAACAAACTCATTATTTTTTTATTTATATAGATATACTTAAAAAAATTAAAATTGCTACTTTAAAAAAAAATTACATCCTTCTTTTTAATGGAAAATAAAAGGAGAGAATATTAAAGAAAATTGATTTTTGGTTCTCAGATGCAGAAAAATGCACCAAGTGTCCGGATGATAAATATCCAAATGAGAAGAGAGTCCAATGTATCCCCAAAATTATAACCTTCCTGTCTTATGAAGAACTTCTGGGCATCATCCTGGTCTCTTCTGCCCTACTATTGTTTTTAATCACAGGCCTTGTTTTAATCATCTTCATTAAATACCGAGAAACTCCCCTTGTCAAAGCCAACAACCGGGACCTCTCCTACATCCTCCTGGTCTCCCTCCTGCTTTGCTTCTTGTCTTCTTTACTCTTCATTGGTCAACCAAGGAAAGCCACCTGCCTTCTCCGACAAACGGTTTTCAGCATCATCTTCTCAGTGGCCGTTTCTTCTCTCTTGGCCAAAACCATCACGGTGGTGCTGGCTTTCCTGGCCACAAAACCAGGAAACCGAGCAAAGAGATGGTTGAGAAAGAGCTTGGCCAACTCCATCATCCTTTCTTCTTCTGCTGTCCAAGTGATCATCTGCTCCATCTGGCTGGGAGTTTCTCCGCCCTTCCCTGACTCTGACCTCCACTCCCAGCCTGGAGAGATCATCCTGCAATGCAACGAAGGGGCCGTTGTCATGTTCTACGTCACCCTCAGCTACATGGGCTTCCTGGCTGCCATCTGCTTCACGGTGGCTTTCCTGGCCAGGAATCTGCCTGGGGCCTTCAACGAAGCCAAGCTGATCACCTTCAGCATGCTGGTCTTCTGCAGCGTCTGGGTGACTTTTGTGCCCACCTACCTGAGCACCAAAGGGAAATACATGGTGGCTGTCCAGGTCTTCTCCATCCTGGCCTCCAGTGCTGGTCTGCTGGCCTGCATCTTCCTCCCCAAGGGCTACATTATCCTTCTGAGGCCACACCTGAACACAAAGGAGCATCTCACAGCCAGAACAAATGTACCAACATGAGATATAACAGTCTTGTGATATTGGAAGAATTGTTAAAGTTTCTGTTATTTGAAATGAGATATTACATTTAGATAGCATGCAGAAGTAAAAGAAAATCATTTTGATATGTTTCAAAATGGGAAATTGTTGAATTGTTCTAGCTTCCTTCCCTTTCAGCTCAATAAACCTTGTTAAAAGTCAGCTGAATGTGACACCTTATATAGGAGATGCCCAGAGAAAGGGGACCTTGAGACTCTCCCCAGGAGGAGATTGAATGGATCCTGTCTCTAGGCAACCTCATCATTGACCATGTCACAAACCTTCAATGTTGCATAACATCCATCCAGTCCAAGAAGGGGGAGAATAAAGGATGGGGGGGACTTTGAGGTTTCTAGGAAGAGGCCCCCATGGAAGCTCTCACAGAGTTTGCTGATGAATTTGGGAATCAAGGTTGAGGTCTCAGAATGGCTCCTAATTGCAAACGGAATCCTTTGCAATTCCATTTGAAGGAGAGAAGGGAAGCTGTGATGGATCAGACCTAGTTCAGACTGAGATTCAGAGGGGCCACCCAGAGGCTTCTGATTCTTATCTGGACCCCTCCATGCCCTGATGGTTGGGTCCAAGTTCCCCCTTTGGCTCTGAAACTCCCGTGATTGGCACAAAGTCCCTCAGCTGCCTTGGATTCCCCACCCCCCCCCCACCCCTCGCCCCTCCCCCAACACAAAAGGCTCCTCCTGCAGCTGCGCCTCCTCCCTCCCCCCTCCCCTCGCCCGATCAGACAGCTGTCACTCAAGCCCCTCGCCTGCCTCGTGCCCAGGTCGGGTAGGGCCATTCCCCAGCAGGCGGTCTGCCTGAGCTCCTCCCCTCCCGCCGCCTCCTCCCCCCAGATGCCCCCTCCGGGCTGCCCGGGAGCCTCGCCAGGAGCCGGTGGGAGCGCAGCGGGCAGAGAGAAGCGGGGCGGGCGGGCGAGACCGGACGGGGCTTCCTCCCAGCTCAACTGCGGGGACGGCTGGCGGGAGCTCCCGGCCCTTCTTCTTTGCAGAGGCTGCGGCACCCTTACCGAGGAGAGCGGCCGGAGGACCCGTGGCGGATGAGCGTGGGCCCCGCATCTGAGAGCGAAGAGGAGCTCCGGAGAGGGGAGACAGGCGGGCGGACTTTGAGGGGTCTGAGCCCCGGAGGGACCCTGAGACGGCTGCAGGGGGGAGCCTCCCTCCACCCCCAGACTCTGCAAGGCGGGCGGGCAGGAGAAGCAAAGAGCAGAAGCGGGCAAAGTCGGAGGCTCCTGGAAGGGGGGGGGGGCTCTTCTCTGTCGTAGGGAGAGGGAGGGGTCAGCCGCGTTTCCTACCTGCGTCCAGGGAAGGTTGGAAGAGCCGCCGCTTCCCCTGGAGCTTTTCATCCGCCGCAGATTTGAGGTCTCTCACCCCCCCCCCCATGATCCCAAAGGACCCCCGACTTTCTCCTCCTCCCTTTTCAATCGCTTCCCTGATCTTTGTCCCTGAAATGCCCGTGAAGGGGGAGCAGAAGGGCATTGCCCCCCTACCCCCCCCCTGAAAATCCGAGGCCCCTCAGATCCCGGACCCCACGAGGCTGCTGCTTATTTGGGAGTTTCGCAGGGTGGGGGGAGGAGAGAATGATTGGCCCAGCGTGGCTCTCCTCCACTCCCCCATTGATGGAGAGCAACATCTGGAGAAGGAGAAGTTTCCTCTGGTGGAAAAGCTGCGCCCACTCGGGATGGAGGGGGGCCAGTGGCGTAGCGTGGGTTGTCAGCACCCGGGGCAAGGCAAGTAATTTGCGCCCCCTAACCCGTGGATTTTAGCACTCGAGTCTCTTCCACTAGATTAGTTAAAGCAGTGGTGGGCAAACTTATTAGTCAAGAGAGCCAAATATCAACAGTACCACGACTGAAATTTCTTTTGAGAGCCAAAAGGTGTGGCCTGTTCTATGGGAGTGGCTAAGCGGTCGTGTGACTGGGTGGGCGTGGCCAACTTGGAAAATGTGGTGAAACTCATTTAATGACGGTGCTGCTTAGCAACCAAAATTTTGGGCTCAATTGTGGTCATAAGTTCTTTCTTTCTCTCACTCCCACTTTGTTTTTCTTTCTATTTTTCTTACTCTATTATTATTATTATTATTATTATTATTATTATTATTATTATTATTATTATTATTATTATTATTATTATTATTATTATTATTATTATTATTATTATTATTATTATTATTATTATTATTATTATTATTATTATTATTATTACTAAAGGGAAATACATGGTGGCTGTCCAGGTCTTCTCCATCCTGGCCTCCAGTGCTGGTCTGCTGGGCCGCATCTTCATCCCCAAGTGCTACATTATCCTTCTGAGGCCAGACCTGAACACAAAGGAGCATCTTACAAGCAGAAGAAATGTGGAAATATGAGAGAATATTTTTGTTACATTCAAATTTTTTGAAACTTAGAAAATGGTCCAAGCTGTACTCCATACATGAAAGAGATAATTATTTTTCTTGAAATAATTAAAGAGTTGGTGGAAGATTGTAAGAAAACCAATTTGTTGGAGGAACTTGTATGTTAACAAGATAGAAATATAGAAGAAATGCATGAGGTAACCCTTATGCCCTCATTTCTCCATACATTTTATCCAAACTGCTATGGCAACACAACTGATTATTTTTATTTACACAGTGACACTTTCCTGAGAATAGTAACAGTAAATGGTCAGGGAAGTGCCTTGAAGTTTGCTAATTAAGAATATGTATGCTTATATTATCTATTAAATATGATATATATGATTGTCTTTCTCTCCTTTCCTGACATGTATAAATATAGTGCATCCTTTTGTCCGTGGGATTCCCTTCCACTATTTTCTGAAAGGAAATTCCTCCCACGGATATTGAATAAGCAGCAACTGCAGTGAACCTGGATTGTTGTGTTTTTGTCTTTGATTCCACAGAAACTGGTGTCAGGAGAGGGATCCCCAATCTTCGGTCTGCCACCAGGGACAGCAGCTGGGGCAACCCTATATAGGATAATTTGATGTTTTTGTGAGATTGACCCTTCGTCTCTTCCCATGGCCACATAAAGACACCACTGAGGAGAGTGTGGGAGGCCACGGTCTGTGTCTGAGGGTCTGTTGTGGCTGGGGAGGTTTGTGGGGTGCATGTGGTCCCTTGCACTCCTCTTCTCAGCCACTCTGGCCCTGTTGCGACCTCAGCCGAGCGATGGCCGGAGGTGTCCAGGAAGCCAGGGGGGATTTGGCTTTGGAGGTGTCTGTCTGACCCTCTGCGTCAAAAAACAGAGACTCATCCAGAGACTCTGTCCAAATTCCCTTCTTCCTTTGTCTGAATGGAGGGATTGCCTGAGCAGGGAGGGGAGTGGATAATAAATAATAATAATAATATTTTATTTTTATATACCGCGTCCTCTCCCCTCGGGGACTCGGAGCGGTGCACAGGGAAAAGACTAAAACACATAAAATATATATACAATAAATACACTAGAATAAAAACAAATTAAACTGATTATCCCTGCACTAAAATCCCCATATTAAAACTAATATTCCCTAAACCCTAAAGCTAGAGATTAACCTAGGCCGGCCAAGCAGAAAAGGTGTGTTTTTAATTCTTTCTGCAAAGGAAGTTTTATCAGGAAATCAAGAAAGAATGATATAAGAGGCAATATGAAGATTTCCCTCCCCAGCTGAGAGCTGGTCAAACATGGCATTTCCCATCATTCCGGCATTCTCAGGGAGAGGATCAGGCAGCCAGGCTGGTTCTTGGTTCCCACAGCTCCCTGCTGACTCCCCCACATCTCACACACAGACTTTTAGCTGTAGGAACCAGTGCCTGAATTATTTTTTGTGGCACCTTACAAAGCAGACCCACCAACTGAGCAACAGACACTTCACTGCTGTGAAAGAAAATGTTCCTTGTATTTACATAATATTCCACCTTTTATAGGCTTCATAAACATCTTTATTTCCACCAGAGAAGAGGGAGATCAGCTGGCAGAAGAGGGCTGCATGGTTAATCTGAGGGGAGAGCCAGCTTGACCTTCCCTTTCCATCCAAAGCGGTGAAATTGTGGTTATTCTGAACTGGGGAGGGAAAAGGATGAAGGGAGGGGCCCATAGTTTTGTCTCTTGTATCCAAGCAATATGAAGGCTTTGTTGTGGGTGCCTTATTTGTCTGGATAAAAAGAACAGCTGGAGAGGAACAGGCATTTTATCAACTCAGGGGCTCTATCAGGTTTCATACTGTTTGGACTGAGATTGCTAGGCAGGTAAATAGAGATAGATAGATAGATAGATAGATAGATAGATAGATAGATAGATAGATAGATAGATAGATAGATAGATAGATAGATAGATAGGATAGATAAGATAGGTAGGTAGGTAGGTAGGTAGGTAGGTAGGTAGGTAGGTAGGTAGATAGATAGATAGATAGATAGATAGATAGATAGATAGATAGATAGATAGATAGATAGATAGATAGATAGATAGATAGATAGATAGATAGATAGATAGATAGATTGGGATGGGATGGGATGGGATGGGATGGGATGGGAGGGAGGGAGGGACGGAGGGTGGGAGGAAGTTCCATCTTCTGAATCCATTTTCCAGAATGGGAAATATTCTTTGAAATTTTGTAATGAATCCAGATGGACCCAAAAATACCTTTGATATTTACAGGGATGAAACCATTCACAATCTTTAATATGTCAACATTATAGAAAAATTAGTTGTTATAGTTCATTATCTTATATCCAGAAAGGATCCCGAGATCAATTATATTTCCCCAAAGAGTCTATCCTTCCTTCTCTCCCTCTCTCTCTCCCTCTCTCTCTCCCCTCCCTCTCCCCCCCCCACTCCCCCCTCTCTCTCACACACAGAAGGAGTGAGAGAGAGAGAGAGAGAGAGAGAGAGAGATGGTAGTCTTGCTTTAGTTCTCTGACATCCCAGAACTGAGCCGCACTGGGGAGTTCTCTTGCATGGATGCGCCGGACAGCAGCAGCTGGACCAGCAGTGGCAGAGAAACCCCTGCTTTCGGGGTTCCATCCTCCCAGCCGAATCAACCACAATGGGGATTTCTGTGCAGAGGCTCACGGGGGTGGTAGGTTCAATGGCAGGAAGAGCCAGTGCCCATTCCTTCAAGCGGGACCTGAATTGGCCACAGGGCATGTGGGAGACCTCTGATGACCTCCCACACCGGCAGCTGCCCCGTCACATTGCAGGTGCCCCGGGCAGCCTTGACCACCGCCTTCCTGCCACCTCCAGCCTCCGGCTCTGCTGGGCAACCTCTCCTTGGCATCCCATTGCAGTTGGCTCGGAGGGACCTTCTGCCCCAGAGAGTTCGGCAGCGACAGGGAAATGGAGGCTCCTTTGCCAGCCTCCCAGCTGGCAAAAGAGGCATTTTCACAGCGGCGGCTGAAGCCCAATCCCTGCAGTCAGTTCTGTCTCTCCCTTCCCCAAGCAGGTCCCGTGGCTGCTGGAGCCACTTTGCTGAAAGCTCTCAGTGATGACAAGAGCCGGCTGTGGCTCCAGCAGCAACGAGACCTGCTTGGGGAAGGGAGAGACAGAACTGACCACAGGGATTGTGCTTCAGCCTCCGCTGTGAAAATGCCTCTTTTGCCAGCCGCAGGAGGGAAGGAAAGAACGAGTCTTGGAAAAGAGTCTTGGAAAGAGCCTCCCCTTCCCCTCCAGGGAGCCCAGTCCGAAAGAGAGGAGGGGGAGGGCTGGTTTGAGGGTGAGTGGGCAGTTTGGCTCCGGCGCCTCCTTCGCTCATTCGGGCAGGCGGAGAAAGGAAGGAGGCGTGGGATAAAGCATCCTGGCCACCTTCGCCCTCGGCCATCGCGTGCCTCCTTCCTTTCTCCACCCACCCAAGCAAACAAAGGGGGCCACTAAAACGCCTGCTCACCCGCATTCCAAGGTTGCGTAGGGCTGGAGACGGCAGGGAGGCTGGACTTCTAAGTCACCCTGGGTGCCTGCCTGTGCGGCTGCTCCTTTGTGCCCCATTGCTGGCAGCAGTTGGCTTTCTCCTGCCGATCTTTCTTCTCTGGGGATCCAGAGCCCTGGGTCAGTCAGCAGCCCCCACACCGCCTCCATGGGACGCTCTGGGAGTGCAGCAAGGAAGGATTGCTGGGAGAATGCCAACTGCAGCTGGGAGGTGGGTAGGGTGCGGGTGGGGAGAGATTGTGGGGGTCTGGAGTGGAGGTGGCAGGAAGGCAGGGGCCGAAGCTATGCCCCCCTATACCGGTGAAAAAAGAATCTCCCACCGTCCTGGAACTGCGCCCGCGAGGTAAGGGAAGCAGGTCCTGGGAGAGAACTCTCCTCCCCCTCCAGAGAGCCCAGGCCGAAAGAGAGGAGGGGGAGGGCTGGTTGGAATGAGGGCGAGCAGGCGGTTTAGTGGCCCCCTTTCTTTGCTTGGGTGGGTGGAGAAAGGAAGGAGGCATGTGATGGCCGAGGGCGAAGGTGGCCGGGATGCTCCCAGGTCTCTCCCAGGGCGCAGTTCCAGGATGGTGAGAGATTCTTTTTTTCACCAGTATGGGGACTTAGCTTCAGCCCCTGCCTTCCTGCCACCTCCAGTCCAGACCCCCACAATCTCTCACCACCCGCACCCCACCCACCTCCCAGCTGTAATTGGCATTCTCCCAGCAATCCTTCCTGGCTGCACCCCCAGACCGTCACATGGAGGGGGTGTGGGGGCTGCTGACTGACCCAGGACCCGTCTGGACACCCGGAGGGGAAGGATAGGCAGGAGAAAGCCAAGTGCTGCCAGCAATGGGGTACAAAGGAGCAGCCACACAGGTAGGCACCCAGGGTGACCTCAATGTCCAGCCTCCCTGCTGTCTCCAGCCCCGCACGACCTCCCCACCAACCCACCGACCTCTGCTGGATGGCCTCTCCTTCCCATCCTGTTGCTGCACCCCCAGAGTGGTCACATGGCAGTGGCACGAGGGCTGCTGACCATCCCAGGGCCTCCCCAGTTGCTTCTGGAGGGGGCAGGCAGACAGGCAGCACCCCCCCACCTTCCCGGCTGCCTGCAGCCTCGGAGCCTCGGCTGGGTGGGCAAAGGAAGTGGTGGTGGGGGGACTGGGAAAGCATGGGGTGGATGGGTGGTGTGAGAGAGTGGCAACCAGGCAGGCGGGGGGAGCGAGTGGGGGGCAGGCCAGGGGAGGGTACGGGGCCTCCGGAAGAAAAGGAATGGGAAGGCACATTAAATTTCACCATCCAGTAAGCCCGTACCGGTGCGTACCAGCTAAAACCCACCCCTGGCACACACACAGGACGATCAGCTGGCTGGCGCTCATGTATTGGCAGAAACCGGAATGTTGCAGGAAATAACGAGGCTTGGACTTCTCAGAATCAGGAAAAGTTTATTATGGCTGCCAGGTTCAGAAAGCGAGTCAAAGGCCAGCATGTAACTTCTGAACAGTCTTCTGATAGCAAACACTCATTCTTATACTTTGACAAAGAGAGCATCACAGGAAACACTTAACTCCTCTCTGATTGGTTCAGCTCCTTATTGCTGGGCAGAGAAGCATGCAGGAAACCCCAGTTCCATTCTGAATTATGTGGTTAAGCCCTCTGTCTGACTTGCAAGGGGCTTGGACTTCCAACTGACTCCACCTACTTACAAGCAGGTGTTTGTGGTTTGACCCTTGAATTTCCTGAGTTTGAGCTTCCTGTCTCAAAGATGCTTTTTGTTCCTTACAAAGTGTAAAGATAAAGATGACTAAAGATCATCCAGTCTGACCCCAGCTCATCTCACTCTTATGTCTAAAACTCGCTTTATATCCTGCCTCAGGAAAACCAGCTCTTCCAGTTTCTGCCACTGCCATGCACGCAAAGGCCAGCTGATCGTCTCACACACGTGTGCACCAGAAGAGTACAGGGGAAGGCCGCGTGTGCCAGGAGACATGGGTCTGTGTTCCACTTTGCCCGAGCTAAGAAGCTGAGGCAGAGGGCTCCATTTTCCCCTCCTGAGTCCTCCGTGCATCTCGTTTTTGGCCTCCCCTTCAGCCAGAAGAACTCTCCCAGCCAAAAACTTTGGTCTTACTTTGCAGTTCCAGTCCGTGGGGCTTTCAAAGGTAAGGCCTGCACTCAGCGGGTGGGTGGGAGTCATGGTGGTGGTGGTGGTTGTGGAATGATATGGGAGGGGCAGCCTTGTGGTCCCATGTGGGACGGGGTCTCCTTCAGACTGGAAATATTGCAATGGAAACTCTTTCCCCCCACTTGCTTTGTCCTGTTTTCCCCACTGGAAAGAGCTGTTTGCAACCCACAAGGAGGGGATCCTTTCCTAAGAGCTCCCGATTGAAGGATACCAATGTGCCCCTGAGGAATCTGAGGGTGGGGAAGGCCATGGGGGTCCTAGTGATAGAAGAGACCCTCAAGGCCTCCCCAACCCACTCAGGTCCCTCCTGCTTCTCCCTCCCTTCCTGCAACAAGGACTCCCTGACTTTGCAAACCTCTCTCTCCTCTCTTGTTTCTCGGCTTCTTGTCTCATGGAGCAGCTTCCAAGTAAATGGGGCAAGAGAGAGACAGGGAGGGTAAGAGAGCAATCCAATTGTGTGTGTGTCTGTGTCTTTGTGTGTGTGAGGCCACCGAAACTGCTGCCAATGGTGTGGGCGACACCTGAGCAGAGAGGCAGGGTGTGTGTGTACATTCCTCCCCATTCAAGCAGGGCCTCCTATTTTTCCCCTCCCCAGCCAGCCAGCCTCCCCCCCTGACATGCTCCCTGCCGGCTCCTGCAAAGCCTCTTCATTCTCCTCCTCCTCCTCTTCGTCATTGTCATTGTCCTTCCTGCCCAAGTGGCAGTGGGTTCCACAGGACAGGCTCTCATTTCTGCCCTGAAGCAGTGAACTCTGGTGGGTTGGAAGTGAGTGTGAATGGCCTGGTCCAAAACAGGAAAACCTGGACTTTTTGTACCCATTTTGGCCCTGGAAAGCCTCCTGCACCAACCTGGAAGCAGAAATAAAAAATAAAGCCCTTGCAACTGTTGGAAGGCCGAAGGAAGCCTCCAACTGAGGGAGGAAGCACTGGGGAGGAGGGGGGTGGAGGCCATTCACACTCACTTCCAGCCCTCCAGAGTTTCCTGCACAGTGCAAGCCCCCTCCCCCCACACTGCATACTCAGGCGCCCCCCTCTCTGGCCCTCAAAATAGGCCCGAAAACCAGCTGGCCGGCAGGAGGGGCACCTGCATGTGGATGCGAGTGGAGCAGGGCTGGGGCGGCCTGTGTGCCGGGAGAGAGGGCTCTGCGTGCCTCAGTTTCCCCTTCATGGCTCTAATCCTTTCAATTCCTTTTTCAGATCAATTATTTAAGAGCTTCAGAGGCTCTGAGTGATAAAAGTCAATTCCCCTTTTTCCACCAGATGAATCTCAAAGAAGGATTCCCATACCCAGCAATTGTCCAGCTGCTCCTCCATTTCAGATGGACCCTGATTGGCCTCTTTGCTTCAGACACAGAGAAGGGAGAGGATTTCATGAGGATTTTCCCTCTTTTGCTTGGCAGGAGTGGAATTTGTGTGGTTGTATCACAACGATTCTCAAAGACTGGATATACTGCATACCTCAGGGATTCCCTCTCTAAGTGGAGACAAGTCAACGTCTTTGTTCACTTCATAGAACATGATTCCATTTGGGACAGAATTCTTCCTTTCCATTTAACTCTTATGCATCTCCCAGGACCCATTGAAGGGAAAGTCTGGATCCTCACAACTTTTGCAGGATATAAAATAAACAAGCGCAGACTTCTCACATACATCCATAGTATTTGGCAGTTTGGTTATATGTTTAAACAAAGCCCAAAAGATTCTGCCTTTAAACCCTTTTTCTTTGTGGAAGAAAAGTTTAAAGGTCATTTTTTCCACTGTTCTCTTTCAAAGAACGTCTTTTCTGTGAAAGGCCGCAGAAGATGCACCCAGAAAGCCCCACTGGAGACCCAATGGAAATGGGGGAGATTAATGGGCCAAACTGAGTACCTACCTTACAGTCTCATAAAGACTTTGGCCCATGCGATGAATGCCGCCTATTCCTCCAGATCAAGGAAAAGAAGGAAAGAGGGAGAAAAGATCTTGGGGTCTCCAAGGCTGCAGCCGTGGCAGGTATGGGGGTCCCGATATGGATCCATTAATCTTAGATCCTTTGGAGGAGGAATCCAGAGGAGAAGGAGGGGAACCATCTCAACAGATCTGGCCAATTTAATTACTCAGGGAATTAATGGTTTCAAAGAGTAGATTCCATGGCATTTTTATATTATACATTGCTGATTTGAAAATGCTGTATTGTTTCTTAAATAAATCCCCTTATTTGTGGGTTTGTGATGAGCCTGGTGGAATTCCACCTTCCTTCCGTCCTCATTGCAGGTGGGTCTTGTTAGATTCTCTGCACGGTGGAGAATAGAGGGAGTCCAAGCCAGGTTTGCTCAAAAACAACAGCCTTTTATTTTAGGCAGGTTAACAAATCGGTAGGAACAAGTACGAAAGAAAAAGGCGGTAGACAGGTGCTCCCGCGCTTTGACAGCTCTTTATATTTGGAGCTGTCAAAGGGAAAGCCAATCAGGCTGCAGCAAGGGCCAGGCGCGCCTCAGCCAATCAGGCGCGTCTGTCGTTTGGCCGCCTTGCTACAGCCTGTTGCCAAGGCTCCAAGAGGAAGCCTGGAAGACCTGCAGCCGGTCGTATCTCGAGACCGGTCGCAGGTCGAGGATGTAACAGGTCTGTGTGCAACTGGAGAGGCAGCTAAGCCCCCCAATTCTCCTCCAATGAAAGGGAGTCTGGTGTGGATCTGGAGGCTTTATTAGGAGAAGAGGGCAGGTGAAACTGAGGAGATGCAAAGAGTGGAAATCAAATAGAAAGAGGAGATAGGCACCATTCACTAACAGCCAGCAAAGGAGCAGCTGGAACCTCTCCAGCGATGCTCCGTGTGAGGGACGGAGGCCGTCTCCAGATGACCAGAGGTCTCGGTCACAACGGCTTCTTCCGTCTTCTCCAAAGGCCGACAGAAAACAGAGTCTGGCTTCAGACCATAGAGTTAGGCTTATCTGCCCCCGGCCACTAAGTGGAGCCGGAGCAACAACAGCACAAGAGTTACATGTTGTGGCATGACAACCTTTGTAAATTTGGAGGAGACCCTGAGACCATTTAGCCCAACCCCTCCTCTCTGCAGGAATCCCAGTTGAAGCTTCTCTGACTGATGGCTGCTCAGTCTTTGCATTCAGACAATCCATGAAGAGGAGACTGAACTTCTCTGCTTTCCTGGCTCAGCTCTAAAACAGCTCAGCCTTTTATCCTCTTTTTCTATCTCATTCGGCTAAAATCTCCTCTCTTGTAACTGGATTCAGGCTTCCCGTCCACCTTCCATGCGGCTCAGATTCTGAAGAGGGCGAAATCAGAGAGGAGAAACTTTCAGGGGATGAGGGCATACGCCCTTCTAAGCCTTCCTTCTCAGTTTGTTTCAGCCTCATTTTTTAAGTGTCTGCTCTTTAAAGCTAAGGCAGAAGAATATCAATTAATTCTGTGCAGGCTTTCCCACAACTGACAGGCCTCTGTCAACTGTGAGGGCTGTTCCACTGGGCCTAAATAAATTGTGCCTCCTTATTACCCCTTTTGGAAAATAACAGAGTCCAGTCAGCTTCTGAAGGCTGGTTTGGAGAAGGGGACAGGCGTGCGGCAGCTCTTTGCAGCAAGGCCGCTCTTTCACTTTATATTCAAGCCTCTGTCAGTGGCCTTTGGCATGAACGGCCATTTTGAAGCCTGCCTGAATCAAGAACCAAAATGGCTGCCGCCTCAGCTTCAGAGGACAATGAGTGGAATCAGGTCCTCACGACTACGACCAGTGGCCCCACGGAAGGAACAGAGGCTCCTGCAGTGGTAATTGCCCCCATGGCCACAAGGCAAAGGGGAAGAAGGAGCATGTGGAATCACAAGCCTCAAAAGGGGCCAAATTGGGGTTCAAAATCCCCTAAGCCTGCTTTTAAGTATGAGAAGCAGAGGCATGAGGCACTAGAACGCAGATAACATGACTCGGAGGTGACTTATGCAGGAAGCCATTCAACACCTAGGGCTATCCAACGGGTGCCTCCAGTTTAACAGGATCAGGGTTATTATTCCATTCTCTCTGGGATCCCAAAGGCTTGGGGCGGCTGGAGAACTATTTTTGATTTAAATAGTTTGTCCGCTATGTGCGTTATCGCAGGTTTAAGATGCGTTCACTGCACTCAATATTAGAGGGTATTAGGCAGGGATATGTCCTCACATCCATCATCCTTACTGAGGCCTACCTGCACATACCTATAGCCCCTGAATACTATAGCCCCTGAATACGGGTGGGGGTAGGGGTGGGGTTCCTTTGTTTGGGGGGAGAATTTGGTTGCAGAAAGGCCAAAGGGGGGGGCAGCCTTGGAGGGCCTCTTCTTCCTTCCCCTTTTTCTCTCAGCCCTGCAAAACCAGAAATCTCCCCCCCCCCCTCCAAGCAGCCACTGAGACTGTGCAGGGGGGAGAAGGGGGGGCAGGAGAAGATAAGGGGACAAGAGAAGAAGATCGGAGGGATCCCAATTCTGCAGCCAGGGGAGTTTCTGCAGAGGGGAGGGGGAGGGAGGGGGCAGCTCCCAAAGGCCTTGGAGCCAGAATCCGGCAGCTGCATAAGGGGAGAGAGAGAAACCCAGGAAGGATCCTCACTGACTTCTCAGGCTGAGAAAAGAGCTGGGGGGAGATTTCTTCTTTCAGGCTTTCCAAAATTTCTTCATCTCACATTGCAATCGAGTAGAACAAGAACATCTGGAGCAGGGGGTGGGTTAAATTTTTTTACTACTGCTTCAGTGGGTGTGGGTAGAAGGGGGGGGATTCTGCCCTTGTCCAAGGGAAGGGAAGTCCTTTCCAAGGATGCTCTGGGGATCCCC